>CM065176.1:7104944-7727444 GCA_033026295.1 Channa striata | reverse complement strand
ATCTTTTTCCCGTGTAAATAGTTTTGCTCTTTCTGCTAAAGAACACACCGACCGGACGATTTTTAAAGACACAGGACGGGCACAGAAATCCATGTCAAGTATCAGAGTCTGTGTCTCACCAGCCGCGTACGACTCTCAGGGTGCCTTCGAAAAGCAACTCCCTCTTCTCGCTGTGTCATTTGACTTTCCTCTTGCTCCGTGTCTGCACCTCTCTGCCGCACGCTTTTCTCACAGTGGAAGAAAAACAAGGGAGCAATACCCAACAAATTATTAATAATAACTCACTGTGTAACATAATAGCCCATTACAGTCTTCCTTCCATTCAGTTTTCTGGCACTAGTGTCTGTGAAGCCCCATCTCACAGTCAGTTTATTAGGCTCTGGAATGCCATTGCTTGCCATTAACAACTATATAATGATGAAATTAATTAAACAATGGTGTTTTATCAGCATTGCAGATAAAAAGGGAGCTGTTAGCTCATTTGCACTGAGGAGATTTGAACTTTATTATGCACACTGATGTGATAACTCTGACAATACAGAGATTACAGTACTAATATGTTATCCATGTAAACAGACGCCAACAAGAAGGAAATTGCATTGTTGTGAGTGCTAAACAGTAATTTGACGCCTATGATACATGTACGCAGGATTTTATAAGTCAGTCACCAAACATGAGCAGCTCAGAGCTAATTGCCAACTATTTATAGTGTTATTCAAACTGCGATGGCGTCTGCAGAGCAGAGGATGGTTAACCAGGCAAGACTCAAAGTGGGTCAGTTTCTCCATCATTGTGCACAACCCTGAAAACAATGTAGCGCCATACTCTGAGTCCTTAGGATAATTGCGATACAATGAAGTTCTACAAAAGATGACAGAAATGATGATGAATGGGCGGCTGCGCTAATAGAAATGACTTCTCGGAGGGATATAGAAATGATTGACAGTGAGAAATAAAAGCTGGGACAATCAATGGCTATTGATTGATTTCACAACAGCAGAGTTCAGAGGGAGAAGCAGCCGGCGTGCAAGCGAAAACCGGAGAGGGAAAATTATCAAAAATATGCAGTAATGCCATACTTAGAAGTTATAAAAGGGGTTATGAATCATACCCTGTGATTCATTATTCTTCTCGAATATAATAATGGTTAGAAGGGAAATACGAAGCAAAACATAACACCTTGGATGAGAATGTGTTTGGGCATGTAGAGTGAGTACAGGCGTGCGTTAGAGCAGTGGTGAACACAGTAATATCCAGGGACGGATGGGAATCTCCTGCACAAGTGAGATTATCAGCTTGTTTGTTCACATGCTTGTTGAAATAAGAAGAGAACACCAGCACATGTTTCCAGTCAGACTACTGTGTTTTCTTTTTGGTTTTTCTTCCTTTGCTATGAATTCAGGATATTAGTCGGATGAGTGGCAAAGCACGTCACCTGCTGAGTCTCCGCTCCACGCTGCGTCCGTCGGATCCAGCACTGTCTGGCTGAAAACGCACGGCGAGGCAGAGACACGACGTTGATGGCGTGTGCATTAAATCCAGTCGGAGTCATATTGGCCCATAACAGTGATAAATGTATGCACATCTCCGCGGAGCCTGACATTTATAGTTTCCACATAACAGCATGAAAACAGTGTGTTGTTTTCTTACATACGGAGAATCGCGTCCCCATAGAATCTACCTGATCACAACACGCAGCTCTCCTACACCGCATCCGGCTCCATATTTCATTCATACGTCCCACACGTTCACACATTTCCAACTTCTCTTCCCGCTGTTGAGAGAATATCACCAACTGATGTAGCTGCTATAAGGTTGCAATTAACTTACTTAAGACTGGCAATACAGTGCATTCGCCATTACAACCTCCTCCAAATTGCACAATTAACCTGATAATGGCATGCTGCGACTGAATAGTTCAGGGCCAAACAGCCCGAGCAAAAGAAACGATAAGAAGCGTATCCTTATCTTAAAGACTTTGCCTGACTGGATAAACACAAAGCACCCACAAGCAGAGTTCAATAATTAGATCAATTAAGCTAGTGGGTAATCAGATGCAGAAAGAGTCGACTCACAAAAGCCTCCTTTCAGGATGGGAAATAAAGGGGCCAAGTGAACCTGCAGCTCACATTGTGCTGATTGAAGGGCAGCTTAGTATGGATGGGTAAAACACACACACACACACACACACACACACACACACACACACGCTGGTGCAGAATCTAGGAAGTGCTTAGCAGGAGACGAGCGCAAATCTTGTTTGTCTGGTGAGAAAATCACAACTAAAAGCCTTGACAAGACATTAGACTCCTCTGCACCAATGATCACACTCCAAGAAAGTCCATCAGCCCTTTCATTTGTACCCACTTCCTGTTTTTATTAGGCAGCAAAGCCAATCCCCTCCCTTGTCTCTATACTGTCCATATTGTCCTGTGTATCTTCATCTGTCTGTCTCTTCTTTCCATCTCTGGTCACATTATGCGAACGTATGACGTGATTCTTAAAGGAAGACACGGCCAGACACAAATGCGAGTGCACAACAGCCTCATTAAGGCATTTAATAAAAATAATGCCTGACTTTAGGAATCTCAAAGCGGACATGAATCTGCCTACTAAGAAGCGAACTAAAGGAAAGATCATTAGCCCACTGTTCGAGTCTCCAACTTTTTCCAAGTCTGTTTTCATTCCCCGCTCCTCTTCACAACGTGCTATTCACTAAACATTGCAGCTCCTTTCTTTCCGAGACCAGACACTCAGCACCACAAGGTGTGACTGATATAATATGCTCTGTTTCCTTCAGCTGGATCTTATTCCTTGGCATCTTCCACTTACAGGCATTCTGTTGCCTTTTGATCTCTCTCAAGATGGAAAGAACGAGCTGAGCGGGATCTCTCCATGGTGCTGAACTATTTCCAGCTGAACAGCTGCCCTCAGGCCACGGCAACCAGAAATATGCACCAGCAGAATGAGACAGTTCCACCCATGCTGCAGCAGCATTGCCAAACACAGACAACTCGCACCGGCTAAACTCTCTGCGGAGAAGCATTGTATATGTGTGTAAAACGCTCGGATTCATCCGTTGTTTTTTCATTGCTTAAGTGGATAATGTGGGACTGGAAACTTCATGCAAATGTCAGTGTTTTTTAATCTTTAGCCTAATTTTTTTGCCGTTCGACTTTGGCTTGAGTGCTCCCCCTTGTTGTGTATGAAAATAAAAAAGCTTGCGTAGCATTGTTTTCTACTGGAAACACTTTGTAAAGCAAATATCTCACGGTGTCGTTGCCCTAATCGTGGTTATAAAACTCTGCCGACCCCAGAAGGTCATATGCAAATGATCGTTTTGAAATCAAAATTTCTTTTTCAAACACTCTCTTTGTGTGAACCTCATTTTACAGTCACTGGCCTTCTTGTTCATTCGTGTTTTGTAATGTAGAGGTAAAACTTGATCCCCGCCGAACCTTTTATCTCGCACAGACACATCAATTCCCATTATCTTCAGTTGCCAACAGTGTTTGCCTTTTTGAGTGAAGGTGAGAGTCCAAGTTGGCACCGGTTTTTGTTTGCTTGCATGCCACTGTATGTGCAGGCGGATGTGAGAAAGACGAGCTGAGAATTTACATGTCGCCTCATTGGTTTCGGCGTGGGGTTAATGAAGGAAATATTTTAAGGCAAGCACATTTAGAGGTCAGTGGGAGTCACGAAAAAGTCGCACAAACATTAACACTGCCACTGGCAGCATGTGAGACAGGATGTGAACTCATTTGCACGTGTACGTACAGCACATCCATGCGAGATGTTCATACATGTGGACGGGGAGATGCACACATAAATACTGGTTCTGCCGCCAAGCTGAGCCACATTCACAGCAGGCGGCAAGTTACATTTCACACCCAATTAAGAGGACTTGTGCAGTGGAGTCTAGGCCAACGTCCGTTTGTGTGTGTGTGTGTGTGTGTGTGTGTGTGTGAGCCTGTGAATGTGCAGCTAAGTGTACGAGACAGAAAAGACATCTCCACGGCAGACTGCTGCCAGGAATTTTTAAGCACAGTGTTTAATTACAAAACCATTAGGAAGTCGGCATGATCCATCCTGTCAGCCACTCTTCCACCCTCTTTCATTTTAATCGAAGACATATTATTGCAATGTATGCTTCATTTCATAATTAGACCTTTCACATAATGACCCATCTCCATCATTTTATATGAAAATATCCCCAAAATAGAGAGTCATCAGTGTGTCTTGCTGTCATTCCTTTAACAACAATTACACCACTCAAAAGCACATTTACAGCTGAGCTAACAGTTGAAATTAGCAGCGAAATAAATCCCTCTTGAAAGCATGTTAAATGAAGAAAGTCATAATTACACTGTATGATCCGGAGAAATTCATATGTCAGTTGTTTTAAAGTGATTATTTACATATTATTACCACATATGAAAGACAGCTCTCTGTACTGAGCACCAACCAGCTTTGGCTTTCACGGATACAAATTAAAATATAAAACATAGTTAAACTCTTCATTTAGGATTTTGTGCAGGGATTACAGTTTACTGAACAGATTTTAGACACAGAGACATGAAAAGTGACTTCTGCCAGTAGATTTAGTATGAAGCTGTGAGAATAAATTAAACGCAGAGTTTCATTATTTTGCAGGGAACAACATGCATATGAATCTCCACATGAAGGATGTCAAATAGGTAAAGGTAGATACCGTTTCCATTTCACGGACCTGCAGGAGGACGCTTGTGTGAAAAAAAAGAAGGGCTAGTGATGATGGGCAGATGCCAGAAAAAACGGCTGAAGTTTAAGAGCTTCACCAGTGACCGGTGTCAGGGGTCACTGGAGGAAAACAAGAGCCGGGGGCAAAAAACGAAAGGCCAGCAGTGATGTTGACACGTTGAAAAAGAACCAGAGCTGCGGCATCAAAACAGACAAGGCCAGAGTGGTCTCAGCGGAGGTTCAAAAGAAAAGGCCAGTGATGGCGGGGATCGAATGCAGCAGCAGCACAGGCAATGATGACGCTCAGGGCAGCCGATCTGATAATAAACATGGAGACCAACAAGAGCGAACAATGTCTCACCGGAAGAGGAGAAAACACATCAGCTCTCAGGGAAACTACAGACACTTACTACATGCAGAACAGTGGATTAGTTCATGTACTGTGGTTCCTTTGTCTGACACCGTCTGTGTGTTGTGTGTTGAGGTACAGGTAAAAAACGAAGAAACACTAAAAGCAGTGTCTGTGTTTGTGTGCATGCTTAGTGGACGCTGAGAGGAAATCTGCTCACTGAAATCGATGCAGGACGCTTTGGCTCAGTCTATGATGGCTACGATGACAACAAGCTTTTCCAAACATTTCTGAAATTCAGGCAAACATATTATTAAACCCACCTGCCCACTGATCTCAGGTTATGGACATTTCTTTTTACTCGGTTGTCAGGACCAGTTGGACTGCAGGTTCCCTCTTAGACTGGTATTTTTTTAAGGAAGAGCTAGTACTTGGATAGACCCGGCCTCTCCAAAGACCTCGAGGACTACAGAGGATCCGCGGAGGAGTGCGAGGCAAAGGTATGAAAAATGAGTGGAGAAAATCGGGGTGTGTGTTTTGATTTGGTTTAACCTGCAGCTGAAAGGCCACATTCATCACAGCTTTTCACTTTAGGTTAGGAGTCGCACCACACTGACACTGCAGACAACGACAAGATGGTGCGCTGTGGCTTCCCCCAGTCCAAGACATTCAACTGTAGCCCCTCACACTAACCATCTTCATCAGAACGTCCATTTTATGCTGAAAAGTCCAACATTCAGCTAATATGTTCCACAGACGGCTGAGGTTGATGAGCAACACCAACTCAAACAGCGGCTGACCTCAATTCCAAAGATTCACGTTGTCCCCTGCACGTCTGTGTCTGTGTCAATGTCTTCGACCGTCCTGGAGCAGGTGGCAGATGCAGCTCTTGACATGCACTCTGAGGGCGTCTTCCACCAGGACATTCACTCGAAACCTGTCCTGCTTCACTTAAACTCTTAACACAGAGTCCTTGACTTCAGCGGTGCAGCCTTACACCTCCTTCTGCTCCTCACTCGCTGTCGCTTTCTCAAGTGGTGACATTCATGTTTGACGTTTGGACATACTGGACTTGTCCCTGGACTTTTTGGCAGCTTGGTGCCCTGTTTTGGGGGGCTGTAGCTCATTTGGTAAGGCAGTTGTCTGTGGACCACAGCGGCTCATTTCCGAGTCCCTCCTGGATGTGTGTTGTTTCCTTGGGAAAGACACTGAACCCCAAGTTCCCCCCAGTGTGTGTGAATGAGAAGCAACATTTTAAAGTGCTTATATAAAAGACTTATATAGGGACATGCTGGACATATGTCTGTCCACAGACCATGTAAAGAATGACAGTCACGAGGGGAAAACCAGCGCTGACTGTAAGCATGACGCCTCAGTAGGACCTTCAGATCATTTCCTTTCTTTTCTCTTTGTTAATGATCCAGTTAACCCATGTGTGTTAACGTATAATAAGTCCTATAATAACTGATGTTTTCATCAGTTATTATAGGACTTATTAGCTTACTTAAAATTCACGAAAACAAAGTGTTAATAAGAAAAACTGAAGATTTTTAAGATTTTTTCAAAGAAAAAGCATCAGACTGATTTGGAATTAAGAGTTCCTTCCCTGAGTGTTTGAAAATCAATTTTGATTTCAAAACGATCATTTGGATATGACCTTGGGGGTCGGCAGAGTTTTATAACCACGATTGGGGCACGGACACCCCGACAGGTTTGCTGTACAAAGAGTTTCCTCTAGAAAATAATGCTATGCAGACTGAGAGTTAGTCTTCCATCTTTAAGAGAGAGCTGTACAATCTACAGACTCTGTTTAATGGCACATTTTGAGCCAGAATGTTTTCTACAAATATTTGAATGAATGGAAAAAAATAATTTTCTTTGTTTTGTTTATAGTTATTTATTTAATATGTGTAGGCAAAATTCTTCCTCACAAAATACTGTGTGTGGGAAAATGCAGTAGAGAATCCTGATATTGTTGATGTGATGATGGTAAGTGATTTTAGGAGAACAATCTTAAAAATAGCCTGATGATGGACGTGGTTTTAAAAACAACCCTAAAGCAGCAGATCTCCATAAAAGGACTTTTACCTTATTACTTTAAAGAAATTGTGCTGTAAATCATGTAATTTCTTACTTTTAATTAAATGTAAGAAAAATGTAATTTCGGCCCTTCTGCTAATGTTTACAATAGTGATATGATTGCATTTGGTTTGAGAGATGATTCTTGATTTAAGGTAAGAAAATTACAGCTGCAGTCATTTTAAAACAACCTTTATGTTGTTCATGTAACTGAAATGGTTCATCATTCATTTACGTTTATACTGGACAATATTATTGGCATCAGCTGAAAAATAAAGCCCCAAATAAACCCTCCAGTGGTTTCCTAAACACCCATGAATTATGCCATTTATGTGCCACGCCCAAATCACACGTCGTTCTGACTTGTCATATATATGGAGAGATAATATATATACGTGTGTGTGTGTATTGCAGAATTCCATAGAAAGTTTAACACTACCATGTGACGGCTGCATCATGCATGTCTCGTTTAGACTGATAGGGAAGAGACAAGAACGTGCAGTAAAACGTATCTGATTTTTTTATTTTGCCTCAGAGTTATAAATATACTCCTCTAGCCATTCCAACAAGAGACATGAATATTTCAATGGAACACGGACACCCATGTCAGAATCTGTCTACTGATGCAACAGTTTGTCCTTAAAATCATAAACATTTAATGTATTCAGTTGTGTTAAGTACGATTCCAAGCACTGGAAGATTTTCGACATGAAGCTTGGGAAAATGTTTACTGTAATGATGCTCGCTATGGGCAGATTTTCGTGAACCAATGGGCTTGGAATCGCCTTCAAGGAAAAACACGAGACTTGGAATTGAATTTAGATTTGTAAGCTAGTGGATTTGTTCCTCTCCCTCATCTCGCTGTGACAGTATCTCTTCTTTAGATCCATGACTGACAACCGCTGAGATCCACTGACTGCAGAGGACGACTCCGTCCGACTGGGAATTGCTTCTCTCATTGTTTGCACGTTCAGTTTCCTGCAATCCTCACACCATCAAAAATCACTTTTTAAATTCCTTTTTTGTGTTCATTGTCTGAGTGGCTGAAATGAGAATGATGGCTCTAATAAAACCGTTCACAGTATGGGACTTTCACAATAAGGGGCTTTATAGAGAAGAGAAGAGATGAATTACTGCATCTCCAACAAACAGGATGAACTGATTCATTGTTCAGGTTAAAAGAAACTGATGCAGATGTTTGCTGGACCTACAAATAGGCAACAGTTTGCTGCCAAGTTTTTTCATATTGCTTGAAATGTCATGTGTCCCTGTTGAAATTATTTTCCCCTCCACCAAACTGACCAAAAACGTATTGCTATTTGAAGTTCACCTGTACCAAATACTTCTCCCCGAGCTGCAGAGAAATGTGGCTTAATGGGTAACCAGTACATTCTGGGAAAAGAATAGGGAAATACATTTAAAATATCTGTGTAAATTTTTTTCACAATGCCTTAATGTTTCCATTAGCAGATGATAAAGAGCTCTAACCATTTTGCCGTGTACGTTGATCTTTCCATGGGTAAATAAAACTCCTATGATGAAAAAACTCCTCCAGGACACATCACCCGGAGGAATGTTTTCTGCTAGAAGCAGAGAAATATTCCAATGTAGGGAAGTCAGAGTTTACAAGCACTGATGTACATTTACAGACCAAAGTTTCCCTTTAAATTCAATATTTTGTCTTAATATTCATTACAAAATGCTGCATTATTGCTGTTGCCTTGTTTCCATCTTGGCCATAAAAGCTTCAAACATGGCCGCTCCTGGGCTAGATGTTACGACTGTCACTTTAAATTCAATCCTTTCTCTGCTTATCACACCCACCTCGGGCTATCTGCTGTTATTTATTATTACTCATATAGAATTAGATTGCGTTTTTTCTTGCTCTTCACAGTGTCACGGACTCTCTAACTGGACTCGTAGTAATGACTGACCCTTCAACCCGCCTGTGTGCGACTCTCTGTGTTTGTTTACTTCTCCAGCAGGGCCTGTAAAGAAAGACCCTCTGTGGCGTCTTCCTTTTGGGAGGCAGGGGGATATTGAAAGCAGCTCAGCGCTCTGCCTGCTTTAAAATCCAGGAGGCAGGATGATTGGATAAGTATTCAGTGCACATCACCGTCCCTGAATGGCCTCGTCTACCTTCACTCTCAGCACTCGGCGCTCATTCACTGGTATCCGCGCACATTCGCCGTCTCTCTAATGGATGCGATGGAGTCAGCGAGGAGAGAGAGGAAGATCGAGAGGTTGGTAGCTCACGACTGCGGCTACAAGTGTTGAGCGTGGACCCGAATGAAACGCTCAGCACGACCATACGTTGCATCCCACTGTCACAATGGCCCTAGAATTCCTGGGACAAATTCCAGCCTGCGTTTTTCCTCAATCGTCTGTTGTTCTTTTGGCTTCTCTCGTAGCCATTGTACCACCTTTCACATTTTCCAAATGGGCAACAATTTAACGGCACCACAGTGCACTGAGGAATTAAATTCTGGGACCCACTGTGTTCGGTAATCACCATAATAAATTCACAGAATCCAATTAAATGTACTGTATGCCTCCCATCTTTGTTTGCAGGAACAGAGCGGCCTCAGCTTCAGGTACACAGAAGTGGAAGTGGAGACTTTTTCACTGCTGACAAACAAAATGCAGGAGAATTACGGGAATCGGAGAAGAAAAACACACAAAGAGTAAAAGATGTGACTTTGTGAAAAAGAGACGATGTAGGGGGCCATATGGACTGTGACTGCCATGCAGCCCAGCAGGAGGTGTCCGTGGAGCTGTCTAGCAGTCCATTAATCTGGCAGGTTTTAATGGCAAAGGCACCAGCCAACGTCTCCGCACTCCCACAGCAATTCCACAAGTGCAGGCCTCCCCAGCAGCCAAATGGACCATGGCTATAAGCTCGAGGAGCCTCTGTGTTGGTGTGTGTGTGTGTGTACGTATACTTATGTGCGCCTTATGTCTCCCACCAAATAAAGATGAGAGAAGAATCTTCCAAATACACGCAAAAAGCCTTCTTTCTCATTGTGCATATACTTTTCAGACCAGGATGTTCTAATTACTAGTCATCGCTACAATAGCCGTTAGATCAACAGTGGCTGCTGCTCAGTCCTCAGCGGCAAGACAACAAACACCAGTGACGCGTCCTCGGCGCCCTTGTGTCTCGGCTGAGTAGCTAAGAGGGTAAATGACAGAATAAATGCAATAAAGTCAGAGGGAAATTATTTGATGCCATGATTAAATTAACAACACATAGCTATTCCGGAAGACGTTTGATCTGCTTACGCTGTTATTTGCTGTAATATATTAATAACCGCGCTCAGTAAACCTAAAATTTGAAACCTATTATGCAAGGTCATACATTATAGTACAAAGAACTGGGCCCAGAGCCAGTGAACTTACTTCTCCTCTTGTTTGTCAGCGCTTACATGAAAAATTTAAAGTCATCTTTGATGTTAAATCCTAAATTGTCTGGATCCTATTAATCTGCATCCCTGTGCTATTTGTATAAACTGAGGAATGTGAGTAGCATTAGGGTTTATGAAACGAAAAAATGTCCTAATGTGGAGCAATATGAAGAGTTTATGTAGGTAATTGTGTATTTCCTTCCCCAACTGTGTGCAGCCGCTGGTACTTTGTGTTTGTGTGAGAGAGAAAATGACAAAAGCCACTTATACGAATAGGCAACACGCAGAGGCACTTACACGATCAACACAACGACATTCGCACACACACACAAGAACCCGTGCAAACAACCACACGGCGACTTTGGGCGCTCTCTTCCAAGCTCACCTACTGAAGTATTTAGAGCTTCGATAAATACTATTAGGAATGCACGAGCGTAGTACAAAGCAAAAACATTTTTCAATTAACAATCTTATCAACGCTGTGTGGTGTGGGGGCCGCTGCAGCGCAGAGACAATGGACGCACGATGCATTTCAATGCAGAGCAGTCTGCCTGCACACAGCCTACCTTCGACAAACACCAGGCCGACTCTGCGGATGTAAAACATTCTCTAATTAGTGTTTGCCTTATTTCCCTGTGTTCATTGATTGGCCATTGTACTAAACACAATGGTGGAAATTACACATTTTGGTATCCGCAGTTACTGTCAAATTGCTCTCATTAATGTGTGTGTAAATCCACACTTAATTAAGATTACACTTAATCGAGCCTCTGTGTCCCGGTCACCGTGCACTGTATGGGAGTACAGTATAAGTACGGAACACGGTTCCACATCGTCCCTCCTGTTTCCATATTCATCTCACTGCGCACAGTTCCAATAGTTCACTATTGGTGCAGAGTTTTGCACAGATCACATATGTTCCCTATCACTTTGAGCGCTAACATGACCTTTTTCATTTTGTTTGATGTGTCAGCTGTTGGATGATTGCCATCAAATTTTATACAGACATTCATGTCCCAGAGGAGAAATTATAATATGAATAAAATGTCAATATGTCAGCACCACAGCGTGTGAATAAGTGCTTGTAAAATTAATTGCATTCAAACCAGCCTCGGCCCTTTGTGTTTTGTGCTGATTGGTAAAATTTAGCATTCTCTGTGCTACTGTAAACTCTGCTAATGAGCATGTTCTGAGGAGATGGCCGGAAAAACCTTCTGTCTCATCTACACAGCAATAACTGCCAGGATCCCCCACATCCACATAAATTGCTGCAAAGTGTCACAGTCTGGTTCATGGGAGAGCACCACAGATTACTGTTAGATTTATTTATTTTTTACTTACCAGTAATAAAATAAGTAAAGTCTACAACGTGTCAGTCACTCACGTCAGTGGTGTTGTGAGTGTGAATGTGTGGAAAATGAAGTTAAATGAAGAACAAAACAGGCAACATGCAACTTATTCTGCAGAGCATATGCCCAGCAAGAGGAGGAAAATCGCTGAAGCCACCGGGTTAAATGGCTGGAGGAGGAGCCAGCACAAAGGAGACTTCATGTTGCACTCCCAGAAACGATCACGCATCGCCCACACAGGACAGAACCTAAGCAAAGGTGGAAAAATGTCATTTATTAACATATTGTGTTGAAAAACTCGGCCGAGGACAAGCCGAACGTAAAGTTCGCTTTCATGCTCCTGTTAAAAAGGGACTCATTAGGTCGTCTGGGGGAAAACGCTCTTAGCTGGATCATGTTAACGCCGCCTTTAAAGCAGGACAGAGAAAAGCAAAAAAAAACTTCAGCAAAAAAGACACAATTCATTTGAAATTCCTCCTACACAGCACAGACTGTGTCCAGTTTTTTTAGACCGCTGTGAAAACTGGACATGTGGGTGGCACTTCAGAGGTCTGAAACCAGGCAAAATGGAGCTTGAATGGATTTCAAATTTCACAGCGTATTATATGCTGAAATTCTTTGCAGTCTTGAGACATACCCAGAAATATCTATTGTCTGTTTGTCATGCACCATCCTTCATCAGACGGCCATCGGCTTCACCGGGGGTCTTGGAAGTGTCCGACCCTCAGTTACAGACACAAACCAACTCGTAATGCTTTTATCTGTTCCTAGACCTAATCAAATCATCTGTAATGGTGTTGGAAAGAGCAGATGACAGATGATGTCATCTTTCTGACCCAGTCAGACCAGAAAATGCCAGAAAAATGTTATACCACAGGAAAAATGGCATATTTTGTTGTGCAATGTTGTGGTTCGTTACTAAAGATGAAGGGTGTGTTCTAAAGACCTTAGTCACTAATTTGTGACTTCTGGAGAAACAAGCATGTGTCAAACTTTCCTTGTGGCCTAAACATCGAAGCACAAGCTTCGTTGACGCGTTGATCTTCTTCCGTGTAATATCCTGTGAGTCACCAACGACGATCCTTCTGCTGTCAGAAAAAGAATGAAGAAAGGAAAGCCCAGTTCAGCGGAAAACTACACTGCATTTGTCTCTCATGGAGTCTTTAATTCAGGCGCTTAACGACTGAATAATGTGGATGTGATTTAATTTTATGACGTACTTTGAACATTGTATATATCCCTTCACTGGAAGTAGGATGGTTTTGCTGTTTTGCTTTTTTGAATCTAATATAAAAGAGCTTTGAAACATCTTTTTTGATACAAGCAGCCAGCAGCGAAAATTTGAGAAATTACTGAAAGCACTACTTATCTTTGTGATCAGTAATAATTCAGTTCAGAGCACAGAAAGCACTTGAATACATTTATGACTTCCTGGCAGAATGAGATGTCACCACAAATGACAGTATTTAATATTTAATGTAATGACATAACCATTAGAGAAATATTACTTCATTAGTTTCTGCCCATCCTTTTGTCTTCCCAAATATTTTGCTGGATTATGTAAATGATAACAGCAATTCATTCTGAAATCATATGTTGACTTTGATTTGTGTGAGCAAAGGATTTCACTAAACATTACTTCAATGTAAGTAGTATTTATTCTGGGCAAATGTGATGTCACAGAGAATTGCAGGAACCAAGATTGTTTTGGTCATTTTTTTCTTTATGTATATGGGCGTCTCTTCCTTATCTAGTAGAATCTTGTGCCTTAATTTTTATTTTAACAAGGATACATGTTCTCTGCTGCTGCTTAACTGGGTAACGGGTTTAATGGGAATGCATCGGTGATTCAAGGGAGGAGACGAAAATTACCGGAAAACAAAATGGCTTATAACAAAGGAGCGCTGGAGAGTGGTGCAGACAGGGAAAATATGCTGAAGAGCTTGTATTGCTGCAAACATGAGCAACCGTATGATTATGGTATGACTGTACTGTACATAAAAATCACCCATATCGCAAATTAGTTTTAATGTTGCCAAACAACGATAACGTCAAATGTCCAGAGCTTCATTTCCTCTAAATGATTTGAATGTGGTGAGTGGTGCTCGTAACACAGGTCAAAGTCTCGTACCAGTGTTTGTTCGGGGGGAAACCTTATGTTCATACTCATCTAAACTTTTACAACGATTCAAAACCTGTAAGTTCCGTAAACATTATGAGTAGATTATAATTTGTAGGGCAGCAAAGAATAAACCTATACTGGACTGCTACTCCAGCATAAGATATACGGAAACAATATGTGTCAGGATTCTGGACTTTAGTTGGTTCCACTTTTGTTTACTTCCTGTCTTGAACCTTTATTTTGTAGCATTGTGTTCATTTCCTGTTAGTTCCTTTTGCTTCCTTTTGTAATTATTGAGTTCACTTCTCCGTTCTGTCCTTATTTGTCAGACCTTGTTCATCTGGTTGTGTATCTTTACTCGAGTTTGGCTTTATGTTCATTTTCTTTCCCGTCACCTTTATTAGTCATTTCTCCCCATTCGTTAATTTCTGCCTTTCCTTTGGTTCTGATGTTCTGTTGCACGTGTCAGTCAAGTTTATTTTTTAGTTCTTGGGTTTGGTCACTTGTTTTCTTTTGTTCTAGTCAAACTCTGCTTTAATATTTCATGTGGTTCTTTGTTTGTTTCTGCTCATTACCTTTGCTTAGAGCTTGTTTGTTCCCGCTTCGTCAGTTTCAGCTTTAATATTTGGTTTTGGATGTTTCCATGCAGTCACTTTGTTTGGTATATGATTTGCCTCTTTTACTTTATTGTTTCAACTGGGGTGTTTGTTTGACTCCTTCCCTTTTGGTTTATTATTATTTTTTTGATTAGATTATTTACTTTTGCTGTATTATTACTTAGTTTCCCCTTAGCTACTTAGTTCCTTTTCCTAGTTAGTCTAGTTCGTCTTTTCCCTTTTGGAGTGAGTTTTTTTCTTTTCATAAATCCTTATTTACCCACTCTTGTCGTCACCACCTTCGGGTCCTTGTTTATAATATCTCACTCCCTTACAATAGGCACATACAAGTTTGGTGTGGTTAGGTGTTTTTAACCAGTCTCCCTGTTTCAGCTTGAGAATAAACTAATGGTACCGGCTCTTCTCTCAGTTAAGACGCACAAGACCGAAAGCACAAATCTGGGAGGCTGCAAAGCACAAATGTACAAATTATTACAGGACATACACTCTTTGGCAGGATTTTGTACAAGAAGTTGGAGTTCCCTTGCTGACCTTCCTTGATTTTGTTATGTAAAGATATTTGGTGAAAAAAATATAATAGCATAGTTCAACACTTAAAGAGCTGTAATTCTGATTCAGCCCTCGTCCAGCGTTCTTTACCAAATTATCCTTGGGTTTACATTCATTCCCGCAGGGAGTTTTTTGTGTACAGACTATTACAGGATCAGATCAAATTATGCAAGTGTACAGTCATAAAAATGATAAATGATACCGGACCTAAACCCTCGAGTTCCAAATGAGTGTATACTGAAAAGTTAATTGGTGCATATGTTTCTTTCTGTGTTTGAGGAGACAAACACACACTCTGTCCTCTGTCCTGGACCACCACCCGTCCTGGAACCTCTGTGTCTTTTTCCTCCACAAATCTCAATATAAGTGTAAATATTAATATGTAATGATCCTATTCTACAGTGAAATGTGTAATATTAATTTTCAACATTGTACATATTCTATGTTACACACAGATATTGTGCCTCCACCTGTTCTGTAAGAGGAAACCTTCCTCTTTTACTTTCCCTGAGGTTTCTTCCACCTTTTTTTAAAATTTAGATTACTTTTTTGCTCATCTGTTTTGAGGGTCTACACGAACAGAAGGTGTCAAATGCTGCACATTGTAAAGCCCACGGAGGCAAATTTGGGATTTGTTATATCTGACTATATAAATAAAATTGGACTTGCTGAATAAATTTGAATCACGGATGCAAGATGTTAAAGCAGCCTGTTTTTGTTTAATTTGGAGCATTTCATTAGTCTCATTAAATGAATGTCTATGTATGTGGGTGTGTTTGCTCTATTAATGGAGCCTTCGGGCTTGTCAACATGTAGACATAGATTTATATGACCGCCTGTGGTACGTAATCCTAATTGGGCATTAATAAAAATAGACCTATTAGGAAAGTTCTTTGCTTTAAGCACAGGTCATAAGTCACTATTCAAAAGCCCACTCGCGACAGTCGGGCTCTGCAGTGAACGCATCACGGCTGTAATAATGCCCATGTCTCACAATCTGGTTTTGGGAGCAGCAGAACGGTTCTGCAGTGGTTGCATGTGTAGGCCTGTGTGGAAAAGTCTAAATACAAGCTCAGGGTCTTTTTCCCTTTCGTCTCCATGCTGCGCGTGGAACAGCAGGTAATGTGTTTTTCGCGTTTGCATGCAGATTTCTACGTTGCCGAGTTTCAAATGCCATTACGCTGATCATTATGTTTAACGCATAATTGTGTTTCCTGTGGTTTGACTGGGTTTAATGTACAGTACAGATCTACATCCAAATATAGAAGTTAACAAAGTCGTCTTGGGTAGAAGGTTAGGAGAGACAGATGGGACAAAACTTTAACGCAGCAGGACACCGCTGTTTGTTTCCTGCAAACAGCCCACATTTGTTTTAACGCTTCACCACATTTCTTTCTTCACAGGTTAATACTGTAACCATCCGCATGAAGGTCGCTTACTCCCAACTAATCATTTTAATTGAAATCATTACACTGTCCTAAACTTTGAGAAGTACCTAGCATCCCAAACGCTGATATTTCCTTAGAACTAATCAAGGGGCTTTGTGCCTGAACATGCCCGAACCCTAACCATGGTGTTCCTTCCTCCACACTCATTTGAAAGGGTTTTTAAAGGCACACACCAAATCACATTTGCTAGTTCAGGCTCAGAACAAACAATTAACACTTTTTCCTGAGGACTGTCTCCGTAATGATGTTCCTCTGCACGTGCAGTTTGCTCACTCAGCATTTTGGGTTATTCTAATCCCTATTTATTTTTAAGGTTGTTTATTCTTTTCTCTGGTTTAAAAAAAAAAAATCTGCATCAAATATAGGAGCAGGCAAAAACATTGAGTCAGCTTCTCTGCTCTGCTCTCCGGCAGAGACGTAACCACAGGAAACGGGCTCAAGGAGCCCGACAGCTCGTCATGTCGGCACAATTTCCAGTGACCTCCACTAAAAGCTCTATGTAAAACACTGCTGCTGCCCCCAAACCCCCTTTATTGGAGCACTGGCCTGGTTGGGCTTCAGCGTGATAACTAATTCTCGTTTATTTCATAGAGCTGTGCAGAGTGTAGTTGAGTACAAAAAATTATTGTGGTAAAGTAATTTGCTATTATTATTGTCTCAGTTTGAAATGACAGTATCTTTGTTTTATTTTCCAAAATACAATATTTAAAATATTTTTTGTCTACTGACAAACAGGACTTTATTCCTCCACATCAAAATAAATTCTGTGCAGATTTTGCCTTTATTCGGTGAGTTTATTTTCAGTGAATTCATATTAACAATGTTTTTTTTTTTTCAGGCAGTTGAATGTGTCATCACAGCAAATTAAACCTGAGTCACTGCAGCATATTAATGAGAAAAAACATGTTCATGAAAAAAACATTTTTTAAAAAGAGATACAAAAATTGGACATATGGAGATGTGATGAAAATATGTTTATTCACCTAAAGTTGGCTGTCGGTTTCCAATTTAGAGTTTCGGGGGAGAAAGTGGTAGTTATTATTCACAAATTATAATCAATAATTGACTAACCATGACTAATTCATGGACAGAACCCAGAATGGTAATGCAACTGGGATGCCCTAAAATTGTCACTGATGTCTTCTGTTTGAGACAAACAAATGCACACACACACACACACACACACACACACACACACACACACACACACACACACACACACACACACACACACACACACACACAATAACCACTTAAATGCTTTTAAAAACTGAGGCACAACATCACCATTGGTTCATATACAGGTAATATGCAGATTCTTGATGGGGTCATATAGTCTGCAAATAACACCATGATATTTCTAGACAATTTTGCAAGACGCAATATTTTAAATATCATGTAATACACTTCACAAATACTTAATTCATCCCTTTGATGCACACGAGTATGACGTAGTAGTAGTAGTAGTAGATCGTAGATGCATTAGTCCCTGTAACAGTAAGTCTGAGCTCGAGCATTAAAGCATTTGTTTTTATATTTATTGATGATTCATACTGGAAACATTTAAACTTGCCTGTTAAAAGGGAGGCTTTGCAAGTATGTAATTTAACAAAGTAGTATTTATTCAAACTATCCCAAACGCATATATTAGAAATAAATAAAGTTCTAGTTTGTAGTCAGTGTTTTCGATTTAGATCATTGCTTTTAGTGAGTCCTTTGACCCCGTTAATATTGACCTACCAGACTGAGCAGCTTTGTGTGAATTGTTGCCGTCTACCTGTTAAGTGCCGTCATTGCCTCATTTAGTGACACTGTACTTGATTGTTTTGAGGTGGCTTCACTCCATGCAAATTTATTTTTATTTATTTGTCCTGCAATTACCTCTAACTTGATAAAACCTAATAGAGAGTGCAAGCTGTGGATAAAGTAGAGTTCATAAGATATGATAAACCTGTATTCGTCCCAGAGTGGGGAAATTTCCATGTTATAGCAGCAGAGATTGTGCAGTGTACGCAAAGAGAATATCAAATACAGTATATGTAGTCTAAATTTAAAAAAAAGAATAAAATATGTCACATGTGTACACAGTCATACAAGCAATTGCACCGTGGGTCATTTATACTGCACAGTTTTAAAAAACAGTTTTACAGTTACTAATAGTGAAATAAACTTCATAGCTGAAATTTCTGTTGTCTGAAATAATTTGACCATCCTCTAATTGTTCTTCTGCTCAGACATGTCTGAGATAATTTTGTATATTTAAATTCTTACCTCTGGAGCAGAACCTAGAAGTTTTCACCAAAACTGTGGCTTCATACATTTGGATCCCAACTGTCACAGCAATGGGCAAATTCATGGTATCACCGTCTGCTGACATGACATCAGAAAAGTCTGAGCATGTAAAGAAACTCATTCATTGGCTTTGAGATTTAACCACAGCTAATGAAGCATAAAATAATCAAAGTTATTGTGTAAAAATAAGCGTAGCTCAGCCTTGTGCACCATTGTGCCTCTCACTTCACATATATGTGAACAATGTGTTATTGTTTTTGTGGAGCTAAAATTACATTTCTCCTTTATTACATCCAGTATGCTCAGACATTTACTCCTGCCCGACATGTACATTGATCTGAAAATGTGTACACAACAAACACGTGTTGACAATTCCCCCTTCAAACTATTTCCAAAGGAGATTACCGATTCCAGGTGAGCTGAAATCTTTTTCCCAGACACCACAGCAGCTGTTAGAATTCCAATGAGACCATTACAGTCCTCACCCATCCAGTTTTATATCCTCATATGCATACGATGATTTCTTTTCATTCTTTCTTTACTTTCTTTCCGTCTCTTTGTCCTCGCCATGTGCTGCACTTTTCATTTCCTCATTTTTTGTCTTAATGTCTCCGCACCTTTATTTCTCATATTTTTCCCGCTGCATTCCCTTTTTATTAGTGTCACATGCTGTCCTCACCTCACCCTTCTTCGCCTCCTTTCTCCTTTCGCCCTGTGTCCTCGCCACCCTTTGATATCTATCAAAGTCAGGATAATGAGAGGTAATATTTCCAGTGCATATAGTCATTCAGGCCGACTCTGTCATGCCCCGCACTCCCACTGTCTTCCAGGTAATGAGTCAGCATCTGGATATGTGGGTTCCGAAACTAGCATGTTCGCTTTGAAGGTAGTGACAGTGAATTTAAAAATATCTTTGATAATCCTGTTGGTAAAGCCGCTTTCACATTTAAACGGCTTGGTAGATGTGTTCACGGCACAAGTGTTGCATCTTGTGGAAGATACACATCAAGCTCGTGGCGAAACTGCAGGGCTGTAGGAAGACTTTGATTGATGCGATTTGATTTTCTCATTCGGAACAGTTTCATAATTGCGTGAGACCGTGAAACGTCGACGTGTTGAGGTGGGCTCACCGGAGCCAAACCCAAATCTGAGTCACACTCTGCTCCTCGTCGTCTTTTGCTGTTCTGTGCCCAGCCCTCACGGCCTCGTCCACTCTGCTCCCTCCATTTTCTACTCCTCTCCATCGCGTTCACTTATCTTCCACCTTGTATCCCTCGCTCGTGCCCTTCCTGCTGTAGACCTCATTGAAAAATGAGTTCACAGACAAATTTCATGACGAGTTGTGGCACCTTGGTGCAGAGACGAGGCTAATGAGAGGCAATTACTGAGATGCGGAACTTGCTAATGGACTTTTACCATCGTTTGTCTCCAGCTGATCTTGCTGCACTCCTCCTTCAGTCTGCAGGGGACTGACAATGCGAGTGAATGAGGGGTCTCATCAAGTCAGAATGTCAACTCAAGAAGTTGCCATTGTAACTTTCAAAGTTTCAATTCAGATTTAACAACGAAATGTGAGACAGTTGGGCTGCGTACTTTGACAATGAAGCCAGAACCAAAGCCGAATGTGATTTTTTTTTTAGAAATGTACTGATGGCTCAGGTTGAGGCTGCGTGTGTAACTCAGTGAAATAAGGTTGGAGAAGGTTTCTAGCAACAGGTTTATGGAAGAGACTGGGGCAAATTCTGATGAATCAAGTTTCATTTTATAGCCACATATGAAAAAAAGCGCTTTCTAGGCCCAGGTCGGCAAAAATTAGCATTGCATTCAAGAAAACACCTTCTTCTGATGTGTTCATTCTGAACAATCACTGAGTGTAAAAAATAGTTATATTCCAATTGAAAACCAACAGAAAGACTCATGTACAGATATAGCGAGAAGTTTCCTGGGTTTACTGTGCACATGCTGTGTTGCATGGCTGAGTGGAGCAGTGTGTCCGTGACAGGACAGTACTTTGTCTGTGTGCACTCTGAACCTCCACGGAGCCGCTGGGAAAAATGTTTGGCAGCCTAATGAGAGTAAAGTCGAATTGTTTGGGATGGCCGCACAGTCCTGCATATGGTGCACCAGGATATGAATTTGTATTCTGTCCGTGTGGCACTTCCACCCAGTCACGGCAGCTGTAGTGCGTTACATCCCACACGGTGAGAGGCTGGTTATCAAGTGCCACCACTCCACACCCTCTACTGCCGCGTTTCAATTATAAAGCCACGTGGATCCATATCGATGCAGGAGCAGGACACTCTTATTTCCACTCGCTCTCACACACACAAAGCACAGGGCTGGCCTTGAGAGAGCCACAATAACGTCCATCAGTCTCTGTCGAGTGTATTGACTGGCAAACTTCTCAAAGGGATTGCCATGAAAAATGGATGGCTCTGTTGTTCTTCTCAGCCTGTCCTGCCATTGTTACACTAGGTGCATTAAGTGAGTCAACAGGCAGTGGAAAATCACTCATGCACCAACTGTTTCTAACTGCATCCTTGCTCTTCGGAGGAAAATACATCAGGAGAAGAATGATGTTGAACATTGATCCTGTTCGGTGCCTCCGGTCTGGCCTCTCTTTGTGACAGGATATGACAACATAATGTAGCACCGACGCCCGTGACAGAGCAGCAGCGTATGTCATCAATCAAATTCAAGTAGAGGTTGAGAGGTTTAGTGAAAGTTACAGGATTATGGGGAGATGGGTTGAAGAGACTGTTCAGATTAGACCAGTGGTGAACATCTTGATTAAACGATAAAGAACACCGACAGGCCGAAGTGTTTTACACACATGCGAGTGAAAAAACTGAGTTATGACACAAAGCCGAGATGTGTAAACGCTTGAGATGAACTGTACTCATGCAAAATCTGGTTCGAAGAAGTCATACTTTATCATCTCGGGCTTGTCTCAGTCTGCTAGGATTTGTGACTCAGTCCTCTAGTAAGCAATAAACTGACAGAAACAGCAGATGTTTCATTTCAATATCGCCAGAAACACTGAACTCCTGGTGGGGATATCAGAGCATCACGGTGAAGTTTTGGCTTGCGCTTTGTCACCTGTGATAAAGAACTGGCACACGGATCCCAGTGTGAAAAGCCTCTGGATGGGATTTCACACGAGGGACCAACACAACACAAACACACTCTGGAAGACGTGGCTAAATAATTGATCTGCTTACAAAACGGTTTTATGCAAAGCGCTTTACGTCGTTGCGTCTCATTTACACACAGCAGCTGACATGAAAGGTGCTCCAACCACTGTGGGCCAGAAGAACCCGGAGCGGAACCACTGATCCTGGTTCATGGACGACTCTTCTACTTACAGACATATGTCTGCCCCATGCAAGTTGAATGAATTGTTAACACAGATCAAATAATGACCAGATTAATCAAGCTTTTTAAAAGACAGAAAAAGTCAGCAAGCTCTTGCAGCTCTGTGGAAATCAGGTGGCACAGTAAATCCAGACTTTTTTTTTCCTGCAGTCCTAAACAATAAAATACATCTCCTTCAGCACGACACAGGGCGTAATAAGCAAAATCAATAATGTTTCTTGTTAAATACACCACTTAAAGCTACACTAATCAATATGTTTATATTAAAAATGATTAAATTACTGCGTATAATGTTAAAGGGCTCCACAATCAGTGTAAGAGCGGTGCATAATTTTTCATCTTGGTGTAATGTCTGGTGAATGTTTCAGTAGGCAACTGTGTGCGCACATGAACTTCACAAAATGATGATGTGTCCTCAAGTGGCTAAAAACGATTAATCATGCTGCTTTAAATAACAAATCCACGTTATGACTCAGCAGCATGGACCAGCAGTATTTCATATGTGATACATGTTTGTCAACCACAAAGCTAACGTACGTCTGAGGCAAACACTTCATGCATCAGATATAATAAGCATATATCCAGTGTTTGTGTGAGGGAGAGAAAGAAAGGAATAAAGGATTTGGCACTGTCAATAACAATAATGAGATGAGGCCTTCATATTTGGACGTTTTTTCTCATTCTCTCGGCCAGCTGAATTTGGCCTTTTCTCACGTTGGACGTTACCAAGTAAAATGTTGACGAGCTGCATGTCCGGTTGGAAAACTGACAAAGCCTCTAAGAATAAAGCTGATCATACAGAGAAAGACCCATTCAAAAGACTTTGTTTTCTTCTGAAGATCATCAGAAAAGCCAACGTCCAGCAGATCTTGACAGCAGGGTCCTGCCGCTAATTAATCACCATCACTATGGACATTCACCCCTGATTAAATGGCAGGAGAACTCAGCTGTGGATATCATTATTTAACATCATGTCGTGATCATCTAGGAACATCTGAAATGAAATATATACTGCCGTGAAGCACTTGGATTTGTGATGTGACGACAGGGGATTAGAAGAAGGCCTTGTTTTCCGTTGGGTTAGGAAGCCACTGGAAACACCATGAGTTCTGTGTCCGACCAGCTGTTGGCGTCTTAACCATGTCAGTGTAATTACAGTAAATAGCTTCTATTACGGTGGCTCCCGGGAGGTGTGGAGGTGAGAATTAACAGCACTGCCTCTTCATCAAGCATCTAAAGACATCACAGGCTTTTTTAAGCCTCCCACTCTTTCCTACATCGGTGCCTCCTTTGCAGATATAATTACCACATCAGTGGGAAACAATCAATTACATCTTTTTTTTTCACGTGTTGGCTTCTTGCCGCCTTGAGAAGAACATTTTCTGCCATGACATCCATGCTCAGTCTGCAGAATTTACAAAGAAGCAGAAGTTAATGTCTGAGAGCTGACCTTTATTGTTGAGCAGCAGTGATGACAGCCGTAAGGATGTTTTTTTTTTTTCTTGTTTTATATAGGACATGTATGCAGGTTTCAAGAAATCCATTATAAAAGAGCACAAAGCAAATCAAGCAGGAGACACGCCGATGGCACTTCCTGCTAACTGACGTTAATAGTGAGTCTTCCAGGGCGCAGACAGCCCCCGACTGTCAGTGTTAAGGAAATGGGAGTGAAATGACGGAGGGGGGTGGCAGACGGGAGGGCAGGAGGCTCTGCAGGCCACGTATTAGGTTTGAGTTTTAATCTCTATGTGGGTCAACAAACCGAGCCAGACGCACTTTTTTTTTCTCACTGTCTTCCTTTCTGCCATTCATACTGGATCTTATAACGCCGCTGATGTTCTCTCATGCCACTCATTGCCGAACCATTTTCATAATCGCTGGCTCTCCCAGTGTGTGGCTGGCTTCTAATGTGCAGATGAGTTAATGTGTGTGACGCTAAATGATTCTCTTTTTCCGCAGCACAAAAAATTGAAGTGAGCTCCGCCACCCACCAGCGTGTGCCGTGGAGTGTAAGTGCACTGGCATGTAAGCATGTGCCCACCACACACAGACTTCCAGATCCATGCATCATGCATGCTTCAATTTATACCCCTCCCTCCGTCCACAGTGAGTCATCATGCAGTGTAAAGTGGTTTAGTTGAGTTTTTGGACTCCTGCTATGCTGGAAACTTTCACAGTGCACCATTTCAACCCTTTTTCAACATAAAAAATTCTCACATAATAAATAAGGACTGTACGTTCTTTTGGGGAGAAAATAAAGCCACGGATTAAACATAAAGCTATAAACCATGATGATAAAAGAAAAAAGAAGAAGATCGAAAAACAGAAATGTCAACCTGAAGCTGGTGGTGAACAGGAAGCTGAACACAATCAGACTCTTTGATTTGTCCTCTGAAAACCACATATTCATGCTGACATAATTCATTGTGGACCAAAGTGTTGGATGAACTGACTGGCATCACTAGAGCCCAGAGCCGTGTCACTCATGGGGTAAAGCAGGTAAAGTCTGACTAACCTGAAAATGAGAACAACACTTACTCATCCATCGCCGTCTTAATTGAAAATGGCAAAATGGCCTTTTGACAGACGTCTTTTGGAACATTAGCCTAAACAATGTTTTAAATGTTAATTATTTTTTCATTTCTATTATTGCTGTCGCAGTTAATGCCACAATAAGACTTGAAGGCAAATTCTTTTTAACAGCTCTAACTAATTGTTGTTATGTTCTGTATTGATAAATGAAGGTCTGAACTTTTTTACCTGAAGAAATATTTGAAATCATAAGCAAAGACGTAAAAAATGGGACAGACAATGGCCCTGAGAGTATAGACGTACAATTATGAGAATCACAACCGCCTGGGTGATGTATGTGTTTATGTCTTTCTTTTTTCCTTCTGCTTTGTCGGTTTAGTTGCTAATGCCAGATGAAGATCTCTTAATTGTTAATCAAAGTGTTGCTTTATTAAATTAGCTTGTAGCTGTCAATGCAGCGTTTTCTCCTTTTTCCCTTCAATATCAAGAAATGTACTGTAGCAAGAAAGCAAAAAATACGTCTCTTTTAAATAAGACAACAATGGGAATCTCTTAGTACGAACCTCTGTATAAAATCTGTGACTATTTATGAGACAAAAACGTTGCTTTATCTTAGCAGAACGTCAGAAGCTGAGTTCTCATAGAGGCGGGAAACAAAACATTTACGAGCTTAGAATAGGATCAGACGGAGACAAGGAGATGCTATTTCTCAGGTGGTACAGTTTAGAAATATGATCATAACTTATACCAGTGTCAAAACAAGCACATGGACTGTGTGTCTGGGAGAAATTATTTAGAGAAACATGAGATAATGTATTGAATAGATTTCAGCAGCTTTATCTGCATTTAAATCCACAGCTTTCCTTTGACCTCGATATAATTTTTGTCCCTTTCACCGTGTTTTAAATGCCATTCGTGTGTCTGTCGCCTCGTGTGTAACTGGAGTCATAGACAAACCCTAAAATGTGGACGATTGCTATCAGACTTCTTTGTAGTAATAATGTGGTGTATTAGAATAATACAGTTCTCTGTCCAGAGGCTTGGGTCAGTTGCTGTATTTTATATTTAGCAGTAATTACCATTGCATCAATGTGCTCTTTTCACAGTCCATCGGAAATATCTGAATACACTGCAGCTCATTTTCGTAGGCAAAAATTACACCTAAAAAAAAGAGGAAATTTCGATGTGTGGAGTAAATTTTACACTGTATCAATGTTTATGGCTCAGCCCGTTGGGCCTGATTATTTTTGAAACAATTGCAATGCCAAGGACGAGCCACTTTCTCGTTTCTGATGATTTATTAAAGGAAGTACGGACTCTCTACTCTCGGCTGGAGGTGCGGTGTCCTTGATAAACCTGCCTGTCCTTTCCTGAACCGTACACCAGCTGCTCCCTTCTGTTTCACCATCTCCAAATACTTCTCACAGACATATGGCATCCAAAAATACCTCGTTCTTCCTTAGTCCTTCAGCCTTTGTCTCCACTTAGACAGTGTGGCTGGATTTACAGTATAAAAGTAATGTGTTTATGTTTCATAGAACTGCGTCAGGAATTATGCAGATCATCCACTCACTGGAATAATACACTTGATATGGAAACCTTCTGTCACATGTGGGACGCCTTACGGGCTGCAACAGTGAGCCACACTACGCTCGTGTTTTCTGATTTTTAAAATCCAGTGAGATCTGTTGGCCTAAAAGGCAAATTAATACCGATCTGAACAATAGTTTGTGCTGAAAATCTGCAGCTGCAGTAAAATGTGAATATAACATCTGAGCAGCAGGGTTTGTGTAATCATGAAATGTTGATCAAATATTTCTCTAACACACTTAGATGGATGGTGTGCACAGTTTTTCACACCATTTTTCACTCAAAATGTAATTGGATCCAAAAAAAAAGACTCTCATATGAAAACTTCCACTAATAAAATAAAGTCAAAAAGCTATATCAGCTGCTGTTTTCCAGTCATGTCTCAAATGTTGCCCATAGCATGAAGAGATTTTGTTAAATTTCAGTTAATCTAAACTCCCGACTAATTCCTGTCATAGTCATCATTAACAGGACATTCATACACAATAATTCTGTTTAACGTGTTATAATTCAAATCTGTATACACAATGTATTTAATGACTGGCTGCCACAGTTGTTTATTCATTGTGAACAAATCAGACTTGTTATGTAGTTATGTCGAAAGTGTACTTTGTCTGGCCCTTCTGAGCATTTTGGCTCATACTCATATTGCTCCTTTTCATTCAGAGGAACTCTAGTGGAAAAATGACACCCACCGGCAAATGAATAATAGCTTGATTACCAGGTGGATTTCAAAGATTTTTCTTTGGTACGGTTTTGTACCCCAGAATACGACAAATTGGGTTTTATGTTAAGTTTAGAAATTCATCAGAAGCGCACAGTAAGTGGCCAAACACACATGAAAACAGGGGCAAACAGCATGTCATGAGTAACACTCACCCCTCAGTCAGAGGGACAGAAGCTGGTCACCACTGTTGTTATATATGAAAATGAAAGCAGTGTGTTAATGTCACGTCAGTTTCTGAATGTGTTGCCTTGCTGATGCGAACCAGGGTCCTTCATAATGGTCACGTCTGGGTTTTCTGGGCCGCTGGTATTGTTCTGGATACAGTCGAGTTATGACCTGATTCAATTCGGCCTGCTCTTTTTCATTTTATCTTCTGCACGGTTGCATCAAATCGTTCATTTTGTTTTGTTGCATGTGGGGCGACTGTGGCTCAGGAGGTAACGATGTCGTCTGCCAATCCCAGCGTTGCTCATTCGAGTTCTCGCTCCTTCTAGCATATGTCAGAGTTTTCTTGAGCAAAACACTGGACCTCAGCTTAGTTTTGTGAACGGTCACTTCCTGTCTCTGATTGCGTTTCCCTTGATAATTCGCGCCTGTGTTTTCTCCCATATAAGCAGGGGGGTTGCACTCTTCTGGGTTGCCAGATTGTCTGCCGACTTCCCAAGTGAAGAAACTTTCAAGCAAGTGAACCTGATTTGCCTGCCAGTTAAAGAGCCCAATCTGTCCCTGGATTTGTCTACCTGCTTTGACCCCGGTTCTGTAAGTTCTTTCGATGGTCTGAACTCTGCCTGTCTGCCTCTGGATTTTGGATTGTGACCCTGACCTGGCTTGAAACTCTCTTCGTCTTTCACTCTGGCTCCTGGATTGTGTATTTGGCTCAGGTAATATCTCAAACATTGGATCTGACCCTGTGCTTTGGACCTGACTGTCCTGGATTTTGGATTTTGACCTTGTTTGTGAAACTAACCTGTCTCCTCTCCACCCAAGTTTGTTCCCTATCTCTGTAACCTGCCTGATCTCTCGCCCCTGGACCCCGTCTAACAGCTCTTTGTGCCCAGAACCCTGGAACCTTGGAAACAGCCCTGCTCAGCCCTCTTCAGTTTGCATTGATTCCCCCACCTGCTCACATTCCCAGATACCACTGTGCAGGCAGCGATTTCAAATCTTGGATAACTTGCCGTGGCCACCTGGGTACCCCAAGCCCCCACCTGCATGAACCCCTCCAACTCTCCTCATTAGTAAAACTCTCAAATTCAGTTCTGTGTTGTTGGCCTCTGATGTTTGAGTCCACCGGCTCTGCCTGAAACCTGACAAGTTTCTCCTGGTGAGTGCAGACCAGCTGCAGCTCCTCCAACACGTTCTCCTTCCACAGAATCAGATACTAGCCCCTCTCTGTACGTCCTTTGGCATCAGTATTTCATGTTCCAGGCGCCTTACCTTTTGATGCCACTGGAACGACTTTGAATACATAAAAAAACAACTTTAGGTTTACAGAATAACTCAAATGCAACTCTCTAAGAAACATCTATGGTTAGGGTTAGACACAAACAGGCGCAAACAGTAACCACACTGTGAAACAAAGAAAAAGTGCACAACATCTCACACTGGAGCTGAAACCTGGTCTCACATGGAAAATTCCTGTGCCTTGTTGATGGATGGGAAACAGGGTTTAGTGTTTTGCCTACAAATAAGGTTAAAAAACTCTATATGAGTGCAGACCATTTACCGTTAATGACCAGTTGTGCGTGAAAGTGGAAAAACTTTATCCACGTTCATCATCACATAGTCACTGAGGAACCAGACAAGGATGTCAACAGCTCACAGCCCAAACTTACCATTTGCAGGATCTTTATATTTCATTACAGGGAACTTTTAATATGAATACATTTTCCATAATCTCTACATACAAAATAAATCAACAGATGCACCAATTTTCAAACCTTAATTTTCAAAGAAAATCTGTGTATACTTTCAGACGCAGACATGACTTCTACATGCTGGTCCAGACGTACAGAGTTTAGGACAACAATGCCTCCAAAAGTGATAATTGAATTTCACAATTAAAGAAAAAGTAATATGCCAAATAATCCTCCACTGCCCTACAAGTTAACATCTCCCCCAAAACCAACGACTATGATAGTCACCACTATGAATTTACACAGACACCCGTTGACATGCACTGATCACTACATGAGCCCGTGAACCAGTTCGCTCTCTGTGGGTAACTGCAGAATGAATCTCTCCACCATCATGCTGTATCATCCCTCAATCTCCATCACTCTGATGGGTTTGAGTTCGCTCGGAAATATCACACAAGTTGATGCAAAAAACCCTTTGGTCCTTTGTCTCATTATTGCCAAGAAAATAATTCTTCTAAACTGAAAATCCAAAAACATATTACATATCAATCATTGGCTTGATTTCCTGACAGAATACTTTACAATAGAACTATAGCTACAGTCAGTAAGAGCAGTGTTGACCATGATTGTACCAAGATAATAGTGATAACAATCTTTTTATTTATCTTTTCTTTGCTATAAAATTGTGAATATATTTTCCTTAGCATCACAAAACACATGACTCGAATCTTTTCGTTAATAGAATTGATTCATTCAGTCCAGTAGGATTTGGAAAGTCGAGAATAGACGTAGGGATATTTTATCTCATGCACGCTGATGTGTGTGTGGAGATGACGACCATGAGTCGAGGAGGTCGTTATCGTACCTGCTGTGTGGGCCCAAAAACATGGAAGCCAGAGGATCATTAGAGCCGCGTTTAGGACTAGAATCCATAAGAGTGAGTAAAGTCACATCCGTGCTCCACACGGCTCCTTTCAAGGTTCATGTCCCTGGTATAGCAGTATTTTTCATGGCTGTTACCTGGGACGACTTCGTACACACCTTTTTAATATCTGCTTTTAAAATCTGCTTTAGTAAATATCCTGCTCACCACAAAGACTGTGTGAGCTCATGTAAACACACGGACACACGGTTCTTCATCTGACAGCTCGATATTCCAGGCTGGGTTTCATCCATTGGTCCAAGAGCATTAGCCGGTGTCAAGCTGGTGTTTTGGAGACATCGCTCCATTGTTTGTGAAGTCAGATCCATTCAGAGGTGCTGCTGCTGGCACCAGAATAAAACAGAAACAAGCACCAGCCGAAATGAGTCCATTATTTTAACTTTAAACAGCATCCATTAAAGCTGCTCAATGCATAAATCAGTCCCTCCAGGACTTCACAGACCTTTTTGTGATTGTTGCTGCCTGAAATGCCTGATTTAGTGACAGCTTAAAAAAATATGAAGCGCCTCGCGATGTTTTTATGATGTTTTAAATTTTAAATTCACACAATTGGTTGAATTAATTGCTGAGAATTTCAACATCGCAAACTCCTGAAGGGACTGATAAACACTTCAGTAGCTGTGTGATCTTTGCTGTTTAAATCCTAATATTTCTTGTCACTTGTCATGCTCACAGCAAACTCAGATGTTTGGCTCTGTGGCTGATGTGTCCTCTGAAGATCATCGTGTGTCAAAGCAACACTCATCTGCAACAAGCAATTAAGGACTAGTGAACTGAGTCCGTTTCACTGAAGTTAAAGAAGCAGCAGCACACACGAAAAACTCAAAGACACATTAGAACCGCATCGAATGTTTATCCGTGTTTACAGTATGCAGAATAGCTGCAGGCTGTACAGAACATTGATTTTAGAGACAAATTAAAGCCTGATTTCTATGAAAATAAAATGAAAACTAAAGGTAACTGAAGGTATTGAAACAAAATACTCCTTAAATGCCAAAACCAAATAACAAAAGAGACTAGCTTCTAGTCACCAGACACAAAAATAGCGTAAACCATGCAATATTAAAAAGAACAGAGAGAAAAAAGCAAAAGCACCAAAGAAGAGCTTCTGATGCTCTCAGTGGGTTCAAGCACAGCTCTGTTCATGCAAAAGAAATCAGACGGAGACAGAATTCGTGAGGCTCATTTGTCATCTTTACCAGGACTACTGGTGATTGTCGGCATGATTTATCACTATCACAGAAGCAGAGCTAATTTGAACTTATGGTAGCAATGTCTAAACTCTAACGATGTCAAACTCTTGATCTCTCCCTTTGTGAATAAAGTTGACATCATGTTCGACCAGGCAGCCAGTCACGGACGTGGCAGGCCAGAGAGACGAGGGGAGAACAGAGGAAATGACGGGAAGGTGATTAAAAGGCTGCCGTTTCAAAGAGCCTGCTTCTTTTTTATGCGGAGATGCCATTCTGGTTATCTGGCAAAGCAGAGTGTACAACAGGATTATGGCCAATAGCTAATGAGCTATTTAGTGCTGGCAGCGCTGCCAAGAGAGATGGTCTGCTCAATTTGTAGAGTCATATTGTACAAATACATGAGTATATCATGTGACAGGGCACACATTCAACGAAAAACAGAACTCAGAATTTGACACGCAATGTTGCAAAATACAGCGAATATCAGCACGCTTGTGGTCTAATAAAATAGAATATTGTTTGAAATATAAGGTTTGCCCCAGCACCGGCAGTGGTAACCTGAGGGAGTCACACTTTCTTTTGTCACATTCCCAGTTTGCAGATCGGATCTGAAGGAAGTCTGCTTTGCAATTCTTTCCCGTTTTCAGGAGTGAATCTCTCACAACAACAGTGTGTGTGGGACACAATTGGAGTTTTAGTTTGGTTTTATACTGGAGAGCAGTGCACATCCCCTCACTGGCTGCTCTTGCCTTCTGTTGAGCACACGGCTGTCCTCAGGGCGCTCATCGTGTGAGCAGCCATTTGAGTTGTTGCTGAAAAAGGGCAATTTTAGAAGAAAGCTAATTAATATCTGCAGTGCTATATTTTTAGGATTCAGTGGCTCTTGTTTGAAGTCAGTGTTCTGTCGGCCCCCTGTTGTGACAAATCACAACAGTGTGACTGAAACAACAGGTTCTGGGACCCAAATAAGACCAATAAAGTGAACCTACGCTAGTGATACAGCTTTTTCTCTTCTCACTCAGCAAAACTGCCACCATCCCACCATCTGCTCTGAGCAGCTCGGCCATTTCTTCACCTACAATTACCATCCTGAACTTCCTCTTCAGAGTCAAACCGGATGAGCGGACCTCGATTGATAGCACTGATGGCTTAAGTAAGTAGCCTGAATGGTCACTCTGTGGCCTTCCTGACCAAGGATCACAGCAATCTTTCACCAGAACATCCGACATCATCATCCAGAGGCAGGAGGAAAAGACAGGCTGGCAAATCTGCACCACGCCGGTGTTAGCACATCTGCCGTCTTTCTGTTCCCACCGGTTCCTGTCCTGAAACCTTCTGATCTTCTCTCTGAACAATGCAGAAGAAAGGCAGCCTGAGACATGCGGGAAGATGGCAGAAGGCTGAGAGGGAAAGAAAAAAAAGCGAGAGGTAGGAGGAGGCTGCGAGAAAGGAACGAGCTCGTCGTAACAACCCTTTCTGTGTGTTACGAGGAGAGCAGACCCCCGAGATGAAAAGGGTACATTTTGCACTCTGTCTCTCATTTGCCTGCCTCTCTAGCATTCTCTTTACCTCACGCTCATTACCACAGCGCCTTTTATGAACAGCACACATGAATTTAGCTCCATGTCTGTCTCCTTCTTTCATATTCATAACCCTTTTCTTGCTCCTTCTCTGTGGCTGATGATGACAGAATCACAGAGAGCCAACAGCCTTCTGCAGGCCCCTGATTCATCCCTGCTGCTTTCTGATCACATGGGATGAACAGCAATCATCAAATGTTCACACTTAGCCTGTAGTGAATGTGATAGTTGCTGCAGACAGCAAAGCAGCACATACTGGAGAGGTCTATTGGATTTGATTATAAAGATTAGGTGAAATTACAGCTTTTTCATTCCTTTTTAGTCATTTTTGAGCAGATTTTAGACCATAAAGTGTACTGTACGTGTAGCTATACTGTAAGTTAAAATATAAAAGATGTGGATTGTAGGGCAGCACATTAACACATGCTTAATGATGAAACTCACATGATGACGTTAAGCGATTAATGGTTGATCCGATTTTAGCATAATTCTACAGTTTTACAATTGCATACTAAGAAAAACAGTATCAGTATTTACGTGTATTTAGTCTTAAATAAAAAAAATGCAGGTTAGTAAATCACTTGTACAATATAAAAACAATTATATCAGTGGAAAATTTAATTATGAAATAAGAAAAATGAATTAAATAAATATATAGATATTTTACTTTGATCCACAAATATCAACTTCATGGTTGAAAAATTTGTCATTAGGATCAATCCTCTAGGAATTATGAGCTCATAAAAGTGAACATGTTTTCCTCTGCTCATTGCTGGAATATTTGTAATAAATATCACGACAACCCATCAAAAAGTTAAGGAAGTTATTTATTTCAGCTACAAACCAACTAGATGAACGGTTAGAGGATGAACGCATTAATATTGGCTCATTATGTGAGCACCAGGAATATTTGCACATAACTTTAGAACCATCCATCCACTAGCTGTCGAGATATTTCAGTTCAGACTGCAGCCATGAACCCACGGAAAAATTGCATTTCATAAGTTTTGAAACCCTGTAGTGAGCATAAATGTTTTATATGTTCAGAGCCTTTGTACATTGGATTGCTGCAAATGATCTGGTTAAATTACTAAACTTTGTGACAAAGAAAAATATAACCAATTAGTCAACATACAGGCGCAGAAGCTTTTTAGCTCGGATGTAAACACGGGCACAGAGATGATGAATGACGCACAAGGCCAAACAATGCTGTTTCTGTATTAGAGAAAGCAGAAAGCGCTATAGTACTTCTATTACTTTGCTATTAAATTAAAAGTCTTTCTTGCTTCAACCTCCAGGAGAAGCAGTTAAATCACGGCGTACAGCAGATACAGTGAGCCCGGAGCTGTTTTGGAAAATTGTACTTCTGTGGAACGACATTAAGTGTTGAATTGTCGATCGTCACCACCACTGGGAAATAGAATGAGCTCTAAGATACATTTCTGTCTGATAGGCATGTGATATTAAGCCGACAGAGTGGGAGATTGGAAAGAAATAAGTGAATCGTTTTCGTGTTTATTAATAACTGCATCATAATGTTATTCTTAGCAACCCATATACTGTACATCACACACGTTCCTGCAGCACCGAACCTGCCTCTTCAAAAGTACATTCATTTGCACCTAAATTGGAAATATGTTTTAAAAATTTTTGGACAGATTGTGTGCAGAGGCAGTGTTTTCTCTCAATGAAATAGGTTCTGCATCTATTAACCAGAGTAGATAAGCTTGTGGGCAGCCAGGGTGGGCGGTGGGCCTGCAGGGCAACAAGCAACGAAAGCATTTCGGCTAAGGTTAGCAAATGTTTCTGATTCAGGTTGGACTGTAAGATCCGATTTTCTGGCACAAAAGTTTCTGAGAACATTTTTACTACTATGTTCAGCATCGGCACTTTTCTAAAGTGCACACAGTGTGTTCAGACCATCAGTGGGCCGCGCCACTAGCGTGCAGAACCAACGGGAACATAATGTGTGTGCACAGGAGAGAAATTGTGCACTGTGGCTGTTCAATAAGACGTTTGGATCATGTGGCTCTTACAAAAGACCATTCTCCTTTTTTCTGCGAAAATATATGTTATAGAGACTTTTTGAAAGTGCCTACAAGAGTGGAATCAAGGATAAAAGTCTTAAAAATACAAAAAAGATATTTTTAAGTAGTTACTTTTGTATTAGAAAGATTCTAAAACTAAACACATTTTATTAGCTATTCTAATATTATTGCATAGTTACTATTGAAAAGCAACTACAGTGAAGATAAAATTAAACATTTTTACATCTTGGTGACATGCAAAAGTTTGGGCACCCTACATAGAACTTGTGTCTACAAAAGGACAGAGTATTGTGTTTGTTTAATTGTTACATTTTAGTTGTAATGTTTCCCATGACACAATAATAAAAATGAAAAAAAAACTATAAAGACACTGTGGCTTTTCTTTTACCTGCGTTGTTTTGTTCAGGTGCCCATTTTTGAATCTTAAGCAGACAACAAAAGTTGGTCCTTGAAATCCAATGTAGCCACATGATTGTGTCATATCCTCACTCTCTGACCTCTTTATGAATAACAAAATGCTCAAGAAAATGTCTAACATCAAAGCAACCTCCACAATAGCCATCAAACAGGGATGAGACGACTGTTTCATGAGACCATTCGATGTGTGATAAAGGTTTCACAGAGATACATTTATAATACAATTAAAAAACTTCCAAATATTTGTGCTGTTTTAAGTTTTTCTGACACTGGAATTATAAATGGACACGTAAAATAAAATCTGTGGGTTAGAGAAATCAACTCAACTCTGATTTTTAAAATTATTTAAAAATATTGAAAAATGGAATCATTTAAATATTTGAAATTACAAAACTAAATAAAGAACGTGCTGGATATAAAAACTGATCCAGTCAAGCTCTTGTTACTAGTCATTCAACATTCAACATTTACATATTTTAAATTTTTGGCCTGCAGCAATTGTTTTTCTTTTCTCTGGGCACAAAATGTGCATCTAAATCCTCCATTAACTTTTTACAGAAAACAAATATAACAAACATTTTCTGTAATTAATCATATTTAACGCAGTTAAATACGCAACTCTATAACTGTATAACTAATCCTACATGCTGACCCTGACTGTAAACCCGATGCTCACGTGTATTTTGACACTCAGAACTTAATTCACACAAACCAAAAGCAAATCCAACAGTATAACATCTAAATCAAACCTACTTTCTACTTTCTGCCCTGCAGATTTAGTAAATTTCTTATCTCAAACTTTCTATAAATTTGTACTTTCATATTTTTTCGACATTCTTTATCTCTCAGATCATTGTACCTGTATTATTTCAATTGTGGTTGATTTGAGAGATTAATTCCTCTAACCTCTATGCATTGAATTTACTTTTGAACGCACCACTTTTTACTGAAGAGCATTTCTATTAGGTTGAAATTTTCTCTATGTGAACTTCCATCAAAAACGATCATACACATACCGTACTTATACATTTTTTGATACTGACATTTGACAGATTGTAGCTGCTTCCTGCTGTGTGATACTTGACCCAGACCCCCGATATAATTCAGTGAACCTGCTGATTATAGGATCACTATACTCACCACCTCCTCCTCTGTTGTTCTGTGATGTTCTTTCACTTCATTTTTATTATCTAGCTTGATGCCTCACCCACACACACACATTCTCTCTCTCTCTCTTTCACACACACACACACACACACACACTTCAATCTACCATCCATATTGCTGAAGTGCTGCCATGTGACTGATCTGCACGCCAGCTATAATCTTCTCCTTCTCAACTAAAGGATCTCTCATTCATTCCTTTCTCAAGCTGGTTTTTTCTCCCGCGTGGAAAATCACCTGCTTGTCTGGGAAAGACAACAGGATCGCTGCTGGCACCAATGCATCTTTCATGGCAAAAAAAATATTTCAGATTACCTCACACTGTGTTACGTTACAGCAGGATTAACTGGGCTTGAAACGGACACCGTTATACTGGGAGATGTGTCACATGCTGGTGTTTACACGTCACAATAACTTTTCCCATCTGTCAACATCCTTTGGAGTTCTGCCATCAACAAAGCATCTATGAACATTTTTTACATGCAACAGTAAAACAATTGTAGAGTGTTGCACCTACAATTGAACATACTTAGCCATGACTTTTTAAGGGTGTGTGAATATTAACTTTTTACTCTTAGTGACCATATTAAGTGGCTTTATCACTAACCTATGGTAATCTCAACTTAGATTTTTTTTGTTAACTTCACTGAGTTTTCAAAAAATTCACATCTTACTAGTTTTCATAAAGTAAGACAATCAAGAAAGTTGCAAGAAATGAGGCAATGACACAACGTAACCAGTGGGAGGCAGAAATTCACCAAAAGTTGCTTAATCTGAAGACTTTTAGGAAGGTATTAACAAGGTCATAAAGGTGTGTATTATTAGGGTCAAAACATCATGTTGCAATTCATAAACCCAGTGCAATGACCACTGGAAAATCCTCTGCTGACATTTGCTAAGTACAGATGGAGGATTCCATTTTCAAAAGTCAGGAGAATTTTGCATTATGTTGGACTGATCTGAACACTAGATGATTACTAATACCTGACAAAAGAAGAGCTCTTCGATGGAAGGCCTGGGAGGGTGGGGCCTATCTACCCTGGTAGTATAGTATATAATACCATTGTGTAATATTGTTGTAATAGTAATGCACCTTCGATCATTTTGAGGGCTGGGGCGTGTTTAACAAACCATGACTGAGGACGATGTGAACAAAGTAGAAAGTCACGTACCACACAAGTTTTGGAATACCACAGTTTCACAAGTAACCAATACTTGACCTTTTTAAGGCAACGAGTTTACCTGGTTTTACCAAGTAAATCCGACGGTTGTTCAAGTGACGACAACTCAGACATTCAAAGTTGCAGGAAATGTCACGTCAGTTGTGTTATGTCATGTTAAATCAGTGGGCCAACAGTTAATACACTTAATTCACTCAACTTGGAATTACTTTGTGTAAATAATAATTCTGAGTACTCCTAGTGAGCGATGAGTACACCATGAGTACATTTTTGAGTAGTGTACGCTGTAAATTGCAAGTGTACTACACTGACTTGCTTTTTTCAAGTAAGCTTAACAAATCTAAATTAACAGGGTAGCTGCACTAAATCAATGACAGCTGGAGTCAAAAGAGACTCAATACGATTAAAGAATCTATTTCTTAACATGAAAATTCTAATTTTAATATCACAGTCATGCACCTCAGCTGTCATCCAGCACACTGTGGTTCCTCCTGCTTTGGCAATGTGATACCATAGGAAGCAATTTAAAAGGGAAACACGTGCACTTGCCATTAACATAACAAATAAATAAAAAGCGACAATGATAGAATAATAGGCTACATTAGAGAAATAAATGCATTATCTCCACTTTAGCACTATATAGGAGCCAATGTTGTAATCACAATACACTGCATAAAACCGTATTGTCTGTCTGTCTTCTGTAATGACCATTTGCGACACTGGGTCTGATGGAGGTAGAGTAGCTCACATGGGTTCTTTCTGGGATGCAAAAGTCAATTACCGTGGGTTTTTTGGATGATGTCCTGCTCTTCAGATATTTTCTCCAGTGCATTCAGCCTATTCTGAATAATAATACTGCTGCTTTAGGTTCCTCCAAAATATTAAAAAATCAGTTTTAATGTTTTATAACAATAATGTCCTTGTCTTTACTTTGAAAATAGTGAAGACTTAGGCCTGTTAGCCCATTTGCACACTTTGAAATCACACCACCTTAGTTTAATAGAGCCCGTGAATAAAATATAAGCTCTAATTTAGTTCCTCTTTGAACCCCTTTATCTGTTCATTATCTGAAGTACTGGATTTTACAAAATGCTACTACTAAGTCACACATCATCAAATACATCATCATCCAAAGCAAAAGAACACCTAGAAAGATCAGATTGCATTAAGTTAAAGGAGCGTCCTTTTTTCTTCCTGGTGCCAGCACATGATTAGTGACTTTACACACACACACACACACGTCAGCGCTTTGGCCTGCTGATTTCTTTCATCAACAGCAGGTTTAAGCAGTGAACAGAAAGCCTTCAGATCTTTCTTTTTAAAACTTTCATCAAGAATGTCACGCACAATTTTCTTACCTGCGTCCTCTAATTGCTCCCCATCATATTTATTTGTAATTTTCTGTATTTTTATCAACTGGAACATAGTATATTTATCAAAAAACTTTGATGGATTTCTAGGTCAGAGTCAAGTTGTGTATTTCTTTTGCTGGATAAAAATTAATTCTGGAGTCTTTCATTTTAGTTTAACTTTATGTTAAACTTCAATGTTAACTTTAAATCCATACACCACAGTCTACATGTGTAACATTCTTGAAGTATATTAAAAAATCCTTTTCAAAATCATTTGAATTAACAGGACAAATACCATCTCTGGTGGGACAGATCACCGCGTATTCCATTTTGCAATTTTGGAGTCACATTCGAGAGATTTCTTGAAAGGTTTTACAGCCTGATGTATCCTTGTCATCCACCCATGGGTGTCTTCAGTACGTTACATCAGACAGAAACCTGGGATGGTGTCACCGTTGTGCTGCTGTTAGTGTTAATATTCAATGTGACAGTAAATGAAACAGTCATATTCGTTTAAAATCCTGTAATATTACAGTTTTGAGGTTTATAATATACTGTAAAAATAACATCCTCCAAATGGTTCCAAAGGCAGCGGCGAGGCTGGCTCCCCTCCACTGGCTGCCAGTCCACGTTAGGTCGGACTTCTCCTAATGGTGTTACTTGTCTGATCTCCTTGAGCCCTAAATTCCCTCTCACCCACTTTGCTCCCAGTCAGATGGGCTGTTGTCTGCTCTTGGAGTAAATAAGGAATTGGCTGCAGTGGGGCTTTCTGCCGTCATGCCCCTGTTCTTTGGAGGAATTACACATGTTGATTCACTAGGTTCTTTTCAAGTCTAAGCTTAAAACATATGTGTATATCTTTACCTTTACTTTGTGTAATAATGACTATATTTGCACGTTTGCATTCACTTGCCTTTTAACTTTATGTATATTTTATGTAATGTAATGTTTTTATTGTAAAATTTTATGTTCCCATTAAGTATTTATGCTCATTACATACAACAGAGCATTATTTTAGGAGGTGGTTCTAATGTTTTGAACACCCTGATATAATGAACTCAAGAGAAGTTCTGACCTTGTCCAAGTAGAATTTATGTCAAAGCTGCTCTGCTGGATTGCATTAGATCATACAGATGCACCTAATGAAGTGGCCAGTGAGTGAAGTTACAGCTCAGCATGTTAACGTGACTGTTACTGAGCTTCTGTCCAATCATTTTCTGAATGCATCGCACAAGCTGATATATCCAGTGATAAGTCTTCAGAACGCGTGTCCTGTAATGATCTCTGTGTCTTTACTCACCACAAACACACACACACACACACACACACACACACACACACACGGGGGTGAGAGTATTTTATTAGGAGGGTCATAGGAGAAGTGACAAACTAACAAAGCCCTGACTTTGTGGTCTATTATTTTTACAGCGCTCATAACCCTTACACCACAGAGCCATCATTCCAGGTTAGGCAACCCCATTAAGTCCTGCCTTTACATCAAAATGTCCTCCCCTGTGATACCCTAACATCTCCTCCATAAAGGTTTACAACCCACCAAATTCAGGTCATGTTTAATGATAACACCGGCGAGGAACGGGGTGGACAGATTTAAATAAATCGAGGAAATTCTGTCTCGGAGCAATCTTTTGTGAGCAATCTGTTGGAACCGGCGCTGCGGTTTGACAGCAGCGGGTGGAAGCTGTGTTTTTTGATCTCCTCTACGAGGGTGATACGGCGCTGTTGCCAAATTGGTTCCCTCGCACAGTTGCATCTTGCCAACTGTAGTCAATGGCTGACAGCAGCTCAGAGATCATTTCCCAGTCACGTAGTGGTTCCTGTTGTTCCAGTATAGATTACTGTAAACCAATCCACGGCTCATCTTTCAGAAAACATGGAGACTGTGGAGCCATTCAAAGGGCGTGAGTACTACTCAGCTGGTGCGTCTGACTGATAGATACACTCCAAACAGCAAAAAGCACAACGCATGTTTATTCAGTGTTGACTACAACGCTGCCCCGTTTACATCACATCACATTTATGGGTAATTAGATTCCTTAAACTGTTAATTCAGAAGGTTCAGTATCTGTTGAACTGGATGCAAATTACTGAAATTTTGATTATAATGAGGAGAAAAAAAAGATAATTGGTGGTCAGGTATGAATCAAGCCCACACACACACACACACACACACACACACACACACACACACACACTAACATGCATTAACCTGAGAGCAGAGAAGCATTCAAGCCTGACCTCCAGCGGCCAGCCCTCTAACCCACAGGCTAATTATAAACCTCATTATGTTCTCTCAGTCCTGTTCCCTCGTCGCATTAATTCCGCTATGTTGGTCGGACAGACTGAGGACTGACGGTGAGTGGCACCGAAGAGCAGAGGCGAGCCCTGTCGATACAGGTGGATTGTACTTTCAAACAGACCTTGAACTTGGCCATCTCTATTTTTACAGTCTTTGGACTGTGGATGCCGCGTCAGTCGTTCTCTGAGCACAAAAGAGAGAAAAAAGCCGATTGTTTCTGCTTCACACAACAGCCAGAGATAGCAGGGCAGCCATCCAAACTGAGTGCTGCTGTGCATTAAAAAGCAAAATCCAAACAGGCACCAGGAAGACATTCGACTGTAGTAAGGCCACACGGCAGGAAGTGGCTAGGAAGTGCAATTGACAGAGTCGGTTGAGAGCCATGTAGGTATAGATTTACAGGAAGGCACAAGGAAAAAAACAGCGTGAGGCCATTAAACATCAATCTAACAAATGGAGCACTTCCCACAGTTATCTAATCGCAGACATGTGAACAGCCAGGTCACCCCCGTGGCACAAACGTACGTTTCTTCATTTGCCGGTTGTGGTATTTGGCCAGCTGTAGTCGTGCCGTTCAACGACACCTCGACCCTGTTACTAATCCGCCACCCTTTTGAAAAAGGACTGTGGGATTTCTTATTCAAAGATCTGATGTGAATACCAACTGGAAGAAACCCCTTCAACCTCAAGGTTATTCGTCCTTTACATGTTTTTTTTTTTTTTTGTATGTAAGCACTGATGACACACTTGTATAATAAAGAAACTCTCGAAGAAACGGCTTTATGCGATTAAAATCACAGGTTTGTGTCATCTCTCAGTGACATGTTTAAAGAAATGGAAAGTATAAATATCTGTGCGATTAGCTGCGTATGTGTGAGGATAATATTCTATCTAACCCTTTATAGGATACAGAACGTAATTTCCCAGCATACAGTAAGAAAGTGAAAGGTAAATATTAATGACCAGTAGTGATCATGACAGTAAAGATAATGCGTATTGAACCATATATACACATGAGCTTGACATGTAATGTTTATGTAAATGCTGTTCTGTTGCATAAAGTATGTGCATTCATGGAGATGGAAAAAACATCACCCACAAATTGCAATGAACGCCTTCCTGTCAGACGCGTCATGAAATCCTCTGTTACAGTTGTGGGAAACATCAGGGTTTGGTTGACGCAGCACTTTAGGCTTAGATGGCATGAATTCAGGGTAAGGTCAAGTTAATGCGCGTGGTGACATTACCAAAAAAAAACCTCAAGGGGACCATGTCCTGGGCCATTCCACGCTGTAATTTGCAGATCAGCACACGGTCTTAGAGGACCTGGCCCATTTGGCACGAGGGGCACTTGGACCCACTTAAAAGTTAAAAGCTACACACCTTGATGCACAGTGATTATTTTATAATCACATCCACCAGGACCTGAGACACTTTTATCTGGAGAACAAAGAGCGTAGAGTACAATCAAACACATTTCCTTAACACACTGAACTCACAAAGACAGTCACGTAAAAAAGCGATTTAATCGCGGATCTTGCCTAATAAAGAATTTCTGAATGTCTGCCAACGCCTGAGATAAAAACTGTTTATACATTACAGTCATTAGTAATCTGTACTTGGAATTACTGTCACTGGTAAATTATGTTATAATTTCGCCTAATAAGAGTGTGGATCCATCTAAGCCTGTCAGTGAAATGTCAGAACAAAACTAAAACTGTTGTCAAGACTTGTACTTATGAAGTTAAAGATGTTTTGACATTTGTTCCATTTGTCTTTCTCACTTAAGTCAGAGGAAGCCCTGCTGAGATTTCATGCTTCCTTCTGTCTGCTCAGAGGCCACGTGTGTTTCATCCGTGATGACGCCGTGTCCTCGATCTCAAGTTAGATAAATATGTAATATGTGGACAACTTGACATTCAGTATACATTCACTTTGACACCTTTTTTCAATGATTTATTTAATAAGTAAATAAGGTGTGTTTGGTTTTATCATGTAAATTGTCTCCACTCCACAGTTTTGCTCTGACGTCGGGTTTTCATATGTGATCTATGGATGAATCAAACGTTATCACATGTTGCCAGTTTTTTAAATGCAATACTGTGGTCTGCACAAATCCTTTTGTATTTCTCAGAAACACATATGGGTTGACAGTGGGGCTCTGTTATGCGCTTTAATCTGATTTTTTGTTGGTCTGGTGTTTTTCTGTCAGCCTTTGTTTGGTTTTTAAGTGAGACGTAATCAGGTTAACCACAGGCTTTGAAAGCCTGTTTGCTGTGCCTGTGTTCCTTGACTTTAGCCTTTATTTTCTTATAATGTTTGCATGGTGTAAATCAAATGCAAGATTAAATCTCAATGTGACACCAGAGTCAAAAAAAAAAGCTGGTTGGATGAACTGTGGAGCAAACAATTGCTCGCCAGGCTGTTGTGTAATGCAAGTTGTGTAAGAAAAAATGTATGTGCCATATTCTCTTGCCCAGGTGCAGAGACTTCCTGGAGTTGCCTGGAAACTGCAGTGACACCACAGCACCAAAAAGTCTTACTCTGGCAAACAGCAATCATTAAACTTGAACTTGTCATTTTTAGATTTCAGCTTTTATACTGAGGAAACAAACAAGACTGTTAACTGGTGAAGCTACAACTGGTTCCAGCTTCACCTCTAAAAGACAGATGCTGTGTTAATGTTCTCACTTAACGCTTAATATTCAGTGAGACATCGGGTTGGAATAGAAACATTCAGTCTCTTAGTGGCTGCCATTCTCAGTGAGAGTTCCAACATGCCTTACACGAACTGCAACTTCTTTCATAAAGACACTGTGCGCCTTTAACTGGCAGCCACCTTTATTTATGTCTGCACTGACCCGTGTGTGTAATTCTGTTCAATGTTTTTTTTAATCAAGTGTGACATTGTGAAAAGCTGAACTCCCATGTGTTCCAAGGATCTTTTGAGCTGTGACTGAAAAGTGAGAGTGTAGTATTACATAGAAAGCACAGAAGTAATTAGAAACCAATTTAGAGGAAACGACGATTATGATTATACGCATTTTCCTTCCTAAGGGGATTGCTGATTTGCGTAAGTGGCCATGCCCTTGACTAACACATCTATCAGATATTTCCTCGCTACAGTATGATCTACTCTTACTTTGTGCTGACTATGACTGAGGTTGGAAAAAAGTTTGTCGTCAACATGAAACTTGCTTAAAAGCTGAAGTCTATCCTTCCACTTGAATATTGCCCAAGACAACTACTGTACAGCACAGAGCACGGAGGATCTCCCCGTGTAGTTACAGGTGTTTAATACCTGTCCCCATTCTGACAGGAGAACGTTTCACTTTTTTTAAAAATCTCTTCCTCGCTGTGGTTTGAAATTTGCTTTTATTGAAAAGTGTTTTAGAAAAAAAAAAAGGTAAATCCTCTACCTGTCTCTTCAACTGTGCTCAAGCTGGTTTCATGTTGGGTTTTTAAGCCTGAGGACGGGTAACAGACAACCACCTCCCCGTGTAGGATTATCCGAGAACTCTATGTTTAAACATGATGGTCTGAAATTCCTCATTACATCTCTGTCTTCAACAAGCAGAGCCTCAGTTAAAAAAAAGAAAAAGTTTCTACATGAAATTTGTGTTTTAGCCTTCTTCCCGCACTGCAAGAAAAAAGAACTGACAATTTCCAAACCGAGCACTAAAGACCAAAGATTATCCAGCTAATTATATATTATCTAAAGCAACAGACAGCTATGGGAGGACCAGAAAAGGCACACACTCAGCCACTAAGCAGGCAATTACAATTACTATCAGTTCCACAGTTTCACTGATGAGGAAGGTGATAATGGTGACAATCACGTTGACTAACAAAGCATGGAGTAATCAGAACCGAGGATTGGACCCTGCAGCCACAAGAACAGTGCTAACAAGGTGCCTCGCTGAGAGACAGGCACAATCCAGGTAAATAGGACAGGAAATGTAATCAGTCCCATAATCCTCCGTGTGGACGTACTGATGGTCAGAGAATAGACTGAAATATGCCGATTTTGAGTGGTGGGAGCTCAAACAGGAAACGATGAGCTTGACCGTTTGTTTTTTGTCGCCAGGTGACAGCACAAAGCTGCTGATGCTTATCGAGCCCTGGACATGATTTATTAAACAAACATTGTTCTACCCCATTGTTTCTTTGAGATAAAATTTACCAATGTAAGTAATTAAGTTAGTGGATAAAGGAGACAACTTCAATTCCATAGTGAACCAGACAGAAAAGCAGTGTGAGTAATAATTATCATGTTACAGTCAAAGCAAAAAAGCATGAAGAATTTTTTTTACATGTGAGGTCACATACCCTCCGAGTGTTTCCCTTCACTTTGAGGACACACTAAATGCCCGACTGGCCAATTTGTAGTACAGCATGAGGTCAGTCTCCTGTGGCTTTGAGCTGCTTGTAAAACAACATGCCTTGCAGCAGGTGAAAAATTAATATGGTTTTTAGGCATTTAAGTTACTAGAATACATTTGGATAGCACTATACTCCCTGAAAATATCAACAGCAACTTTTGTAAGATTTTTAAAATGGTTTAACAGTTGTGTGATTTTCCCTCCACAACTTGTTCAAAGTTGTTTAAGTCTTTATTATGTGAAGTTTCACAGATATGTACCATAAATATATATAAATATATAAAGACTAAAAAACAGGCTCAGTTTTCCTCTGCTCATGAAGGTTTCTGGTCTGTTTTTTGCTGCATGTGGTCATAAGGCTTTGTTTTTTTCTTTGTCCGACCTGTATTTACACATGCAAAGATTTTGTTGAAGATTTTAATGCTTCTCAAACGAGCAATACGGCTCGAAATCAGCCTGAGAGACGTCACAGGAAACAAACGTACAGTATTTGATTTCTCAACCAATACACTTGCTCTGCTGTAAAATGATGTTTGAACAAATATATCTGTTGTGGTATAAAATGGTTTTGAATTCAGCAAATTATATTTGGGCCAATTATGGTGTAATTATGTACAATTTGGATGCAGCTTGGCAAAATTCCGTCTGCCCACTGGACACCCTTTCACTGATGGGGAATGTGATTTCCAGTCTGATTTCAGATGCCACCAAGGTGGATTTGTTGTTTACCTGACAGAGTTTCGGTTGCAGAGCTCGATTTGCTCAAGTGACTCACTCCACTGTGATCACAGCATCTTGTCTCGCTGGTCTGGACCTCCTCATTTAATCATCCCATGCACTTCACTGATACAGTGGGCAAATAGGACCGTGTCCTTCAGCTCATAATCAGGAAAACAACCATCACTACAATCATAGATTCTAATCGCTCATTTGCAAGTTTTGTTCTTAAAAAACACAAACAGAAGATACAGGCGTCAGATACAGCGATCACTTTGATACACAAGTGCCTCGCTTTCCACATTTGGTTCCACTTGATTATACGTTTGTTCAACGGATTTACACACTGTCTAATTAAATGGATACCTGTTAAAGGTTGGGCTTGAATCGTTTCACTTTTAAGTTTAATTGTATCACAGTAGAACACATAATCAGACCCCCGTGTTTAATGTACCCCATGAGATAATAGGCAAGCTACATAAAGACTTACAAACACACCCGTTTGCAGCAAAGAGCTGTGATCTCTGCTTCACTGAGACCCAGTGTTTTAACAAATGAACAGCTGTCCTATTGAGTCCGCCGATGAAAGGGCACTAGGAAGCACAAACTGCACAAACACAACCACCCTCCTGCTCCCTCCTTCTCAGCTTGTGAAAAGTCAAGGATGTAACACGTGAATCGCAGCAGCCCAGATGGATCAGTGGGTGGTCTGAATACACCTGAGCTTTGCTGCTGCGCTGGGACCCCTGGTGAGATGAAGGACTGTGTTTACTGGGGGGAAAGACCTTTGAAAGGTGGCTGATAGCACGTGTACCTGCTGTAAAAACAGATTTACATCAAAGTGAAGTTGTAGCGTCTCTTTTTTGTGAACATCCTCCAGCTTCAGGTAAATATGTGCGTATGTCTTCACGTAACGTCTCTCTTGTCTTGTGTATTTTATGTTCACCTTAACAAAGTCAGTGTTTAGTGGTCTCTGGCATAACATCCATTCATGCCTGCAGCCCACCTGCCTGTAATGAGAATGGCAGGCAAATACTGGAGAAATATTCATTTTTTTCCTCGTGTTCCTAGTAAACAGGTGACTGCAGCCTTGTGCCACAGAGTTCACTGTATCTGTCACTGTATGTACTCTTCCTCCCCCTATTGGCTGTGAGACATACCTGCAAGCCTCTGGTGGCTTTGTCCATCACAGATCATAAATAGAGTCATTTGTTATTATAGCACCACTATAAAAAAGGATATGGCTGAAGAAGCACGGAGCTGAACTACCGCCAACCTAAAAACACAAATATGTGTGTGAGTGAACGAATGCACAGACACACGCGGGTTAGAGCAGGAATATTTCTTTGTGGTGCTCGAATCTTGTGCCTTTGTAGTGTGGATAAGAAAAGTCTCAGTGCTTTACTTGTTCAATTAAGTTTATTGAAGCTGTTTATTATTTAGTGACAACAGCAAGTCTGTTGCTCAGAAAATATGTCCTCTCATTCATTACTTGTTATGGTAATAGACTCATTCATTTATTGTCAACTTATTCCTGTTTAAAACCTAAAGCAGCTGGATTTTTGCCAGCATGATTTATGCTGTCAGGAAAACACTTACCAGGCAGTCCCGCCTGCCGTAAAGACGACTAAAAACGCCTTGTGCAGCCGAGCTGTATGTCTCAGGGCTGGAAACAGCACACGGGGATCACATGGGAAACACCACAATGAAGTGATCAAACCCACTAATCTGGCACAGAGAGGTACCGGATCGTTGGTGTCACTGTGATGCTGCCAGGCAGTGTTTTGTACTCAGCATTGGACAGAATGTCCCTCTGCATCCAGAAAGCCATGCATCTCTGACATAGTATGACAAACAACCGGCTGATCATCCACAAACTCACACTCTTAACCAAAAAGCGCCACTGGTTCGAGCCCCACCACAAAGGTTTAGGCTACAGGTGGAGGCCTCATCTTCTCGGACACTGCGCTCTCAGCTTGCAAATTAATGTTGCATCCACTGTGATATTACAGGAAAGCAATGGCCGCAGTTGTTGGACTTTACATCGGAGCCGCAGAGATTAGAATGATGGATTTTCTGTTCTCCCCCATTTAGCATGCTTGTGTCCTCAGTGGGCACACCATTACTAGTGGACATAGAAATACATGTCCATGAAAACAAGCGATGAAACAGTCTGCATCGTGAAAAACAACAAGTACATTTCTGCCGCGTTCAGGCCACTAAAAATGTTCAATAAAATCACACATTTATGTTACACATTATTTCCACCTGCTGCTACAGCGTGGATGTACAGTACAGTGTCTCTGTGTTTGGCAGCATTTCCATATTACTCTGTTCCAAGTCAGTAATTGTTATGAAACCGAGCTCTGTCCACAGGGCAGAGTTGAGGTTCCTACACTGCATTTAAGGTACTGAGGTGTCGCTGATGGAAATTAGTCAGCAATGACGGCTGAATTTCAATAAGGGGATGCAATGCAGTGCCGCTTTTGGTCCCGCTCACCGGCTTAAACTGAAATCATAAATTTTACATAGGAACTGAAAGACATGTGTTCCCAGAGAACACAGATACACCTGCTCATGGCCGGCCGTAATATCCAGACAGTTAAATTTAATGGTGTTGGGCATGAGTAGAATTGAGGAGGAGAAAGATGGGAACAAATTAAAGACAAGGATGTCTTATGACTGAAGAGGAGAAAAAGAGCCGTCATTAAAGCGGAACGGCAGTTGAAGGCACACGGTGTTTGTCTTCGCTGCTACGGGAGCGCCGGTGTGTGTGCTGCGTGAACACACGTACATGGCTGTGCATATGTGCACATTTGAGCTGCTACATGCAAGCTAAAGAGATGTTTTGACAGCAAAGCTGAGCTTAGAGGAATGCGCTCAGCCTGCATGTCAGGGATCGCTCTTAATTACCTTCAATCTGAGAACCTCTGTTTGTTTCACAGACTAATGACTTCGATGGGGATTAAGCACTTGGCACTGCGCTAATTAGTCCAATAGCACTCCCTGTGCGACCCAATGCGAGTGTCAGACAAAAATCAACCAGGGAAGGGCACCACCAGTTTTTCCTCAGTCCCATCCTGACCTCTGATGTCAGCTGCCCGCACATCCAACCTCACCCTCGCCAGTCACTCAGGCTTGTTGGTGTGAATGGTTTCAGCCGTTTCAGCAGAAGCATGAAACTCCCCAAAAAAAGTTGTGCACTTAGTGGCCCGCTTGAGTGTCAAAAGTGAAAAGTACCTTTTGTGTAGTAACATGCCGTAGAAGTATTATTGATTATGTTCCTAGATTGTTACAATTCATTCACTATTGTAGTTGGTGTAAGCTGAGCTTTTTTCTGCTTGATTAGCTGTATCTTATAAATAACATATACATTTTTTTATCGTTAATTTAACACCTTTACAATGAGTGAGCTAACACAACAAAACCTGAAAGCATAACTTCATTAATCTGCGGTATAATATATAATTTCCATCAGTTTATTTATGTGCTTGATTCAGTGCATGAAAATGTATTAAAGTCAGACTGTGATTTATGTTTTTTAGTTTTACGACCAGCAGGATTGATGTGGTCCAGCATGTATCGCACGGTATCTGTGCATCGGATTTTAGGCTCTTAGTCAGTTGATATCAGGAGATCTATAATAAAGCATTGACGAGACGTTTGCCAGAATCCATTTATATGATGAAAGTCAATTGAAAAATGTACAAAATGTCTGGATTTTACAGCAGCTTTCATCCTTTCTTGCTCGTACTGCATAAACAAGGTTAGACTGCAGCCTATTTAAATGCTTCCCACATACAAGTCACTCTCTCATAATATTTTCAATGTTCTTGTGATGGCTTTGACTCGCACTTGTTTTCTTAGCATTGTGTTAAGTGTTCTCCCAATCCCAAGCTCGTCGCAATCTGAAATCTGCAAAGAATGAACAGTCTCCGAATCATATCTTCTAAACAGTACATCCACATTGCTCTACATGGGAAAGAAAGATTAAGGAAGAAACAAAAACATTTCCTCATTCCCACTCGGTTCTGGAATTCTTTGATTTAATTACTGCTGTGCTGTATTATAACCCTCGGGAGAGCCTATGGCTTAAGCATCATAATTAAACAAACCACAAGAAACTGCTGCATCCACTTTGAATACTTAGAGCCAAAGATCAAAACAGTGCGGCTTAATTAACCAATCAATTCTTCTTCATAATCCTCTTCTTTTCTATAGATTTGCACACTGTTTTTCTATTTTAAAATGACCCATTTCTATTTTCATAAATTCTAATTAAATAAAAACAGTTACCTATACACAGGCTTATCACAGATAGGCAGTTGGCTCTGGTTGCAAGCCATTAGTGTATTTTACAGACAGAAACTGGGAAGCACAGATGACCGTGCATAATTCTATCATTCATTACCATTACATAGTTCTTCGTGGGCAGTGCATTGGTTTTTAATTTTGCAGAGATTAGAAATATTTTTAATAGGATAACAAGAAATACTGTACATTTAGAATACACAAGCTAATTGAAGCACATTGAAGGTTTGGTGCAAAAATGGAGCAAAACAATTTAATCAAAAGACTAATATGAAATACATAAAATTGTACATTGCACAAATAAACACGCTGGATGTGACTGCACCACATTAATTGAATTAGTACAATACTAATGTAAAAATTCTGTTAAATGGTCTGCACTTTTCAACGCACTTTACACTGCTTCTCATTCACACATTGGCACTCACACATTCCTACACCAGTGGTGGAGCTGCTGTGCCAACAGTCCCCGGGCCGATTAACTGGGGATTCAGTATCTTGCTCAAGGACACTTTGACATGTGACAGGGGAACCTGGGGATCAAACCAACAACTGAAGCATTGCTGGATGGCCGCACTACCTACTGTGCCACAGTTGCCCCGTTTGGACTGTTGGCAGGTTAACCATCCAGCACCGACACCGACATTATCGGTTCAAATTCACCAGGTGCCTTTAATATACAACACACTGAACATTTAGACTAAATCATATATGGACAGTTCAACTAACCTAAAGAAAACAACTATGGCGACGTCCAATGTCATTCTTGTTGATATCATGTTAGATGAATCACAGTGTGTGATGGTGCAGTTCCCTTTAACCCAACACTGTCTGTTGCCCAAGTTACTGAAAGCTAGTGTTTTCAGTTTAGTGTTGCACAGTTCATCATCAGTACAAAGCCCTATACTTTTGGACTAGAGCGAGGTAATTCGGACACCACTAGCTCTAATATTCAGGTGCAGATGGACTCCTCCTCTGTGCTCTTAGAAATGCATCACACAACAAAAGAGCTATCGTAAAACATGCTGGGGATGACATGAGCCAGAGCTGAATCTGTGGAGAGCGACTACAAAAGTTGACAGTGTGAATCCCTGTGCATCCTCTTTCTTTGCTGCAGCATTTCCACCACAATGCTCTAGAGGAAGCCAAACTGGACAGTCTGTCAATTAAATAGTCTGTAATCCAGGGCGCCATGCTGCTGTCCACCTGCTGCACTTTGAGCTTCACCCTGAGGGGCTGGATGACAACAAAAACAGTGCAATCAAAGAACAAGACAACCATCATGCGGCCACTTCACGGGTGGAAAGAAGCTCTGTGGAGCTGGCACATGATGAGATTGTCCACAGCCACGATGGTACACTGACTGAAAGGAATAAACTACATCTGAATGATTTTTTTTTTATTGTTACCCTTAAATGGAGCAGTTGGGCTGCTGAAGATTGACCTGAAAAGCACAAAAACCACACACTGACGCCTTTTCTAATGTTAAATACAAGAATTGTGCGGTTGTAAATTGATTCATTTTTCTCTTTACATTTTTCACTTGTTTGCCGTTGTTCCATCTTTTCAAAGCCTGTACAGTCTTATCAGGAAAAAGAACACTCCAACAGAACCGGCCTAACCTCCAGTCCCCAGCATACAGCAACACAGCAGCTGGATAAAAGCAATCAAACACAGCATTTTCTCTGTTTGATCGTACAGGACAGGGACAACAGGGGATATGACTCTTTGTTATCTGCCAAGATCTTCAAAATATCACTGTATTTAGCCTAAAATGAGTGGCACTGCGAGTGCCTGTGGCTCAGGGGGCAAGTGCAAATGGGTGAAACAGTTTAAAAGCGCTATATAAGTGCAGATTTTGTACTTCAAGTTAACAGTTGTTTGTATTTCTCTTACTACAAGGGTTGAAACTCTGCAAACATACCCCGCAATCATGCAGGTATTTATGGCCCGTGACATCAGTGTGCGGCACATAATGTGGCCTGTTTGGAAAGTTATTTGGAGCGCCAAACCAAACATTCACTTTCAATGGTTCAGTGGTTTAAAATAAGTCTTAAAGTCTGTGTAATGTTTAATTATGCTGATGGACTTTGGAGCTGCCATACTGTCTCTAAAGTGAATATTCTGATATGATGTGGACCCTCCACAGAATAAATAATTGATTACTGCCACAGACACAGTGTACTACATTTTACTAAACTTGTAAAATTGTTACTTAATCTCATGCCAAATTGCTTTGCCAACATTTCTGAGTGCATGAATTAGTTAAGAGTTTGTTGTGATTACATGTCTTTTTAGGCGCGATGGTAAAGATTGACGTGAGATGCTTGGGAATGCATTATGTTATTAAGTGTCATCACAAAAATTATAACATGGCAAACATGAATGGCACAATTGCTTTTTATGTGTGCTCGATATCATGTGGGAAAATGGAAAAAGTATAATTAAACCTCTAAAAGATATGTGTCCCTTTGAAATTTCAAATAACGCCTGTGAAGACTTTTCGTTTATTCTCTCTGTTCTTCATATCTTTTTTTTTTGCCTTCAAGATGATTATTTTGTGCCATAAAAGCCAGCTGTTCACGTAAATCCATTACATTATACCTTTCATTCAAGGCTGCCATATTGATGAATTCTATTTCTGGCTCCTTTTGGTCAATTCCCATGAATCAATCAGAACCTTCTTTAACACTTTAGAAACACACGTCATACAGGACGACGCTTCACATCTTAAACTTAACAAGCCATTTTTAGATATTTATAGATTTATACATTTTTTATTTGCAAAATACTAAAACTACTTTTTCATGAACATAATATTTAATGTTAATTTCTTTACTGTGTATTTTTTTTCCCAAATGATCGGGGGGGACGCTCAAAACAATACATTTTCATTAATTCATTACTAATTTTTTCTTACATTTTTATTCTAGCTTTCGGTTTTACGTTTCCATCCCCCTACATGCAGTTTTAACGTAAGGGGATGCAAACTTTCCCCTAGAGAAAAGGGAATGCAGGACATTGATGACTGGCCTGTGTTGAGACAACAAAAACAGTAGATAAGGTTAGAAAAAGATTTTATGTTTAGCGTTATTATTACAAGTTCATTTTATCAATATTTAACCGCAACCTTTCTTGAAGTAAAATTTACCACATATACTTTAGTTTCATTCATTTAAACAATTCTTTATCATTTTGATAATTATAAAAAAGTTATCCCAAATTGTGCTGACAAAAACATTAAACAGCTTACTTTCAACTAATTGCAGGTTGCAAATTCGTGGTGTATAATAGTGACGCTCTTTTATGTGACCTTAATAAACTCAATGGTGACATTTTGAACTGAACACATCAGACAGTTTCATCTCGGTAAGACTGTTTTTTGGTAGACTGGGTGCGATGCAGCCCAGTACAGTATAACATACAGTACTGTACAATATGTCTTAGTGACAGTGACAAATATCATTCACAGAAGGGAGAAAATGAGATTTTGAAATGTGAACACACCTAGCCAGTTTCTATAGGAGATCAGTATTCAGTCACACGCACAGTGTAAGATACAGTATAAATCAACAGCTGCAAAAATGCAAGTTGTTACTTGTTTAGAAGCAATTTTGCTCAAAAAGCACAATAGGAACCAAAACAGATCAAACAGTTGACTGCATCTCTCACATAAAAGATACTTCTGCACAGATACTCTAACTATAGATTTGTATTTTTATTTTTGCTGCTCACGTGACAGCTCACAGCACTGTTAATGTATGGCGGAAGGTTGCACTGTATCCAATTTGTATACATTGACAGTTCATAACTACTAATAGCAATTAATACTCATGCATGTTTTGAGTAATTCACTTCCATTTATAAAGTGTGTGAAGGGGCTTGTGGCAGATTTCAATTAACTGAAGATGTCAACAGCAGCAGAGGTGATGGTACAGCCCAAGTATGTGTGACGGGTTTTAACATGTAGGCTGCAGAAATCTGAAATCCCTGGCTACATTAAAAAATAAAAGTTTTTTTTCTTTTGTGGAAACGTGGGGGGCTTGTCACAACCGGTACTAGCAGGTTGCTGTTTTCTGGATGTGCTAGTAGTCGCTCGCTAATTGGGCCCAGCTGTCAGTGATCACGTGCCCTGTCATCCCGCCTTCTTCCTGTGCCCTCAAAGGGCAGAGGAAAGGAAACGTCGCCTTTCCTGCGCACTAGCTCGCCTCCTTCCCCGTGTTGTGAGCCTACAGGAAGGCGGCGAGGCAGGAAACAACGTTTTTGAGACTCGGCCCTGTGACCGAGGTTTGGGGCGTCGACTAAACTCCGCTCAGACCAATCGGAGTTCGCTGTGAAACTTTGTAAACAACTCTTACACGCCGTTTTAAAGCTCGTCGTCGGTTTTCATTAGCAAAACGGACGCGACGGTGCAGCAGGAAGGCGAGTCGAAGGTGCAACAAACAGGTGAGAGACTCTTTCCTTCGCCCGTAGTTTGATACCTCACAGTGTGCCTGTGCGCGCGCGCACGCGCGCGCTCTCGTGCCTCGTAGTAGTAGCGGCGCTGGCATCAAACAGCTGTCGTGGAGTGTAACAAGTCAAGAGTTGAAAGGTGAGGGACAAGTTTTCGTTGTGAAACGTCGGAAACGGCGAGTGGCCTACGTGACAAATGTTGTACCCAGCGCGCAACGTGACGTGGGATGACGCATCATGACCTGCTGGGTGACGACGCCACTTTGCACCAGCGCGTCAAACTCTTGTTTGGAGCTCGCAGAAACGCACAGTGTGAGTGTCTGATATGCGGCTGTTCGCTCACACCTCTGCAAGAATCACTCACCTGCTCGACAAACGTGCTGAAAACGTGTTTACCAGTAGATGAACGTTGAATGTCCGCGGACAAAGTGATGCTCGCTTGAGTCTGACGCTGTCAAAAAATCTCATGCGTGTCCTGACGCTTGAGTCTGTCTAACCCCCTTTTTCCCCTCTGATCTACCAGGAAGCCATGGTGTGTTTGAGGTCGAATAAAAAACTCCAGAGAACTTGGTGGTTTGAATTTAACAAGCCTTTAGTTGAGTAATTTCACTGATCAGTCTACTGATGGAGCAGAGTTCATTGAAAACCACTGAGCATTTGCCCAGTGACTGAATGAGACAGACCTGTTATTAGGCAGCTTGGCAGAAAATGTGTCAAAGTGGTGATAAGTGGATGCATCAAGAATTGCTTGGCCCGCTTTAAGTGTGAAAGAAAATTTGAAAATCCATAGACTCAGCAGGTAGATACTGACAGCAGAAAGTGTTCACGTTAAAGTGTTCAATTATGTTTTAAAAGCTCCTTAAAGTTACAAAGGCTTGTCAGTGACAGCAGTTTTATTTTAAAAATCTGAGATTAACAAGTGCACTGGCTGGAATTGTCTCTCTTTAACTCGCAAACTCACTCACTCACACACTAAAACCTTTTTCGTAGCCTCAGTAAATGACTCCAGTGGTGCTGAATGTGCGCCGCACTGTACATGCGCCATAGCTTGTTGCCTGCTGTTTTACTGTTAGTGTGAGCAGCCTGCTATAGGCTGCGAAGGGCTTCACTTTAAACGGATGTGGGCACAACTTTCATTGTGGAACATCAACATCTGCATGCTCTGTGTTCCCTCAGCACGCCCACCTCGGCTGGAGGAGGGGCCGAGGAAGAAGGGGGAGGAAAAGTTTCCTGTTAGAGTGGCTGAGAAACTGAATTGGCTCAAGTTTTGGCAGAGACTCAGACCTGCTGGTGGTTAGAGTGTGTAACCCTTTTTTTTTATGTGCAATCATGACTTTCTTTGCCGCTGCTTCTGTGGAAATGTGACACACTTCTTTTGGGCACAAATGTGGTTACGACTTTTTGTTGAGTTTATTTAATCTCGACTGTATTTCATTGGTGTTGTTTCTGTTTTGAGAAAATGCATAATTCTCCTCCTCCAGTCACTTCTGTCACTTTCAGTAAAGCCTCTGCAAAGTCACCTCCAAAAGTCTGTGGACCATAAAACACACACACATAGATGTATCTTAGTCTCTGTTACTGGCAGTTTCTCATTTTTTGATTCCGTTTTGAATGTGAAACGTCACTGCACCAAAGGGGTTAAAAATGTAAGCCCTGCAATTTGCCTGCAAATATGTTTGCATCATATGGGATAATTGATTCCAAAGACAAAAAAAAATCGTGTTTAGGGAGTATCATGAATCCTTTTTCTTGAACTCATTCGGCTGTTTGAGTGATAATGTTAAATATTTAAACAAGGGCATATATCCAAAAGAAAAATATGATCTTTAACTTTTCTGTTTAGATATTGATTGATTTGATGTGTGGAAATCAGTTACAAAATGTCGATAAACAGTTTTCACATAAACCTATAAACTAATCTTTATATGATTATGAATTAATGTAAATTCCTCCTTGGTTGCACTGAAAGACTTGTCATGATTGTCAGTGTCATTATATCGAGTCCAAAGTTATGAAAACAAGCAGCTAAAGTAGAAAAAATTGTTATGGTAAATGTGTTTTGAGCGTTACCTTACTAAAAGCCAGCCCACACTTCTTACTTTGCTTATTGTGGTCTGGGAAACTTAGGAGGGTAACGTGTGGGCGAATTAAAGTTTTAAAGACTTTGTTGCAACAAAATGGACACTGTCATTTGTCGTTACATTTGAGTTTGTTCAGAAACACTGTATTTGCTTCTTAACGCTCAAGTAAAACCTATCGTAAATTAATTTGAAGTCAGAAGTTTGTACGACAGTTACAAAGTGTATTTAGTATCAAACTTTAGTATTGCCGGATTTTGAGTTTTGACAGATGGCAAGTCACTTCAGCGTGTAAAAACTCCCCGTACGTCACTGATCAGTCCAACACACATCTGACAGGTTCAGCTGCTCCTCAGTGGTTGTTGACTTTGTAACAACAGCTGAGCTCTCAACATGTGGTTTTGCTTTATTTGCATGCCACTCAAACAGAAATGTTTTTCAGAGAGCAACTAATTTTATCTATTTTACTTCACTTTATTTGTAAATTTAGCACTATTTTTATTTTACTGTGACTCTGTCACCTCTGTTGGAGTTAAAGGGGGGAAAAAAACTGCTGCCAGTAATCTTAAATAGGGAGATGAGAATTGTTTGTTTTCCTGTTGAGTTGCTCTCACAGATAACCACCTCTCTGTCTCATATGAGACGCACAGACGTCATCGCTTCCTGTCATAGTACCCAAATGCAAACAAGGGAGACAGAACGTGCTGTTTTGCTGGTTTGAATTCTTTAAATGTGTGATATATTTGTGCTCAGAAGATGCTGTAATTTTAATGGGAATGAGAATTAGCTTCAGTGGCTTAATGCAATTCAGTTGTAACATCTCTCAGCAAATGTTTGTTTATCACATGAGGAAAAGACAGACCGACTATAATCAACACAATCTCACGTGTGTAGGTCAACAACTACAACAGTGTTGTTTTTTTTTTTTTGTGCTGCCAACATTTTTATGCGTTTAGCATCAGCAAACTTGATTTGTGTTGGTCAGCAAGAGGATGTGTGAGTGACCTATGTACTAAGGTGACAAAAGAGTGTTCTTTAAGATTAATGTTTGCGTGATAAACATCAGTTGTTGCTTATGTGATTTACATCATTTTGTAGTTCTGCTTCGAGTGATGAGTCATTCGAGAATCAAACTTCTGGGTAGAAATGATTACTCATCTTGTACTATCAAGTATGTGTATGCAGGACACACTTCTCATATCACATGTCAATATTAGAGTAATGTTGCGTTCTTCATCCAAAGCGCTTACAAAAGATGACGCAAACTCGTACTCCAAAACAACAACAACAACAACAACTACAAAAACGAAACTTGGCAACCAAACTAAAGCTGCAACTTTTGCCGTGTCCCAGCTAAGTGTGAGATGGGGGGGTTGAGCATAGAGCCGTCCAATGCGATACTGAGAGCACTGATGCCAGTAAATAAACGTGTCAGTCTGTGAGAGGAACTTGAAGACACGGTTGAAAATGAAACAGTTCTTTAATGGCTGAGTACTGGCATGTTTTTAGTGCAGCAGCAGGAGGAGGTGGAGGAGGAGGCAGAGTGTCAGATTGGATGTGTCTACTATAGAATTGGACCAGGATCAACTATGACTCTCTGCAGCTGCTCTGCAGGAAGAACATCCTGGCTTGGTAATTCTGATGATGCCAGCTTACATACTTTAGAAATGCACTTACATGGGTTACACAGTAAAGCAGCCATGTAAAACGAACTGTCTGCATCCCATTTTACGCTCATTCATATATTAATTTTGTGCTGTTTTGTGTGCTTTTAGTTGGCTTGTGTACATATTCAATAATGCAGTTAAAAGTTGGCTTTCACATTCCGATGCACTAGTAATGACAAAACTCTAATTTGAACAAATGAACACCCACTAAGTTTGTATAGATTTAAATGTAACATTACTGTTGAAGAACTATTTGTCTGTTTTTCTCCACAAATGCCAAATAGAAAAAACTGACAGCTTGGTTTTTTCTTGTACATATAATGATTTACCTACAGCATAATTCGCTGCTTTGAATTATTAAAAGCAGGCAGTGTGTCCTTCTGCCTGATGGTGATGCTTGTAAGTATAAATATAGTTTTTGTTTGTTTGTTTGTTTTGCATTCAAGAATTGTCAGTTGCCGGTACAGTTAGCCAGACATTTCAGCTGTTTTAAGGTGAGCCTTCCTCTCTGATAGGCATAACAGCTGCTGACATTGCAATGTTGTGGTGTTGAAAATCCCCAGAGTACCTACGTCAAGGCATGTCGATGCATTTCCCAAAGGTACGCTTACAGTTGTTGTGTCATGAAATCTGCTTTTTACTCTTTTAAGCAGTAGGCAGTGCCACTCCTCTTGAAGACGTGTTTTGGTTTTTTTTTAATCTTGCAAATGATCTCTGCATCCGTTCAGTACAGTACATACACAGATGTAGTCAGACACACTGATGCATACACAAACAATGGACGCTCTGCAGAACTGTCTTTTTTTGTTTGTCTGTCTTTTTGGAAAGTCCATTCTACTTGTTTACAATGTGGCATTATGGCTGTTTTGTTATAATAAAGCGTTCTCATCATCATAGTTTGATGATGAGAACTAGTGACTAGTTTGTTAGTTTGTTTCCTATAAAGATATTTTTCTTCTCCATTTAATTGATTCCAGAACTGTTTACTGGAAAAGATTTTTTTCACAATACAGTGTTTCACTATTGAATGTAAAAACCATGCAGTGCTTAAACAGTGGTGCCTTTTACCTTGATTGCAGAGGTCTCCCTTTGTGCTCTCGCGGCTCTGTTTCTGTTGTTTCAACTTGTTTGGTCAGTCCTTTGTGTGAGAGGAATTAATGTAGCAATGGTGTTTATTCAGGATTTATGTCATAGATGGTAAAAGACGGACCTCTGGTGGCGAAGAAAGGTTCTGCATAAATGAGTCATGCCATCATCTGCAATATAATGAGCAACTTGTGGTGTAGCAGCCACCGTGTGGTTACAAACATATATGCAGCTGTCTGTATTTCAACACAGCATGATTCATATGTTGACTTTGCAAACTTAATCTTGATGTATTGTTCTAACGCAGAATTCCATTGAATTCTCCTAGTTTTAGAGCAAAACATATTTTTTGTTTTTGTTTTTTATGTTTTGTTTCATTTGCGTTAAATTGCATAATGCATTATTTAGTTATTTGGGGGAAATAATCCTTTATTTGTGGCTAAATATGTGCTTTGTGACTATATGGTATTTTCAGTGAGGACCAAAGAATTTTTTTAACCAACAGGGTGAGGACATTTTGGGGAAGTTTTGGCCGTTCTTTACAATTTTTGACCCTAAAATATGGATTTTTGAGGATCAAGACTGGGTTTTAGGGTCAGGGTTAGGGGTTAAGCATTCAGTCGTGACGGTTAGCGTAAGGCACTAGGGATTGTATTATCTTAATGAGTGTCCTCACAAGTCAATACTGTGCAACTGTGTGTGTGTGTTTTACACTGCATATTTATATGTCCCCGGAACATATACTGGTAAAGTGGAAACTAAAGATAAATTTACTTTTACTTTTACTTGTACAATTACATGACAATTTTATGAATGGTTGGTCATAGATAAGAATGCATGGAAACATTGTCATTGCTCATTAATACTTATGACACTCCTTGTTGCTGTTTTCATACATTACCACTAGAGAGCAGGAAAGTCATGCCAATGAAATTTGAAAACTCATGGTTAAAGGTACAGTACAGTCAGTAAGACTGTAATGTACATTTCAGAGCATCAGTCAGCTTCACTTGTAGGAGTGAGCAAAAGGGGGCTTTACCAAGGCAATTTGAGAAAAATAAAAATATTCACTCATGTAGCCATCCTGTCTTAACTCAACTGGCCATACCAGAGTTTTAATTTAATTTTTTTTACATATGGCATACATAACAAAGGAACAGAGCCGCCAAGCTACAGTAGCTTCCCTGCGTGGGCCTGTTAAAGACTGAAGTCCAGCTCCATAGACCTCTGCAGCCCCCTTTACACTAAACTAAGACCTTACCATAGAAGTGTACCAATGTAGGATGTGTTCCAGAGAGAGGATGGACACGGATTAAAAGGGAATATTGTGTGTGCCTAGAAAAGAGAGAGAGACATTAACAGGGTTAGAGAGAGAGGGGAGGGAAAAGCAGTCCCCTGATAAAAAGGTAAAAGAGGCCAATTAGAGACAGAGAGCCCTATTCAGAATGCTGATATACTGTAGGAAGGATGTAGTATTTTGAAACTCCAAATATTTCTCAGCGTTAAACCCCATGGTGAAAAGAACTGAGCCATATTGTCGCCTGTTGTTATTCTTCATTTTGTGCTCTGAATCTCCTTGTGTAATGTGGTGAAAGGCTCAGGATGCTTGGGAGTCACGCAGAGGTTAGTGGCTTGTGAACGTTTTTCTGGTGTATGTTAATTGAAAGTAAACTTCCTTAGATGAACGGTTTTAGTGAAAGGTGACCACTGTATAGTTTTGGCAACATGCATGGATGCTGAACCCTAATCTAAATTGTGTTATCGCATTCAAACTGAAGAACAGTCTGATCACAACACTGAACACGCAGTGTGTGGAAGTACAGGAGGAGAAACAATCCAAGTTCCCCAGCTAACTGTGTTTATCCAGGCTTGCGGAGGAGGCCTCTCACTGGGCCGCCTCAGTCCACCTCCAGGCCCCCGCTGGCTCCAGCCTCTGTTGATCTAGACATTGTGGACTATTTTCAACCCCAGGGCCATGGTGTAATCTGGCCAGCTCTGCGCTTCTTCCTCAAAACTGTGTGTTTTGTATGTGTAGGTGTAACACATGTCACTGTCCATGAAAGTCAAATTCTGAATAGAATTGCTTGTTTTTGGAAGAATGAGTGTAGTCTCTCACTCCTAAATGGTGTTGATACACTAATGGACACAGTTTAATGCTAAGGTATATGGTACACAATACCAAGTACAGGACCACACAGACTTAGTTCAGACACATGCAGTCCACCACAGGGGTCAGTATACAGTTTACTTGAAGTACACACAGAATGTTGGAAGGAATACCAGCATTAACTCTATTTGAATATCAGGCAGCTTTTTTGCAGGCATCTTTATGTACATAGTTTTAGTGTGTGTGTGTGTGTGTGTGTGTGTGTGTGTGTAAAGGTAGCCGTCTTGACAGGACTCTTCACCTCCTGGTATTGAAGAAATTGCTCTTTTTTTCCTGGGGGTAATTGGCCTTTCCTGCCTCTAGCTGTCACATCAAGATGAATGACTTAATTTGTGAAGGCATGTGGCCATAACCTGCTTAATTAGAACAAATAAATCCACCAGATTGGGTAAAGGTCACCCCTGAAGTGTTGCTACATGAACTGGCATATCAAGTCAATCCCCCTGATTGACTGTACAGCTGTGGTGTCTTTTTTTGCCTGCTGTGTCTTGTGCTTTCCTCTGGTGGACCATTGACTTCTGTGTGTGTGTGTGTGTGTGTGTGTGTGTGTGTGTGTGTGTGTGTGTGTGTGTGTGTGTGTGTGTGTGTGTGTGTGTGTGTGTGTGTGTGTGTGTGTGTGTGTTCCATTAGAATCAGACTGCATCTCTTCCGGTTTGTTTCATAGATAAGGTTGTAGCAACGTTTTGTGGTTAAAGTTGCATTCTTCACCCACACATTTTCCCACACTTCAGTGCCCAATAGTCTGTCTATTGACACTCCCCACGTGACCTTTACTCAGCTTTGTCTCACTAGAATATGACATTTAAATTTCCTAATTTTCAGTATTTAATGCACTGAATAAAATATCCATCTCTCTGGATTTTATTTGATGATTAATAATGCAGCTCCACCAATGCTGTATTTTGCTGTTTGTTGTTTCTTCCTCCACTGGATCTATTTTTAATTAGCTTACTGCAGTCTGAGACGTTGGCAATTACTTTAGTGAGAACGTCTGATCACAATCAATTCAACCGGTACTCAACACTGTAGTTCTTTGCTCTGACTTTGTACTTTGTTCAGTGCTATTTTATAGTGTCATTTGTAACAGCACAGCTTTTCTCCGCACTTTTTGGTAAAAAATATAAATGTCCTGAGAGCTATGGTGGCTGATTCGCTGGCAGGTCCACCCATTCATGTCCAGATGACCCAAATTTTCAACCTGGCTGAGCAACAGAAAAATGATGCGATCCAGCCGCCAGCTTCTCATCCTGGTCTTTAGGTGCCATCAAGCTACCTCTGTGCACCTGAAACTGCTGGAAACAAATGAGCCAGCCGTCACATTGACCTGTGAGAGAGGAGACATCCACCATTATCCCTCGTGTCACTCTGCAGTCCAAACACACACACTCCCCCTCATCTCATCGTCACACTCTGCATAAAAACCCATAACCTGGCTCTGTCGTGCTCTATGTATAATGAAGCCAAACGTGTGCCCATCCAACAGACACATGTGCACTTTGGTCTCCACTGCGGTTGGCTCTAGCCTTACAGTACACTTGCTCATTTACAGTAACTTACAATCCCAGGCCCATAAACTGGAAAGTGGGGCAAAGGTCAGCAAAGCTTTATGTCACACTGGTGTACATCCTTGGGTGTTTGTGTCTGCATGCAAGCGCTGTATGCGGCGTGACAAAAGGAGGAGAGGCGAGAGCATGCGTGAGACATAAATGAGTATGGTGGAGTGGTACCCCAATAGGGCCCAGAATCCCCCCGAGCAGCACCCAGCATAGAGGAACAACTATGGCCTTTGTTGGTCACCCCGTGGATCTCACACACAGTTAATATAGACTTTTCCCACTGACTCTGCCAAGAGTCTGAAGTCATTTAATGAAGTGGCGGCTGAGTTTAGAAGGAGCCAGTGTGCTCGCTGCTTGCGCTGACAGAATGGAAAATGTCTGTGTTATGCAGCGTACAGCAAGTGACAAGAGGAGTGTGTTCTGATCCTCACCTCTCTGCACACACACATATGCATTAGGGAGACACGCACATTCAGATACAACAAAGCTTTATGAGGAGAGACATGCATTTGATCTGGATGGTTGTGGCTGGTTCATTCAGGGATACATCATAGACTCAGACAGGTTTGTAAGCAGCAATGATTGTGTCTAAATATAGCAACGTCCCTTGTACTGAAATCAAAATGTGAGTTGGCATTTGATCTCTGTGAGTCTCATGTTTTTGTATACGCCACAGTATAACTGGAACTGTCTGGTATTAAAAAAAATCTAATCTCAAATTCCTTAAATGAGAAAGCATAATTGTTTCGCAACATCTTTGTAGCTATCTCTTTGTTTGGGCCGTTTATTAGTGCAAAACCTCACCTTTCATGTGCATTTTCACGGCTGTCTATTTACCCACTCCTGCTATGAATGGACAATATGTCTGTATGTATTTGGTCACACTTCTATTCAAGTTGCTGTCTTTTCATCTGTCTATGGGCAGTCTGTTTTGGTGTCCTATTGTGCAGCTGTCACTTATTTTCCAAACACTCGAGTGTCATTTGCCTCAGATTCCATCTCTTTCAATTCTTGTTTCTTTTCTCTGGCTCTGCTAGTGTACATCTCATTGAGTGTGCATCAGCGGGCGGATTCATTCTTCTCCTCTTCTAAAAGCATGCTTCTTTTTGTCATAGCAGCCATAAGCCTCTTTTTTAATCCATGGACAATATGGTTTTGTCCATCCTCCTCCATCCTTTTCACTGCGGAGTGCAGGGTTTCTCTTTCTTTCACCCTTCTCTCTCTTCCTCTCCCTCTCTCTGAGGGCATCTGGGAGGACCCCTGAGTGTTGTGCCTCTGTTCAAGCCCAATTGTCTGCCTTTAATGAACCATGGTGAAAGATAACAGAAATGTAGTAATTCATGCGGGCCTCAGTGAAGAGCACGTGGCTAGCGGTTGGCCCAGGCCGTGATAGCCTCCTGCACAGCTCCAAAACAATACATTGGCCCTGCCAGCACCACTTGCTCTGCTCTGGTCCAGCAATCTTGATGTTCTGTCCTCTCAGTGCTATTCAGAGTCACTTAACAGTGGAAAGCTGTCTGTGATCACTGACATGCCAGAGCATCTCTTTGGGAAACGAGGCAAACTGTCTCTGCGGACCCACTGTCTTCTTGGAATTCCTTCATTCGCTACTCCTCCTCTCTTGTTTTGTATGTTTGGACGGCCTTTTCAGGCTTTTGACCCATAGTTTAAGTTAGGCCTCGTCTGCCAAACACTAGGGATGCTATGTCGCTGCATAATATTTCTCCTCATTTGTTCTAATTGCATTTTAAATGATGGTTTCAAGAACACATGGATGTTTTGTGCCGCTCATTTATCCTAAGTAAGTTGACTTAACTATTTACCAGAAATGGCCTGTTTCATATTCAGGCTATACCACACACTTTAGAGCTGTAGTCTCTAAATTTTGCAATCAGCTGATTAGACAATGTAGTACGGCTGTCTTGCTCACAGGGCGCATTGACAGACAATTTCCAGAACTTTTATCATCCCCCACAACCAGTATTGCCCCTTTGGTTAAAGCACCGCTCTTTACTTTTGCCCGAGTTTTTTGGCAGGGGCATGATTGTGCTTTGCTTGACACATTTGCAATCAAGGAGTTTAAACTTGTGAAAAATGTGAAGTTTTTACTTTGTGACGAGAGAGACTCTGACCCAGACCATGTTGCCACTTTGCCCAGTTATTCCGCATATTTGACAAAGGAATCCAATGACCCCCAGGATATTTAGGATACTGTAACATTGAAGCAGAGCATGTACCCAAGTATTTGTATATAAGTGTTTAAAAATTGAATGGTGCCTGTTTGCTTTAAGGTTTTGCTGTCCTTTGACAAATTATGTGGTGTGGACATTGGTGGTGGAAGATGGCAGTGGAGACACGGAGAACGAACAGAGACTCAATTGATGCTCCAGACAGGCAGCTCAGGGCTTGGACCAGAGAGTGTGTGTGTGTGTGTGTGTGTGTATACATTCCAGCGTATAAGCTAGTTTGCTAGTTTTCAAAGAGGAAATGACAATAGTGTGCAATTGAGAACATCTTTTAAATAGTTAGTCCTTAACTAGCACCACAACAACCTCAACACACATTCTGCCTCCGCTTTCATATGTAGTTACTACAAACACAGCAGACTGTAATGTCCTATTTATTTTCACTGAAATGGTTTGCCATGGCTAAAAATGTGCATCGAATACAGGGGCAACGCCATGTTTGTGTGAATGTGTCGAAGCTCTGGATAGGTTGAAAAAAGTTTCAAATGATGACAATTTACTATATTGGATAAGGACCTAAAGGGGATTTTGATGGATATTGTGAAGAGTGTTGATTTGTAAATCCCAACACAGTCCTTCTGTGAAATACAGGTAATCCACTGAATGCAATTATTCTGAACATGTTAAACACTGTATATTGAAGCTTATAGATTTTAGTATTTTTCTTTGTTTTCTGCATACAAGACTTGACAGCTGGACCTTTTGTGGATCTTATTTTAGATATTCTGATAATAATGAAAGGCCCACCTGGAAGAAATCACACCTTTTCAATAGGTGGTCTTCAGCCCCTGTCAGCCTTTAATTATGGTCCAGTAAGCAAATTTCTACTTCCTGTTAGGTTCAGTAAGTTCTTCAGAACCACAATCTACTTATGTTTTAAGTTTTAGATTGAAAGAAAATTCTGAGAGACTGAAGTAAAAACATTTACTGTCCTGTTAGGATGGGACAACTAAAGTCCTGGACGTCATTGTTTAAAATACATTACCAACAGTTTCTTCTACTTCGGTAATACTTACAACTAGAGATGTCCCGATGATACCAATATTGGGCAGCGTGCCTGATGCTGCCATTGCATCCCCCGTACTCATACATAATACCACGTTAACGTTAGTTGTAGATGTAAAAAAATTTGATTAGAAGCTGTTTTAAGATTATTGATAGGAAGAAGAGTAAGGTCAAGTACAAGCTCTGCTCTCAAGGTCTTAAGATTTTAAACATGTCTAATATTTGCAACCACCCCGGGAGATCTCCAGTAACAAAGGTTTTTTACCTCCAGATCTTCCTTAGATTCCACAGTCCAAGTGCCTCTCTATCCAGGATCTCACCACAAATCTGTGCTTTTTTCGTCTTTGTTTCTTTTCTTTTTCTGCTTTTTAGCAAAGGTTGTCCTGGCTATATTGTTATATAAATATAACAATATTTGTTCTGCCTAAAAAAACATGCAAGATCTTCTGTTCTCGCACCTTAGAACTTCCAGTTGTCAGAGAGTAGAACTATGTGACAGCTGGTGGAAACAGTGAATAAGTCTCCTGTCTTTGAAAGTCGTCTTGTTTTCAGGTGTGTCCCCACTACTTTTTGGACCAGCAGTGTCCAGCAGGTGTCTCCCATAACCCCCAGCAAGTCATAATAGAAGCAAATCAGTTTAGCACAGGACAAGCAATAAGTAAGTACATGTACTGTGAAAAAGTAGTATCAGGACATACCTACTTCCTACAACTCGAAGGCAGAAAGCTGCCGACTGAAACACAACGATGGTCCGACAAGTACTTAATAATGCCACATCGAATGGTGTGACAACAGTCACACAATTGTCTGCATGGCCAGGCACCATGCAAAGATAGTGAGTGTCGAAAGAAGGGGCCCAGAGCATTTTCACAGTGTTTGTCTGTCATCTGGTGGTGGCGAGTTTGGATTTTGATTGTGTTTTATAAAGCTTTTGTTTAGAAATGCAACACAACCTTCAAAACACCACCTTCAGAGAAATGGACAGAGAGTGAAGAAAGATAAAGACAGAAGGAAAGAGAGTCCTGCTGTAAGCGTGCTTCGAGTGTGCCAGTTCACCAGTTTGGTGGTCCTCCTCTGAAGGTTGTTAATTAGTGCAGAATGTAGACTACAGTTCCACTGCCAGCTCTGATGAAAAGAGGAAAGGGAGAGAGAGAGAGGAAAAGCTGTATAGCTGCCAAAAAAGAGGAATTTGTGATAGGTTGAGAGTGGTTCCAAATGCTAGAGCAAAGCGTAGAGACTTCCAGAGTTCCTGCCTCCTGACCCTTGCGTTTGCTGCAGGGCCCACGAGCAGCAAAGTCAGACATGGCAGTACAAAGAAGGACTGTAGACAATAGCAATACACGCTATCCGAATTTGCCGTAGTTGGACATAGGGACGGGGAGTTGTGGCTTTAATTTTAAGTTGGCATTTCAACCATGGAAATACCTTCAATTATTGTGGTGATGCTCATTCATTGCCATTCTCAAGATTCACTATAATGTGGCAGAGGCATACGTAGACCCCCGAAGCTTTAGACTGCAGTGCTGCACTTCAGTACAAATCCTGTATACTATACATCATTCGGTCATCATTTGGAGTATGGTACAGGACTGTTTTGCAAAGTTAGAGAGGACTAAAGCTGCTTAGGGAGAAACAAGGAAACGATCAACCTGGCATATTGGGCATACATCCATCTCGCTTTCACAAAAGACGCATCAACCCTCCCTCATTTTCAGGCTTTACCCACGGAAATGAATGTTTAATCTTGTTATTTGATGGTTCCTTTTTGTGTTGTTGAAGCATAAATCCATGCAGGAGGATGTTCAAAAGGTCTTAAATCCTTTTAAAGATATTGCTCAATACTCTGTCAGGTGTTGCCTTGCAGATATGGTATATGAATGGCTATAGATTAAGTCTGGGCCCAGCTCAACATGGCTTCATTCAGCCCATTCACACACAACATTCACAGCATTCACATGAGCAAGTCTTAAGATAACCACGCACAGCAACACAAAAGAGAGCCCAACATCCATGTCTGTCCAATCTAAACCAGTTTCTCTGAATGTATGTCACAGCCTGTAAAGTACTAACACCTTGACAAATAAAATAGAATCAAGCAGGATTAGGGACTATATAAGCAACGCAAGGTTTCACAAAGGTGCTCTTTGGGATCCTGGGCCACACACGTGAAGACTGACTACTGTAAAAGTAACCAAAAAGGTCATTATCCAAATGTACCAGTGTGTCACTACAATTATTCACCCAACCACACTCCAAACGCATGCACAGAGTACAGATCCTGGGAGTGGAGAGGTTAGATGGAAAACACCATTATGTCATTGCAGTTGCACCCTCCCTGACTGGCCACACTGTGGTGCTTTGTGTGCAGCAGACAGAGAAGCAGGAAGTGAAGACTGATGGTGGATGAAGTGTTGACTGCTTTACTGTATGTCATATAGACGTACAGTAAAGCAGAACTACAACTAACAATAATTGTCACTAGGTAGTTTACTTTTAATGGTGTTTTCCCAAATTATGTAATCATCTAGTCTATAAATTGTCAAAAAGAGTGAAAAAGTGACAATCACACACTTTCTTAGCATTGTTTAAAATTGCCCAATCAGCAGCACAAAAGTGAAAAGCAGAATATTTTGAAACTTCAACTTGTTTTTCATAACTGACTGAGCTGTTTTTCAGAGTTATTGTATATTTTGTAAACTCTAAAAGAGTGGTTGTCTCACCACTGTGTAGAGCTGTATTTAAATTGGAAAGTTCAAGATAATCCATTGAGTACCTCTGAGTTGTGTTTATAGGACAGAAACTTTTAATTTATTAATTGTTTTCCATCTCTCCATCTCTCCCTCTCACTCACTCCCTATCTTTCTGGTCTGCCTCCTAACATCTGCTCCCAGCCAGCCACCTGTCTGCTGTCAAATGCAATATTAATGCACACCATACACTTGTTAATTATTTCCCTTGAATGAAATTATGTCAAGCCGAATATGCATAACAGGATTGTAAAGAAGCATTTAATTAGAGGTGATCACTCTCTTTCTCCCTCCTTTCTCCTCTCTCCTCTTTCTTTCTTTCTCTCAGTCCAAATGCCGTTTCTCGGGTCTTTCTGTTAACTGAAGTGGTATGGTGTGTGTGTGTCTGTTTGCGTGTGTGTGTGTGTGTGTCTGAGCCCAGCGTGCCTCCATACACCAACTACAGCTTGTTTCCCAGGAGACACACAACTGCGTGTGCTGGGAGGGTGGCAGAGGGATGGTCGCGGGGGCGGGTGGTTGGGATGGGGTGATAGAGGGGTGGCATGTCGAGCTGGGAATGGAAAGGTTGGGGTGGGAGGGGGCTGTCAAGGGGTGAAGTAATGAGAGGTGTTGTGGGAGGGGAGCTGCGGAGGGGGTGGCAGCAGAGCGAGGCGAGGCCAGGCGGGTGGCATGGCAGTGGGGCCTCCTTGTGTCCTCATCCCTCTTGTCCCTCCTGGTCCCTTTTGCGGACAGCATCTGCAGCCTGCTTTACATGCAAAACACACCCTGCAGAGAGGGCGTCTACACATGGGGCTAAGGGGGCCAGAAGAAAAGCATTCCTGAAGCAACGCTGGGAGAAAGGGGAGGGGGGTCTCTTCAGCAGCCTCTCTCTACCAGTGTCTCTCCCAGATGAAGCCATGGGGGGATGCTGTAATAAGGGATGAGAGGATAAATTCACTACAGATTATTTTGCTTTGGGCTTCAGCTCATTTCCATACAGTTAATGCTTTTGTTTTGTTTCAGTTACACAAGACTTGATGCTGTCAACCCAACATCACAATCCTGCGCTTCCCTGTTCAGAGTTGGTTCCAAATATTTGGAAAAAAGAATGTGATTTATTGTATATTTGAAGCAATTTTTCTCTGCGCGTTCGCATTTGTAGAAACCGAAACACTAGGAACTCACTATCTGCCTAGTTTACATCTTCTCTCTTATTAGAAGGTGAAGTTGCCTTGAAGTTGGACAACTCACACTTGTCCCTTGAGCTGGCAGTATGATGTCCCATTGTTAGCAGAGGAAAAAACATTAATTGAGACCAGTGGCCTGAAATTTTAATAATGTATTTTATTCCATGGCTTTCTCTTGTTCCCTTTTCCTTCCGTAATATGTAGTGTTAAGTCACCACTGTGCTGCCCAGAACAATGTATTCAACACTAAACAGATGTCACGGCATGTGAGTCCTCTCATGCAGAGGACACTGTGTGTGTGTGTGTCCTCAAGGGAATGCCACCTGCCAAGAAAAGCCGTCACATGCACAACCTTCACACACACCTGATATTTTGTAATATTCCTAAATTAACACTACAGCTATAACAACACAGCGTTTACCTTCACATTAGTCACAAGTTATTGCTTTCAAGCGAGGTCGCACTGTGCCAGACTCTGGCTTTTAGATGCATTAGAGAAAAATAGCACCAAGACTCTTTAAGGATAATGTCTCACAGGCATTGTAGTCAGAGCTGGACTGTCATTTTGTGCCTGCTTTCTATGGAGTCAGTCTCAGGTCAGCAAATGTCTTGGCTTTATGCTCTCTGCCAGTGACTGAGGAGAGGTATAATTGACTCATTGTAGGGATTTGGGATACTCAAGTGACATTTTGTAGTGTTTCATCTGGCACAGGATAGGTTGTCTTTCTTTGTGGGCCCTGACAGGAAAATGGGAAGACATTTCAAATGTGGCTCTGGTGCCACTTGTCTTTGTCAGTCCACCCGTCTGCTGTGAGATGCCCTTTCATCTTGGCTTTTTAAAAAGTCTCACTGCACATGTCTTTATTAGTGTGCAACTTTACCATATTATCCTCTAGACAGATAACTGTTTGATCTGTCATAGTACTTAAGGCCCAGCAGGAAAAGTGAGTTCATCAAAACAGAGCTAGTCACATTTTTACTCTTTTCTCACATTCGTCTTCCCATGCGTCTAACCTTACATCCCTCCATTTTTAGCTCAAAAAATTGGTATGGGCTGAACTTAGGCTTGTGAGCCACAAAATCTTCATAAGCCACAAAATCTTCATAATGCAAAATTGTGTTAAAAATGAACTTTTCCTCTCTCCCCTGTGATTTTTTTTTTTTTTTTTGCTTTCTTCCATTCCTTTCCTCTCAGTTTCTCCACCCTCCTTCAGCGCTCTCTGATGATACTCCACTATAAAGAGTGCTGTAGCACATCTAAACACTAAATCAAAGCTTAATGAACGGCAAAGTGTTGCCTTCCATTCCCAAATGAGTGACTGTCTCTCCTGTGACTTGCAGTGTTTGTCTTTTCCATTCCCACAGAAGGACTCTTCCTCTTTTCTCTTTCAATCCTGCAGCAGAAGTGAATTGTGTAAGATTGCTTTCTTTGTGTAACTAGTGTGTGCAATAATAAACTGAGGAAATGAGTGCTATTGCCCCACTTAATGTTAACATTATACATATGAAGAGGTAGATTGCTGCCGGCTCAGGTTTCAGAATGCAGACCCTCACAAGCAGCAGTTTGGGGGGGAGATGAATGACCTGTTTCCATGCCATTATGTCTATCTAACTAGAACTTGACCCCGTCTAAATGAATGCTTCTTTTATTCACTGTAATGGAAATTTTCTTAATTATTTCCTTGACTTAATACATGTGAAAACAATTCTTAAAGGTACTACCCGAGAATGCATCTTAAGTCACTCAGCATGTTTGCCTGGCTAGAAAATCCCAGCATTTTGTTGTTGAATATTATCTATATGCAGCTCTCTGCCCAATATTTAATGGGACTATAGGTTCCATAAACATTGTTCAGAACATGCTTCCATATGGTTGATCATGAAGCATGTTTCACACATGTTCACCCCAAAAAACATGGCAACTTGGTAGCACACAGTAGCAACAACCTCCTTTGTTGTATATTTGGCTATACAACATGGAAAAGTGAAAGAATTTGACAGTATGTGTAACTGCTTCACATGTACAGTTACAAGGATGTTGAAATAGGGTTTGAGCTTCTATCCAAAACACTTTACAATGTTACTTCTCATTCCCCCATTCACTCATGAAAGGTGATGGCATGCTGCCATGCATGGTGTTCACCTGACCCACCACGAGCAACTTGGGGTTTATTGTCAGTTTTTGTCACGCGTTTATAATATCAAGATCATCCAGATTTGGCGTGAGAAATGCCCAACCTTTAGTTTAATCTAAAACAGCTCTTACATGTTTTAATGCACACTACATGTGCCAAGGTTGTGATTAGCTATCTACAGCCAAAGTTTTTGAATGCGCTGTGGGGAAGTCTGTGTATGAATACTCATGCTTGCATGTGGCTCTTTTGCACATGTTCTGTGCAGCATCCAAGAAGCTGCTGCAACCTCGGGAGCAACAGTTGCTGCAGCTGGGACTGCTGGGCTGACTGACTGATTCAATAGCTCACTGATCCACTGCTGTGTTCTGGGCCAAAAGAGGAACTCCAGGAAACACCTTTTGTGTCCTCCTTCAGCACATATCTCAAATGCTTGCACACTGGATGGCCTACATTTACCAGTCAATAAGGAGATGAATCCTCGCCATGACTGTCTCTTTTCTCTCTTTTACTTTTTCTGTTTTCCCGCTCGCTCTCACTTTTGCCTCTCTTGCAGTAGTAAAGAAACCCTCTGTCATGCTCGGCTCCAGATGTGTAAGTTACTCTGGAGGAAAAGGGGGGCGTTGTATAATTACAAATGTACACAATTAAGATCCGGTTTTAAAACTGGCTCTAATCTTACTTGGATTCCTATTTTGGCTTCCCAGCGTCTGAACTTTATGGTGAAGTGTGGAGCGAGTGCATGCTTGACTGTGTGGCTTGCTTCAATGGAAACTCCTGTAAAATAATCCAGTCTTCATTCTAAATGGGGATGTTTTACTTTGCCATTTTGGAATTTGTACAATTCACAATCTATGAAGTCTCTAACACTCACACCCCCAACAGGAATGCTCTGCGTTTATGTGTGCAGCAAGCAGAGATTCTTATATATCCAGTTATATATTAGTGTTTCTGTGGGCGTGATTAAATGTGTGTGTTCTGTATTATGGTGTGCATCTTTATGTGTCAAAAAAACCTTCTGCCAAATTCATATGTATCTTATTAATGTAGATGACAGCATCCCCAAAGGGTGGAAACAAACAAACACTCATAAAAACAAGTAACAATACAATTACAGTGGGATTCTTGAAGGGTGCCATGTCCTAAATGAACAACAGAACCCGTTCATGGGACCAGACGTCATTTGGTTACATTTACTGTATGGTGGTTTACATTAAACGTTTGCCTCTTTGAAAGTCGTATTTCCATTGCAGCTAGTAATTGTGGGCCTTGTGCATCCAAGAGTGCAGATGTAGCTGCCTAAAGTCCCTTTTCCACTGCCTGCATTGTGCCTGTTCTCTTCAATATCTCCGTATTTTCCAGCATCATGTGTGGTGGACCACAGCAAGCTCACATGAACACCCATACATCTATCTGGAGCATGTTCACGTCCTGGGAAATTAAGGTTTGCAGCACTTTATAGTAAAGCTGCATTTGAACGTGATACCTTTCCTGAAATCAACTGAAACCTCATACCCTGATACATGATAACTTTAGTTTTTTCCATGTGCTCCATTTCAACAGGTCAGAGCTTCCTCCCCGTTTACAGTTGTCGAAAATAGTTTGTCTCCTTTTATCCTCCTTTTTAAGTCACACTTGTCTGACACCAAAGATGAGATGGAAGCCGCAAGAGTCCTCCCCCTGTAATTTTCCACGTCTTCCTAAGACACACAGAGCATGAGCAGATGGAGATGCAGCTCTCTGTCCATATGTGTGCACATGTACATATGTGTATGTGTGTGTGCTATGGCAAAATATTGTTTTGAGTCTCAACTTTAGACTTTCTACTCTGATGACTTTTTGATGCTGTGTGCTACATGTCATTGAGTAATGTTTCATCCAACGATCAGCGAAATCTCTGACGGCACCAGCAGCACACTTTCTCCTCGGCCTCCACCACATCTTCTCCAACTTTAGTCTGGGGGACCTGCCTGATGATTCCTGTGTCGTCCCTCCTGCTGTGTCAAGAAAGAAGCATTCCCTGACCCTGTTCCATCCACAAACGCACACAAATAACAGCACTTAGGCAGACATCCCAGCCTTGTCCGAGCTATAGCTAGTGGCTGCAGAGCGAGGGAACAGGAGGCCCCACCACTGGTCCAGCTGTTCCAGTCTCCCTTGCTGCCCTGGGCCCCACATTCCCTCATTCAAGGGAGCTTTGTAGTTCTGACATCTTGGAACAGTTGAGCAGCTCAGCTTCTAATGCTGCTGTAATGGTGAGAGAGAGGGAGAGACAGCAAGGGAGGGAGGGGAAGAAAAAAGAATGAGACAGGCTTTATGTGTGCTTGCTTGTTATGCTCAATCTCTCCACTCCTCCCTCTCCTATCCCATCAGCCCCCTCATCTTGAATCCCTTTACTGTATTTTACCGCGGCCTATGCTTGGCTGTTTTGGTTACATCACAGACGGTGCTGTGAAGTGTTGTACCGTGCTCTCTCGTATCTGTACCATACTGCACACAGCACACTTTGCAGAATCATACCATATTGCACCATCGTGTTATATAATGTTGCCTAATTTTCCATCCTGTATATCATAGTCTTCTATAGTTTGTTGTATCTGTTTGCTGTCCCGAACCCAGACAGTCTGAGCCGCACTGTGGTGTTCTGTGTTTGTACCAGGCACTTAGTGTGTTTGTAGGAGTCTGCTGGACCTCGGCTTAGATCATACTTCACTGCACTGAGCTGTACTGTACTTTTCTGTTCAGCTGGTGTGTGCCATGTGCAGGAGTGGCGATTTTGTGAACTGTGGAGCTATCAGCTGTTGGATTTACTGCACTGTACTGTAACAGTGACTCTCCTCTGCTTTCTTCTTTGCCACACTGTTGACATTTTTGACAAAGGCAGTGTGTTCTACTCTCAATCCAGCTGCCAGTTTCAACAGGGAGAGATGCCTGTGGATTATAGAGCGAGCCAGTTCACAGAAATTAGTTGGATAATGTTTAAAAATAAATTATGTGTAGAAATAAGATGGTTTTTCTGAAGTTTCTTTCATACAGCTGTTATGTGGTAATCTAATGTACACGTATTGAGTGTCATCTTACAAAGCTAAATAACTGAAGCCTAAAGTCTGCTGCTGAATCAAAAGGGACTTTTTTTTTTCTCATTTAGCCAAGCTTTAGGAGTGACATGAAGCTCAGTATCATCTCCGAGTGCCAGTGCCTAAAAGCAGCATGCGCTCATCTTTGTTTTGGCAGACAGTGTGTTTTACCTGCCAACAGCATGCCGCTGTTGTTTGCACTTAAAGTTTTGCTGTGTGTTTGTTTGGTATACCTTCATTCCCAGAGCTATCTGTGTCACATCTTATAATATGACTGATTGGCATAGTTCCCATGGCGGTAAGGTTTAACTCCCTGAACTTCAGGATTTCTGCCAGCCTTGCACTTTACACAGCCCTGTTTCTCCTCAATGACGAGTCATTCAGGAAAGGCCAGTTTTTATGGTGTAATCAAGACGTTTTATCTGAGGTTATGGAATTGTAGATCTGAAGACTGGACTAATTACTCTCTCCACTCCCTTGTCACACTGGAAGGGCTATTTGCTTAGGCCACTTATCTGCCGCAATCAGTTAAAGTCACATTTACTCCACAAAAATCTTCATGGGAAACTTGTTCTGATCACGTGCCAGGAGAGTTTTAAACATCCCACCCCAGCACAGTGCTGTCTACGTGTGCATAGGTGCACTTGCGTTTGCACACGTCCGTGTTTGTGCATCTATGCATGAGTACATGTTTTCCAGTCTTCCAGGCTGGAAAATAATGCAGCTGACAATAATGGAGCTGCTCATGATTTTAAAAAAAATAAAAAATTCCCCATTTGCAACAAACAAACTGGGCTCATGGCTTGAAGGAACCCTCTGGTCAATGACATGCAGACCTTTTAAATTCCTCAAAGTGCAGCTTCCTCAATAGTCGCACTGATGGAGCTTTCCTGCGCAAATAATGCATATTTTTCTCCCTCATTCCACTGTCCTGCAGAGGCATTACAAACACAATGAATATCCTCTTGTCTGAATTTCGTAAGCAGCAGAAAAAGAGTTCCTGCATACGAGAGACACTGACGTATAAATTGAAAGGAGGACCCCTAGTGAAAGATATTTTGGTTCTTGTTGTAGTACCGACTAGTGACCTTAAGATGGAACTGCTGCATTCATTTTAATGCTTCTTAGTTAGAGTGTCCTCCTGATTCTGTGTGACTATTCACATATCACAATGAGTGTCCTGGAATACACCAATACATGCTTTACTCAGATATGTCACATGCGATTTGAATTATAAATCAGTGACCGCTTAGTTCCGTCATCATTTGTTTAGGGGCATCTTAGATATTCAGTAGAGAAAAGACAAAGGCTCATGATGTTGACCTCAGTGTCTCAAATACACAGATATTAGAGAGAAAACCTGGTCGTTCTTAGTAAGCCTGATTGCTCCGCCCTCCACAACCAAAACATTTTAACTGTAAACTCAGCTCTAATATTAATATTCATAAATAAAAACTTTATCCAGGAGACACTTTGGCATAAAATGCTGATGTGTCTAATGTGCTGAGGCTGTGATGCAATTTCTCAAAATTTTAAAAGTACATTGCTCATGAGCTTATTAATGTTATCTGAATTACTGTGCAAAAAGCATGGATTATAAACCATATTATAACATTTAAAATGGAGTCAAGGGAAGGCTCCAGTTTCTACATATGATGTTTCTCTAGGTTTCATTGGAAATATAACATCCTATGTTTTCTGAGCTCAACATGTTTTCTAATCTTTGAGACAGCAGTGTAATAATGGATCTCAGTCAATAAATATCCTTCATCAAATATGATTCATCACAGTATCGCATCAGCAGAACTCTGCCATACTTTCCCCGCATTGTATCAATACGTAAAGTGTAACTCATTGACTCTGTCCAATGAGACCAGTTATCTTCACAAACTTGCAGGTGTGTTTGTGTGGTCATAAACACAGGGGCAGTTCAACTCTACAAACATAATTGATTTAAAGTTCATATTTACCAAGATCTGCTGAAGCCTAACACAGAACATGCATCTTAAATTTCACCATATGGTGCATCAGCTCAACCCCCTTTTGAGTCATTTTATGATTGCATTATTGCTGATCATGACTGTATTCATACATACAGTGGTGTTAAGTTAGTGCACAGAATTGTGTGTTTTATGTTTGGCAAAATAATATGTAGAGTTTTCCAGCAAAGGTATATGTTTTAGGGGCTGTAATGACAAATTAGGGTTTGCCTCTGTGTCTCTCTCTTCTCTCTGTGTGTGTGTGTGTGTGTGTGTGTGTGTGTGTGTGGGGGGTTTGCTATATGTTTTGTTCATTAGAAAAGCTCCACACATTTTATTATTATTCAACCAGGTGTCAGTATGAATATGCATATTGGAGCTCTGGAGCTTTTAGAGCGTTTTCTTTGAGGACCACAGGTGTGCACCCATCTGGGGCCTAACCGTTGAACCAGTCTCCCTTGAAAGATAGTCCCCCTTTCTGTCAGCCAAACCAGTAATTCACTTTGATACAGTCATAATTCCCACCTTCAGTATTCCAGTTTTTGTCTAACCGCTGTTTAGTTAATTAAATCTATGTGTGTGATTTGAAAGGCTGAGTCAATTGTTTGTGCATGTGCAATAGCATGTGATGATGAACCTGTTGTATGTGTGGTTTCATGTAAAACTTGTGTTTGCTCAGTAGCGCTGTTTGTAGGCAGATGTGGAGAAATGTGCTGGGTAGTGTCCCTGACAAACCACACTTTTCACTAGAACCCCTTATGGTCAATTACAAACCTCATTTTGTATATCAGAATTTTTAGGTTAAAGTTCTATTTAAACTCTTGCATTCAAACCACAGTTGTGACATTTATCAGCATCACATGCTCAATGTGCTTTGCCATGGTGAGCTGTTTTTCATGCTTTATTTACATTTCCATACATTTCATAGCATGCATATGCAGAAGGATATTGCATCTTCGAGAAGTATTGTTACCATTACTTCTCAAACTCATTGTCATCACACTTCACGTGTAAGCATTTGAGCATGTTGTGCGTAAGAGTCGTTGTCAAGCAAACAGAATGGAAACACAGTGACGCATTGAAGACGGCTTACACGTCCTGTTCTAGGTATTCGTTTTTTTGCAGGATTTCTAGGAATGTGAGGCAACTGGTGTTTTTGGTTTGTTATTTCTATTTCCTGTTTAGTTTCTTTTTTCCTTTTTTATAGTTAGATACAACTCACAACAGCTGATGTTGTCACTCCACTTGTAACGGTTGTCATGCTGTCATCAGTTTAGAAAAAGTTGAGAGTTGCTAGTTTAACTCCTGAGATCAAACCTTGACATGTTACCTGGCAACTTTTTTTTTTTTTTACCCTATTTTATAAAATTGTTTGAACACTTGATGAGTTGCTAAAAATGTGAGGAGTCACATTATAATTCAATAGCACATAAAATCCTCACAAAACAATTGTGTAATTTTAACCTGTTTTATTTGATTATTTGATAACTATGTAAAGCAACTTACATTTTCTTCAGTTGCTTAAAATTGTGATTTGTATGGTCAAGGGCTGGTAACTAATGACTTTTAGTCTTTGAACAAATGATCTGATATGAGTGTGTGTGTGTATGTGTTGAATGTTATGAATTATTTGCCCATAATTAAAACTGACTCATTACTTTGTCTGGACGAAAACCAGATGAGCAGAAATCGGTTTAGACATGCTCTTTAGAATCAGACACAATAGAGTGACTGCAGATTCACCATCTACCACCTGCTGGCTTTTTGGTTTTTGCAACTGTGTGTTCTATTCCAAAAAGAAAATGGTGTGGACCTTCTTGTGCTAATTTATATTGGCCAATGTCTACTCTTGCTTGGCTGCCACCTATGTTTTGCAATGACAGTCTCTCAGCAGGCCTCATCTTGGTTTTGTGACTGATGGGCAGACACAATCACAAGTGCCGTAGTTGTTACAAACATTCTGTAGATACAGGTATTTTCTCCTCAGCCCTACCATTTGTTTGCATGATCCCATACATTTGTATTAGTTTCACAAAGCATGCGTAATGGCTCCCAAATTCAGACATGCATGCATCTAATGTGGCTTATATCTTTGAAAATTTTCTAGAAAATTGTGTCAGAATAGAAATTTTCTCGTTTTAAATAAGTCATTGGTAGGTAAATCTAATTTTGATCCTTGGTACAATCTTTCCCTACATGGTAATATTACATGAGGTGGATTTTAGAAATTAATATTTCAGTCCTGACATCCTCCGGCAACAGCTCAATACTAAAAGACTCAGGGCTGTGGACCAATTAAAGAGTCAGTTGTCTGCAAAGGAAACATTTATTGGTGATAACATCCAAATGCGAACACTCTTGGCAGTTAGACACAGTGCCGGGAAAGCTATCAGTGAGATTATTTCATAAGAGACTGTTTCATTACATATATTGCTACATATCGAAAACAAGCACAAAACAAGCTGAACAGAGGAAATGATTTGGAAATAGTGCATTTAAGTTTCCTGTTAAACACAAAATGAAGGATTTCTTCGTCTGCAAGCCAAACTTGTGGTCATTTCACTGATGATGGGAATACCAATTACTGCTGACTAAACGAAAACAGTACCTAAAAATATTAAAATCCAAGTCGAGGGTGCTTGGAATGAAACAGACCTTTTTCATATGTCTCTTTATATAATTTGTGTGTGTTTCTTAAAACCTACAGTACTGTCTGTCGTACAGTTTAAAATTCAAATCACTCTTGACACCACCTATTGTCTGTTCATTTCCACATGATTTGATTTCAGGGTTGCATTCAACAAAGAATGTGACTCAGAAACAAGACACCTTTACAAGCCATTGTGCATGTGTAATGGTGGTGAGCTGGAGGCCTCAGGTTGAGCTGGTGATTGAAGGCTTGATGTGTGTAGACAGTAGGCCTGGTGGGATAAGTTAGGGATTAGAGGGGGGAACAGGGGTTTTCTTTTTCCTATATTTGTAAAGCTAGACTCTGTAGTAAACTGCTCTCAAAGGAGTCCCGTCCTTAAAGGTATTTGGCATTTGTTAAGAGCGCAAGCTTTGAGGAAATACCTTTTGCAAGCCAGCAACTACTGTTAATGTATCTACTCATTAATACTTTGAACAAAGTTGTGCTGCAATGCAGTATTGCTGACTGTGTCTGATACTATATGGATGTTCAGTGTGAAACTCCTTAATCCTGCCTTGCCAGTCAATGAGGCCTGACCAAAAACAGTCATTAGCACTATTTTACTCTCTACAGCAAACAGGGCTCAAGAGGAAGTTGAAGAGACATGTGCACTGCATTGGATGCTTCAAAACGTCAAGAAACGATCTTGTCATCTACAACAAAGACTGCTTAATTCTTCACACACGTTCGTCAGACGGGTAGAAGTTGCTGACAGTTGGGGTTACAGTTCAGGCTGAGATGCAGCAAATATCTGATGTCTGAGCGGTAAAACACATAGGTGGTTATTTGTTAGTTTTGTTACCATGGTGATATTGGAGCGAAGGATGCATCATTATGACCCACTTGTTGTGTTGGCAATGTGGTTAATGGCATACAGTAACGCTATTTGCACTAGATTGTACTGTGGCTTTACAAAGTATTCAGATCCTCTCAGTTTTTAAAAAAAAATCTGTTGTTCCTAATTATTTAAATTGATCAAGTTGATTTTTTTTCCTTGATCAAGTTACACTAAAAACCCATGTGGCAAAGTGAAAATGTGTTTTTTGATGTTTTGTAAGTTTCATCTTAAACTTAATCTCTCATTTGCAAAAGACATTTAATTCAGTACTTGGGTCTCAAGCTTCTCACACCTGGATTTGAGCAGTGTATTCTGTTCTTCCTGACATTATCACCTTGGGGCAGAATCATCTAAATTAAAATCTTCAGGTTCTATCTGTCTTTCCACATTTTCTACCGGGTTTAAATCTGGCCTTTGACCAGGCTACTAATGAACAGTCAAAGACTTGTCTAAAAGTTACTCAGTCTCGAGTCTCGTGCAGTCTGGAGTATCTTTTCTGGATTTGGCTGGGACCATCTTCCAGCTCTGCTGCTGTTTCCCCATAGCATAGTGTTAACCCCACCATGCTCCACCTTAAGGATGTTATTGGCCAGGTAATGAACAGTGATTGCTAGAGTTCAGCAGACATATTGAAGTGAAAAAAGATGTGTTTTTAAAAATTTGTATATTTTCCAAAATATGACAAACCAAATATACAGAAGAACCGAAAATGAATTCAGAACGAGATAAAACCGCTCATAGATAAGACAATCTTTTTTCCTCTTGCTCTCAAAGTCCTTTGCATGTCTTTTAAAATACTTAGAGTGCCTTTAAATCTCAGTAGCTTCTGTCTATCCAGCCACTGTAGACAGGAAGAACTCCGGGAAGAGTCCTGGTGGTGCGAAACTGCTTTCATTTCACAGTCATTGAAGCCATTGTGCTCCTGGAGACACACAGTTTTTCGAAAAGGTTTATTACCCTTCCTCTGATCTATCCCTAAGCCTAAAATGTTACTGAGAAGGTCGAGAGAGAGTCCCTTGCATTTTGTGACATAGTTTTTGTGTTGAAATAAGTTAAGGGACTATAATGAAAGAAAACTGGATGCACAGAACCAAATTTGCTTTAGAAAAATCACTGAAAGAATCGGATTTTAGATTTTGGCTTTTACTATGCTTGTAAAACTTTTCACATACATGAAAAGTTACTGGTCATAAAAAAATGGCCAATTTGACAATTTTAATCAGCCACATTTAAAATTGCAACAGTGTAAAAGAAGGAGGGTGAATACTTTTTGTGGCTATAAGTGACAAAAATGCAAAGATTTATGATGTAAATTGTATGACTTTGGAAAATTCTCCAAACATGAAAGTTGCATGTCCCCAAATTAAAAAACATGATCCAGCCCTGCTAATGTGATGCCACAGAACCTAGTTAGCTTAGCAGGTGTTAAGCATGTGGCTTTGCATCTTTGTGACCTAATTTGTCCTCTTCTTCATCTTTTTGAAATTTTGACAGTGATGTGTTTTTGGATTTAGTGAAACGATAAATGAGGGGAAAATTGGCCCGAAGTGGTGTGTGGTCACTCTGCAACAGTTGCCCCTTTACTTATGTATCAGTCTGCCAGTCTTGTGGAGGGGGCTGAGGCAGGACGTGAGTCTTCAGAGATTTCCATCAGCCATCTACTCAGATTTTAGAGCCATCTGGCACGCTGAGATTGGGGCTTTATATCTTACCTTGTCACTCTCTGTGTGTCGTGGACAGCAACATTTGACTTTTGCTTTCAAGGTCATGACCCTCAACTCATTTCCTTCCAGGCAGCCATTCTGACAGCAGGGTTAAGTTTATATGATACCCTACGATAAGTGCTACTTGAAAGTGCTAAGTTTCTGGAATCAGCCCTCTTAGCTTTGATACTCTGGTTTCTGTTATGACCCCACTTCGTCCATATTGGCCCTCAGTCCATCTGGACAGGCCACACACACACCTACACACACACATACAACAACCTTTACTGGTATCCAGCTTCCCACCCCACTAGGAGGTTTTGTAGAGCCCCAGATTGCATAATGTTATTTCCTTCATCTAATTCTGCGTAAGGACGCAAGTTATCACTTAATCTCAGACTTATAAAAGTTTAGTCGTTCCCAGTACAGTTTAACGATATGAAATTTACTCTTAAAAAATTGTCACAGTGATGAACTAAGTTGTAAGAACTTTGTTTATTGAAATAATACTGTTAAAGGTAACGTACAGATAAAAGCCATGTCCATACAGCTCTTTATACACACAGTACAGACACAAGTTTATTAAGTCTATAATTACCATTCTTAAATATTTGGAGGATTTTTGGTTCTGTGTGGCCGTTCACAAAGTAACTCTCCCCCGAGAGCTGCCCTGGAATTTGTTGAATCTTTGAACCCTGTGCACAGCCGGCTGGTTTCACAGGCCTGAGGAATCTTTCAGTGGCCCTTGGTGCCAGGAGGAGGGCATCAGGTGTCGGGCCAGAGCCCCAGTCCTCCCTGATCTGGCTGCCCCGGGGTTTTCGAGGAACGAAAAAGCGGGTGAGATTTCCCAAGCTAAGACTAATAGGACAAACAGGGACATGTGAAGACGAGGGTGCAAGGGATTAAAAATATACCTATGTATCTGTGTGTCCCAGTGGAAGATGTGTCCATTTCTGCCTCAAAACTGCAGTGGACAGTTGGAGGAGTTTTGTTACTTTCTATGGTATGCCTGAGTGTTGTCCTTGACAGACTTGGCTCTGATAGAAGTCAGCTAGTCTCCAGAAATGAGAGGGCAAGGCGAGCCACAGCATCCCCCTCACAGGTGCCTCCCATCACACATGAAGGACAGCAGCGCTGGCTAGTGAAGCTGAGTGAAGGCGAGAGGCTCTAGGACCTACTGACTGAATATCACAACTAGTCACCAGACCTCATGGCTTTCTAAAGGACAGTCCTGCGCATGGAAACCAGTTAGAACACTGTGCAGTTTTTCTCATTAAAACAAACTCATTTACAGGAGAAGTTCCTGTTTGTTCTTTTTCTTCTCTAGAGGAAGACACATTTACCTTGCTAAAACCAAGACACACCTTGTTTTGTAAGAACGTTCACTGTTTTTTTTATGCTGTTAGTCTGTCTTATGTGGTATCACTTGAACAGGCAGCAGCTAAAAATGAAAAAACCCTGTTTGGTTTTGATTTAAGATAAATACAAGATTCGGTTTTTGTGTTTGATCATAGTCTGAGCTGTGGCCTACCTACATTTTCTTAGAATTTTTAGTTTACCCTATAAATCAAAAGCTAAAGCCCCACCCTCACCTCAGATGACAGAATTGTTTTTCAGAACGTTTTGCAATGCTTGTATAAGCAAAATGCCACTTTACAATTAACAAAATAAAATACTGACACGTGACCATGATAATGCCCTTGATTGTTTCTGTGAAATAATCTGATAAAACTTATTTATGAGATATATGCAGAAAATGTGAAAATGGGTGAATTAGAAGCAGACCATGTTTACAGTTCAAAATTACATGTGAATCCAGTGAGCAGTTTATAATCTCATTGCAGACATCAGTTCTGACTGCTGAGTTATATATGACATGTTGGAAGATGTCTTTGTACTAACCACAGCGACTAACCTGAGAGTAGCCTAATTTTCTCCGATGTTTTTGCTCTGTCTTGTTTTGATGGAACCGTGTTCGGCCTGTTATTTGATGGGAAGACATGAGGATGGAATTCATGAATGGACTTGAGTGTAAGAGACTTGTTGTGTGGGAGTGGTAGTCACCTTGAGCAGTGTTATGACTTAGGAATGAAATCAATGATAGGTATTTTTACATGATAGCCTGGAGGCCGAGGAGTGGGCTAAATGTGTGGGCACAAGGTTGTACCTGTTCTAACTCAACATGAATGTTAAAATTATAATTACATTTAGGATATGGCTGTTGGAAACAGCAATTGTGAGTTTGTAAACCTTTTTTTAATGTTTGATCTTCAAGGTCCATGAAAGCTTATGTGTCAACATCCCTGCCTTACTTTTGGCTCACATCACTGTTCATTAGATAGCCCACAGTAGGTATCTGTTGAAATGGGTTATTAAATGCGATTGATATCAAACTGTTCTGAAGGAATTTTAAGTTGAGAGGACAACAGAGGTTAGAGACATCACCCTGGAACACAGGCTTTGAATGTCAAGCCTGTCTGACTTGGTCAGAAGTTCAGCCATTCCGCATTCTTGACTAAAGGATAAAGCAGCCTTAATCCCCTTTACCAGGTAGCTAGAGTTGGCAGTGGAGCCAGGAATTCCTGCAGCATACCGATTTGGGGAAGTTGCTAGGGTTTGGATGGACAATTCCAACAACAATAGAGTACTCTCATTCAAAGAAAAATAGGGTTTAAATTCTGTGAGAAAGTCCTACCACCACAGAGATAGGTGCCATGCGGAATGTGACATATTTAGAATGCGTTTGATTCAGAAGCATTGGCGACCAGTGGGAAAAACGTGGTCTGGGTGATTTTAGTGCATCCAAATGTAAAATGGAGAGCTGGGAGAGAAACAGAAACAAATCAGGAGAGGAGGAGGTTATGGAAGGTAGAGATGTGTGTTCCTGATCCCATGACAGCCCAGACATGGAGTGAGCGATCCAGCCCAGGCCGACTATAGAAACAGCAGGCTCTACAGCAGCTTACCTGGCCATCAAACTGAGCCAATGACCTGCCAGTCTTGCTTCCAATAGTCCAATGTCAGGGATCAGGATCAGCCTGACAAGAGTGACTTCAGAGACACAGAAGGCAGCGTCTAGCTCCTTTATCTGCTCCCATAATGCTGCCAAAGTCTCAGGCCTCCACAGAGGTGGAGCAGCATTACTGACCTGTCCTGCTGCTCCTCTCAGGCCCAGTGGATTAGCTGTGAAAAGGCCCCCAGAGAAAAACTGTGGGTGAAATACACTGGCCTGTCTTTGTCCTGTCTGTCTGCTGTGCTGGGGAGCACTGACTTTAGCCCTCTGTCAACTGGGCCCGGTGAAACCCCTCAACAAAAGCCATTCATCTGTTGTACTGTACATGCCAAATGGCTGGCATTCCTCTTCATGAGATGTTTTGTAAGCCGCATCTGTCTGTCTGTCTCTGCAATTACAAGTCTGTTAAGAGAAGAATGGTTTCTGTGCAGCTGGGGTTTTCTGCGTTTGCCGAGTAGATCTGATTAACCTTCTGTCTGCTCATTGCTGACCATTGGCCAGACAAGTTTTTTTAGCCATTCACTCATTCAGACACAAGATTAGGTTTTTGCTTGTACAAGAGCTGCACTATGTAAGGCCACATATTCTGTGTGAGGTTCTTTGTCAGACATCTCTAATTGCAATTACATGTATCCGGTTTATCAACTACTGCATTAGACTTCTCACATTCATATACTTGAATGGCTTTATTACACAGCTTGGAGATAATTTATATGTATATTCATTTTCGTCTAGTCAGTAGAATGCACTCAGTTGTATCTTTTTAATATTAAATTGAACCATATTTTAGATTTCATTGTACACATATATCCCCTAACCGTAACTGTGTATCTTTATCTTTGCATGTGCACAATTTCAGCTGTAAGAACATTTTTGCGGATTATTGGTAGCAGACACAGATTTGAGCGCAACCGTGGTTTCTATAGGCCAATAAAACCGTGTTTCTTTTGATGTAGTGGCTGCAGGACATGTAAGCGTTCAATCTTTTTTTTGTGTGTGTGTCTTGTTTGAACTTGAGAAATCTAAAAAACACTTGGAGTGTCCTTATCCTCCAGTAATAAAGTTACTCGTGTCTAATTTATTGGCGTTGCATATTTGTACCTGACACATTATGACGCTATGTAAATCCATGTGTGCATTTGTGTGCGTGTGTGATGCGATGGCTAGTACTCGGTGGTGAGTCTGCAGCAATAAGAAGTGGAATGATTAAATCTAAAAGCTCTGCACAATTTTGTTCTAATACTCTCCCAGAGATATAATGTTGTGTGGGTGTCTCCACAATAGGGAGTTTATGGATGCTGAAATGCACAAACCTTTAATTTAGTTTTGTGTCAAGCCAACATTGTAAGACTAATGTGTGTAAGATGCTCGCAGTTTGGAAAGACAAACTGGCAGACGGTGCAAAGGAAAAACATGATATACACATCAACACACAAGAAGACACAAAGCAATGTGACTATTTTAATTATTACTCTTTCTATTTTATTATCAGAAATTGTTTTTATGCTATTCTTCAAAGCAGCAGCCTTCTAGATATATGAAGGACAGCTGCATTAAATATTGGATAATTAGCTTTGACGAGGGTGATGTGGAGAAGTGGATTGCCTTTGTCACTCAGTTGGCATCTTATTCGTGGCCATAAAACACACGCTTTGCCGTACATTGTCTTGTCCTGCCCCTTCCGCAGAAAGAATTGCCCTCCTGCAGAGGTCAGGTAAAACTGGACAGACACCTGGTGCCATTACAAATCTGCCTCGCTGCATCACTGTGTGTCTGTGCCCGTATGCGTTTGTCACCGTGTCATCCTGTCCCACATGGATAGCTTCGTTCCCACACGGTTAAAGAAACGCTGCTCAGAGGTCGGTTGCCCATTCCCAAACGGCTCACCGTTTCAGCGGCTGGAAATCCCCCTGCGCACAAAGAGGCCAGATATGATACCACAGCACTGCAGGCAAGGGAGGGAGCTAGGGACAGTATTGATACGGCCACCACTTTTGTCTGGGAAAATCCTTAAGGGAATGCAACCAATTGTTGTTAATTGTATGGAGCCGCATTCTATCCCGAGTGCTGCTGGTATGTGTTACTTGTTTTGAATTGGAGAGACAAGTATACTTGCTGATGATCGGTGCTTGTGTTTTGTTAATATGAGTCACATTGGTTTTGTGGATTGCATGTTTCTTTTTCTCTGCTGGGGTTGTATCAATCCTCTGAAGGTCACGTATAACATCACATGTTCACATTGCCCATTATGATTTTAGCTGCAGGCATTTGTAAATTCACACATGTGCTTTTGAGGCCAATATATATTGATACCGCTTGACACTCACTTAGAAAATTCCCCTTGGTATTCTCCCATGTAGTAGCTGTTGTTGACCTAGACAGTGTTTTTAGAATTATTGCCATTATCTATAACAATTTTATTCACAGCACTATTAAATGGGGATCGTGTTAAAGTCACTGTAGTCAAATCAAAATGTAGCCTATTCTGCACATTCTTCCTGCACTAAACCTTAAACGGATGGCAGAAGAATGAATGGGGCAACATTGTGCTGATGAAAGGACATGTGCTATTCAGTCGTGGGGGTCCACTTGCGACAGACAAGGTGCATTAGTGCGTTAGTCACTGGACAGTGTAACAGAAAGGCAGAGTTCACAGACAGTTCCGTGATGCAGCCACAGAGACGATGTGTTCCCCTGGGCAGCATTATGACGGTCTCAGTAGTGCGACGTGGTTTGCACGTCGCATGGAAGGGAGGAAGAGATGTACAGCCCCATATGCATCTGCTCACCACATCACATTTCCACAGACATGAATGAGGCCCTCACACACAGATAGCCTGCCACCTACACACAATGCAGAGAGAAATTCTTTCTTGGTTTTGCAGCGAGGAGAACCCTTGGGAGGGTCGGGGTCTGTCTTCGGGCTGCAAGACTATCAAGAGCTTTAAAGAAGGAGAGATGGGTTGCTTTCCTCAGAATTCTGGAGAGCAATGTCATATTACCCTCAGTGCTTCATGTGGTCTTTTTATACCACGTTTGCAAAATTGTCTAGTGCAAAACGGCTTTTACTTTTGTTTTTACTAACAGTTGCTTTGTTATATAGAATTCAAAAACTGTTGTAGGCCTGACAATGATGGCGATAGGAGCTGTCATCACTTTAGCTGGGTTCAACTGTGCCAGTGAAGACTGCATTATGTTAATGTGATAGCGACCACATACTGTACATTTAACAGAAAATCAGCAACAAAGTAACACCCTGTGAACAGGAGGGCCGACAGGCCAGCTACTACATGAAATGTGCCCCGTCTGTGGGAGTGCAATTAGGTCCCTGGCTAAACACCAACTAACTCAAATGTGAATAAACAGAAAGGTTCATCAGCCGATAACATGCCCAGACTTTGTAATTGTTCTAGTCCTGACCCAACATTTTGTTTTATTTTTGTTTTTGTTTTGTCAAATGAAGAGAATTTCAGAGATTACAGAACTTGATATGGTTCAGTGTTTTGTTTCTGTGCTAATGATCATAGTTAAAAATCTTTCAAATTGCTCTCAAACTTGGAGTTTTACCACAAAAACCTTTCCTGTGTTTATTACTGATTGGGTATATTTAACATGTGAGTATAAAAGAACAAAAAAGTTCACATACTTGTTGTTTGTTTTTAGAACTGTAAACAAAGTAAATCACTAATAGATTATGTAGATATGATGATTTTAAGATTTAAAAGTTATAACACAACATTGAGTAATAGCACACAAGTCTGTAATAGGTTGAGTTTTTTATTTCATTCAGCAATTAGCAGACATTCAGGGGATAATGAAAATGTTTCTCAAGTTGTGTATGAACTCTTACGCTACTTCCTTTTTCTTTGTTTACCCTCCCCAAGCAAGGTTTTAGGGGAATTTTGAGTCACTAAGCCTATTTAAAGCTGTCATTTGTGTTTTCTGTGTGCACCCTGTTTTTCACAGCATGTGTGTCCATTGTTGTTCGTGCAAGGTGAGGCACCGTTGTCTGTAGTCTAATTTGGTCAGTCAACTAATCTCCAAAGGGTTATTCTATGTGCCAGCTGCAAGGGGTATTGTAGCAGGGTCCATGGATTGGGTATTTATACGTACAGTACATCTTAACTAGCCTTAAGCTACACAGGAAGCTGGTGTTAGTAGCTCAAACTCCAGACTGTCTTTACCTGTTTATTCCTTTGTGGCTTCAATGCTGCACTCTGACCTTCTCCTCATGTCTGCTCAGCAGCAGCTACCACAGCTGGAGGCTGAAGCCAGTCGAGAAGCATCTGAAAGTGCATCGTTTAATTGCAATGCTATTGTCATATATTTGGTAAACTGTGCTGTTTTGTAATTTTGGATAGTCAGTCCTCATTCAGCCACAAGCCAAGGAGGGAAGGAGGCGACCCCAAACTCTTATCTGGGCTTAAGATCAGCTCCAATGCAAAGCCTCCATCTACAGTTGTAGCTGCAGAGTATACGAAGTGGACCTAGTCGCCCAGCTAACTTCTTATCACAGCCAATCATTTGCTAGGAATCCACTGGAATCCCCTTTTGATAAGGCTCAAAAAATATTGCAAGGCCAGGACACAGGCAGGAAGCAAGGTGCTATTTTTGTTGAACACTCCCATTGTCTGTGAACTGGGGATGGCTGACTGCCTGGGGGAGAGGGTGGAGGGTGACATGGAGAGGAGGAATGATGTACTGTGAGGACACTGCACTAGTACGCTCACTCCCTCCCTCTATCCTCCTTCCTAAAGCTGTGATCATTCAGAGGGTCCTCTGTCCCCTTCTTTGCTGTTGAACTCAGTCACACTTTCAAACATGTGCAAAGGAAGGAGCAGGGAGGGGTGGTGGGGGTGGGGTTGGGGGGGCGGTGGGGTTCTGTTATGTAACACTGCCTTCCCTAACAGGAGCTCCAGTCTCTTAAAGATGTAGTGTGGCCGAGGTGCAACTGAATTTGGACATCAAAGAGCTATTTAAAGAGACAAGGAAGAGATGATGTCAGGTTTTAGCCGCTTTTTTGTTGTAGTGGACGATGTCTTTTGTTGTTTGGCTGCGGTGATGCCACGTGCTAACAATAACTGCTTTTAGGAAAGGGTGGGATGTCACAATGAGAGAAAGGGAATGTTGGCCTTGGACTTTTTATAAATCGAGATGTAAATATGGAAAGATTTATGTGGAAAGAGAAGAGCCTGCTTGGAAAGGCAGCACTCGGAAAATGATGTGTTGTCATATCTTTACAGGCTTGTAGCAGTGTCCCAAGTAGTCCTAAGCTGTAAACAGACTTTTAAATATTTGCAATGATAAGTTTCAAAGCAGGTTTCTGTTTCATCTTTAGAAGTTTATACAGTATGTTACAGAAATTTCCCAGGCAGACTAAATGTGTGTGAACTCAGTAACACCACAAGGCCACACAAAGACACTCACCGCACACACAAAAACACACACACACACACACACTTAAAATGGGAGGGGAATTAATGTATGTTACGGGAAATGTGTTCTTGTTTTAGTTTTACTGGTACGCAAGGTCTCATGGCTGCATCCTCCCAACTGTCAGAGGCCCATGCTCCTTTAGGTATGAATGCCTTGGAGACCACAGCAGGCGTTAATGTAAAGTGTCCAAATACTCAAACTGCAGGGGTTCCGATCCTGATGTTCCCTTGTTGACTGACGGCTTTTTTTATCACATGTCTGAGTAAAAATAAAAACTCTTGATAGCTGTGGCTATAATTCGGGCAAACTGCCTTTTTGTCTTTAAAACCAGAAAGTTGAACTTTTTTTCTTTTTTGTTCTGGTGATTTTTCATTGCAGTATTGCCTTATATCAGATGTTTGCAAATTGCTAACAAACGTTTAGACATTAAGTGAGGGGTAATCAGGACTAAAGCAACAAGTATAAGCTTCTCCGCGTTCACTCAGAAGGCTGCACAAACAAACAAGATGAAGGTTGTAGTAAATGCTCTGGGCTACAAGTACGTCATGTGTGGGCCACCGCGTTGAGGAGCATTAAAGGCCACACACTCACACCCACACACATGCAGATGTGGGCATATGTAGTTATGTATTGTACCTACAAACAGCACACGTGAACACACGTGCACACACTCCTAACACTTGCCCTCTCAGACTTCAGGGGCCTCCATACAACCTACATGCACACCCACGCGTTCCTGTTGCTGCACTCGTCTTACCGACTGTTCTGGCTGAGCCAGCTGGTGATAACAACACTTCCTCCTCACTCCCCTCTCACGCTTGCTGTTGTGCTTCTACCATCTGTAGCAACTGGCTGGGGCCGAAGCGTCATGTTACCCACACAACTGGAGACCAAAGATCCTCAGGACACACATGCACAACTGAGATCTATAGAACACACACACACACACACACACACACACACACACACACACACACACACACACACAGTCACACACCTCATCGCCTTTACAGTCTTGAAGGCCATAAGATGTGAAAGTGAAGGGACTAGAAAGGCTCCAGGTTATTTATTGTTCATTTGGGCACAGGCGGACACAAGGTGGAATCAAACAGCAGAATATTCCTGGAAGGAAATACAGAGCAAGACATGTAACATTTAAAACAGTGTGTATTAGTGAGCGAGTATCAGCCAAGAGGAGTTCCTGCAGGGAATAGATTCTGAGAGAGGAGGGAAAGGAAAAAAAGGAATGTCAAGTAATTTTCCACCTTTTAATTTTTGTACATTCAAAAACCTTGTTAACTTGTTATTTCAGACATCAGCCTTGTTTTTCTTTGGAAGCCAAGAAGAGACTAGTTGCTGCCACCTTTTTGAATAGCTCTTGAATACAGGGACATATTATATTTGAATGTACCAGCAACACAATGTTTATTTTAAATATATTTTTGCTGTATATATCACAGTCCAGCAAGATTAGTTATAAACTTAAAAATCAATATTTTATCATCATTAGAGTTGAGTGACCTCTCTTATGTTTATTTATACATGTTATATAAACTTCCGTCATATTTGGACAATTATCATCTTAGATCACAGGACACATGTAAGTGCTTTCTGTCTCTAGAGTAAGAACAGAGATGGGAAAGAAAGCTGATGTTTTCTGCAGTGGTCACTTTGAATTAACAAACGTGGTTATTATATACTAAATTTAGAGCCATCATAAACTGTATGGTGCAAAAGTCTTTAGCTATTTGCCCCCGTTGCTTGGTTCAACTGTTGAATCTGTGTCGTGTTCATCTCAGATTGAAACACGGAAACACTACTGCCATCTTGACAGGCTCCCCTTGAACCTTAGGCTGCAAATTTAATTTAGTACAATAAAACTCTTACAAGTATTTATTACAGAGAAAGTTTATTGGACTTGCAATGGTCCCGTGAAGATATGAACTAACATGCAAATTAACGACACTGACGGATTGCTCATCATCTTGATGACTATGGAGAGAGAGAATGGGGAACCTGGACATTGCAAACTGATGGACGTTAGGATACTTCCTGTAAGAGCGTGAAGTTTTATAAAGCTCGGCTCTCCCATTCCGGTTTCACTTCAAGCCAAGCCTTCAGCAACAGTAGCTACCACTACTGTCTAATCACTACATCATTATGCGTCTTGTACTGCTAATGTCACAGAGACGCATAAAGGAAAGACGCTGTTCCACTTACCAGCGAGAAATTGAGTCTACAGCCTGCAGAACAGCAGACATTTACTACCCTCATATAGTTGATGGGAATCTCATAAGTTATGCAGGTGTCTAGTCATAAACCACCGGGATTATGAAAGTTATTACAGTTCAACCAGTACAAACTAAGACTGTACACCAGGTTCCAGGCCAACTACAGTATCTAGTTGTCTCAAAACAGTTATTTTCCAATAAAGACCATATGCTAAAAACTCACCAGAAATCATTGCAAACCCCAAACAAATTTTGCACCAATCCATCATATAGATATTTATTTTTTTACAAAAGTGGATTGGGGGCCTTGAATGTCCACTGAGTAGTTGTTGAGACATTTTATTCTGGACCAAAGTGGTGAGTTAGTTGACAGACCCACGTTGCTGTCCATAGAATAATGCTACCGCCATGGCTAAATATTTTTAATACTTCTTAGATGGGAAAATGTTTACTTTGAGGCTTTAAACTGACTATGGGTGGTCGCTGTTAAATTAGGCAAATTCTTAATAAAATACAGCACAAATAAAGAAACAAAATGTCCTGGTAATCCATGGAAGGCTGTGAGGATGCAACAGAAGGAAAAGGGGAGTGCGGGAGGAGAGTGGGAAGAGAGGAAAGCATGGCTGAGAGGGAGGGCAAGAGTGGCATGTGGCTGGATGGTATCCTTGGGAAAGTTTGCAGCTCGCTCTCCCACTCTCTGGATCCTAGCTGGGGACAAATACCACATGGAGCTGAGAGGAAGCCCGCTGGAGTGTGCAGGGCCACGAGCACACAGGAATGTTTCACTTCAGATGGGAAATGTTCACAGCTGTTAGCTACTCTCTCCCTCTGCCTCTCCATCTCCATCTACCCATCTCTGTCTCTCTCACTGTGTCCGAAAACCGTCGCTACGCTTAGCAAACGTGTTAAGCAGCGACTGTTCAGTTCCCTGTTTTTGGAGGGATTTCAATATTCACAGTACACCGTATATCTGTGTAATCTATTTACCAGCATGGGAGTCTAAAGGGATTTTCATTGTCATTCAGAACATATTAAGCATCTTTTCATGTAGTTATCTACCAGCAAAAGGCCTGTAGTCCATTTTCTATTCAAAAACATTTTTTTGGAAAACACAAGATTGTGTGCCATAAAAATACCGGAAACTTTTCCTCACCCTCAAACAAAAATGACGACAACAACAACAACAACAACAACAACAACAACAGCTCAGGGTTTCCGTCCCCACATCAAGCTGTCTGGAGTCTGATGAGTCTGGTTTGGCTGTACATGAATTGGGTCTCCACAGTTTTGGGGCCGTAGTGGCTGCAAATGAACCCGGGCTCAGTAATTCTGTAGGGTGGAGGTTCTGCCTGCCTGCCACACACACACCCTAACAAACACACACACACACACACACACACACACACACACACTAACATGCAAACTATTTGTATGTGGACATTTATCATCATGATCATATTGGCTCACAGATGCTTAGCTATTTGCACTCAGGTGTAAAGCACTCAAACACTCATACACACACTTCCCAGCAGCAGCCGTGTTTCCATTCGGGATGATGCAAGCACTGATTTCTCATCAAGCCAACCCGCAGGTGCAATCCAAATGAGTGTGTGATATATTTTTGCCAGTCTGTTCACTTGTATTTGATCGCTAGGATGTTTTTGCAGCTATTGCCTCAACATCACTGATTAGACGTGTGCCTTTTTATTTGTACTAGAAGAGCTTAGAATGTTTCAAATCTTCTCGTACATTTGCAGGGTAGCTTGAACTGATAAACAGTGTTTGGACGTGAAAGAGGAAGTGATTGGGTTGGGTGGTCTCACGGACCAACAAGCACAGTCAGAACTACACGCCGGGCCCAGGGGGGGCACCCGCAGAGATTTATGAGTTCACATCCTTGTTGCTGGCAGCATCATTTGCATCTAATCTTTTGTTCATTACAGTTTTTTTTTTAAATCTATATCCACAGTTTTAATGCACATTGTTTGCTTCCTTAGTGCATAATGTTGATCGTGTTCCTCATCGATTATTAGAATTCACTCTCCCATGTCGTTCCTACCTGTCCACTTTGTGTGCATACATGCACATGTACTACCATATAGATAGAGTAGGAATACTCAGAACCACCCACAAACCTACCCAGAGGTTTAAACCAGAGTTTTCTTTTTTCTCCTAAAACCACTTCCCTGCCTTTCCCTTGCTCCTGATGACGACACTCTCTTGGAATTTACTCCTTGTGCTGGTGGTGCTCTCAGAGAGAGAGACTGACTGTGTTGTTCAGATCTCTCTGTGCTCTGCAGCCACTAACCAGGACCATTTGGTGTCTCCTTTCTCCACACTCTTTTCTTTACCCCTCTTGTTCTCTCTTTGCATTTATTCTCTCAATTTTTTCCTCTATTTGTTCTCCTTCCTTTTGGGGTTACAACAATTTTACATATTTGCTTTGAAATCAGGCTCCCTGTGAGCATTGGGGGTCCACAGACTTGAGGGGTTGCTGAAATGTGCTGTGGTTAGGTGGTGGGGTGTATGAGCTGAGGTCTGAGGTTTAGGAGCATTGCTTATCTGCTATTGCCTGGCAGTACAGCATGTGTACCGTGCCTGTGCATTCACCATCCATTTGCATTTTTGAGTATCTGTGCATGACATTTGTGTGTGTGTAACAGACACAGAGAGAGAGAGACATGGGGGAGAGAGACATGGAGGAGAGAGACATGGGGGGTATGCTGCCTAGGAAGCTTGTGAAGGGTTGGCCTCCCCCTTCCTCCTAAACCCAGCTAGCTCTAGATTGATGGGGGAGGTGTTGCCTCTGCTCACTCATCCATCACACACTTTATTTGGGTTTTAGAGGAAAGGAAAAAGGGAAAGAAAAAAGACTGAATAAAGGAAAAAAGGCTTCCAAAAATATCAGAGTTGGGGGCTGGGGTGTGGAAGGTTGAGGAGTTGAGTTAGGGGAGGCCCCTTGTCCTGCTTAGGCCTTCTCTCCTGCCTCCCTCTCTTTAAGGAGATGCTGGAAAAGAGGTCTTACCCTTATGACCCCCTCCCATTCTCCAGTCCGAACACTGATAACAAAAGGCAGATAAAAAGACAGATAAAGCCTAATGGGGGGGTGGGATTTAGTGAGGATCAGCGAGCAGGTTTGTGAGTTGTACTGAAGTTTCTGTTATATGTGAGTGTGCATGCATATGTTTATAAGTGCCTGGTAAATGGGGGGGTGCTGGTAGCAGATTATAGGATGGATCAGAAGTGGTTGGTGGTCTACTATCAAGGCTGGGCAGGGTTTACTTTGTGGCAGGACAGTGAGCCCAGATGAGGTTGCAATGGATCTTAAGTGTGTACTACATGTATACCATGGATACAATTGTACGTAATCATGCAAATGCCAGTGTCACTAACAAATTATGTAAACTGACAGTAATTATCACTTTGAACCCATTACCTCCTAATCTGATAAAACACTCCAAAAACTCCATGTCTTGTCCATGTGCAACTGGACAAAGGTAGTTGTAATGGAGTCTTGTTGGCATGTTATTTGTAGGGAGTTTTACTTCCTAAATCATAAACATATTATCAGGGGATAAAAATGGTTTCCATTTAGACATGGACATCTGTAGCAGCATGACGTACAGTGCAGCATACACAAGCAAACAGTCAGTTCAGCTCTGTACTCTGGCCTTTGTCTGAAGTGCCTATAGGAAAGTTGGTGCTACTCCAGGGGGACTATCAAATAAAGAAATAGCTGTTTCCTATTATTGCTATTGTCAAGTTTGGAGGTACTTTGTGTAGCTTATGCCAAACTACTACAAGCATAAAATAAATAAATAAACAAAGAAAAGGAAATTATTACCTTCTGAAATGAAACATGGCATTTTGGCTTTATAGTTGTAGAGAAAATGATGCAGGTCCCTGCAGTATGAGCTGCTTTTCTTTCATAGACTTTTACTTTTCTATATAGTTAAATGTAGAAAATAAATACACCAAATCCTGTTACTGTGCTTTATTTCTCACCATAGTTTGAACGTTGAGCTATTCACTTTGCCATATGGCCAAATTAATTCAGCAATCTATTTTTGAACTGAAAGCTGCTTTTGTTCCCACGTCTATGTAAATCAAACTAAAATCCCACAGTTTTGTGATGTAAAAATATGAAAATGTGAAATTGTACCTAAAAAGGGGACCAGGTTGGCTTTTTCTTGTGGGTATGGGAGATTGTTTGTTTCCTCTGAGAATCTTTTCCAACTTCAAACCTCATGGTGGAGCCCCCAGAAGCCCTATTTGAATCACAAATGTCTTTCATTTCTCAATCGTTCACAGGTTTTGGTCAGTTAAGGAATTTTGGGACCCATTAAAGCTTGGTGACAATGACTTTCACCCCAGGGGCGCCATGGGGGTCCACCCTCCTACTGACCTCTCCATTGCTGCCCAGTCCTTGCTCCAGCAGTCCTGCTCCCAGGTTCTGATTGGTTCAACAAAGCACCCAACAAACCCGCTGGGGTCAATGTCTCTTTTCACTCTTGTTCTCCTTGTTGCCTTGTTCTGCCTCAAGTCGGGGCTTATCAAAGACAATCCAGTTCCGTCATGTGGCCAAATCATGTTGACACCCATTTAGCATGCTCATCAGAGAACAGTTATGAATATTCAAGATGGTGCCAGGGGCCAGTGAGAGGCAGAAAGGAAGAGATGAGAGTGAAAGACAAAGTGGAACATCGTGAACAAAGTGTCTGATACACATGCAACATAAAATAAAACCAGAATTTGTATTATCAATCAGTAATACAAATATAGAGTCATGATAAAAGTGCAAAGAAAAGAAAATAGTAATATCAAGAAGAATATTATTGATTCGTTATCCATGAATTTTTTGGTTTTCAGAATCTCCCTCAGTTCAGAAAAGATAGAAAAGAAATTATACTAAACCTTATGATTATCTAAATTAGATGAAGCAGATTTTGCTAGGTGGAGAAGCCTAAGATTGGTATATAGTAAGGGAACAAGAGAGGATCTACATTTGACCTCAGAGAGAGCCTGGGATAGAAAATGAGGTCAGTGGAAGAGGAAGCTCCCCTCTGTCTACCACTCATGTAGGATGTCTTGTCCTCCAGGTTAGGAATATTGTATCTACAAAGTTGATCTGTGATCTAGAAGGGGGAAAAGCGTTTATATTATAATTCCCTGGCTTAGTGACACAGTAAATGTTAACTACAATTATCATTAAGAGTGACTGGAATCCATTTAAATACACCCAGGGCTTTCAGTATTTACCAGAACTGCCACGGTCAAGTTGACATTGATTAGTTATACCTGTGCTTTCCCTGTTATGACCATTTTGAGTTTTTTGCTTTGATAAGTATGCATCATGAAAAATGGTTGGCTAAAGCTGAGAACTCCATTTCCCATCTGCACTGTAGGGTCTTGCTGCAATGTAGCACCGGGTATTCTGGAAAACCCTTTGGCACTGCTTATGTGAACCACAGACTTTTTATATCCTTCATCCTTTTGTGTTGTTGACCACTGTTTAGTTATGAATGTACTGAATCTTATGAGAACCAAGTCGGGAAGGAGCGAGTTTGTCTGAATGAGCCTGTCTGTCTCATTGACATCAATGTCAAAAAGTTCTAGGATCACATCCAAGCTGAGACAAGTCCTCATTTGGATTTTGAGAATGCGGCACTGTTCCAGGCTTTGATGTTTCAGCTCCTAAAGATTGTAGAAAGAGTCAGAAAGAGGTATCTCGGGTTTTACATTTTTATGTATTGTAAATATTTGCGGGCCTAGATTATGTATGTGTAGTTGTATTTTGAGCGTATGTATTGTAGTCATAGTGTTTTTACAGTCAAGAAACTCTTAGGTAGGAGAAAAACGTATCATTTCCACGTGGTTCATTTTCACATTGTTTTTTGTGTACTGAAGCTGAACTGCTGAGCGGACAGAATGAGTTCCATTTGTCTCTGCGTAGTCCTTTTTTATATCTGTTTATCAATTGATCATTGATTGTCCTTGAGAAACAGAGAAGATAATAAACTCAAAAAAAGCCTTAAAGAAAAAAAACGTTCTGGCACAGCCACAATATTAGAGTCACAAATTCAAGGCCAATTCATTACCTGGAATTCACAATATGATGGACAATCCTCAACAAGTTTTCTGTTTTGATTCATCTATTGCTCTCTCTCTGAATATGGATGGATGGATGTGTAGGATGTGTAGGGTGTGCAGGATGCAGTATCTTTTAACACCCCTCCACAGCTTGGCCTGCTGTTATCACTGAGATGAATAGAGGTCAGGGCTGGGCCACCCACTCCTCACCACAGTCCAAAACCTCAAAAAAGACTTTTTGTAACATGCAAGAAGAAGAACAATTGGGTTCATTGACATGTTTATGTGCAGCTAATGTGTTTAGTTTTAGCTCAAAAATGTTTGATCGTTTCTAGTTCAAGAGTCAAGAGTGTTGGTCCATTCTGTAGTTAATAATAGTTTGGACCACACTGTCAAGTACCAGTGGATGGAGCCAGCAACACAGCATGAAAGGTCACAAACAGCAGAACTGATCCTTCATAAATACCATTTCCACATATGACCAAGAGTATGAATTATTGTACACAGGCGTCTGCATCACCACACCAAAACACCAGTTTGCACCATCTGTAGGCTATAATGTAAGTCCATAAGTCTTCGGTCTTTGATCCTCCAATTCCAGTCATGTTTCCTTCAAGAGAGCTCTCTTCGACTCTGCAATTTCGGGCTGACGAGGAGGGTGTCTATCTAAAACAGTCCTGGCCCATCTGTGTCACAGGCCATATCTGTCATTATCTTTATTTTATTGTTCTCTCTATAGTATTGCCTATACCGCCTGCTTTTGCCTTGTCCTCAGCACTGCATTCTCCCCAGTGACTCACAAAGGTTTTCAAAAAGCTAATGGCTAGTCTTTGGTGACAGTGGTAGAGATGCTGGTTCTTGTTTATAGTCAAAGCTGACTCATTTTTTTTTTCTTTCAAGACCTTCTGGCTCTGCCTGACCCAGATCAGTTTTTCACTTGTGGTTGAGTTATAAAGGTGGAATGACACTGACGGAGCTTGTTGAAATGTAAGCAGCAGTAGCACTTTATTTCAGGAAGTAACAACTTAATTTCTTGCTGGTTCATCATTGCGAACTGTTGAGTTGCAAAGGCCCACTGTCTGTTGCTCTGGATTGTGTTAGGTGAAGAACAGTCAGTAATGGAAGGAGAGGTGGCGGAGGATTTGGAGGACATCACATAATCAACAGATCCCAGGATGAGTCACACTATAGCCCTCGTCAGTTAGATTGAGGTTTCCTACATACACGACATTGCTTAGATTTTTTCATTGACGTTGATTTTTTTCCATTAAAAGCCTATCGAAGTTAGTAATTTCTTCAACGGGCTTATCAACAATGCTACCAGACTTATAATGTAGAGAAGTGAAATTTGGTAATAGTGGGTAGGGGGGATTAGGATGCACTCACTGACCCTACAGATATTCCAGCCAGACAAATGCTGCCCATCCTGTCAGCTTGCTAGCAAGGGCAGTGAGGTAGATAATAATTGTCAGCTTGGCTCTGCCATTGCCAATGCCAGGGTGGGCTCGGCATGGCAGGTCTGGCTAAGAAGTGGATCACTGCAGTCATCGGGAGCCCAGAGGGCTAGAGGAAAGACAAGGGTGTACACAGGGCACTCGCAGACATACAAACATTAAAGAGTTGACTAGTAAGCATATAAATAATAAAGAAAAATGTTTTCATTGTCTCAAGACGCTGTCTGTATCCTGAATTTATTCTCTGTGTTTTTTTATGAATGTTAAATCAAACATCATTAGGCAAAGGATTCGAGGCAAAGTGAACGAAGCTGCACCAAAATGGCTGTGGTGATTATACAAAAGACCTCAGACTTGGACCAGGCTTTTTCTTGGCACACCTGAAGGACTTCACAGACATGGTTAAAATGAGCAGCGCCCACCTGGGAGCTGTCAGAGCTTTAAATGTAAGTCACGTGACTTTACTGTTTTTAGTAACGAGATATGTAGTCTTCTGGGGGTTGTACACTAGTTATCCTGCCCCGCCACTGAACAGCTGCTCTTTAGATTGTTTAATCGGATGTACATGAGTTAAAAGTCCTGTGCTCCATATCTGTTTTGATAAAACCAAGACAAAGAATCTTCAGCCAGATTTCACCTGAGCTTTCTACCTGCTATCTGGATTTGAGTGTTTGGCCTCAGAGTAAATGAGTTTTTCTATCGGCCCGGGTTCACAAGAACATTTGTCACTCTGATCAGACTGAGTTGTGGAGAAGTGGTCTGGCATAAGATCTGTCTCCACATTTATGTCACCAAAATATTTGGTGGCCACTGAAATTGGGACCTCAGATTCCCAGAGTCTAACTGTTGGCAGTGGGTGTAAAATCAAGCAGTTTATTGGTTCCTCACTGTGACTCAAACAACATTTGCTTTGATACCATCACCTTAAACACAGGTAATGAAATGAAATGATTGTAAGAAAAACAGCTAGTCTAACAAGTTTGTGCAGCAAAGAACTGAGCTTTCATTCATAATTCATTCATTATTTCTGCATTGCAGGGTCTGGTTTTATAAAAGATGTTTTTATGTAAAATTATTGTCCTAACATTAATCTAACTGTATGTCCCACAATACTATCCCTAACATTGCCATAAACCAATTCCTGCTCTAGCTGAAGTAGCAGTAATAGTGTGTTTTAAAAGAACTGCACTGCACGTCAGCAGCAGTGGTGACAAAATGCACCCAAATATCCCACCCTGGATATGATTGTCCAGGTGTCCGAGGAAAAGCTTTAGTTATGGAAAGTGTAGTGCGTACGTCAGGATTTTGACACAGGAAGTAAACCTGCGGACCGTGGCAGTCGAGGTAAGCTGTAAACGTGTTTGGCAGGAAACCAGAGACCACCAGTGCAGCAATACTTAGTGTGTCTTTATTTTATTTTTCCACATACACCACTAATTTTAATCTGTTTATCACAAATGCCATTTATACCGCATGCAGTCCCATTTCTGAACTTTCAACACCTGAGTGTTGAGCTGCTCATGACCCTAACATAGTGTTGGTGACTCAGCCTGTAGATGTAAATGGATTTCTCCCTTGTCATACTGGAGCTCACTTCCTGTCACTGGCCCGAGGGTGGGAGCGCACAATGACGAACGCCACCCACATTAGGTCAGGCTGACAAGCATGGTGACACCGGGGTCATTTGTTTCTGTCACAAGCACAGAAATAGTCTCCCAACTCCTCCTGGAGTAGACAAGCCGGGCTAGCATTCACTGGCCTGCCGTCAGGCTGGGATGTGGTCCTGTTGTGATTACCTGCCTCTGCAGAGGAAGAGCTTTCTCTGAGGACTTATGGAAAATTGCAGCTGTCTGCCAAGTGCCATGGTTAGTGCCCCGGTCAGTTCAGCACAGAGTGCAAAAGCGTCTAAACTAGCTGGGGGGATTTCCACGGGCTCTAGTCTGAGCGGTAGCTGTTACTGCTTACAGCGGAGCCCCAACACGGAGCACACACGTTTGACTTTGGAAGCTTGTGCAGCACTATTCCTGTCAGTGTGTGGTGAGCGTTGGTCACACACTGGCTTTACATTTGGTTTGAGTTTTGTACTCTTAATGGATCCTTTTTTTTTTTTTTTTTTTTTAGTTATGTTATTTGATGTCAATGGATCAAAAGATAGGATGGTGGAAACTGCTCTGGTTATAAGTTTAGTAAATGAAGGAACTCACAAGTGTAATACTAAAAAGCAAAATGGCTTTATTTAAGGGTCTTGATTGATTGGTTGATTGGTTGATTGATTGATTGTGCTGGTATTGTGCTGTTGAAGGACCCCTCCACCTAAGGCCGGGATCTTCTAGCTTGCTGCCAGGTCTCTTACTGAGCATTCTGCATTACAAAGTCAGTGCTGGCATTTGCCAGAAAAAGCACAACCAGTTAATGGTTTGGAACTCTGGCTTATCTTGGCCATCGACACAACAAAACCCGTAATTATCTGCAAAATAAACTTGCTTCCTTGATTGTTAGACAAATAATGCATTAAACATTTCCAGATAAACGTTGTTTTCCACTGTGTTGCCAACCCCTGTAGAGAAGGAGAGGCATTCGGGCCACCAATACTGGAAAGACATTTCACTGGGCTACTCTGGAGGGTCTCGTCCGTGTTCCACTGCTACATTAAATGTGAACACCTTATATAACCAATTAATTACTGAACACATTGTTTTGTTCCATGAAAACAATCGCCCCTGATGTTTCCCACCTGCCAGCACATTGAGTCTGTCTTGTATATGTCACCGTTGTGTGTTGCCTTCTTTGTATCGCCACAGACATTATTTTGGGGATTTTCTTTTTGACGTGTGCCTCCTTTTCCTCTCACTGTCTGGCTCACCTCCACAAGGGCCAACGAAGCCTGGCACTCGCCTGAATCTTTCAGCCAGTCCCGGGCAGCTGGGATCTGGGGTAGCTCCCTGCAGTTCTGCAGTGTGCTGGCAGCCCCATTTCTCTTGCACCCCCCCCCCGCCTGCCCCCACCACAACCACCACTCTTAATTCTGCCTTTTACTTCTAGCCAGCTTCAGAATACAATACGGAGTAGCCCTGTCCTCTGCTGTGAACACAGACATGCACCCTTGGGTGTACACACACATCCACACTTTTATAAGCCATTGAAAGAGACAAGACCAAAGGCAGAAAGAGGAGCAGACGCCTCTCAGATGCTGAGCTTGGCTTCATGTGCCACTTGACACAGGCGGCCGCACACAAGATAACTGTTGTTTATTGTTTATGGAAGGACCCTCTGCCACACTCCACGCTCTCTTCATCTGGAGACTCCTAAAGGGCCACAGCCAAGAGCCGCAGGAAAACGAAAACATACAGTATACTGTCCGCTTACTGTACGTGGACGCAAGTGCCAAGGCCTTTTGGTTTACGAGCACAGTGGTAATGTGCACTTGCTTAATATTCTCCTGTAGTTTCCATAGGGAGTTTGTGTTGTTTGCTCACCAGATCCGGGTATAGGGAGGCTGGGATAAGTCATCGTGTTCCACTGGGGTCTCAGACAAAATGCCCTTCCGCTTATATTGTATATAAAAGGTGATGTATAATCATCACTAAGTGGTGCAAGACTTATTTTAAAGATGCCAATTGTTTTCAGCTAGCAACGGATTAAAGGGGAAAGTTAGGAAACACTATTGTAGTTCCTCAAATATGAAGTATAAAAGATAAAGTATACAGTTAAAGTGATCCACCCTGCTGAGACTTCTGTCTGCCCCCACGCTTTTTGCTATGTGTCCTCCATAACCCACATTGTTTGCTTATTTTTATTGTCCTTGAAGAAAATCCATAATAAAAAATGTAAAAGTAAAATAAAAATCACTATGGTGCCATACGCTTCTCCGCTTCTTTTTTTTTTTTTTTTTTTTACCTTTTATTGCTTCTACCCAAAACAAACAACAAGTAAGAAACTCTAGATTTAAACCAAGATTACTTTGTTTCAAGAACATGGAGACTCACTGTATACAGCGCAATTGCTCGATTAAAATAATAATTCAGACAAAACAAAACAGCATTACATCTGTTTAAGAGAGCGTGATTTCTTGAACTTGAATACCTGCAATGCTTGTTTGTGGGTTTTAGTCAATTTTCAGAAACAGTGGGAGTTTGCACATGTTGGGAAACAAACAGTTGAACTGACAGCAGCACATTCTCACTATGGAAACTTTATTTCAATGGTTGAACCTTTGATGAGTGAATAATGACTAATTTAGTTTTTTTTTGTTAGAAAATGAGTCTCCGTCAGTGTCACCAGTCAGATAAACATTTTATTAAAAATATTACATGTAATTGAATTTTTTTATGATCCCATCTCACTAGGCTAAATATCTACTTTGTACTTTGAATAACTTTTGTGCCCACTGCTGATAGAAACATCTTGGTCTGTACCAGGTTCTCAGCACTTGAGACTAAAAGAAAAAGAAATTCCTTCCTAATGGTGCATGAAAGTAACAATTCACCAGTGTATTATTATTATTTTAACCCTTTGTGGATCTTTTCCAGCACTACCTCAGCACTGTACCCATAGAAAACCCCTATTCAGTTTCATCCTGTTTTCCTCTTTTCTCTTCTCGAAAGTTTAAAAAGATCTGCTCAACCCAATTGGACGTGTGTCTCTCGACCTTTAATCTTTATGTGCAGTTGGTAGGGGAAGATGCTGCAGCTGGACACTGATCGTGCCTGATGGCGGTAGGGCGTGAATAGCAGGGTAGCCCTGGGCACTATGAAAAAGTCCTGCTGACGACTGTACCGACAGGGTCACAGCCCTTCCATGCTGCCCCGCAAAAGGCGAGCGAGAGTAAACAGGCGTAATAGGGGAGAGACCAAAAGAGACTTGGACTGTGTTCTCGTAAATAATTGCATTCATTGTTCTCTGCCACTGTTGGTTATGGTCACAAGCTGTTTGGTAGGCCCCTGTCTGTCTGGTGCTCCCCATGAGCCCGGTGTCAGCCCCTACGCCCCCAAGGGGAGCAACTTGTGCCAGGGGTGAGAATGCCAGCTCCCTGACCCCGTGGCCCCACGTCTGATGTGCCCACGCCAGGAGCAAACGGTCCTTGGGCCAGCTCAGAGATTCAGAGCGTGCTGTGCTCATGCTGCTCCACTGTTAAATAAAGCTGGTTCAAAGAGCACATTCCTGCCCCAGCCCAGCAGTGAAATAGCAAGCTCTCTTGCTTGTAGTGTCAAAGCACCAGATTGTTTCATTTTATTGCTTTGCCTTTATCTCGGCTGACTGTGGTACAATCTGATTGGATCCAGCATGTTATTAGCCTCTGTTGTTGGCTGTGGGAACAGCAGATGGCCCATTTGGACCAGATTACCTGTACTCCTTATCTTAAGTGAAGAATTCATTCCGAGTGCTCAGATGTTTCAAGAAATCTGCTTGTCCACATGATGAATATGATGTAGCACAGTTGAGCTTATCTGGAAGTTAACACCCTCTTATAGTATAAACCTGCATTTGCCAGCTGGAAAAAAAACACTTCTGTCACTATGCATATTCTATGAGCTGTCCTGAGATTATAACGGATGACGATAGCTGTTGTGGACGGGGAGTTGAGTCTGCCCGCAGAAAAGTGGAGTGTTACTATGGTAAAAGGAAATTTGAAGTTGAACAAATATTTTTGTCCAGCTTCAAGACCTAGTTCATTGCCTTCTGTTTGCCTTTGAAACTCCTTAGAGGAATGAAGACACTCTTAAACAGATGCTGCGAAATGGATTGTGTCATTGGAGCAATTTAAAAAAGAAATCAGGAAGTTTTCCTTAGGTTCACATATTCCTCTGAATCGCAGCCCCTGGATCTCTCTCCGCTCTCTTTCCTTACACAACTTAAGTGTTAGCCGGAAATCTCACTGCGTTATTGCTTCCAGAGCAAAGTTTGCAAAACACAGGCGTGGGAAAAAAATTTCAGCCTAACACAGCATCATCTGCAGCCTGTAATGATAGAACCTCAATGACATCATGTGTGTTTGAGTGCGGGGCTCTGGTAACTGTGCCGTGCATCTCCTCAAAATACCAGTGGCTAAATGGAACACACAAGCCGAGCTTGGCAATGGAAGTCAGATGCTCTTGAATTCTTTCTTGCCATCTAAAGTCGCTCCTTTCCTGCTGCTGATAGGTTTAGGAGACTCCAAATGAGGGGCCCCCTCTGCAAGGGTTATTTCTGCCTTTGCTGTATGGTAAATGTCCAAAAATAAATACAATCCTCCGTAACAAAGTGGAATTGGATCTAATCTGCTCCAGGGCACCGTGTTTGATCTGCACCTCCTTTAGCACAGCTACCCACTTCTCGAGTGCACAGCACATTCAGGATGTTGTGGTATTTTGTTGTATAATATTCTGACGTTATGGTGGATGAAAACTATTTTCATATGTTGCTTAACAGTATGAGAACCTACAGTCCTTCCATTCATACATTTACTCTCATTTTAATCTTTGGTGCTGTTTTATACCATTGTTTCCCATAAACCTGGTAACCAGGTCTGTATTACATGCTTCTTTCTTACAGTTTCATATTGTATACATTATAATGCTGAGTACTTGCATCTGTGGTGCATTCCTGCAGTGCAAGAGAGAACTGCAATTTCTACACCAGAAATCTGATACATTACTTGGATTTAATGGAGCCATACAACTCAAGATCACCCTGTTGTGAATAACATGTTCTTCATGTGAATTGCAAGAATAATTGTAGGTGGGGAATGTTTTATCAGGTCTGACTGAGATCAATCATTCAGCCACAATGGAGCAGAGATCAAACACTGGAGGGAACAAAAACTCCTGGGCCTACAGGTAGTACAGCAGTTAAACTGGATGTACGAAACACCCTCCCACGCACAGTTTCCCAGCTCATGTGGGATGATCCCTAAAGATGTGAAACTCAAACCATGTTGCGTGTGTTGGTTTTGATCATGTGTTTGACATCAGATGGTGGATAAGTGATGAGTGCTCAGAACGCAGGGGAGAAATGGCTTTATTGTGTCACAGTAATTGCACTGAAGCGTAGCAACATTAAAATCCAACATGCTAATATTGCTGTCAGCTCAACGGATTATTTAAAAGTGTATCTTGTTACAACGAAGAGGCATCGGACCATATATATATCACCAGCACTGAGTTGATAAATGTTCAAAAGACATATTTTTATTGTTGCGTGCTATTAATTTTGTGCTTACATCACACATTCCAGAAACTCACTGGAAAGTGTGAGCTGTTAAGTACTTTCTTTAAAAGCCCAACATTGCTCTGCTGTGGCAATGGCATCAGAAAAAACAAAAACAAAACAAAAACAGATGCAACTAGACATTACTGGGCGAGAGCGTGAGCAAACTGCAATTGCACAAAGACGGAACAATCTCCTAAATTTATGACAATAATAATGACAGTAATTTTTTAGGTATTTGGAGCTAGCTCAGCATAGAATATGATTTCATCCAAGTACACTAGTTCACAGGGAAAAAAATCAAAAATTTTATAAAATGTGTCAGAGTGCATCTCACTTTGCCAAAATGACGATTATTTATATGTTTATAAAAAGAAAAGAATGGAAGCAAGCTAATTCCCTTCCTTAAATGTAATACGAACAGAAAACTGAGTGTGTAGGAGATCCTGATGACTCAGCAGGTGTGAATGGCAATCAGTGCCCGAACTGCCATCAGCCGCTGAGGTGCTGTGCTAAAACATATTGTAAGCAACAAGGATGACTTTATAAAATTCCCTATTTACTTTATTTCCATAACTTTTACGTTTCAAAAGTCTAATAAAGATAAGAGTAAAACATCTAACGTACAGACACTTACGATACATTCATTCAACCTATTCCGCTATAGACTCAATGATTTGCCTGGTGGAAACATGGTTAAGCCTTGAATCAGTAGCAAACAGCTCACAGCAGTATATTGATTATTATTGATTGTTCTGCTAACGCAACGCTAACTATACAAAAACTGTAATAAGAAGTTAATAATGTAATTTCACATGCTATTTAAAGTAATTTTAAAAAAATAAACATTACTAATTTTGTAGTTAGACAGATTGGCTGTGTTATTTCAAGATTGGGGTAAAGTATATATTTTGGAAAACATATGTCTGGGAACATTTTGATAGTATGTTTGGTATCACTGTATCTGTACCACCAAACCGTTTACATTGTCAGCATGTCCTCATTATGTTAACAAAATGTAAATAGGTGAAGTGACATTGCCCACAAAAATGTATTTGTGTTTGCAGTTCATTTCTATATAAACAAACTTAACAGGAGAAAGGGCTGGAGTCATTTCTCTGATTAATTCCTCCCTCTGTCTCACAGTTCCACTTCTGATCACATTCAACACTATGGCTTCCTCAATTATTTCTAAAACTTGAATGGTTTATATTCTGCAAGAACCATAAGGCAGGAGCATAAATGGCATTCAGTGAATCTGAAAGGATATTGTTATTAAAGAAGTAAAAGGTATCACATGAACCCTAGTTTGTCACTGATGAAGTAGAGCACACTGCAGCACATGGTCTAAATGCTACGCTTTTCTTTACTTCCTTCCTCATCATGTACCTCCCTTACATCCATTTCCCTCCTTCCACTGGAACCAGAAAATCAATCTGGAACATACACGTTGTCAAACAATGATGTAGACCCTAGTCTACCCTATCCATGGGGCCAGACTTGATTAAGTCAAGATCTGGTCTGGGCTCCTTGAAAATACGGTCTCAATTACTCAGTGCGGGGCTCCCACATATCCCTATTTTTACACACACACACACACACACGACCCCACATTCATACACTCACATCCCAATTTTACCAGCCAAATGAAAGTCAGATTACTATCTGTGCGTCCCCAGTGCGCTTACAGTAAGTACATCTCTGCTTCCTCTTCCGTACGGTTCACATCCCCCACTGGAGAGCCCCTTCAAAAGACTGCTTGGCACTTTTTATTCTGTTGACTAGTTGACAAGGCCTGCTGGAGGCTGAGGTGGATGGAGATGGAGATGGTGATGGTGATGCATTGCAGTCATATGTGACTGCAAGCCGCTGAGAGAGTCTGATGTGGGAACCATTAGTCCACGGCATCAATAGAATCAGGGAGGCACACGTGTGTGGGGTGTGTGGCTTGAACAAATAAGGACCTCTGTGTCTTGGATTGAATACTTGTGCTGCCTTATTACCAGTTTGAAGTGTGGTTTGCTGCCGATGACATCAATGACAAACAGAGCGCTCTGGTTTCCTCGTCAGTGATGGAAACTACTGCTTTGAACTTCAACAAATTCTCCATTCATTCCTTATGGATGCAGACACTAAGGAACTCAGTCCTCCAAAATCTGCATGACAGCCAAGATTTGTCCAATAAGTGTGTGCCCGTTCCTCTAAAATAATACAAATACAATATTCTTTAGTGTGACACAGTTTGCATTGAGATGGTAACTACTAGATTTGGCCACTCTCCCCAAAAGTTCACATGATTAAAGAATGTGGATTTTGTTTCTGTGACAATTTCAAACATATTTCACTAAAGTGATTACACACCGTCACATGATGTTTTTATTGCTGTTAAAATGTGTTGTGTAACGATCTACTTGCCTAACTCTTTAGCAGGAAAGAGTTGGGACACTTTGAAGAGACACAAAGAAGTCGTCAAAATTAAAAATTCCAAGCCCGAGACATGGAAATTGTAACTTTCAATATGAATCAAGCTCCAATCAAGCTTATTCCTGCTGCTTACTTATTGTCCAATTTGTAGCAGAAATATTAGGTTTTTCTGGTACTTCCAACAATGTGACATGCAACATTTTATTTTTCAAATATTCCTAATAGTATATTGGCATATTCCTAATAGTAACACACCATTGAATACCGTCCTCCACTGTCAACCAGAAAAAGTAAATCTCCTCAAATTATGTGTCACAGGTCTGATTTCAATAAATCTCCAGTGCACCTGAGTGATCTGACCCTAAGGTGAAACCGATAAACTACACATAAGGAGACCGCAAAAACTGAACCCTTGAAATTGTGGATGTAAACAGTCCACTGAGCTTATGCAACAGGCTAAACTGGCTGCTGGCTGCCATCTCCAGCTTTGTCAGACTGACACAAGGTTTGTTATGTGTAGGGTGAGAACACATGATGATGGAGCAATTGAAATGTGTTTTTGTAGCAGTTTTGCCTTGGGGGCTTATAGTCTTCTGTGTACAAATTTTGTTTCAATACCATTGTTGCGAGGACGTGTTGTTGTTGAGGACATTTTGTTGGTCCACACAACTTCAAATGGGTTTTTGAGGGCCAAGAGTGGATTTTAGGGTCATGGTTAGAATTAGGTTTAGGTCAGGGTTAGGCATTCAGTTGTGATTGTTAGGGTTAGGGTAAGGGGCTAGGGGATTGCGTTACGCCTGTGAGTGTCCTCACAGGCATAGAAAGACAAAGGTGTGTGCGTGGTTCTGCATCCCAGCACGCATGCTCGTGTTTACATATGATTACGTGTGTTTTCTTCTGTTTTCTCACTCAGGGACTTTGTCCTCTGAAAGGTGTGCCAGCCAGTCAGCTGAGAGAGAGGAAAACAAGATTTGAAGCAGACCGTGGCGTTAGAACTGGGACAAAGACGAGAGAGAAGGGATGGGGCAAATGCAGAAAAGTGGCGCCGAAGTCCGGGGTGTGTTGCTTTGAACCGTGTTCCAGATGTTTGTGCATTGCAAATATTGAGCAGATAGGCTAGCATTTAGTTCGTGACAGGTGTGTTAAGTCCTAGCAACGATCATTCACCATCTCTTTGGTCTTGATCACAACTCCATTTGACACAGTAGGAAAGAATAATTAGGAAAAATAATATTTTGTTTAGACTGAAGATCCCCAGTGGCATTGGGTAGTCCGGTTTCCTACGCAGTCTAAAAGCATGCAGTAGGTTAATTGCTGACTCTCCATTTCCTGCAGGTGTGCATGTGAGTGTGAATGGCTGTCGGTTTGTGTATGTATCTCTTTTTTTGGTTTGGAGATAGACTGGAGACAAGACCAGGGTTTAAACTGCCTCTCTCCCAGTGAATGCTGGGATAGGCTCCAGCTGCCACTCACCCAGCATAAGCACTTACAGATGATGACTGGATGGATGGATCTTAAGAAGACAGTGTGTATTCTGAGGAACCAAGGTGAAGCCACATGACAATGATGTAAACTGTACTGCACTGTCTGCAGGCCGGTGTGTAGTCCCGACTAACCTAACTTCACATCTAAGGATTAGAGATGTGTGACTGTACTGCTCTGATCAGGAGACTTTCATAACACATAAGAAAGTGACAAACAGACAAAAGTCCCCAGCCACCCACGCTGTTGACAATGCAGGGTGCCCAGTGACGTTGTCATTCAGTGAATTACGGACAGTAACAGCACTGACTGACCCGAGCACTCTTTGAACTCCAGATGAATTGCAGGTCTATCAGCAGCTGTTCAGAATGACCTTACCCCACAAAAATCAATCCAGGCAAACATACTGGGAAGTCTGTGGTTTGGAGCAGTAAAAAAGGGGGAAGTGTGTGTGTGTGCATGTGTGTGTGTGTGTGTGTGTGTGTGTGTGCCTCTTAGTACACAAGTGTACACGTGGGCTCATCCAATGTGCAGTGTACTGGGCGATGCAGCAAAAGCACATCCAGAGAGTGTCTACGTATTTCAAAGGTGCCAATGCACTTGTTACCCTCTCACCTTTGTCTTCATTCTGTACGTATTGAAGCATATAGTGGAGAACAGCAGATGTGTGAGAGTGTTTACATGTTTTCAATGTCTTTCTGTACATCTGCAGATCTTCATTGGCAGGCCCCAGTGAACACCCTCACGATTGTACAGCATGAATGTACACGTTCATTTGTTGGGGTGATGGTGTGTCTAAATGTTCTGTAAGCTGCTGTCCGGGCCATCAGGCGCTGTGGATTTGACTCTTTACTTGTGTCTGCCACATTAGCACACCCATCTGCGAACTGGGCAGGACTCACAGAGACTGACTGGCTGTCTGGCATTTATACCTCGTTTGGCATAGCCGCCCTTCTCCAGCAAATAAATGTGTCATTTATTTCATGCTCGTCTCTGTCATATTGTGTGCCTTAGCCCGCCTGTTGCCCCAGTGCATGCAAATGTGGGCCGAGGTATGCGTTGGTTATCTCCTGAAAAAGCAGTGCCCTTGTTGCTTCATGTAGCGCGGCTCTAGTGACCAGCCATTGATAAGGCTAATGTCTCCCGATAGCTACCGAGCTTTCAAGTCCCGTCACAAAACAGCCGGCTCCCTTTTATGTTGTTTTCCCAAGCCAAGGACAGACAGGCCTCCCTACAGGACAGAGCTGGCTAATCAGTAATCACTAACTTGCTGAGCCCAGCAGTCCCCTTCAGTCCCCTGCTTTTTCACCCTTCTTCTGCACCATCTTTTTCTTCTTACGCTTTTAGTACATCTTTCTGTCCTCCCCTTCCCACTGAACTTCTTGCTCTATGTTCCATCCTCCTTTTTCCTCCTCCTTCTTTTCGGAGTCAATACTTTTCTCCTGCATTAAATAAATAAACAACGGTGCCTTTTTAAAATGTCCTTGTTTTTTTTTTCTAAATACTTTTTCCATTTGCTCCCTCCCGCTTGCCCACCTCCGTGGTTCAAAGTTGTTTCTTTACTCATCTGTAGCCTATTCTTCTGTGCCCAGCCGCACAACAAATGCCACCCCTTGCCCGGCTAATGAATCAAGATACAGAAGGAGGGATCAGGAGGTCTGTGCCACAGACACATGGCGTTATATTAAAACATTAGTACCACTATGTGACTTTATTTAGGACTTGCCAAAGAAAATTGATTAGGTGACAGAGATGGAACAAAAGAGGAATCATCCTTGGCCACCCTGACTGGGCTTCTCTTTTCAGAGCCAACACCAGCAGTTCCTCTCCACCCTTTTTTTTGTTCAAAGTCACACCCTCCCCTCTCTCCACTTGGTCTTACAGTCTGTATAATCAATTAGTCAATACTGTATTTAAATGTGTTAGCATTTAAATCACTTTCCTGTTTACAAGTCGGAATGTTATGTAGATAATAATCAAACTATTATGAGTTGTCTGTTTTTTTTATTATTAGAAATAATCAATGTATTTTATACTCTCATTTATATTTCTCTCTCTCTTTAGCTGACTTACACGTTACTTATTAATTATAGGTTATGAGTATACATGGTGCTCATGGTGGTAGAGGCAGCCCTGTTTGTAAGGCAAGCTTCAAGGCAGCAGCTGGACATAAGTGGACAAAAGTAAAGATCGTTTGAAGAAAAATGTTCCCTAAAAAGTTGTTGTAACAATAACTTGTGGTTTTCCCACAAATAAAGTAACATTTTATCTCAACAAGAAATACAGAATATTCACTTCAAAAGTTTAATATCTCCAGCTCCCTTTCTCTGAGGCTCTGGATTGGATGTTTCAGATTTTCACGTCATACATCTGGCATTTGTATATTAGAGTGTGTTGTCAATAGTCTTGCAAACAGAGCATTGTGCACATTAAAGCCCAAAAAGCAAAGTGCAATTTCTCCCACCACCTTATGCTTAGTTAACAAGCTGTTCAATATAGAGGATGTGCTGCATAATACTGCGATCCATGATTTATCATTTATTTTCAAGTGCTCCTCCGTTGTGAAAATATAGTGCCTGGTTTTTTCTTCTGCATTGGAAACATTTTTTTAAAATATTGTGAAAGTGTACACCTCAACTTTGGGGGGAAAAAATTAAAAATAAACAAATAAATAAAATATGCGACTTATTATAACAGAGTTATGATATTTTCATATGATGTACTATGTACCTCTTTCAGCAGCGAAGATTTGCAGGTTGACCCCACTGCTAACCCACAAACTATTTCACCAGCTGGCCCAAATGCATTGTGGGTAGAGGAAATAGCCTCAGTGATGAGGAACGTGTTATCAGTTGTGCACAGGACATCCTTCATACTGTAATGTCACCCAGCAGATCGACAGGACAGTAGACAGTGCACGGGGTGTAGAAGAGGACCAGCATTGCTGCTGGCTGTCCGTCTGCATAACTCCATAGACACGGTAACTCCCTGTTTTTGTGCGCAACAAAGAACAACCAAACACACAGAGAAAAAAATGACGATTGAATAGCACTTACAGTATATGTGAGGTGACAGTACGCTGTTCAAGCTGCAAGATTTATTTTTTTTTTATAAATTCAGAATTGCTGTATTTTCAATAAATATAACCTAGGCGCATGTTTCTTCAATGTTCTTGTTTAAATAGTTATTAAAGAATGAGTCGAGAGTGGAGATTTTGCATCTGGTCAAGCACTTGTACTAGATAAAAACCTGCAAAAATTCAACTGTGTCAGTCTCGGGGTTTAGGTTTTTAGGTTTGGCTATCACACCGCTGCGCTCAGGTTGTACTCTATCAGAAAAATGTGGCCTGATCCATACTGTCCGGAAGAATAGGCAAATTCAGCTTTGAGTGACATGGGTCCCTAAATAAATCATAGGGGTCACAAGATGACTTTTTCATGGTGAATAAGTATTTGTAAATGATATTGTATGGAATTTGCAAATTATATTGTGGCTGTGGCTGACCAGGCCTTCACTCAGTTGCAGATAAAGTTTAATTTTATATCATAAGTTAAACATATTGGGAAATTATGGTATGATTCATCAGTGATTCATCAAGCTCCAAAATGCCTCAGGACATGCAGTTGTTTCCACTATTCTTTCAACTAGTTTTAAACAGCTGGAAACCTAAGATTGGTGTAACTTGAAAACAAACAACCAAAAAAAAAAACCAGTAAATTGTTAAAAAACAATCTTTTGTGAAAGATTCTTTCCGTCAGTTCTTTTTTTTCTATAGGGCATTAAAATCTACCACACATTACTTGATATCACTGTCTGTGTGTTTCCCTTTCAAGGTCATGTACATTCTGTACATCCATTTTCCTTAGTAGGTTTCCGTGGCCCCTTCATGTTGTTGAAGAAGGGACCACATTCCACACTGCCATCATCCTCTGCCCCCTCATCTTCTGCATTGCTGGGTAACCAGACCCAGATGGTACCTGGTACACACACCAGCGGCTTGTGTTTTGCCTTTTGTGAGTCAGACACTGCAATCAGTAGCCGGAAAGCCCAGACGTGTGGTGTGGGCCTTCACGAGGCCACACTGGGGTGAACCGAGGCGTAGAAAAAGGAAGACTGGATGGAGGTGGTGGCTCAACAGTGGTCTTATTTGAGTTGTTTAGTTTATTTGACAACAATTTATAGTAAACTCAAATAAGAAATCGGCATTACTAAGTAAAAACCTAAATAAATATATAATTTTGTGTCTGCATGAATTAGAAAAGTGGGTGGGTGCCCCACTGTGCCTGTCATGTATTAGAACGTAGGGATTCAAGATCCGGCCTGGCCACTGATACTATTCTCAGCTATTAGTACATATTTTACCATTGATCTCTATGCCATACTGTTCCCGGAGAGAATAGGGATAACCAAGCGATAATAAATAAATGTGTGTGCGCCTGTGTATTTGTGTGGGTGTGTGAACAAACAAAACTAAACAAAGCAATTTTTAAGAAAATAACGTAGAGCTGACTTATAAATTCCCAAGAAGTGACAAGTTTGTGTAAAAGGGCAAAACAAAAAAAAATTAAGGAAGGCAAAGAAATACAAAAAAAGAAAAATTAAAGAGTTGACATTAAAAGAAAGTCAAGGAAGAACAATTTTAGGAATAATTTTGTCTTAATTTTGCTATTATTTTGACAATTTGAAATATTTCCCAACAGCCTGGTAACATCCTGTTGCTCACTGTTTTGTTTTTTGAGAACCTTGTTGATTTGAAGATCTTCCTGGGAGGTCAGAGGCCTCTTAATTTGAAAATAGGACTCTTATTCTGAAGGCAAACATACAGGGGGAAGACAGGTGCGTGTGCACATGTTTGAAGTTAACCAGAAGTAAATTAAAAAGGGCAGAAGAATGAAAAAGTAAAAGCTAAGGCATCTCACACATAAATATACAGTCTTACAAGTAGAAAATTAGCTTGTTTCCTTTGAAATGGAAAGGATGGAAATAAGTAAAAAAGAAATGGCATGAAGAAAGGAAGGTGAGAAACAAGACAGGAGGGATAGAAATGAAGGAAAAGAACAACCAAAGGAAGACATGAGATAAGAGACAAGGATGGAGAGAAGGAGGAAATAAGAACGGAAGGAAGGACAAAAAGCAAGGAGTGATTAAGTTGCAAGGAACTAAGGATGTGAGCAACATAGAGAAAATGTTTGTTTGTTTTTTTTTGTTTAAAGGAACAGATGTAACATTTTATAAAATGGATGAATGATAGAACTGATGGGGACATGGATTAATATGTATTAACAATATTTAGTAACAGAAACACTGGTTTAGTAAAGAGAGAGAGAGAAGACATGGGACATGGCATCAAGACACTGCAGGAGTCAGTAATGTCTGAATGTTTGAGACGAGCTGAAAACCGCCGTAAACTTTGCCTTGCAAAACAGGCAAGAACATAAAAATAAAGTCCCATTCAAAGGCTTTGAGCGTATGGAGGCTTTGACAAACATGGTCACTTGTTTTATGTGAAGATATTACAAATAAAATTAATATGAAGCTTGGTTAGCTGTTTACAAAAGCCCTTTTTTGTGATTTTGGGGAGAATTTGTGTCACATGTAACACACAGCAGGAGATTGTTGGATCAGAATCGTTGTCATGGGAAAAAGCTTGATTTCAGTAAGGGGTCAGTACAGGAAGCATAACATGACAGAAAAAGTAAGTTATGGAAAACTGAGTCTCATTTACAGCACATCCAAAACGAGCGCAAGTATAGCGACATTGTAAATTCTCATTCAGGAATTTTGTGTAATTAGATAATTAAAAAAATATAACCATGAATACTAAGGTTTTATATGTTCAATTTAATTCATCCTAAAAGCTTTTATTGTCAGAACTTTGATGCACAAGGTTTGAACAACAGTCAGTTAAAATGAACCTGACAAAGATTTTAAAGTTCAAACAACTGACTTGTTAAATAAACTTTAATTTTAAATTCAAATTTAAATTAACCAAACAAAGACATCAACATCATTTACCGTGTGTTAGATACATGAATTGCTTTCTTTGTTTTTTGGAAGACCTAAATCTTTAAGGCAGCCCTTTAATTTGTTTTTGGAAAAAGTGAAACAACATTTACGGTCTGTATTTTGATGTATAATTTGTTTATGAAAGACGCAAGTTGTCTAAAGATAAGAAGAAAAGACAGAAATATGCTGATAAAAGTTAAAGCTGAGAAGTTAGAAGAGTGTGATGTTTTTGATGTTACGCTCTCTGACTGAGCACAGCACTGAGAAGTCATCTAAAACTCGAAAATAAAAAATTATAAAAGATATGAGGAAGCCAAGGGAAAAAGCTTCAAGGGTCTCAAATCCGTGTTTTAAAATATGATAATATAAGAGACGTTAAAGGATTTTTTTCTTGACTGCCATTCTAGAAAAAGGTTACCAAAAAAAAGGAATAATAAAAACAATGGAATAAAAGGACAGCAAAGAACGAATATAAGTTTCTCAGCAAGAAAACAAGGAAGAGCAACAGAATTGTATTGTATAGTGCATGTTACAGCCAGTGTGTGCATGAAGATGTATGGGAACTCTGCAGGAATGTCCAGACAGGCAGACAGACATTAAAGACATATGATCTGAAACCCTGCTGTTTTCGCCCGTCTCCCCGCCTGCCCCTGCGATATTAACCCCAAATTCCCAACAACCCTCGAGTAAAGAAACACCAGGAAAAAACTAGCTGCTCTTGCTTTTGAAAAGAAATTCATAGAGCTTTTTATAGGTTTGCTTGAGTGGAAGGTTTCACAGATTCTTGACAAAGGCCTGTATTACTCACAGGTAAAGTCTTGTCAAATAAAAGAAGAATTGATGACTTATTTCTCAACCCTAGTGTTTTTAATTATAGAAACCGTTGCCTACCAATGCCTGTTAGCAGATAGATTCAGGTCTGAAACGTAGCAGTGGGGATTTTTTTTCTACTGTGCTGTTTTCCATTTTGAAGTTGTCACGTTACTGGTTTAAAAGCACTTTATTCACACTGATAAGTGTGAATAAAGTGCTCCACATCAACCTGCCATGGTTGATGTGGAGTGGTCATGCCACTGCAAACACTGATGTGAAAAAGTGCCAACGGAAATAACACCAGCTGTCCCTCCTCTCTTCTCCACCCCAGCTGATAAGATTAGGCCACCGTGGCATTCATCGACTTCGCTCCTAATTGTTCAAGTCTTGTGCTTTGCAGGACACAAGTATGTTTTTTATTTACTTATTTATTTTCCGCAATAAAAGACGAATCTTTGACGGACATGACACCGGCGCGATGCATTTTAAACGCAGTGCTTCTCGACGCGCACACTTGTTTTTAACACATCTGAATCATGTCACAGAACTAAAACAAGGCCAGCACCACACCCAAGTTAACTTTGAAAACGGTTGAATTGTTAACTTTTTTTCAATTTTCAGGTTTCTTTTTCTAAATACAGCATGATTCTGTCAGTCAGTCGTCAAGAACCACAATCTCTTAAGTTCCCTTCACACGTGTCCCGGCCCATCATGCATAAACAATTTGAAATGAATGAAAATTAGGGTTTCATGTTGAGTAATTTCATAAAGAACAAATCAAGTAGTAAATTTCCCCACCTACTTTGTTATGCTTTAGCACCGAATTTTTCAGGTAGCAGGAGCTGTTAATAGTCGATAGATTCACATGTTATTATGTTTGTATTCAAGGTATATGAAAAGAAGATCTTGTCTCTTTATGTCAACTGTAAAGTTAACATGGAGAATGGGCTTTTGCTCTTAAATGTCCAGAAAGTGAAAACACAAGGTGCAAGCTGATGGTAACCAGGACATGAAAGTATGTACAGTAATTTAAAGTCCTCGAACAGGTGAAAGAAACCAAAGCTAGAGTTCAAATGACGAGTTGTAGTTCTTAAAATATAATGTCGTGGGAATGCTTTGTGTATGGGAAAGGCGGAGGTATTTTCCCTTGATTCCACTGATTGTGATACTCAGTGTTTATGTAGGGTATTGTGTAAAGTTTCCATGTATTAAATTTTTATTTTTACAATCAAATCTTTTTCTCTGCCTCTGGGATGACGTGCAGTCATAAGGCTTTATTTGTATGATTTAAGCCCAGGTTTATGAGTTTGTTTTCCTGTTTTGAAATTAGTTAATTTTCACACTTTAACACCTCTTCTTGGTCTGAACCTCATCTGTCACTAGTCTACATGAACACATGCTGGACTCTGCTTTTGCTTCTGCTTTTTTTTTTTTTTTTTTTTTTTTTTTTTTTTTGCTATTGTTTTTTTTGGCTGGATGATCTGTGGTTAACTAGCACACACACACAAAAACACATAGAACTATGTAAACATTAAGAATATGGGCTGTGTGAGTTTTAGGTGACATCATTTTCGGTCTTGTTTAGCTGCCAGACATGCATGAACTTGGCATGCTATGTATAAACTATAAAGACTTTCCATTTTTACCTTTGGACCTCAATAAATAAACAGTTCTTGTTTACTAATGCAGAGCCCATTTTTAAGTTAAATAAAATACTGTACGAGTCCAGAAAGCCGACTTACTTCATCCCATGCCTGTAGTCTAACTGTGACTGATAGCAGAGCAGCTGTTTCCTGGGGGCCGCACCACTGTCTCTGCCATGAGTGCTGCCGGTGGCCATGCTGCACTTGTCCCTGTCCAGCTGTCCCTGCTCTGCCGGTTTCTGTTCTGCAGAAGCATTTAATACCTCATAGAGGGCACTAGTCAGACTGGTTTACTGCAGCTGCTGGAAGGCACAGAAGTAAATGCTGCGTGGAGTCTGCTGCTGCTGCTGCCGAGGACGTACAGTGAATATACTGTGTGCACTCATCTATGCAGAGAAAATAAGAAGAGACTAGATTATTGATTCAGATATATGATAGTGATCACCAGATATTAATATACAGTTTGTCACACGTTTCATTTGAAAGTCTTATTAACTTTATTCATGAACCATAATCCTCTTGCGCCAATTGTTCATTTGTTTAAATGCAGCAGCATTTGGACACTATAGAAGAATAAGTGGAACATTTTCTCAATTTCAAGAATTTCAAAATTTCACAAGAATCTAAGAACAAGGATATTGCTCAACCCATTTCACTTTTTAAAGGAGGACTCAAAGCAAACCTTATGACTTACTGAGATATTAGTGCAGAGTATTATGACACATCCCGAATGGGTCTAATCAGACTTAAAAAAATCTTATAGCTCTACTCATGATGCAGCACAAAAGCGGTGGTGCTGACTTGCTGAGTCAAAATGAGAGCTTTCAGCTGTCCCAAACCTGCAGCCCGGCGCTCCCCACACCTCACACGCTTCACCTTGTGTTTCACATCCTCACTGGCAAAACCCAAAGAAACATCCTGTTGATCCGAGGCTATCGGTGTATCATTATGTGAACGTACCACCATTTGACACTTTTCAGCTGGCAGTTAACTGCACGGCATATTTACAGTATCTTAAGTGACCCACCCTTTTGATTATGAGTCACCACACTAGCAGTTAACCCAAGTCAAACTGTGACTAAATTGAAAGCAATGAAATGAAAATATTTTCAAATCTTATCAGCATTAAGGGTGTTAACATGTGCATACTTTTACTCAACTTGCACAATTATTGTCTTAGGAAAGTTAAATCCAAGACACTGAGGTGTGTGTGCATTTGAAACGAGTAAGTGACCTAGCTCTAGATAGTTGGTTAATGTATTGTTTCTGGCTCAGGCTTTACCAAAGTACACGTAGCGGCTTCTGTTAATGAGTGATACTGCCTCTCCCCCTTCCATGTACAGTAAATTGCCCATGAACGGCGGCAACACCGATTTCAGAGAATATTTCCATCATTCCAAACATGGCAATTATCAACCAATCACATGGGAATCAGTCCCCCCTCATGTCATGTGGACGTATTTTGCCCGACAACAGTTAAAGTTTAGTCAGATCCCTCTGGGAGCGAAGGAGAGTTCTTCTCAAGGAGCTAGATCACAGGACCTTTTTCAAGTGGCTAAATAAAGAGAAAAGCAGGCAAATACCTCAATCCAAAATAGAAAAATGGCGATGGAATGTCTTGAGGCACGGGGAGGTGATGCAGGAATTAGCTGTAATCAGTGAAACACTCGGGGAATGCTGCAACTTTGTGCCAGTGAGTTGATCACTGTTGGAATAACTCAAATGGAAAACTTTTTCTCATTTAATGATATACTTCATTACAAACATAGTGTTCTTGAGAGGCGCTCGCTGAGCAACTTGTTCTAAAAGAAATCCCCCCAAATAGTACAATCAGAGTAAATAAAGATATACAGTATCATACCTCATCGGTCTGCAGATGTGACCTTGTGTTGACACGCTCTTACTCTCCTGTCACTGTCTGTATACAGACTGCTGTGGGTGTGGTCAGCAGCCAGCGGACGTCATAGCAACAGTAGTACGCGTTCGCTGGGACGACTCGTGTGTGTGTGTGTGCTAACCTGTGACGTGTCTTCCAGTCATGAAGACTTGGATGTGTGGAGAGACCCAGTGTGATGTGTTTGCAGATCCAAACTGCATACACTTAGCATGATAAAATATGACGACGGTATAGGAAGTAGGAATTTTCTACATATAAGTCGACGTTCCGCTTTGTGTCTACGCTGGCATTTTACTGTCTGACTGATCTGAACTTAGGGTAACTTAAGATTATTGCCTCGCTGCAAACACAGAGAGGAGAAAACAACACAAGCTCAATATATCAGCTTGAACTTCTTTTTCACTTTCTGATTTATCAGAGAAAAGTTATGTCTTGGTCACTACACGGTTTGCATAACCACAGTCTGTGCTCATACTTTGCTTGCTCAAATCTTTATCATCAGCAGGTACATTCCGAAGTCACAAAAAGGCTGATGTTAACGTATCGATAAAACCTTCCCAGACAATGTATTTTGTCTGCAAAATGGAGAGAGGCTGTGATCTGGCTTATAAGAGTAGAAACAACAATCACTGCATGTGCACAATGTGTTTATTAAACCCTAAATGAAGCCACAGTCTTTCTCTAACCTTAATTTTAAGTGCCGTTGTTGCCTTAACCCAACCACACATTGGAGTCTGGAGTCGAACACGGGGCACTTTAGACACCCACCACCCTCCTTGGAAGTCACCTTCCAACACTAGAAGAACTTCATTTGTTGAAAAAAATACGTTGCCTAAATGATCAAGCAATTATGTTCCCTTCAGAGATCTAAACCTCTTTTGTGGTTTAGTTGTACTGATTCCAAATTTTTAGGATTTAACAGTTTATCTATTTAGCCGTTTGATTCATGCCTACTACACCCTGTGGTTGGTCTATGTTGCGTCCACACCGAACACAAACTGTGGACTGAGGTCGTCTTTTCAGGGGGTCCACTCGTTCTGTACTTTACGGTACCGGATTTCTTTCAAACCAGTCCAAACACAGCGACCCGATCGGGTCAGGCATAAAAATAAAAACGCAAACAAACACAACAGTAATATTTATAATTACCTGTAGGCAGCATCAAGGGCAGTAATCGTGCAGGAAGTTTGCGCTAAAAGCACGCCTCCTACGTATACGTGTAAGAATAATTCTTTTAGCTATTCTGTATGTTTATATTTCTATAGTCAGAAGCAGTGTCTTACATAAACGAATCTGCTGATTGTTGCCATTTTGGTTTGTCACTCTGAAGTTCCCCTTTTTAAATTAGCTCTGTCCAAACTTCCCTTCACGATCATGAATGAGTGGAATTTGAAAGTAGAGCTGCAGAACGAACAAACCTCTAGTCCATTCATGTGACACTCTTGGGCTTGCTCTCTCTCATTCCAATATATTTTCTAACTGGTGTGAAAATACCCCTATATGGATAGATGCCTCTTTTGAATATTCTGCATGTCCCATGGCTGAATCATTCAGGACTCCGGCTTGGTTGTAAAACAAACTTTTGTCACGGCTCATAAGGTCTTTTTACCTTACATGAACAAAAGCTTAGGTAAGATGTTTGATAAGAAAACATTTTGAGATACGAGCCTCAGATTGTATTTTAAGAACCAAACAGTCACATTTGTAAGCGTATGCGTGAGTGTGTCTGTGTGCATACATGTGTGACCATCCATGGGTCCCCGCCTTTAATATCATTGGGCTCCTTTGCGATAGGCTGATTGTGTGGATTAAATGCTGAGAATGTTTTCAAAAGAGACCAAGTCCCAGGTGTTTGAGACACCGTATTGCTCTCTCGCTCTTATTTGCGTACACAGATGTTTAAGCTTCCACCTTGTGTATACATACTGCAGTTCTGCAAAATCCCCTGAGCCTCATTTTAAAACACACGAGCTAACATTTCACCCAAGAGCGTGTTTAAAGTGTGCTGTTTTCTAGCTCTTCTTCGTTTTGTGTGTTTAATTTTTTTTTCTTGTGACAGAGATACGCATCAGACTTTTCTTTTTGCTTGATGCACATTTAACGACGTATACTTAGCCACCATGTGCGTAAGGTGTGTGCGCTCAAGTGTGTGTGTTTGTGTGCGTTTTGTGTGTGCGATGGCCGGTGGAGGTTATGAATGAGCTACAGCTGCATGGCCCTCTGGTCAGTATAGACAGCTGATGAATGAAGTGGAAATTATTAAAATAAACTGCAGGGTGATGTAGCAACATTCATGCTGCAGGCCTCCATATCTTCCTCACACATCTGCCTTTACAAAGATGCACACGCTGTTGATGCAACGGACACAAATATTTAAAACGCCAAAAGGTCATTAAGTTTGTCAGTGCACTTAGCAGCACCTCCCACAAGATTATGAATCTATACTAATTTTCGCAATGTCATATGAAACAAGAATGCTTTGCATAAAACGGAGATCAGCAAGCCACACTACAGATAGATATGTGAGAAATAGAAGGGGAGTGGTGATGGCGACAGATGGACAGAGTTGGGGAGGCGACAGAGAGAGAGGGAGACAGGCCTGGTGATGGATAGGCCAACAGAGAGAGAGAGAGGAAGAAGAAGGGCAGCGATAAGGACAAAGACATCAGTCACGTTTAGGGGGTTTTCCTCCCCCCCCCCTCCTGCAAGTGGACCTTGATCCAAACCACACAGACTCCACTGTGTCATGGTGTGTGTGGCCCTGTGTCTGTGTGGGCCCGCAAGTGGTGACTGGACAAATCATGACTCAGCAGAAAATGGAGTCCCATAGAAAAGAATAGAGCAGAGCTTCATTGTTGAAGCAGGCGTTAGGTCTGTCACTTTTCAGAGCACAATGGAGCTGACGCTTCGCACCGCTCAGGGCAGGGGGTCTCGTCGACTGCCGCCCTTCTACAAACGTACCACTGCTATAAGACAGTCCGGCAACGTCTCGACACATGAGATAAATACTGCATTTTACAAAACCTTTAAAGTGGCAGCTGTGACACCAGCGTATGGTAACAGGGTACACAACAAGAGGAGCCAGAAAGTCTGCAATGCCATTCAGCCAATACTGAGTAATGTCAGTTATGCAAAACTAATATTATTTAAAGTTGCTAACATTAACAGTCACATGTGAGATGGAAGAGGAAGAATGTGTTGTGTCTATGCCCCCAGGAGCAGTGGTCCCAAAAAAAATATTTAAAATAACAACAAAAGTCATACGTTGGTTGTTTGCAATGGCAAAACTGAGTTGGTTGTGGCGATAATGAATCACTTCTCAAGAATTGAAACTCTCCCACATCGATCAACAGTTTTCTCAACAATCTAAAACTTTTCTCCCTCAGTCAACAGGAGCAGCCACTGATTCCTTCTAGCAAACACGACCTTAGTTCACCTGCTGCAGATGGAAGCTGCACGTTAAATATTGTTGAGGGTAGGTTGACTTTACAGATGAGCTCCTAAGTGGTCAGGTGTTCTGGGATCTGTGGGGTCAGCAGAGGTGGGCATCAATAAATCAGCATATCTGATCTGTCATTTGACAGTGTTCTTCACGCAGACACACTCAAGCATGGTCCGTATACTGTATCTGTGTGTAATTCACATGCCCGTGTGTTCTTTCCTGCGTCCCTATGTGTGTGCATGTGTCAAACACTTGCACTTGCAGTTCCTGTTTAGGGAGATCCATTGGTCCTGGCAAACAGTGTCTGGTCTTATCTCTTGTGTTTTATGTTCCTAGCGAGCTGGGGGCACAAGCAGCCCTTTGTGGCCAAGAGGTGGCTGGTCTCGCTCCAGACTGACCCTTGCAGCTGTTCACCACTGTTGGACATATCCACTTGTGTGCGTGCCTGTGTGTGTGTGTGTGTGTGTGTGTGTGTGTGCCTGTATGCATGCATGTCTACACTGAGTGATGTGTATGTACCTTAGTGTACAGAGCGTGTGTGTGTGTGCAATGCAATATTATCAGGAAAGCTTACAATGGGTCTTTAATTATGGATATTTCTAGCCCCCAAAGCTGTCTCCCGTCACATTCTCCATCATTTCCACATTTATTTGCAGACAGGTTAGGTCTGCAGACCTTAACACATAGAGGAGCTGGGTGTTCAGTAGGCCTGTGTTTCTGAACTCCAGCCCAGTATGTCAGGACTCCATGAGTCTCTTTTGTCCTTTCTCCCTCTGTCCCTAACCTTCACCTGGACCCTGGTGACACCACCAAACCCACCCCTCAATGGAGGTTCACTGCTCTGTAACATAAAGTGTATTGTGCAGGTGACCCATGAAAAACTCCTTGAAGGAGCCATCAGTAAGGCCAGCACAAAGCCACGTGCTGTGTTGGCAGTTGAGTGTGGAGAGGGCAAGAATGTGGCCCCCAGACCCAGCTTCTGCTTATTCAGTGTGTAAGAGGCAGAAAGGCAGAGAGAGAAATATTATGCATGCCTTTGCACATATTAATGATTTTTTTTAAAACTGGGAAGTAATGTCAGATTAGATGATTTGTTTGCTGTGAAACATTCCTGAAATTACATTAGGTTTGTGCTTTCTTTTTCCTCATATTTTGATCACATGGTCTAAAACTGTGGCCTGTGCAGTAGGCATCGTTTATTGCCAGTGCAGCAGTGGGGTAAAGCTCAGGGTGTAGTGGTTGGGCATTGTACACATTATACTGCACTATGACAGAGGAGGGGACATTTTTACGCCTCACATTACGATTATATAGGATAACCATATATATTTTCTAAATCTAAAAGCAATCTATGTTTGAGGAATATGACATCATAACCCTAAAATAACACCTTGTTTTTTAACCAGCAGAGATTTTGCAAGGTACTTCTAATTATTTCTGTTGGACTTTGCCATGGTGGATGCAACAAACAACAGTGGTAATGTTAGTGGCAGGGTGCAGAGGGAGTTCATTCTTTAAAAGACATTCAATCAAATAATACTTTGCTCCGTACTGTGTTTACTATATTAATTTGATGCAACTTTGAATTGTTTGACTTAATTAAAATGAAAAGGCAACTTACTTACATCAAATTTTCTGTGCTGTTAGCTGAAAAACTTTTTTTGTCATTAGGACTCCAGATAATAATATAATCTGAACTGAAGGTTCCTCTAAGTTATATCATCTGGAGGCATTTTTCAGCTAGAAGTAGAGAGCTATATTGATATAGTGACGTCAATGGGAAGTTTAATGGCATTTATGTACATGCATTACTCAAACTAACACCTAGGGGTCTTAGTTTGGATAGAGTACATGTGGGCAGTACAAGAGACAAGGTCAAAAACAGTGAAGGCGTCCTTTAATTAATATGTCGTAGCGCTGTGTATTTGCTAAAGACATGCTTCATAAAAACAACAGCTTCAAAGTGTCAGAAAGAAGGGTAACCGTCTTAGGCTTGGCATCTTCTACTGTTCGGATTATTCTGGCTAGGGTGTTTTTCATGAGTGAAGGTGAGGAGAATAAAGGCCCAAAGAAATAGAGAGAAGCAAATTATTGGAGTCCACCTGAAAGTGACTGATGGCCCTTGAGCTCCGCGGCATAAAGGCAGGGCTGGCAGCGGGAGCCTTTTCGTTTTCCTCCCTTCTGCACATGCATTTTCTTGTATTGTTTAAACACTGTGGATGTGGATGTCAGGTCCTTTGTCAACTCCGATTCAACAAGACACAATTGTTGCACTTGGTCAGAAAATGTATTTGGGATTCTTGGACTTGTAAAAACACGCTGCCTCTACCGCAGTTGCCACCATCCATCTTGTTCCCTCTCATTTCAAAAGCGTCGTCTGAATCGACCTTTCACTTCTGTAGAGGCTTTGCTTCTGTTTTCCTGCAGTGTCCCACTGTTAGTAGGTTTAGTTGTCGGTGCGTTTCACATGAGGTATTGAGGTGGGACACACAGACACTCCATCACTTTTCACCTCTTCTCCTCAGCCTCTGTACCACCAGGTCTTTGCATGCAGCTCGCCTGGCATTCATGTGAACATAGCGAGATAATAAATACAACTCTTTCCCAATGTGCCATCCTCAGTAAGATTTATCCAAACAATCAGTGGGATGTTGCAATGTTTTCGCAGTATGAACCAAAACTAAAACGAGCAAAAGTCGTTTTGAAGGATAGTGCTGTTAGTGGGTGAGCAACATTCATTCTTACTTGTTTTTCAACCAGGTGCATGAGCAGATTCTAGTTGGAACCATTTTAGTAACGTGTTTTACAAGCTAGACCTTTAATTAGTAGCATTTTCGGCCCACTTCCAACAGGTACAGTATGTGTTTGGGCCTTTGTTGCTGTACCATTGTGTTTGCCACCAAAGTGGGTTTACTTTACACTTTATGTTTAACACACATCTATATTTTACTGGAACCTTTACTGGATTTTGGGTGGGGTTTGATCAAAGGTGGGTTGAAATAAATGACTTAAATGTTCTTGTTAACAGCCACCCACAAAACTGGAGCCAAGTATTTTCTAACCCACAGAATAAATTACACTTACTTGCAAAACAGGACATTTATCCCACTACTTTATCCTGCTAAGTGCCTGCAGCTCTTCCCCTCTGTCTGCTTTCTCTCATTCTCTCACCTCTCTTTTCTTTCGCTTGCCTATTATGTCTTCTTTATCTTGCCCACCTCATCTTTGATGATCTGAAACATCTCAGTCAACATTGTGGAATTGTGTGTTTGAATGCATTTATAAGTCATTGTGTGTGTAATGAGCTGTGTGAAGGAACATCTGCCTGGTCATGCTACTGAGGGACAAACGGCGAGGGAGAATTCCCAACAAGCCCCAGATAAAGCGCTTCACAAAAGGGGGAGTGGGGACGATGCCGTTGTCTGCCAGTCAACTGTTTTTTGTTGTGTTTTTTCCACTTAAACTTGGGTTGAAAAGATACCTGAACCTCCTTGAACAAACGCTGAGGAGACCAAAGAGGTGATTGAAAGTTGCTCGCAATCTTTTGCCTGGGTGACGACGGACGTGCTGTTTGCTCAGGCTTTGGATTGAGTCACAAATCAAAGTGTGTCAGAATGGAGAGATTAGGGAGCCAGAATAGGTCCCGCATTTTACCTGCCCCCTTGTCTCATTGTTGTCACCCACCTGGATGAACATTTAACATTGCGTAACGCGCAAACACGTGTACACACAGGAACATTTGAATACCCTGATAAAACATAGCTGTTTTTACCCCCCACCCCCCTTTAAAAAGGAGGAGGTCCATCAAAGGCCGTTTGAAGCACTAATGAGTGTAGCATTGTTCAGAGTGGGAGATTCCCCGACCACTGTATCATTTGGCTGCTCTCAGTGTGGACTGTCTCAGCAGCTGCTGTCATCTCAGGACAAAACACAGACCTTAACGCTAGTAGTACACTGTCAGTACACTCATGCATGGTGCTGGACACAGACACAGAGAGGGAAACACACTAAAATGATGACAAAGTTTCAAAGACAAAGGGGAAGTTGCAACGTCTCTAGCAAGAGCTGCATGATTTGTCATTCATCAACTGTAATAAATATTATCAGATGCCATCAGACTGGTTTGGATAGGGTTACAGCTCTAAGTACATAAGTCAGTTTCTACAGAATTAAGTTTCCTGATGAAGTTGTTTTACATTTGTTTATCAGGAAGCGAGTAACTGATGCACACTGCCAAGGGCTCAGGTTTCAAAGACAAAGCTGGATAACAGAAGACATTTAAAAAGCCATCTCAGACAATGCAGGATCTTAAGTCCTGGATGTCTTGTTCGTCATTCACCTGATCCCATTTCCTGACTTCTGAAGGCTGGGGGATCTAATTCAAACCTCTCTGCTTTTCACCTGCTTTGAATTCCCTCTGTATTTACTCCGTTTTTGTTTTTTAAAAAAAAGGGAAATATGTGTTTTGACAACTTCACATTTCACTGACTTTCATGCCACAGCTTCCCCACCTCCCCTGCTCCATTCCTCCTTCTCCGCTCTCCCACTCCTCGCAGTCCCTCTAGGTGAACTCAACCTTGTCTTACATACTGTTAAATGCAGCTCTGCAGGAACTTGGCTGGGGGGGGTGAGGCGTTGCTTTTCGGAAGTGAAGCTAGCTCTCTGACCCACCGTGTCAAAGGCCCTCAGGCTTCGCTGCATTGCTCACATAAGCTGATCTCTATGGGCAAAGCAGATTACACCTGATAGGAAGGAGACTTAGCCTAATGTCACCTGGCTCCTTTGTGGAATAATCCACTCTTCTCATCCAAGTCATTTTGATGAGTGATAGGCCGCAAGTACGTCTGAGTGGAGAAACAAAAACAGCTCCTGTTCTCATGAAGGCAATATGATGAGATTTCACTGGATGAGACACACCTTTCACATGTTATGATTTCACTGGAAAATTAAAAACAAATGTGCACCTCAGAACTGGAAAGTATAACGCATCAAACATTACTTTTTACAATAACCAGAATGTGTCAGAGCTTGTTCAATCTGACTGTCAGCGATAGGAATTTCCAATTGTTTTATCGCTCTCAAACTTATCTCAACTTTCAGCTACTGATGAGCAGCACAGCTTTACTATGTGACTTGTGAAAATGTTAATACTTGAAATCAATCATCACTCTGACTGTCACTGTATATTATGTCTTAAAGGAATGGGACCCGGCCTGTGGGATATGCTTTGGAGTTCTACTGGTGGTCTCAGGTAAGGCTTTTTTTTTTTTTTTTTTTTTTAAACACATGAGCTGCTGATTCAGGTGATCTGTGCACCTCGTTTTTTATGTTTCAACTTGCTGGTTCAATCAAGTCTAAATGGTCATGATGACCTATGATGCTTTGTGAGTGTCAATATCTCTGAGGGCCTTTGGATGTGTGTATTTGTAAGAGCCTATCCTGAATCCTGTCTAATTTTTATTTTGTTGCTGGGTTATTATTTTATCTTATATCATTGCACCTTGTGAAGCACTTTGTGATTTTATCTGTGAAAAATTTCTATATAAATGAAGCTTACTTACATACTTACTTACTGAAACACTTAACAGAGACACATTACACAGGAAAGCAAAAAACCATTTAAAAACACCTCAAGATGCAGCAGTCGTTTTCTGACTGTATAGATTGTCTCAGTGAATACCCCCTGTCTGCTGTCCCCAGATGCCACCATCTTTGTTAACAATAGATCATACCACTGCTGGGCTTGTAGTTTTGTTTTGATTGAAACCAGTCTTGCTGGCTTTCTTCAGCCTGCTTATAGTCTTCTTCTGTCAAGGTTGTTTCTGAAAAAAAAAAATACACTATGAGGGAGTAGTGGAAATGTTTGCTCATTACACTCTAAGTGATCTTACTTTAGAAATGAAACCCAATGTAGTAGGGATTACACTGCCTTGTTGTGTTGATGCTGACATGTGTTTCACAATCACGTCTGAGTTACTTGACTAATGTCACGATGGTCAGGTTTGTTCGATTCAGGGCTGGTGTTGGGCTTCATTCTCAGGCTCACTGCAGGTATACAAATCCCTGATAATGGGAAACAGAAGTTGCTCTCAGTGAGTTAAAGGTCAGCAGAGATTCTATTATTGACCTTGTTACTGTCATTTTCAGTATCACAATGATATGATACCATTACTGAGTCGTTCTGTGACATTGAAACCACACGAGTATGGATTCCTGTAAATGTAAACTTTAGGTGGTTTCTCTGCTTCTATCAGTTTGACTAATTTACTTTTTAATTGCTAATTAAATTTTCTTTTACACTGAAAAATTATAAAAATGCATTCTAACATTTAACATTTGTAAATGTGTGGCGGACCACCACATGAGTCTCCTGTTTTTAACTTTTTACAGATTATAAAAAGTACTTAGAATAAAACAAGATATAAAGATGCGTCATATTTTTAAATATAACATTAAAATAAAATAACCTCCATTCAAATAAGCTAAATTAAATTAAAGCAAACCCGAAGAATCTAGTTGCATTTCAATTTACATTCAAAAAATGCAGAAGCAAAAAGCATTAATCCAGCAGCAGCAGGTGGAGATGCCCTCACCAGAGACGAGTGCTGCCCTACTCCACTATGCCAACTAAAGACAGACTGATAAAGAGAGGCAGAGTCATTTAGAGGGGCAGAGACCGTGATAAATCAAAATCCAGCACGGGCCGACGTCATCTGCGCGTACACGGAAGAAAAAGCACCAACAGATGGGGAAAACAATTGGGGACTCGGTGAGACTGTTAGATGCGTAATGACAGTTACGTCTGTTAGACAAACAAAACACAACCCCGGTATTTTCATATGTAATTTTCATCTGAATCGTCTCTTCACACCAGTTCAGAAATGCCCCGGACATCAGCTGAACACAGGTCTTCGAGCTGCACGTGAGTGCAGTTGAACAGCGTAGAGGTTTTTATACATTTTGCTAAAAGCTCAAAAGCTTTTACAAGTCTTTGCTGTTGCTGTGTTGATTTACGGTTATTGGTAGGTACAAACAGGCGGGTGACATACCAAGCCGACCGTCAGCCAACATCATCTGCGTAGTTTTGTTAGCGTGCGCGGCGTTGGTCTGATCCCTGTCGGCGGCTTTTCGGCCGACTCTGCAAAGCCGGCCTATGTGTGAGAAAGATCTCTCTCCGTAGTTGATCAGCTCCCAGTATCCAGTGCACGAGAAGAGACCACCAGTTGAATTTGTAACTTCCAATCAGCCACGTCTCTAGTTAGAAATGGCTCGAAACCTTCTGTGGTGAACATTGTAAGCAAATGCTGCTTTGTCCTCGGTTTATCTGTCCGTGTTCCTATGTCACTTTACCTGTCTCACAGAACATGTAAGCTACACGCCCGTCGTCATGTATGTGCTACACATGCCATGATTCCCTCCCCCCGTACACAGCAGCCAGTGCCTCTTTCATTTTAAGAACCAGTTGAGTGTAGTAATAAAACGATCCGTCTTTACTAGTTGTTTCAAGTTCAACAATTATTGGAATTCATGATTAAGATATTCAATATTTATCTAAAATAAATTAAACATTGCAATGATTACTTTAGTATGAGCTTCCTTTATTTATTGGTTCATGTTTTACCTCCGTTACTGTATCATCAGTAAGATCCTGTTTTCTGGGTTAGGCTCTTGTTTTTCTTCATGTTCATGTTCTAGGGCCAAACAGAGGAAACATCTGCTTTACTGCTGTTCTAACTGCTCCAGATCTACACAAACACACACACACACACACACACACACACACACACACACACACACACACACACACACACACACACACACACACACACACACACAGGCAGTCCTAGAGGTTGCTCCTGCCAGAGGAAGAATATTACTGCACAAAGCGCACATGCAAGGATAGTTTACACACCACACACACACAGATGCAGTCTTTCTTCCGCTCATCCTCATCCTGTCACAACTACCATGCAGTTCGTCCTGCAGCCCACCATCTCTGCCATCAGGACCTGCTCGAACAGCTGCTCTAGCATCCAAATGGGTCAGTCCCACTTTCTGTCTGCATGACTGTTTTCATGCTGCATAGTTTCTACCTATGTCTTGACAAGCAAGCGTTTTATAGACATTCATCTTTTGCTGTCAATAGTTTAAATATTTGTTCAAACAGCAACACTTACTACTGATGTGATAATTACCCATAAAACCACTAAAACATAACACAACAGCACATTTCTATCTCCTGTTTCAGATCTTTTATCTTAATATTGGTACATCTACACTGATCTGCCATCCCTATCAAAAAAATGACATTGGGACCCCTGCCTTACATGTCTGTTGCAAACATACACCACCTCCATAGTTATGGTTTTAGCTCGATTTGGTATTAGTCACGATTAAAAGAATATGGTGTTGGCTGTTAAAGAAAAAGGATGTAGGTTCCTCGGTCAATGGAACATCCATCGATGTTCCATTGACAAAGGAACCCACTCTTCTCCCTTAAGAGGTTTTGCGGTTTTACAGTGTTATAACAACATCGTGCTACTTCCGCCTATTCATTCAAAAGACAGTTTTTGTAAGCCCCACAGCCACTAGAGGTCCTTGTCAGGTAATTTTAGATCGTTAGCATTCAAAGAATCAAGCAGCGTGGTTATTTTTCTTGCGGGGGCAATATCAACAGTATGTGTTTATACAAATCAACAGAGCTTACAATGAATAAAATGATCCCCAGAGATTAGGCCACAGTCCTGGGAAGGGGAGGCTGTAACAACGACTGTTTGTTGGTGCTACACGGGATCAGACGCTAACTCTCTAATGCCTTGCGATCGCGGAGACACAGAAATAGCCCTTGTGTGGGCCGTTTCGAAATTTTAGAATAATAACCCTCGTCACCCGAAAAGGGAAAAGGCAAGGTCTGTCCTTCCCAGAGATTATTGTGGGAAGAATCGATGACTTCCTTCGTCTTTCTCCCTCGGGGGACAGAGGGACAAAGTCTCACTGGTATTAATAGTAGTTTTCTGATAAGCCGGCCAGCGGGCTGCCTTGTGGTATCACAGCCTTTCGTCTCATTGTGAGAACCTCTCGTCGTCAAATCTGAGTTCTGTTGTGGAATATACCTTCTTGGCCTTTCTGCTTATGGTCACTTCTCTTCGCTCCGGTCACAAATGTATTACATTACAAAATGTCCCATTTATAGAAGACTGACAGTTTTGTCTCCAGCGCTCTATCAGGGCCCTGATGCCGCCCACTGACCCAGAGCTGTGTTACTCTTGGAGCCTTGTGTCATAAAATACTGGGAGCAAGGGTGATATACCTCTCGTTGACGCAGCCGTTATCCTCAACGGCACGTAGTATGATTGCCACAGGGCCAGAGGAGCCATTCACCCCGACACACTGGTCACAAAGGGTGCTGTAAATACAGGCGCTCGGCTTTTTGATTAGCTCATTGTTTCTGAAAGCACAGGAAACATCATGTAACACTTGAGTATATGGTCACAGAAAAAAAGGAGTTGTGCTGGGAGACAGTTGTTAAAAAACGTCTTTTAAGACCCGATTCAAAGACGTGGGTGCAATTAGAAACAATGGTGTTGTTAAACTGTGTTGCAGCCATTGAATTGAATTTTTTTGTTTCTTGACTTCTAAGAGAGTTATTTTTTTACATTCTCACTTGGTTTGATAGCCTCAATGCCCCAAATAGGTTCCCTGAAAGGAGAGCATGGGAAAAATAGCTGTCATTGTGGAAACTGCTGGGAAAAGGCAGAGTTCTCATTGGTAGCAGTGCATGGCATTGTGGGATGTGAGTGAGCTGAGAAAGACTGTTTTGCTCCCTCTGAGAAGGAGGAAACATGGAAACATCGACACAAAAAGCACCAAGATTAGACTAGACCAAGCAGAACTAACTTACTGCAGTCTATGCTCCGCTGGCTTCACTTCAGTCAGAGTTGGGAGGATGAGAAGTGGACGGTCCGTGATAGTGGCGAGTCGGGCCGGGTGGGCACTCTTGTGCGACAATCGTGTGCTCCACCAGTAGTAAAAACCCTGTTTGAGCGGTGGCGGCCTGCATACCGACATACCGGGCTGATGGTTGCCGGCCCATTAGCAAGGCCCAAGTGGCGGAGCCCACCCAGGACTGCTGACCCTCTCCTGCCCAGCCTCTGCCTTCCCGCCCAGCCCTGGCTCTGGATCAGAGGCAGGCCGCACGTCGGGGGACAGGGCTAATGATGGCCACTGCCATGCCATCCCTTTCAAGCCCTAACCCAAGAGTACAATTTTGGCTAATGCTATTTCCTGCAGATAAGATGCAAAAAAGGTCCTCTTACTGATTTTTCCTCACCAGGGGTTTGGGAGGTGAGGGAAGGGTGACCGGTGGCCAGACTCCTGGTCGAGTCTGTGCTCTGTGCTCTCATCATCAGCTGATCGGGCGTCGCTGTGCATTCCTAGCACCCCTGCCATCACATTTAGTTATTTGGAGTATCAGAGAAATGGAATATTAATCGAAATTAGTGGGTTGAAGTAAAGAGCAGCCAGTGTATGTGCACATAACTTTAAGCACTTATTCACGTCAAAACATTTTGCCCTCCATCAGTCACTAAGTGGCTTAATCAAGGCCGTGTTACGTGGTTATTTTGCTCACCAAAGACCTTCTAAATTGTTTCCAGCTTAAAAAGAGATTCTTAGAGATATTCATGCTATATGGAAGTGGTCTCCTGTTTTGGCTCTTTGTGGTCCCACATTGTCTTTTTTTGAGACACAAGAAGAAAAAGTCATGCTTTTGACAGAGTTTTACTACATCAAACAGATGCTGGGATTTAATGCCTGTCTGTGGGAATTCAAAATTATTGTATTAGTCATTTGATTTTTTGTAGTTTTATACTATTTTTCAACAAAACTTTTTAGTCTAGTTTTCATCTTGTATATGTAAAGCTATATAGGCATAGAATCGCATACACATATAGAGGCAGAATTTAATGAAAACAGGTGTCAGACCGTGGTGTACACCTACCATGGTTACCAACATCGTGCCTATTTGTCTAAAGATTAGGTGAAAGTCTGTTTATTTGCTCACACAGTCTGTGTGTGTCTCTGCTGTGCTGGTAACATCAGGTGACAGAGACAGAAAGTTACTGAAAACAAGATGCTTCTTATTAACAGTGGTGCAACAGGCCAAGCAGCTAAATCCGCTTTTAAACAAGAGATATTTTGGGCGAAGGAGGAAACTATTTTACTAACCAGGAGCTACAGTTTGTGATTCCACAGATGCTGCAGGCCGGTAAATAAAACTAAACTGCATTAAGACCGTGTCTTCATGTCCATTTGACCCTCTTCCACGCTATAACTTTTATATGTTGACCAAAAATGTATAAAAAAAACATGTCGCTTTTTAATTTCACACGAATCATCTCATCTTTCAGTCTGGGCTTTGTCATAAGGAAAATGGTCGTCAGTGAATATTTTTTCATATCACAGGTTTCAATAAAGAAATTAACACTTGCAGCTGATAGTAAAATTGGTACTTTTCTAAAGATCTTATCAGAGATGTTTCTAGAGTCAAAGAAAGGACATTTTTAATATCTGATTTTTTAAAACATATTTTAATACTTTCATAACCTTACAGGTACAGAGAACAATTGACGTATTCTAACTTCTGAGAAGACTAAAGAAATCTGGGAGCAATCTGAGCTGAGTGGAATGAAGACCACCACGTGGTTTCTTGGCATTTAAAAAGCTGCGTCTTCACGCCGCGCTCTGTGGTTACACACCCACACCATCACAAACCAATTTCTACATTAGCGAGTTAAACTGGCAATAAGTCATGCTGTGTACTTGTGTTTTCACGGGGAAACAAATCATCTGCTCTTTATCTCTAAGACATGCTAAAAATAAATTTACATAATACATGAAAACATCCCAGCTAATTACAGTGACTGTGTGCTTTGTGATTGTGGATCATATTGGCATTTAGTGTGTCATCTTTGCGCCTGCCTTGTCAGTTTGAGGACAGCGGTGTCGTCACAGGGAACGCATGATGACAGGCAGGGACTCCACGTGTCCCTCAGATCCCAATCATTCACAAATACAGCCAAGGAGATTTGCATCCACTATCCGCCCGACTGCCTCTGTTATCTCTGTCCTTCACGTCCTTTTGGCTAAAAGAAGGAATGCGACGTCAGAGCAAATCCGCACACAAACACACTCGCATCCCTGATGAGTCAGTCATCGTGTTCTGGCATCTCTGCCGTATCCTCTCACTTGTTCTTCCCTTTTATATCTTGTCCTTTAGTCTGTCTCCATTTTCATCTTTCAAACACAATATTCTCTCGAGAGACAACTTTAATCGCCTTATCTCTCCGTCCTCACTTTCTCTTATTCAGTTCTGCATGTTTCTCCCCGTCTCCACTGTTTCTCCCGGTCCCCTAGCCAGAATAAAAAAAAAAAAAGCTGTGAAATTTCCCCTCAGTCATTTAGCCCAGATTCAACACTGCAGGCAGGCGCTGTAGAGGCTGTAACTTACCAGAATGTAAATAGAGCAGTGTTTTTCACATTACTTCACCGCTTATTTTTAGTAGCTGAACAAGAGCAGGCAAGGGTGTGCCTTTTCAAGCCCCAACTGTAAGCCTTATCAGCTGAATACACAGAAAAAATGGATAGAAAATTTAAATCAAACAAAACAATAATTACCCAATAGAGGAAGTGATGTGTTGATTTATCAACTGTAATGGCAGACAATGCCGGGGCAGCTCTTTAACAAAGGCAAACAATGTTGCCTTGCACACTGTTTTTCTCCTAAATAGTCGAGCGTATTGCATTGTACTTTTTGGGGCTGTAATTATGCAGTCTTAAGTGATCAGCTGCAGACGCCAGGCTTCTGTAACCTGGATTTTGGTACTTTGAAAGGCAGATTACGCTCTTTTTTTTTGTTGTTGTTGTTTACATAGTAATGGGTTTTATATAATGTGCTGCACAGTACAGGTATGTTTCACTACCGAGATCAAATGACAGGCTGAGCAACACATTAGTTCAGTACTTTGCCTTACGGCTCTTTAGCAGCGTCCGTCAGGGGGTAGCTGCCAACCATTCCTCGATTACTGGTCCACATCCAGCTCATACTTTCCCCTTCCAGGGACCAAACCAGTAACACCAGTCTGTTTTAGCAGACACCACGCCTGCCGTAGTGGGGAAGCTAAGTGGTGGACAGTAGCTACATCTCTTTATTCTGAGTGCCTGGCAGTCTTCCTCTCAGCCGCCCCTTCACTCACACCGAGAAATGTCTTTTTCCAACTCAGCCTCCCGTGCACTTCTCCCGACTCTCCAGCAACAAGACGGAGAGAGAGCGAGCGAGATCAGTAGGTTGCACTGACTGTCACCTCTCTAGCACTTACTGTCATCCTCGACCTCTTTTACACTTTTATACGCACTGCATATATTACTTGTCAAATCCGGCTTTGAGAAAGAGACCACTAAGCAAAATCTGCACGCTGGTGGCGTGGGTTGTTCTTCACTGAGCTTCAAACAGCAAGTCTATAGATTGAGGTGAGCGTAACATTACGTATACGTGCTCCTATATATGTCTATTATGAAGAGAGGTGCTAAACCCTCCATCAAGAGTGCAATCTCTGAACATGATGACTCAGTTAAATTTCCACTGAGGTAAGCTGTCACTCTCTGATGAACAGTGAACTCACAGAATCATTGAGTCATACACCACACGCGTGCGCACACACACACGCGCGCCGTCTAACGTCCTCGACTAGCTTACAGACCTGCCTATAGAATCTGTTCTGAATATTTCCAATAGAGCCATCACCAAACGACCATGAAGCACAATTGCCTTTCACTCCCTGTGATGGTCTTGCCGTGCAGCCATAGATGCACACATATACACACAGGCGCACACACTTGTGCTTGGCCTTGTCCCTGTCCAAACAGCCCTTCTATAGTGAGAGGCTCCATTGGAGTGGATCAGCTCCAGCTAAGGCACCCTTTCACACTTCCTCCCTCCCTTTCTCCAAAACCCTCCCTCCTGTGTGACCGCAGGGCCTTCCTTCCTTCCTTCCTTCCTCCTGACACAGAGGTCTGGGGGAGTCGCTGGGGAGTCAGGATGGCCGGATGTGCCCCGATCGGACGGACGGACAGACTGACAAGGAACAGACACGCAGACAGGAGGATGCCGCTGCCGCTGCTGCTACTGTGGACTCTGTTTTCTCCCATCCGGTGCAACAAGGAGAGTGACATCATTCCTGTTTTGGTAGGACAACAGGAAGGTGGAGGGAGACGTTGAACAGCAGGGTGCGTGGGTGAGAGTGTAGAGGAGTATTAAGGAAACAAAAGTGTTGATCTGAGAAAAGGAAGAGCCGGCCATAGCAGTGCAGTTGCATTTGATGTCAGGCGTGCATGAGACTTTGATGTACAACAAAGATTAATTTCGATTTTTAAAAACATACTGTACATTCTTTCCCCCGTCCCTTTCTTCTTCTTATTCTAATCAAGTAATAAAATCAATACGGATGCTTAAAACCAGAGCTAGATTTGCCTCACAAGTCCTTCCTTTATACATCAGTCTCAAATACAGTGTGGGGTTAGTGAGCGTAGGGCCTGCGCCTCACACAGGAAGAGCCCCAGCTATACAAAGCAACCTCATGTCATTGTGAACAGCTCTGTACCTGCAAGCTATTTGTACAGCAAGATTTACAGAAGCTTTGTAGTTTCAGAGCACTGCTCAGTGCACTTTATCTCCTCTGCAAGACAGCTATTTCCTCTGCCATTCTCTGGGGGAACAGAAGAAGAGAAACGATAGCAAGTGGCTGGAAGAGCAGGAGAAAGACAGAATGAAAACGTTAAAGAAAGGAGGAGGGAGAGAGTCGCAATAATAGCAATCTCTCTTCTCTGCCCTTTTATTATTATTTTTTTTTTCTTGGAAGGAGACGTTGAGTGCCAGCTGCTGCTGCTGCTGCCGCCGCTGCCGTACAGTGCACACTACTTCAGAGAAGTCAACCTCACTGCACTCCATCCACCCCACTGAACTGCCAGCTCTGGTAATCAATTCTGAGCCTTGTGCTGTCACTGCGGGCCTCTGGACACAGCAGCTGGCTGCAGGAAGACAAGCACTCTTCCACAGTCTGTCCTCCGATCAGCTGCACCCAGCTGTCTAGCAGCAGTCCCACTATTCAGAACACTGCCTGCTGCCGCTGTTGAGGGAGGCCTCTTTCACTGCTGTCACCGGTCTCTGCTGACTGGAGTCCCTTTCTTTTTCACTTCTTCCTTCCTAAATTTTCAACCATACAGACACATCCGCCCTTGAGCTGCACAACAGATCTCGTATGTCTGTCTGGTCTTGCTTTCTGTCTTTCTTTCTCTTTCTTCCCGAGTCAAATTGTCCATCTGTCTCTGCTTTTACCAACTTTTACTCCACTATTTCCATCTTGGTTTCTATCTCCCGCCCATTGTACTCCTGTCTTCCATGCTGGGTCTTTAGATGAACTTTCCTGTCCTTTTTGCCGTTGTAGCCTTTCTTTCTTTTGCCTCCATCCATGTCCCTTCTGTCTCTCTGTTTTGTGGTACCCATTCCTCTTTTCCTTCTTTGTTGGTTGCCATGTCTCAGTTTCTCCACTCCTTTCTCTGCGATTCTGTCGCCTTTTTTTTTTTTTTTTTTGCCACTCTTATTTCCGCACAATTTCCATCTCATTCTTTGTCACTGTGCCGCAATCTAAGCTATGCCTCCTTTTTCCAAATGTCACAATACTGTATCTTTTCTTCCCCTTTTTCTTTAGAGTAACTTCTTTTTCTGTCCCCCTTTCTGCTGTATTTTTTTCACAGGTGTCTGTAAGGCAGGGATTTACATTTTCTCAGGACAGGCAGCCCATGGAGAGAGGCCTGCTGGCAGATCAAAGGCTCCGGCTGTAAAACGATCTGAAAGAGTCCAGCATTAGCATCCATCAGGGTACCTTGAAAGCTCCCTGGTCAGCCGAGAGGGAAGCTGAGGGCCCCCCAAAGTGAAAGCCCAGCCTGGAGAGGGGTGATGGAGGGGGCGGCGGGAGGGTGGAATGGGCTCGAAGAAGGGGAGAGACGGAGAGAGGTGGAGGGGTGAATAACTCCGTTAAAGTCATGAAGGAAATATTTCCATGAGGGAGGAAAATTCCCATTATAAGCTGCAAATGTTTTTATTTCTCTTCTGGATTGAGCCTCCCATCTATTTCTTTAACTCTTTCTCGCTCTTCCTTGCTCTGTCTTTTTAATATCTTCTTTGCAGCACTCAGCCTGTAAGGGGAGAACATCTCCATCTGTGCACCATCTCCACTCAGCTCACCAGGCCCAGACTTTTACTACTCCACCCTGCAGTCTACACGTAGGGTCATGTCTGGTCGAGGATGGGAAGTGGGGTGAAGGAGGGAGGGAGGGACAGAGTGTGGGAGGAAGAGAAATTTGGAATTGGCTTCATATAGTGTATCTCTTTACATCTGAGTTGAGAGTGGGAGAGAAAGATGGCAGCAGTGCAGCCCGTGTGTGTGTGTGTGTGTGTGTGTGTGTGTTGCTCCTCTTGTGCACTAAGTAAAATCCACAGTCTTGAAATGGATAGGTAACTAACATGTGTGATCGGGATCGAGGTGAGACCAGCATTCCTGGTTTGTTCTGGTCTCTCTGCATTTGCAGCCCCATTTCACATCAAAACGTTTCACTAGCTACATTTTCCACTATGGAAAACATTCCATTTTCACAATAGGGCCTGTAACATCGTGAGTCACAAACATTGTTTCGTTGCCTTTCTGTTGGCCTGTATGTCACGTGACGTTCCTTTCTGACAGCAAAATCAAAACAAAATGACACTATCCTTACATTTTTAGTGGAAAATGGAATATTTTAATGTTCGTGTAGCTGGTACATTAAAATAAGCTTTGATCAAATTTGTAATGAGAAATCTGCACTTTATTTTTATAATCTGGAGGCATAGGATTTTGCTTATAAATCATTGCAAGCATTTTGCCAGAAGACTTAAGTTATTAAGATTTCTAAAATCTGCATACACTCACTGGCCACTTTATTAGGTACACCTGTACATTCTAATACAGTCCAATACAGCAGCTCTGCCATGAATTCGGATTTTAAAAAGTTCGTAATTTGTCAATTTTTAAGTTGGAACTCTCAAAAAGGTGATAATTCTAATATGTGCATTGCATTATAAGAAGAGATGGTTGTAATTTTGCTAATCTCCATCTGTCAATCACAACCTAATTTATTGTTTGATTTCCAATTCTGTAAATGGCTGAGGATTTTAATGCGAACTATATAATAATTTATGATCTTTTATATAGTATGATCTGTATAAAATACTGTATGTAACATATCTTGAGATGTGGACAACGTCCAGTTGGGGTGAAGGAATGATGCATTGAGTGCTTTTGTTTGTTTTAGTAGTCTATGCTTTCTTTTTACATATCTAAAATTAACATTGTAACACACCTTAACAAGATGTTATTGTAACATGCATAGCAACACAGCAAGGAAGTGAAATTTGGCTTGTTTAAGTTCCAGTCCTCTGTGTGTGTGTGTGTGTGTGTGTGTGTGTGTGTATTCATAGTGTTCCTGAATTCAGCAGTGCAGAGGCCTGTGTAGAAGCTGTCTCTAAGGCTGCTGGATATCGCTTTGTTTCTTCTCTATTGTTTCCATGATGGCAGCGATGTAAAGACTGTCGCTGGGGTTGCTCGATAATTTCTTAAACTTTGTTCCGGCTTCTGTGGGTGTGGAGGTTCTGCGTGGTTTAGACCTGGTGATGTGCTGGGTCACATTGATGACTGTCTGCAGGACTTTCAGGTTCTTTCGTGGTGCACACACAGGTGCGGGGCTGCATGTTTTCTGTTCCTTCCTGATGTGCAACACCATCTCCTTGGTGTGGCACACACTGAGATGCAGCTTGTCTTCACTGATGACACCACAATGTCAGAACGTCTACCCCTCTCTGTGAGCCCGCTGTTCATTCCCAGTGATGAGGCATGTAATAGCGGTTTACAGACTTTGTGATGGCGTTGGAGCTGAGTGTTACTACACGCAGATTCTGGTAATGTGGGCGTACAGAACTTAGATTTAGGACACAACCCTGTAGTACTCCTGTGCTGAGGGTTACGATAGAGGACGTCGCCATCCAAAGTTCAGGATCCAGCTGCATAATGCAGTGTTTAGTCCAGTTTCCTGAGCCTGAGGACCAGCTGAGGGCATAGTGATGTTACAGTTTTGTCAAACTAATTAACACTTTCTATCATTCATTATGCACGTGTCAGCAAAATGCAAAATAAATGATCAATATCAATCTATCAATATCCTAATACACAATGGTGATTTTACAAGCGATAACAAACCCTGTGAAAATACAGAAAAACAAAAAGAAACCAAATGAAACATTCAACTAGAAATAACCCAAAAATAACAATAAATTTGCGTTTAGTCGATTTTCTCCTGTCAGTTAGTCCACATCACACTGAGTGTTTTCCCTTGTATTTGATCCAGGCTTGCAAATAGAGGTGGATAGATGGATGAGGGCAAATTGCTGATTAATAAATTTTGTGGAGAAGCATGCACACATATTCATTAGAGATTTATAATTTTGCATGTGTTTTTCTTTTTTTAATACATTTTTTCCCCTGTGGCTTTTTTTTTATGGAACATTAAAAATTTTCAGACCCGTAAAGACTGACAATGTGAATTGTATGACTGTGTGAACTGCTGAACCCATTTTCTTTTTATTATGCAGTTTATTTCAGGTTGTTTATTTACCCTTTGCCATGTGATCATTAGTTTTTGCATATTTACAATTAAAAAAAGTTTAGTGAGTACCAAGAGTAAGGCCACATTTGTCACATAAATTCTAAAAAATAAGCCTGAATCCTTCAAGCCGATCTTGTGATAGAATTCCCCCAAGAAACAAGATTTATGGACACTCAAGCCTGTCAGCGCTGAGCTCCTTTTTTCCTGGAAAGACTTTCAGCTAGAGTGTGTTGCATGCTGATATTTTAAAATGTCTTCAAACTCCCAAGCAGAGTGCTGACTATGAACCTTTTAGCATGACTTTCTTTCGGTGTCCTTACTGTAGCACGACATCCTGTTAGGAATGTTTTGGCCATGAATGATTGCTCAGTTAAAGAGTCCAAATCTTAGGGAGGTCATGGTTCCATCTGTGTTTTTCACAGTTCTGCAAACTGTGGCCATCTTTTAACAGTCCTGGGTCAGTGTGAGTTACGACTGAGTAGAACTCCCGAAGGACAGCATGGACAGAAGATTTTCATGACTGCCTTTACTATTTCATAACAATAAAAATAGAGGTCCTATAAGTAACTGCAGGACAGACCTAGGATTTTGTGTGTGTGTGTGTAAGTGTGTGTGTGTGTGTTCCAGGCAAGTATCCCATGTTACGTAGCTTGTAGACGTTGCACAATTTAGCTGCAGGGTCATTTTATTGAATCATTGAATTTTAAGATTCTAGCATTTACTTCAGGATATATAAAGTATTTTTTTGTAAAACACAACAGAAATATCTCAAATATTTATTTTTCTGACCATTCGTTTAAAAAGTACAAACTAAGTAATCATGTCTTTCCATGTATGTTTCTTCCTACAGTTAATGGAATTTCGTGCCTGTGTGCTACTTGAATTACTTGCGTTCACATGAGCTCATCCACAGTGTTACACAATCTTCATAGCACATATCATTATGTATGGACATACTGTATCTGCACACATGTTAACAAAAGCACTTGCAAGAATCCACACACATCCCACTCATGCAAAGTGCTTCCCACACAGGATGACCCCAAACACACACACACACACACACACGCTGGTTGTGTCTCCCTCAGCGTTCAGCTTGCTGACGTGTGGAGTGTCCTGCGTGCAGGGCCAGGACTGCATGCCACTGTCTCGGCTCAGTAATGGATGTCCCGTTTGTTGCACACACAGACAGACAGACAGTGGCGGGGCTCAGCTCGGCTGTCCTGTCCACCCGAGGATGAGTTCCTCTTCTGTTTAGGGAAAAGGATGTGATCTCACTCGTTATAAATCCAACCTATGTCGCTTGCCACTCATGACTTAATCCAGGCTTCTTCTTTGTGCAGAGCGCCCTCCCCTTATTCTCTCCTCCTTTTACTTTCTCTTGCTCTATCTGTCCTTTTCTGTCGTGACTCTTCCTCCATGTCTACAATATCTAGCTAACTGTCTGGGTAACTGCTTGTCAGTGTAAAACAACTTTTACTTTCTCTTTTGAAATCATATGTTAAAAAAAGAAAATATGTGCAATTTACTGAGAAGGTAAATTCATCACTTGGTCTCACCTAAAATAGACCAAATACTGGGATTGCATTCAGTATGAGAGTTTTTGCACATTTACAAACAGAAATCTGAAAAGTAACTTGCAGAATTCCATGATACAAAACACACTTTGACAACATTTAGAATTACATGCTACACGAGTTCAATCAGTCTACCACCTTTGGCTCGATCCTTTGTTTATTATATGAAAGAAATAATGCTGCATCCACATCCAAATAATGCTCAGTACTGACCCAACCCAGTGGAGAGCGCAGGTAATTGACCGTCGACAACCTTAGGCCCCGTGCATGGTTAATGCTCTCCTGTATGCAAGAGAGAGGTGTTCAAACACAAACATTTGCAATTGCATAATCAAAAGACTTATCTTTTCTGTTTGAAGCATCACAGTCTACACTGTGATGCACACGCACCCTATTACTGGTTGGCTTTTTGGTCTGTGGTACACCCGAGCTGATGATTTCCTCTTTCACCTCCCTAAAAGCCAAAAAACAAGAACTACAAGAAAGCAAGAAAAAAAAAGAAAAACACCAGCCCATGCAGCCATTGTGAACATTGTAGCTAAGCAACATCACGTACATCTTTTTCTGCAGTTGTTAATGTTAAAAGTGGCCTTCCCATTCTTTTGCAATATAAGTGTCTGCAACACCCACTGCTACAGCATCAGCAGTCAGTGACCCCTTATATGTACAAGACAATTTTTGTGGACAGCGCACACGAAGCAGCAGAGGTGATGGTGCACGGTCTACAACAACTCTTATGTCCCGCCAACCTTAACAACAGCGTCTGTTGCCGTCTGGAAGCCATGTTGCTGTGCGTGTAGATGCTTGCTTCTGATTGGGCTCAGCCTGCACCGGGCTCTATCAGACAGACAGTAGTAACGGGAACCAAACATGTTGGCTTTTTTCTCAAATACAATGGGCTGTTGACAAGCACAGTTATGCCGTGGCCTTTAATTTGTGTCTTTCATGGTCAAAGTGTACAGATGTACAGCCAAGTGGTTGTTGAGGTTTTTGATTCATTTTTATTTTATGTCTAAACCAGCTGTGTGTGTCCTGTGTGTGTGTGTGTGTGTGACAGGCTTTTTCATACTGCTCTGTTACATCTTTAACATATTCTTATGCTTCATTAACACTACACCTCCGCTGTCATCATCCTAGTAAATGATGTTCAGCTCATAACTTAAACTAAAGTGGGAGAATAAGACAGAGGAACTTGATGTGCGCCATGCCAACAGCCTGCTGGACTGAACAGGCTGAGAGAGACGTTTTTTTATTCAAAACACTTTAATATACTTTCATACAAACACACACACAGTCCAACATGCTCTTTACCTTTTTTTTTACCCACCACTCTCCTCACACATAAAACAAATCATTGCCCCCTGCATTTGCATTAGTGGTGAATATACTGGCTTTTCCAGTTTACATGTGAAAAGCCCGAGGGCACAAACTGTCAGAGGGTTTTCTGGGAGCCAAAGGCTGCTGTTGAATTTTGAACTTTGTCTGTTGGAAACTGGAGTAGCACAAGGATGTTTGGAAACATCTTCCTTGTACCGCCTTCTGGCGTTTCACATATGTTCATTTTGCATTGCATATGCTTCAAACAAGATATGTTACCTAGAAATATTTCCTGGTGTCATGTCAAAATAACAGAAATGAGAATTTGATTCTGAATTTAAATACTGTTTCACACTAATCACATGTGAATACACGTGTGTCACAGCCGTCTTCAGCAATTTGTAGTGGGGATACAAGGACTTCCAGCCCAAACACATATCACAGGGCTTCTGTAAAGCAAGACAGACACTGTGCAACTGTTATGAATCTAGTATGATGTGTTAAATACATATATTATTTAATTGGCTCTCACACATTGCTCTCCTTGTACCAATGAGTCAAATGGTGAGGAGTTCACACTGAATGCTGGCACAGATCCTCACATTTGTGCAGGGACAGTTGTTGTAAAGTTTATCCCAACAGTATGGCTGCATGAAAACGCGAGAAATTGTTGCTTCTTCAATGAAAGGACACCAAGAGGTGGGAAACATTAACATTGAGCTGCTGGTGGCACAAAGATAATCTGCATTAAAACCACCTGCTACTCTAAAAATAATCACATTACTGTAACATGCATAACAATGAGCTAATATACTCAAACGTAATGAAAGGACAAATGTGAAATCACACAGGACCCTTTCAGGTGTTTCTAAATGACCTTTAACCTTTCTTTTTTCCTAGTAATAATTTTGCAGATAATTGTCTTTACTTGAAAGAATGCATTGGTGAAGGACAGAATAAACCATCCAGGAGGACTGGATGACTGACTGTATCTTTGTTGTTACGTACCTGTGTGACATTTTGCTGCAGTCTCTTTGGGGACTTAGATTTCTGGTATCAGGTGTGTAAGGGCACGTTGTGTGGTCAACACACAACGTGCCCTCATCTGTACACACACATTCAGCTGAGGAATGTCTCTCACAATCAGCCTTATCGGGTGTTTTGTCTGTTTTGTCTGAGGGGCATCCGAAGACAGCTTGGCGTTACTACTGATAGGCTTTTTGGAGTACACACCTCTCTCCTCTTTCGTCACACGTCACACTCTCATCCTGTACCAATCCAGTCCTCCCTCTGGCCCTGTGTCGTTATTTTTACCCAAATGCCTTTTTTTGTTCACAGTTGTCTTAACATCACCCAACATTAAAGCCCCTTGTTACACTTCTCTTAAGGTTAATTGGGAGGAGCAATACCCAAACTACCTCCTTACTCTTTTTAGGTGCTGCATAAAAATGATACTTTGATTGACACAAGGCCTTTTTTCTGTCAGAAACACTCCATCCCTCCTACACACAGGAAGGATGTTGTTACCTTGTTCCCAGGCTCGCCTCCTGCAGCAGCCGTAGCCCTGACCCATAGCATCCAACTGATTTATCCCTGATTGTTAGGAGTCCTCTGGAGCTGCGTCTCGATTGGCTCCATATGAGAACTGTGCCGAGAGGTCATCTATAACAATCATTTTCAGTAGCTCGTTATTCCCAGGCCAAACAACCCAAAGACCCAATTTCCTACCGCACCGTTCATAAAAGTGACAGATGGCCAAAAGCTGGAAAAGCTTTCCTATAGTCGTTAGCCTGCTGAAGTGCTACATATAATGCTCTTTAGTGTAGTGGCGTTTGGACTCAGTTTCTCTCTCCCTCTGTCTCACCCACTCCTTCCACCTTCTCTATCCTGTTCATTTTTTCCAAGGTGAAAAAATGTGAAGGAGAACACAGTGTGTTTAATAGCTTTAGGCCATATTCCATTCAGTTCAGCTTTCCTCCTCTTCATATGGCCCACAATGTAGTTCCAGCGCACAGATACAGTATTTGCCAGGTACTTTGTCTCTCTCTCTACGGGCTCGCCCTACCTCAACGTGGAGCAGCACTTATAGTCACATGCACAGACACAGGCCAAGACAAGGTCTTCTTTCATCCCACGGACCTGCCATTCTGTGGTATTCAGGGTCATCTAGTCACTTGAGTAAGTCTGCACCCCTCTATGGCTGCCTGTGAGGGTCTTTTCTTGCTGGGGAAGTGCCTGTGTGATAAATGTGTGGCTTGGAACAACAGCTGAGACTAAGACTTGGCTTGGTCTTCCCACTGCCTGTTTCAGACACAAGTGTGGTTTCCTCATATCTTGGCTTTTTGTCATGAATGACCTCTTTCATTTTTCCCCACCTCCAATAATAACCAAACTTCTCTACTCAGCATTTAAGAAAAAAAATCCTTCCATTTTTCTCTGAGGACAGTTTTTTTTTTCTCATATTTGTTTCCACTCCTGTCTTTTTGGCAGAGCGACATGCTACGTCATTGCAGTAACTGTATCCACTGCATGGTGGCTTGCAGCATTGTGTGGGGTGGTGGGGAAGCAGATGGATGGTTTAAAAGATGTTCAAAACATTCAGCCTCTTGATAGTGAGGTTTCTCATTCACCAAAAAACATAAAAAACAATGTTATACTCCTGCTATTTTTTTTTTGCGTGCATGTTACAAAACTAGCACCTAATACATAAAACTGCTCTCCCGGTGGCTTGTGCATTTTCCAAATATTTTACTTTAGTAACATTCTCCACCCAAGTCCAGTCTGCTCATTTAAGCCACTTGCAGATTTTTACCTCCAGTCAGCTCATTCATCCTGGTGTCACTTCAACCACCCATCCATCTTATAAAAATAGGGGGGCTTACCCCCATCTCCCTCAACCATCTTTCATCCTGCTTTTGTAGCCCTCCCATGTGTGTCTCTAATCTCTCCCTTGTGTCTCTGAAATGTCAGTGTGGAGGAGCGAGCATGTACTTGCTCGCTATGGATTTCCCATGGAATGCGCCATTTTCGGTTCACCCTGCGCACGTTGCCTGTTTTGATAGGCGGTGATTATAGAGTATTTATTTTCCTACTGGGTGTGGGAACCCAACCTGTTGGTACACTACCATTGTGCGGCCGGCTGCTGTTTCGTCTGAAGCTATGACTCACACATGTTGATACACACAAACAGCAACACACAATGTCAATTACGTTGGATCCGAGTAAATCAGAAATTTAATTAACATTCAGCTCCATATTGAAAGAAAAAAACCTGAGCAGCACAAAATGTTGTGTTGACAAAAGGAAGGATTAAAACATATGAAGCAGACCATCAGAAAATAGAAAACCTGCCCCTGTGTAACTGGAGACAGATGAGCGTCAAACAGGATACAGGACAGAATACCTTTGGTGCATTTGCCAGAAACTCGGAGAAGAAATCTGGGTTTCGCCCTAGTTGAGTTCTGTAATTTGCAGGTAAACTGGAGATTCGGGACACGGACGTGTCACGTTTTTATTTATTATATTTTGATGCATGACGTGCACGCACGGTGGAGTGTAGATGTCATTTTGTGCATGTGTGTACGTGAGGGAGTGCATGCTTTTTCCTGTTTGTTTGTGTTTGACAGAAGAAAGCCCTAGCAAGTGGCAGAGGTTAAGCCCCAACTATCTGACTGAGTTGTGAATGGTGGAGGTCTGGGATTGGAGCTTAGTGGAGGAGGGGTCAAAAAGACGAGGAGAGTGAGTGATGGAGGGAGAGTGAGAGGGAGGCCCCCGAAAGACAATTCCCCTGACATTGGGTCATTCACAGACACAGGAAATGCTTGACCTCACACCCTGAGAAATGTCCACAGCAGCCCACTTGTGTTAAAGGTGTAATTGGGCATAATTAGGAGCTGGCACAGAAAGAAATGGAGACTGACTTGCATGCCCCACATGCCTTCCTTCCCCATGCCTGCCTCCGTCTGGCAGCTTGCGACACACCGGAGCCAAGCTCTCAGTGCACAGATTTACAGCAAATACCATCTCTAAACAAGCAAGGGAAACTTCACAACAACAAGGATCCTTTTTTAGCACAACTGCTCATTTTCAGGTTCTAGCAGGAACTTGCTAGAGTTGTGCTCTGAGTTGTGTTGTAACCAAGGTCAAATGCAAATATCGTAACCTGTTTACCCCACTTGAAATAAGAGAAGAAAGTGCCCCCCAATTGGCTTCGAGATAAACATGAGAAACATGTTGGAGCTAAAAAATAAGGGCGAAACAATTGCAGCAGATATTCGTTGTGCGATCAGACCCCTCAGCTTGACATCAGCTACAATTTTGCCTTTGCCTTGTCCTGCAATTCACAGGAGAAACAATTTCTGCTTCCCACTTGTTGTTGATGATCTTTTTGTTTGTGTTTTTCTCTCCTTTCCCCTTCCCTCATATGCTCAGTCTTATTCTCCTGTGTGGGACATTTATGTAAAACACAGACATCTGACATAAACGCTCAGAAAACAGCCAGCTGCCTCCCCTCAGAGCTGAGACAGGAATGCACTTTCATTTGGGCCCTTCATTCATAAGAAATAAACCATCAACCCGCATGCGGGACTTTTAGTGAGAGTAAGGGCTGTCAGCCATTGATGTGATGGGGGGGTTGGGTTGTGGACATTTGGGGAGTGGGATAAGGCTTGGGAAGTGAAGTAAAATTTAAGGCGCATGGTGCAGATCTTCCTGCAAAAACATACACATAATGGGTCACGTTGCAGCTGATCAAAGTCTATTTGACTTTGCAATGGTGAAATCTTTGAGGGCAAAACATGGCTTTGTCTTCGTAATGCTAAACTGGAGCTAAGAGAAAAAAGATAGAAACAGGACAATGCCAGAATTATAGATTTTAAACAGGGAAGAACAGGTGATTTAGGACTATCATGGAAATAAACCCCCAGTGTGAGTGATTAAAGGCACCTACAAAAATGAGGGAGTTAGTGCGGCTGGGAGCAGAAAAGGGTGGTGGGAGAGCAGAGAGGGAGTTAGCAGAGAAGTCAAAGCAGTCAGTGATCACTCACGAGGTCTGGAACTCTGACCTTTGACCCCATAGTGCAGCGGATGCCACCATGGTGAAAATGTGAGAGGTGAGGTATGTGAGCCCCTGAGCCCTGGCGGAAACCATTCCCCCCATGATGAATGGGATGTTAGCATTGACACAAATTGGCCTATAATAATGACACAAGGCCACTAAGCACACAGACGCACAGGGACAGAGTGGGGGAAAAGAGCGGGCAGAACGAGAGAAACGATGACAAAGAAAAGGAGAGAAAGATGGAGAAAAGATCAAAAAAAGTCTTGCAGGAAAGAATTACCTTACCCAAGTGGGGCAGGCAGAAAGGGGGGGGGGAGTGGTAGATTTATGGTTGAGGGTACCGTCGGTGTTTTCTCTCCACTCTCCCGAACAGTGGGATTGCAGAAAGGTTTGGAGTTCAGAGGCCCCCGAGACACACGCACACACTCACACGCCCGACTGAGACGCCTCCAGAGGCTCACACTCCTTCTGTGAGAATGTTAGCTTTGCGTTCTCTCTGCAAAGCATCCTCCATCTGATCCTCTTCCCTGCCCTCACTTTCTTCTTCCAGTCTTCTCCCCGATGCAGGTCCACCAAACTGTTCACATCACTTCCAGGCGCCACATGCAGTATTCATCCTGCTAAAAATAGCTGCAGACATCCCAGACTGAATCAAAGGAAAACTGCGAGGTCCCTTTTTATAGCTTCGGCATGACACTGCATGTTGATGCATGCTTCCTTTCTTCTTCCTGTCCTCCTTCCACCAAAACAAGGCATCTCTCTGTCTTTAAGGAAACACATGTATTAGATTAGGCATGTTGGGAGGCAAGGGTCACACTGCTGTCAGTAATTGAAATGTGATTATGTATGAGCTAACATGATTACAGGGGTCGGGGAGGGGGTTGAGGGAGGAGAGGGTGATTGAAAGGTGAATGCCAGACTGTGATGTGCGACTGCTCTGTTATTCCACAGTAGACATTCCAGAGGTAATGGAACATCAATGAGTCCGCCGCTTTCATGCTGATGGGGAATGACAAAAGCTACGTCTATGTGTGAGCCGTGCGCGGACTTCTTCCCAGGTCCCATCCAACATATTGAAGAATTACATTAGTGAGCTTTATGCCCGAAATAGCAGTATCAGCCAAACTCTCTACGGAGAATCGCACGTATCCACACTGACTGCACATGTGCCAGAAAAGTAAACCCGCCACTCGTTTCGAAGTCAGGTATCGTTTATTTCCATCCTTGACACCGTTGAGGCGTGAAGCACTACCACATGCTCTTTTATTTCTTTCACATTGTGCAACAGAACGAGAAAAGAAGCGCTGCTGCTTCTTCCTGCTGCTGTGCAGAGTTGCCATCACGTTTTACAGCTAGTATTGATATAATGCATCCATGTTCATATCCCCAATTGTAGTATGAGTAGCAAACCCATGTCTGTTTCTGGAAAAGGGTGTGTACAACTTCCATTGGGTCTTTTTGTGCAGTTGTTGGTTTGCTCTCTCTCTGTTTGGGTGTTTTTCTTAGCTGTGTTTTTGTTCACTCAACTCCTCGGATTTAAACAATAAAATATGTGCAACTGCTTTACTCCGGTGTTACACATATTAGCATTGTCTGATAGGGCTGGGGTTAAGGATCAGTTGGGATTATGCACAAAAATGACTTGAGAAAATAATACAAACTCATTTCAATCACAACAATTTGTTTTAATATCTGAATGACCTCTAATGGTGAAATAAGTACATAATATGTAAAGGTCTAGTGCTGCCATGCCGGAGATCATTTTGGTGGAAGCAAGAACTTTGTTGGTTGTGCAGTAGGGATGTTGTTTGCAGTAACTTTATCAAATATGTTATAATAGGTAAGATCATTTGTAAAACATTAACAGGAAAAATTGCAAACAAAACAAGGTAAAAATAAAATAAATATAATATAAATAAATAAATCTAAATAAAATTATATTTGTTTCTTTGGTCATGATTAGTTACAATTGACAACGCAGCTTGTAGATAGTGAACCCATTTTTCCGCTTTTTGTTTAGAGTGGGGGAAAATATGCCACATAACCTGTACTATAATCAGAGACAAAGAAACACACCTTAAACCTAAAGATGTTTGCTCAGTTTCCAAGGTGTTCAATTTAGCTGTGCAGTCAAATTAATCTCTTATCAAATCTTCCAGTCATGTTTACTGTTTGGTTAGTCTCTGTTGCCTTAGCAAACACACAAAAACGGGGGAAAAAACAAAAACAAAAAAAACTGATGTTGAATACAAACACGAGATAACACTGTTGTTAACAACAAGACGGTGAACCGCTGTTTCGCCTTTAAAAGTCACAGAAACAACTGCAAGCATTGTTTTCAAATAGAACTTCTGTCATTCCTGATAACCTGCGCGCTCGTACCTTCAGTGTAACACTGTACTCTGTGACCAGAAAAGCGGATTTAAATTCAAATGTAAATTTTACTGCCTTATTTTTGCTTTAGCTGCTACAGTTTCTGCAGCAGGTGCAGCACAAATGCACCGTTGTCACAGAGCAGTGACCGTGATGAAAGCTGCACGGCAACACCAAAAACCCTTTAGGTCTAAGAACTCATCAGATGACTCCAAGTTAGGCTTGCCTAGTAATTAATCACCAGATCACCAGTTGTGGTATTAATGCAGCTAGTTAAAAGTGTATTTAAATTATCTCTCTTTATCTTTGTAAAACGACTGATTTGATTTGAGAGATAGTTTGAGTTAGTTGCATATGGACGTGTTTACGCCTGTGCACATACTACACCTGTCACAGGGGGACTTGATCATTCTGTACAGTTTCTGCAACATGAGGTAATTAACCTGATGGCACACTCCCCATCAGCGTTCAGGTTACATTGCTCTAGATGTGGCTCAAAGTGCACCTTTTAGTCATATCCGGCGCTGTCAGAATCGGTATATGCGCCGCAGCTTTTAATTGGGTATGAGCACAACACAGAGAGAGAGAGAGAGAGAGAGAGAGAGAGAGAGATGTGTGCAGAGACTCTGCAGATAGGTTGATAAGAATAAGTTCATCACGGGCTGGCACTCAACAAACAGGTGCAACCAACAAACACAGGAACTGGTCGTTTCTGTATTACCCTGAAACGGGTTCACCTCCTCCAGCTGTCATTGGTGTTTTGATTAGTCGATGCGACTTTGTGGAGTTGCAGTAATTCTCTCATTGAATTCTTGGTGTGCCATTTGCACGCCAGTGAAATCCCTTCAATCATAGAGGCATAAGAAAGATTTCCTACTATTTTAATAGATGTATCAGCAGTTGTATTAACTTCCCACTATGTATTTTTGCGAAAGAGCCAGAGGAAAAAAAGCCCTAATAAATGTTTAGTTTTTTCGGTTTGGCTTATAGTTGGTCTAAGATCAGGAATTCTGTAATCTTGGGAGCTTTTCTTGCTCTGAATAAGAATGAAAATGTGCGCTGAAGATGAGTTGTAGTTAATCACCAAGTCTTTCCCCTTTAGAAGTGGGGATTTCCAGTATAAATTAACAGGCACCTGATTTTAGTTTTGTTTTGCTTGTGTTTTTACCATCGAATATACGCTTTTATTTTAGTGCACAAATGGCTCATTACTGCCTAATTAGGTTCTTCTGGTATTTGAGTACTAGAGAGAATGGGATTGGTTTTATGTGGTCACCATCTCTGTGTAAAAATCATGTCATAAACACAGAGAAATGAGAGGAAACAAGCAGGAATGTTTGGGTCTTTAATAATGCAAACATTATCACTGCATTGTTGTGTCTCCGAGCGAAGCAACAATCACAACCAATAAATGTCTTTACACCCTAATAAACACCAAACGGTGTCAGAGAACTGAATTTATTTTAATGCATCGTTAATACACGTTTGTTTGTTTTGATCAGTTACTTAATCTGTTAGTAGTTTCAATTTTTTGTGTAATATTGAGAAATCATTATAATAAATCATTTTAAATAATTAATTAATCTACAAGTTATCCCGTAATTTATCTATTTAAATATTTAATCCTATGTATCTCAGTAAATCCTCTTCAACATAATTAAATTTAAATATATAATATAATAACTTATTATAATATTATATATTTTATTATCTGTGTTCTAGCATTCACTGATTTCTGAATTTGCTTTAGATCTGATGAATTTACTGCATATTGTCATGTGGATTTAAATTTGTGTGTTTCTTTACTGTGTCTTTATTATATATATTAATTCAGAGCATCAATTATATCCTATACCTGAGCATGAACAAAATAAAATTAAAAGCTTATAACTGTGTGATTGGTTGAAGTAGACTTTATATTTAAGCTATATTACTTTTTTGTAGCTAAATGTGTAGCTTGCTGAATTTAAGGTTTGATTAATATGGCCCATGTGCTACAAGAAGATTCTGCTCAGAATACCCTGATAGGTCCAACCCATTACCAAGGTTTACATTTACCTGTAAAAATTAAAATACGTATATTTCTGCAAAGGTATTGTAACTTTATTATAGGAGGTTTAAAAAAAATGGGGGAACAAAAGTTATTTTAAAAAAGTGAAGTTCTTAAAAAGTTTAGAAATGGCAGTAAAGTAAATATCATGTTTGTGGAGTGAGAGTTGTTCGAAGGCTTGTTTAGATGATTTCACATTTTGGACCTGCACACCTTGGCAAAGCTAGCAGGTCAACAAGCATCTAATTCCATCAAAATAAACTCTTTAAATATTTCCACCTTGCACATACCTTGTTTGTTTGCAGATTGTTTCCTAAGTCCTTGAAGTCAATTTTTATTTGAAATTGAAAATGTCTTAAATTGGGTTCAGTTCCCTTATGACCATTCTTAAACTTCCCCAAAAAACTTCAGAAATGACGCTCCATAAAAGTGACACATTTAAAATCTACATGTTACATGACACAAGCACTGTCATCTCATTTTTCCACAATATTTTGCCAACAACATTCAGGCCCACAGTTGCTCCTCCTCAGTTTCCCCAGAAGGGCCTCTCAGTGTGAAATGGGACTTAACCAAGTCAGTGGTTCTCCACCTACCAGTTGTCCAGCATTATCATAGGATGTACATTAGATATAGATACTCTGACCCCTACCACTGAGTGTAGACTGGAGATTACTGGAGGTGGGCCTCTTTCCTGCTCCCATTTATCTTTCTTTCACCTCCCTACACCTCCCCCCCTCCCTCCCCCTCTCCCTTTGTAATGTCTCAGCTGTTCCCTGGCAGGCAGGGCTCTCTGACTGAGTGCCTGCTCTGTTATGGGTTCATTGGGCTGGTATGCAGCAGGAATCTTTGGATCAAGGTAATTTCACACTGTTCAACTTTTTCCCAGGCTGTTAAGCTTCCCTTTACCTTTGTGCCACTCCGAGAGGGAGATAGGGAGCAACACATGTAGCCGTTAAACACACACAGTGGCTCAGGGGCTGACGCCACCAGCAGAGCCGAGGGAAAGACTTGAAAGATACGGCCTATAAATTACAGTCCAACACCTCGGTTTCCCAAAAGGATCAGATTATTGCAGCCTGATGCTGGGTGGTGGGGAGGATGATGCACATTTATGTGTTGTGCTGTAATGAAGCGACACGCCTGCCAGGGAGGCCAGTGCGGTGGTGGCCCCCCTCCTCATCTCTTCCTATCTCAGAATTCAGTTCCGTTTTGTTGTTGTTGGTTTTTTGGCTTATCTTCACTAGTCTATTTTGACACTAATCATTTTGGAGCGTTCTCGATCAGGTGTTTCTATTTTCCGTCCTAACATCTGCATCTTCAGCTCCCTTTGACACGTGTGTGATTTCTATATCCCGCAACAGAGCATTTTGTGTTAATATTAGTAACAGCAGATAGGTGAGCACCTGATCCAGCATGAGGGAAACCCTCTATAATTGTCGGGCTAATCGTGTTCTCATCTCTGCCCTGTTTGCCTTAACATCCTATGCACCATCTGTTACCATATGGAGGAGAGATAGAGAAACAAGGGCAACAGCAGCACAGCTTGGTGCATACGTGTGAGCGTGTGACAGCACGCTCACGCTCAGGTGTTCAGCATGTTTGGTTTTTAGAGTTATTTTTGATGACTTGTGTTATCATGGGAACTACATGGTTAATTTTTTTAAGTTTGCATACCTCTCGGTCTGTTTGACAGACTCAAATAAATAGGCAGATTTTCTTTTGTTAATTATGGGGAGCGGTACATGAATCATAGATTAAACAAGGTTTGTGTGAATGGAATGAATTATTAGGTTATTCTGTCAAAACTGCCAGTAGCTCATTTACTCTGAACGCTGAGGGCAGGGCAGCTACTTTTCTATCTTATATCAGAAATAATAGTTTTTAATAACTTTTATGCGATGGGATGGCTGTGAGAGCTCTTCACGTCTCATTGACCTCACGTCCTGCATGTTGTAGTCTGTGCTTGTTGTGATCCAAGGTGGAAGTGCTCAGGATGTTGATTCTCCCAAAGCACAGACTGACACAATTTTTCAGACAATCTATAGAGATTTTTGTGCAAAAATGTAGTTATTTTCTTGACGTGCACAGTCTCTCCCTAGAAGTCCTTGTATTCTGCACCAAGGACTTAGCTGGATTAACACTGTCTTTGTTCTTGGTCTGCGTACTGAAAGAAGGGAGTGCAATAGGCTGGAACTGTGGTGTGGTATCAGGAGGCAGCTGTTGCATGAGTGACAAAGTCAAGGGCTAGTGATATGAACATGGGAAAATCCTGGAGGAACTGGAGGGGAAGAGACAACAGCAGCAGCAGCTGAGCCGCTCTGTATTGCTCTGTGTAGAGCGAGGCACTCACTGTTGCTTGTATGTGGAGAAAAACTAGGTGCGAGACACATAGAAAGCTATTTATCCTTTATTAACACAAGGAAATATCTACACGATTTAGCAGCCAGCTCTCCAGACCCGCCTCCCTATATAGGGCTCATTTGGCCCCAGATTTGATGACCACGTTAAAGGTTAGTGGTAGAGTTCAAAAGACGGGGTCAAGCATGTGAAAGGGTCTTGGGATGAAAGCGGCGATGGAGGCGGGGGTGAAGGAATGAGGTGGAGGGGTAGAAGACAGGTAAATGAATACCAGACAGCTTGGGTTCAGCCAGAGCTACCAGGCCTTATTGTTCTAGTGACGCAGCTTCCACGACACGCTCATCTGTCTCTCAACAAGCTGTTGCCAACGTCCGTGATGGATTAAGATGTAGTACAAGGCTGCTTTTAGTTATTAATGGTGCTTTCATGTTGCATTTTGGCTCTCCCCAAAGACTGATTGTGTGTGGACACCATCTTTGACATGAATGTAAGGGAGGGGGGAATGCTGCTCCTGTCACAGCTCACGAGCTCTTGTTGTGACCACCAAGAGGCAAGTGACACAAAAGTTCTTTGGCTTATCAGCAGACCCAAGAAGAAGAGTAACAGTCACACTGAGATATACTGTACAGTCAGGTTACTTTATCTAAATTGCTCTTACTTTGTCTGGGCTGTAGAGGAGGAGACAAAGATGAACGCGGACACATTTCATAAGAGTTCTTCTTATTCAAATCATCAGATGAGGGAAGTTTAAATAAGAGGAAAAAACATCTCCCTTAACAACGGTTGTGAGAGCACGTACTCCGTGGCCACAGAAGCGTTTAAAGCCAGGGTATTGTCTTCAGCAGTGATCTCCAGAACAGGAGGCAGCAGTACAAACACAATGTGACGAAGCAGCAACAGGTGCACCTGAAAAATGCACCAACCATCACACGATATCTAGTTCGATATTTGAGTTTTTCGTTGACAATCGGCCAAGACTGGTTCTGTCGAGACAGGGTCGTTCCCACTGTGTGCGGAGAAACTGGACCAGAGATGGACGGAGTGTGTCGTTGTCGGCGTAGGAAAACTCGAATGATGATGCAGTGGCTGTTGTCTTCTGGACCGTTTGGATTGAAGTCGATGCTGATCCAGTCCACTTTTAAGAAAACAAGCTGCCGGTGAACCGATTTAAAAAAACTGCTGTTACCTGTGTGTTGAACATTTGAACACTTTCTCTGATAAAATGAACTGCTCGCACAACCACAAACCATTACACTTTGTTACAAGCATAACAGTTCATTTCCACGTCGTTTGGCAGAAATTGTCCAGAAAGTTACTGTGTTGTGTTTACAACTGCTTTGAATAGTTATTCCTCATCAACATTCCTAAAATCTGCATGAATTAATTTCATGCATCTTGCCTCTCTTCTAACTCTCTCTCTTTCACCTCTTTGCTGAAATCTTGAGAGGAAAAGCAATGAGTGCCTAAACCAAAAATTCGGATGCACTGATGTGTCTTGAAAGCCAGTGTGCCTTTGTCTTTCACACCATCCGTGCGGACATGTCCACCCTGTGTCTCGGTGCTGCTTAATGATTCCTGACGTTATATCACGGTAATGCTTTAAATAAAAGTGTTTCGTTAGCGACATTAACGTGGGTTAAAAGAGAGTCAATTACTCACGTATCCCCACACACTTTGCTCACAGCTTTGACCGAAATCTCGGATCTCGCCACTGGTTCTGCTCCATCGGGACCAGGATTGTGTCAGCAGATGCATTTTGCCTCCAGGCTCTGAAAGGTATCTGTGATGTCTCCCTTTTAACACAGAGGGCTTTCACCTCTCCCCAGCATCCCTCAGTCATCAGAATACAACAATTAAGACTTTACTGTTTCTGCTTGCCCCTGTTTCTTTTCCAGCTAATGAGATAAAGGCACGTCTCAAAGAATTCGGGAGGACATGTTTGTGTAAAGAATTTCTAAGGGAGTCTGAGGGAAGTCTGCAGGGTGAGCACTAAGTGCCAAAGCTGCATTGTTGTACCATCAGTCATGGGGGGAATCAGAGAAATCCCACAGGTGGTTAGTGGAGATGTCAGGGACGAGCCTCACACGACGCTGGAAACATTCACAATAAAAACGGGGCTGCTCCTAACGGTCGAGGAGGAAAGATTCCTCCATGGTGATTTGGATAAAGTAGCAGTTACTTCACCAGCTGGACCCATATTTAGGATCAGGTGGGAATGAGATGCTCACGCCTTCGTGACATTTGTTTGACTTTTGCTCTTAACTGTTTTCTGTGAGTGGAGGTTTCTGTGACTGTGTCTGTTCTTCATACAGTCGGGTTGAGGCGTCCACGATGATGACTAATGTAAGTTCTGATTACAGCAAGACAACAAAACGCGCTTTTTTTATCTAAATGTCCACATTTTACCAACAAACTATAAGCTTTCAAACTGTTCAGTTGGAGTTTTTCCTGTGACGTTTTGCATGAAGTCTGGTGTTTTTATTATCATGGATGAGTAAGTTTTCTCTGTATTGTTGTTGTCTGGCGCACACATCTGCAGTTATTCAACCACAGAAAAATACAGCAAAAATGGGGAAATGCGAGCATGATAAACAAATGAATGAGTTATGTATTGGTGCGGATTAATCCATGATTCATCACACAAGATCAAACTTTTAGCGCGTATTCTGAAAACGTCTTTTTGTTCTTGTTGGTGCATTTAGGTTTAGATTATGCAGTATAAAATAACCAGAAACCCACGATTAGAGGATGTGGGATGTTGCGCTCTGAAGATGTTTCCACGTATGCCTGTGTCCAGAGCTTTGTTCAACTGGCAGGAAGTGAACGGACGGGCTCAGTTAGCAGATGAGTCCCTGAAATCAGAGTTGAAGTGGAGAGGGAGGAGGCTGCTGGAATCTTGTGTCAGGGCCGTTGCAGGCAACTCACCTGCTGCTTGACTGGTGCAATAAGCTGTTTTTGTGCTAATGTAAACACGTTTTTATGGTTGGATAATAAAGGGCTATTTGTGAAATAAAAATTACAGTTATTAACCTGCTAAATTTGTTGTTATGCTCATATGTCCACCGCTCTGGACATCACCCCATGTGTGGTCTGTTTGTAATTAAATAGTAACAAATTTTATATGTTCATATAATCTGAACAAAGAAGGAATCCCTCTGCTTAAGTATCCAGAAAATTAGGAAATTGGCACATTTGAATTTTAAAAATAAAATGTTTTAAATTATTTATTTTATTTTATTAAAAATAATTTAAATGTCTGAATTAATTGTTTCTGTAAATTAGTCTTCAGCCTCATTCAGCAATAGTTTGTTGTATTTAGGGTGTTAATACATGTATGTACTATCTTCTAAAATTTATTCTAAAGATTAGTCATTATAAAAAAAATGAGAATAAAATATATAAACCGTTTGAACTGAAATAGTTCAACTATTAATGCATAACTCAAACTAAAAAGACCCAGATGGAATTTCACATAAATCTACCAAAGTTTCTTTGTTACACCAAAAACATTAAACATTTCTGTTTCTTTGAATGCCCAAAAGAAACACCATGAAGGGTTAGATCATGTCACGTTATAGTGACACGCATGTAATCTATTTTTTGTTTAATTTTTTTTGATAATGACATGTATTTCCTGCATGGCAGTTGCTGACCTGCTGTGACAGGTGTGTTGTTTTCAGGTGGTTTGGGGTATTTCTTTGCACATACCTGAAAAGATCTTATCTATTTAAACCAGTTTAGCTACAGTTTGGAAGAGTTTTGTTTAAAAAAAAAAATCCAGTGTCAATTCTTGTTCTTTTAGTTTCACTTTGAGATTGATGGACATACAGCCTAATAGAAACACGTGAAAATCTGCTGCACACGATTAGTTTTTTTTTAATCCAGATATTAAACTCCTGTTATTCTTTAAAATATTTTTTTGCATTAATTTTAACAATAAAAGGGATGTCATTTTCTTATGTTTCACATCGCTTGCACACAGAAATCTCTGAGATGCCGGGCGGATTCTTAGAAAATAGACTTTACAGACTTGATCTGAAAGGCAGAGCCGTTTAATTTGTCCCCCGTGTGAGTTTAGCTTCCACACAAACACACTTCTGTCATTTCTAAACACTTTCTGCCTTGATATGAGCCTGTCAAATTCCCCTCCGACACTTGTCTTGTCTCATGTGGGACATTTCTCTCAGCTTCAAGATTCCCTTGTTGTGTCGGTAAGACAGGCAGCAGAGAAGCCGCGGCGGCTCTCCCCTCGCCCGGGTGTTGCCTGCCTGCGTCGGGCGGCTCTAACGGTGATTTGAAAGGTGCGGTGGTGATGACTCACTGCTCGATCCCCGCTGCAAAAGGTGACCACCCTGACGCTCTCATTCCTGCCTCTGACGTGTATTCATAATGAAAACAAAGAGCAAAGCGATCGCAGCTAAGGGTTAATAATTCTGATTCTATTAAGTGCATTTCATTTCCACAATCATCTGTCACCAAAACCGTCCAGGCAGACGGTTCCACCTGGTTTCCAGAAATTCTTGTTTTTCATGCTCGGTGGCCAAATTCTCTGATAACTCGAGTTAAAGACAGGAACATTTCCAAAATTGCGAGCATGATAAACAAATCAAATAAAAGCATTTGATCCGGCGGATATTTCTTGCAGTGGGCAGCGTCGGAATTTCGCCCAACTTTTGTGACTTTTTTTGACTGTTCTCCCCCCTGAGCGCCTTCGATTGCACAGAATCGGAACCTGTTGGCGTTTGAAACCCACGGGGTGTGTTCCGATTTTATTGTGATATTCTAATTGAATGCTTCCGGGGACAAAAGGCGTTGTTGCTACTTGATCTCAGTCAGAGAAGCCGATGGCGTCACTGTTCCGATGCAGGAGCTGCAGAGAGGAAAAGCTCAAGGTCCTGACGAGCCTGTCAGTTCAGCAGCTCAGCTTGACAAGTTTCCTTATTAGGAGGTTTGATTAAAGGGGCTTCGACGCCGCTTGTTCACTGGAGATTTACATGCGTTCCTTAGTCATAATTATATTTTAAAGTTGAAATTACAGTTGATTTAAAACACATCCAAGCGATTAACGAGCTGCTTTTTCAACTTTCGCACATTGGGCATGTTTATTATTCTCTCTTTTATTGCGCGAGATTTTAAGATTGGATGTATCCTCCTATGTCCATGTGGGCATTTTGTAATGCATGATGTCGATGATAAATAGATTTCCAGCTCCCCTTAACCTGAAACGACATCAGTGGGTAATAAACAGTTGATGTTTGCGCCTCAGAGATGCGTAATTGCGCATCCTGGTGAACTGGGATCACCTTACGCTGTTGGATGTGTGAAGGATTTGCAGCACCTGTCTCTCCACTGCAGCATTAATGTTTAGCTGTACACTGAGCTCGGTTTAGCTTCTTTTAAATGCTTTGAACTAGTAAATTTCATCAGAAATTGCACAGCTAAAATATATGAAAATATTTGATCACCTTAGCCCACCCCGGATGAAAATAGAAATATGATTGTTTAGAGTCAGTAGGTGCTTTGTGGACACTTTGCTGCTTTAATGAACTGAAGAAAATACTTCGTCTCATAATTAATATTAATATTTATTCCACTCATGTGTTTAGAAATCATTTTTGCAACGGAAAGCCTCTTCAGTGAAGGTGGAAATCATTTTTCCTCCCAGGTTCAAAAGCTCGACTAATTTTCCTGTCTGTGGGGTGATCTCGTTCTGATTTGTTTAACGATGCTTGCATTTGTTTCTGGGTAGATAAAAAAAAATCTAGCCCGCTTTAGGGCGCAGCGGATGCGGAAATGTGTCTGTCCAAGGGCAAAGTGTCTCTCTTCTTAAAGTTTAAACAGTGAACGTGCAGATTAAAGTGACAGAACGAGAATTCACGGAGTCTTCAGTCTTGATGATGCCACTCGGGCTCTGATGCGTGTTGGAGATATGCTGTTTAACCAGCAGCGACATCCTTTAAGAGGTGAGACTGATAAATGACCACAGCAGTGGAAGGAGAGAGAGACAGACACACACAGAGAGAGAGAGAGAGACAGAGAGAGAGAGGTATAGAAGTCTGCCCAGTAACAATCGCTGACAAACTATTGGCTATGCAAATAGACACACAGGGAGGAGGAAACAACTTTGCTAAAAAAAAAAAAACTTTAAAGAGACATTTCCCCCACTTTTCTCACAAGCATGGCTATAAAACAGCTCTAAAGCTCTGAGGACTTTACAGTCCCCAGTCCTCCCCTGATGCACCGAGGTCTCGTTTCATTCAAGCCACAGTCTTTGAAGTTGACTAAGAATAGGAGGGGGATTAACATATTTACCCATGCAGATTCTCTTTGTGACTATATGTGAGGCTAAATCATTTGGCAGTCATTTTTTAATTATCTGCTCAATGACTTAACACTCGCAGAATCGTTTCCACCTGCTTTTTTCCCTGTAGATGATCACAAAAGTCTAATTAAAAATGAGGCTTTACAGCAGGAATTGGTGAATTAAAGTCGAAGTTATTTTGGCTGAGCAGAGACACTTGTCTTGTGTTATCTTTAAGAGAAGATTATGCAAAAAAAAAAAAAAATTCAGCTTCAAATTTCCTAGAAAGCTATCTCAAACCACAAGCAGTTTGTGGCTGCTATAAAAAAATTGTATAGAAGGTTGTACGTCTGTGTGTGCGTGTGTGTGTGTGTGTGTGTGTGAGTGTGCGTGTGTGTGTGTGTGAGTGTGGGTGGGTGGGACCGTGGTGCGCACACGCGCATATGTCACTTAACATGTAGCGTTAATGGCCGATAAGTACAGTAAGGAGGTTCAATGAGTTCACTGGTAAACGCTGGCAGACCTGTTGCTTTAAGTGGAAATCAATACGAATTAATCACTTTTAAAGATTTGGGTTTTACTAGTCCAAACTCATGCAGAGTGCTCTCACAAGGGGGCACTTGTTGCACTTGAGCAAGTTTGTTTCTTGGAGCCTTTTAAATGCTGTATATATATATATATATGTGCCCACAACACAACAGTGAAGAATCCATTCATTTGTTCATATGTTGAGTGACAATATCCATGTGTCTGAAATCATCGCCACCAGACAGTCGAGCCCCAACAAAAAGAAATGCACTGCAGACAAACGAGCCTGTTCTGTGTAAACAGCCCGTCACGCATTTTTTAGCCTATACATCCAAATCTTGTATATGATTGTGTATTTGTTCGCCTTAATCTGTCGCATTAATGCAAAACGCGCGTAAAAGCCGACTTCGGATTGATCTGGTCCACACCTTTTTATCTGCATCATCTATGTCTAAAAAAAAAAAAAAAGTGTCAGCCTCCCAAAAATGTGCAAAGAAACAAGTTTCCAGAGAGTTTCCTCGCGTGTCACAATAGAAGCAGGGGGACAGGAGTGTGCAGCGTGTTGCGTCTGGTCTATACAGAGGTAATGAAGTGAATTGCGTCAGTGCGCAGGCAGGGGTAGGGTTGAAACTGCGCCTGATCTGGCCAGGCGGATGAAAGTCGAGGCGCTCAGTAGGGAGAGGAAAAAGTTCTCAACAAGGAGAGGCAGGACTACTCTGACGGAGCCCCTGCAGTCTCACTCTTTATGCCTCCAACAGACTTTCCCTGCACTCTCTGTCTGCGTTTTTGCTCTGCAACGCTGCTTTTACGTTTCCTAAGGAGAAATCCGACTTTTTTTTTTTTTTTTTTTTAACTTAAGTGAAAGCACCAGCACCATGGAGCTGCTCTGCCTCGAAATGGACACCATCATACGAGCTCGTCCCGATCCGAATCTCCTGTGCGATGACAGAGTCCTGCAGAGCTTGTTGACCATAGAGGAGAGGTTTCTACCCCAATATTCCTATTTCAAAGGCGTCCAGAAAGATATTCAGCCGTTTATGAGGAGGATGGTCGCTACTTGGATGTTGGAGGTATATCGAAACACCGAGTGCTGACAAGTCTTATTATTTCCGTGCTCGACTTTAAAGCCTCCTGATTTGTTTCGTTACTACTTTGCCGAGCGCTGCTCGCGGTGTTCGAACACCAGACGAGGCTCGGCTCGTGTCTCCGTCCGATTATTTCCCCGATCAGCCGAATATGTCGCTTTCTTTAATTTCTTACCATTTTTAAAGTCCGCTCGGGGAGACTGCGCTAGTCAAACAGCGAACCCATTACCTCTGTCCCCCCCCCCGCACACTTTCCTGGACATGGCTCACAGGGTGTCTGCACGGGGCTGCCCGTTGATTATTTCATGTTAATTTTTGTAGATAGCCCGAATATTTCATGCACACGTATGCATTCCCCAGTGCAATTCTGCCCTGCGCTGTTCTATCGCCATGTTGGTTTTCGCCGGAGCGCTTGTGCTTTTAACGGGACTTTACAGTGTCATAAAGGCGATAACAGCGGCCGAAAGGCGTCGGCAATGACAGACGAGGGTCTCGTGTGTCCGTGGAATATAGAAATGATGGCAGAAAGCGTTGCAGATGTTTAGATATCTATTTTGAATGTCGGAAGGGGCGAGGGCCTTATCTGTCCTGCTGCTCTTCCCCTGTCGCAGCGCCTCAGCCTGGAATTATGTTCGCTTTGTGTCACTTCGTTCAATATTTCTCGTAAACACCCATCTGTAAACAATCTCGAGACTTTGAGATTTATTTTCATATAAATATCGTCGGTGTCCGACCTAGTGGCGATTTTTAATTAATTTTTGAAATGAATATACCGAGTCGGCAGTGACGCACACCACACCGACTCGCACCACTCGCTTTTTATTTTGACATTTTATTCATATTTGTCGTGGGTGAATTTGGATAGGAATTGTCGGATATGATGTAGAATGCCCCCCTGAACATTATGATGCGAAAAAAGTCGGTCTAGATAATTTATTTATATTTTTAAATATTTTATGAAAACATGACGAATGAAAAAGTGTGTTTCCGTGTGCTGTGCTGTTGGGGTGTTTTTTGGCTCGGCTGATTGTGACTTGAATTCATTTCTTAGTCAATGAACTGCAGGAATGTGACTCTATTGACAGTATGTGTCTGCGACCTATTGCATTCTTTGTAAAATAACGCATTTTTAATTAATTTATGATGGGGATGGGCGCAGATTCTTGGCCGGGCCCCAACTATGCGTGTCATTGAATTTATATGTTCTTTTTATGTGATGCGACTTTTGTTTCGTTATCTCATAAAAGTTTTACGTACATTTCAAGTGCTGCAAAATGAGTCAGGTCACTGCTGGCTGCCTTATTGATTCCAAATGCTGAACATCGCTGCATTGTCTGCTGTCTCTTTCTTCAGGTCTGTGAGGAGCAGAAGTGCGAGGAAGAAGTTTTTCCCTTGGCCATGAACTACTTAGACCGGTTTCTAGCCGTGGTACCCACCAAAAAGTGTAACCTGCAGCTGCTGGGAGCAGTCTGCATGTTTCTTGCATCCAAATTAAAAGAGACTCGTCCACTAACCGCAGAGAAGCTTTGCATCTACACAGATAACTCCATCAGACCGCAGGAGCTGCTGGTAAGCAACAATATAGTTGGAGACACTTGACTAAACTCACCCCGACACGTGTGAGGATTCACGCCGCGGCCATCAGCTGATGCGTGGTTTTTTTTTTTTGTTTTTTGTTCCACGTTTATTTACCCTTTGGAAACCAGCACTTTGATGCGGTTCTTTAAGGGGATTGGGGATGTTCATTTTCACAATTCATCTCTAAACACACGAGCTGCTCTCTTGTCTCCTGTCGCCAAGTGTGTTGAGCAGTGTCCTGTTTGCACCGCATCCCCATCAGAGACCCATTAAAGAGCAAAAGCCCCAAAGTGAATTGTTCCACAGGGAGTCACTTCACTGGACGCTGCAGCCTGTGTAGTGGTCTCCATCGCCATCTAGTGGCAGATATTTGTGCAGAGCAACGAGGTCAGCTTGAACTCCAGCCAAAGTTCTGACTCTGTTCCTGTCAGCTAGAGAGAGAGAGAGACACCGAGAAATTCAAGTTTGCCTTTTACAGTTTAGCTTTCGTCCAAATATAACCACGCATGATGCACACATTATGTCATGCTGCACTTTTTCTGCTTATCACAGGCTTTTACATTTAGAAACGTGGCTCACGTTCAGTGTAAGTGACGATGCAGGGTAGATCCTACGTCATTTGGAGCAGCAGAAATGTCACTCCTCTGTGTCCTATTTATTTGATAAGGTCTGCATGGCCTGATAATACCAGCTGCTTTCACCAGTGCAAACTAATTCATTAACTCGCTTTCACATCAGATAAGCATTTCCCTACTGCTCTGTGGTGCTACATAAACATTCCTTAGTAAACAACAGTCAATCCCACCCATGTTGTGAAAGAGGCCACATATTATTATTCAAACGTGGCTGATGGTCGCACGTCTGCGTCACTGGCGGACTGGCGGCCCTACCCGCTGAGCTGATTGCTGCAGTGTACAACGAGCTGCTGTTAGTTGTGTTGGCTTCTGATCATTTTCTGTGATGTATTTCTGTTTGAGGATATCACATCATCTTTAATTTCCCTTCTCTCTTGTGAGGCTTTCAATGGTCAGCATGCTTGCATATTTGTATATTTTTCATGTGCATAGTTAAGTAAAGATGTTGCTATCTTCAATAGAGTCATGTCAAACAGTAAACAGTCCTGCACCTTGCAAGAAATCAGAGTCCATCTCCGCTTTAATTTCAGTGTGAAGACAAAGCCCCAGTCCTTGACTTGGTTTTCTGAGGCCTCTTCTCACTGTTTCTGTATAAGGCAGTATTTTGGCTAATGTGCTGATACAGGAAACAGAGATCAGCTGCTCAGGGCATGTGATCGTTTTTTTTTGTTTTTTTTTTGTCCTCGTCTTTGCCAAATTTCTTGTAAAGAGAACCGCAATGTTACAAAGAAGGTGTGACCAGAGGAAGGCAGTAGCAGAAGGAAGTGGGTGCATGCCTGCCACTCTTCTCAGCATAGACCTTGTGTTGCAAGGTTTTTCACAGCTTTCGCTGTAGACTTAATTCTTGCTGGTATTGCTGGAAAAGGCTTTCGAGAGCAGGAGGCCACCATGTTGCATGAGCATCCACAATCGACAAACAAACGAATGGTATTGTAACTGCTGTTACATCTTCAAACAGTTTTTTAGCTCAGTTTGATTTAATGTTTTCAGACAAGATGGTACCTACGGGGGATACATCTTTAAATAAGAAGGTTTAATATTCAATCTTAGGCAATTATAGGCATGAAAGATCCTTGTTTAAAAGCCTTTAAATTGTCTGCTAGCAGGAAGGTCAGTGACAGCCATGTTGAAATGCCTCATGACTTGAGTCCATGTGCGCTCTCTCTCTGTCTCTCTCTGTCTCTCTCTTGCTCGCTCTCTCGGAAAGGGAAAATGAAGAGCATCCGTAGTCACAAGGCTGCAGTCCGGAACCAAACCACAAAATCTTTTCCCAAATTAGTCACCATTTCTTTCATTAATCACCTCCTCCTCTAGGAAGTGAAAGTAACAATGCACAGTAGGAGAAGCCACACCTAGTACTCCCCTTCTGCTATTTCAGAAAGGTGTTGAGTAATGTTGGATCTTAAACCTCTCGTGTAAAATAAAGTCTTTATCCTGTATTTCAAAATTGGCATTATTCCTGTAAAGCATAACAAGAAAACAAATCTGGACAATAGTTTGTGTAAATTTACATAAGAAATGAAATACTGTTTAACTTAAAAATAACACATTTTTTTTTGCTGATGCTCAACAATCACAGCCTATCGTGTTCATTTTTACCATACAAAGTCTCACACGTGTATATACACACAGGCGCGCGCACACTGAGGCGAACCTCTGGTGGGCCTCTCTAGGAAAGTCCCCAGATGCCAGACAGACAGACAGACATACGGGGAGGGAGACGGTGTTGTGAGGTCACCTGAGTTGGTGGCATTGCTTGTGTTTCCCTGTCTCAGCCCCAGTCAAGCAGAGAATAACATAAGAACAATAATTCCTAACCTCCTCACACTCACCACTGTACAAGGCCAGAGTAGCACTCGCACACTTTAGGCTGAACAACGGCAACAACGTCGCAGTTTTACACCATGATATGTGAGTGTGTGGTGGTACTTTGTGTCGCTTACACACTGTCCCTGTCTACTCTGTGTGTGCGTGTGTCTCTCTCCAGGAATGGGAACTGGTGGTGTTGGGGAAGTTGAAGTGGAACTTGGCAGCAGTGACGCCAAACGACTTCATCGAGCACATTGTGAGGAGACTGCCGCTGCCCGAGGACAAGCTGGCACTTATACGCAAACATGTTCAGACCTTCATTGCCCTCTGTGCCACAGGTAGGACCCAGTGGCTGTTGAGGTCACGCACACTTAATAATGTCCTAATGAACCGTGATATTTAATTAGAAAGCCTCATCCGAACGGTGACAGTACAGATTGCAGTGTCATGTTGAAATCTTTTTTTCTTTTGTTATTGCTCTCATTGGTGTTGCAAGTGTCACTGATCATACTCAAGGTGCCAAGTCAAACGGAGCGGTAATGGCTTGCATCAACATACTTTCTCGTGTTGCAAAACATTTTCAACTGCGTGTTCTTCTTTCAGCGCCTTATCAAAGCCTTCTTCACTCAATAACGCGCGGCAGCAACTCTGTTTAGAGGCGTGCTGCGGGCCAGTCACGGCCCGCCGTAACTTAGCTGAGGTGCATTATCTCCAGTGGGAAAATAGTCTGCCTGAGAAAAGCATGTGTCATGGATGACATCTCTGCGTTAGACATGTAGGTCTGACAGCCATCATCAGTCTTCGCCCGGGCGGCTGTGTTGCGTGTTTTAGAGGGATATCAGTGGCTTCCAGAGCATCCAGTAACACTTCAAAGCAGGTTTTTTGTTTTTGAGGGGCATTCCCATGTTGCACAGGGTCGGAAAGAGGAATGAAAAAAAGGTGGAGGGAGGCGGGTCTTTGTCTTTCTGCTCTTGAGGTAAATTGGTCCCTCGAGATCAAACGTCCATCGAGTCGTGGGAGGGTCGGGGAGCCCTTAACATGATCTCAAGAGGCTGCTAGTTTGAGGCACACAAGATGCAGGAGGGAACAGGGAAGAAATCGAGGAAGCCGGAGGAGTGTATTGTTTTTTCACTGCCAATTCTAAGGCTTGTCATGTTTTCATATCTCATCCCCCTGCCTCCTTCCTTCCCTGTGTCTCTCCCCCCAACTTCTCACACCTCCCCGCCCAACAGCTGGAGGACATGATAGCTTTCCCATGTTGAGATTCGCTGTAGGGCGAGTTTCTCCTGTTTGCATCACCTCCAGCTCCACGTTCAAGGCTACAAACAAGTCAGTGGGGTGTAGAAGAAAATGAGCACCTCAACCAGTTCCGAACATCCCGAGGAATTCATCTTAACATTAATGAGTAATTAAGGAGGCTTTTTGGCTCCTTTCTTTATCACTTTCAGTATGAGCTCCACCACCGCCACTAGCTTCCGTTTCTGCAGGCATCAAACAGGAATGCAGACTACACCCCCCATGGGAAAGAGCTTCTTGTGCTGACATCATTATAGTCTGATGAATAGAAACAAGGGAGGTGACAGGTATTTACAAGAGAGTTTTGGTATTTAGCGCACTGATTGTGCAATGGATATGATAGGGTGAGAAACGTCTGCAAGGTATTGATGAAGAAATGTCTGTTGTCTTGTTCTTTCTCTGTGCCTCCCTTTCCTTCTCTCTCTCTTCCTCTCACCGGCTCACCCCACAACTCTCATCCCTTATTTTGTGCCAGCAGATTAATGTTCAGAATGACAGCATGTCAGCGATCGGATCTATTCCCAAAGCAACATTGTGAAAGACTCAGCATGCACTTTGTCCTTAATTGCTTCAATGAGGCAGTGGAAATAAATTTCCATGCCTCCTGGAGTCGTCCTCCTGACATTGTTTTTGAGGGGAGAGACTTTTTGGAGATAGCTCTGGATTAGCAACAGGCCATTTATCTGTGTATGCTTTCCCCGGACTTGTATCCAAGCAAACAGCGAGCGAGGGCAAGGCTGAGAAGGAGAGAACGCGAGTGAGTCAACAATTTGATGCATCTGAAGATCTCTGGGAATTCAAAACCCCATCCGTGGAACGTTCCCAGCCGTAAATCTTTGGGTTATCTGGTGCGAATCCTCCTTGAGACGTCCTCAGAGCGGAGCTGAGAAGGTGAAGGCGCAGGAGAAGGAGATCTCTCATGAGGATTTACATTGGCAAGACGGTTGACCACAGGTCAACTGTGGCCTTCCTATTTCACATAGTCTCATTCAACCCAGCGCTACTCCCACCACGGCTGCTCCTACGCTGAAAAAAGAAAACATGCATAAAACCGCAGCTCTCTGTTTTTTAGGGAACAAGAAGAGGAGGAGTGCAGAATAAGGCCTCTCATTCCTAATGGCTCCTCTCTTTTGATGAAACAGTTCCGTTCGGGCCACTCGGTGGGATTTTGTCAGGTGGCGCAGGCTGGCTCTGTATTAATTAATAACATTGGCTGGTCCATTCACAACTATGCAAATGGCTGTGGGGCTCAGCTAGAGGCTGGGAGAAAGGAGACAAAAGGCTTGGCCCTTACATTTCATATGCAGAGCCATGCGAGGGTCAGCGCTGCAGGGCCACTTGATAGGAAACACCAGCGTTTCCCTCAGGCAGGCCGCCGGATAATAGTCCAGAAACAAGCTCATTAAGGGAGATTATGAACCTCCATTCCTACACACAGACACCAAGTACTCCAAGCTTCCTCTTCTATTCTAATTCAATTGAGGTAAAGTGGAAGAATGGACGGGTGCATGGGGCAGACAGATGCACCTCAACCTGTCTGCTGCAGTTATTGAGCTCTGTCTTCTTGCCATATTGGCAGGGATTATGGTCTGTTTTTTTTTTTTTTTTTTTGTTTTTGTTTAAACCGACTCCAATAGCTCACATTCTAACGGCACGCATGGAATGGTGACAATAGTCACAGAAGTCGATCAAAAGAAAATTCTGGATCACAGCCAGCCGTGCTGTCCAAAAGAGAGTCAATTGTCCCGGTGGACACAATGAGGATTTTGCTACAAGTTTGGATGTAAATAATAGTTTATTTAAGTGACTGAGTACTCTCTCCTTTGTCTCAGTACAGTATTTGATTACTTTCCTCTGGCATGTGGACGTGTCTTTGGATTGGATGAAGTAACTTGATGATTAACTGGTTAGTTTCTATGGGACAAACTAATGATTCACTAGCTAACAAACAACAGAGTTAAGCTTTGTGGCGTTGGTTCACTTGAGTTTTAGTGTAACTGTAGCAAATTTGATCTGAAATGACACCGCTACTAAACGCTGGTCACCCAAAACATAGCACGGTAATGTTCCAACATATCTTAAAGAATGATTAAAATGCCCTGAAGATCAGTGGCTATCCAAAACCGTCATCAAAGTTCGACAAATTTAGACTTTGTCTGTTCTCCATATTCGGCAGCTTTCCTAATAGTGTAGCTCGATAACAGCAGGAAAACACGCCCATTTTCTTTTTGAAGCAGTTAACGTCTAAATCTTCTAAAATGATTCATCGGTACCTTTTCATTCAGGCCATTATGTGTCATTGGTCCAGAAGCAGAAATGTTACTTGTAGCTTCCTTTTCAAGTGCCTGCTGCGTGGAGATTTCCCTCGAGGCTCAGCTCTGCATTTTAGAGATGAATGATTCACCTCAGATGTGGTCAGCAAAAGGTCTTTACTGGTGTTTGTTTACACAAAACCCCCTTCATGTTTGATGAGTCAGAACCCAAACCAATTAGCTACCTCATGCAACAAATTACTATCCCTGCGCACGCTCCACTGATGTGAGGAATCACTTCCGATCCGGTTGCGCCGTCAACACTTGAAGCAGGAAGAAGCTTCCTGACAGTATGCGCCCAAAAATGTGGCACGCACAGTGAATCATCAAGTGGCATGTCCTGAAAATCCCCCTGTTCTCTTCATTGGTGTAATCAGCACCGCACTAAAAATACTGTGGCCAGCTGAGTCACGCTGAAATACTGCAGTTATCCCACGTAGAACAGTTAGAATTTAAAAGGTTCTTAAACTTGCGTTTCCCTTGGAGGTCACATAATTTTAGTCTGTCCAATTTTATTTTCTATGACTAAAACCTTTCAGAGTTTTCACTTTGGCTGAGCTTCTACAAGTACTCCAAATTATATCATCTACATAGCTAGGCAGACTGAGAGTTTTTCAATATCGGAACCAGGCACAAATACAATTAGCAACGTGCGCTCGTCCAATGTGGAGAAACGTGAACTCTCCTGCTAATCGGAGCCAAATCTGTGCGCTCCTCATCCGACGCCTGCAGCTGTAACACTCAGGATGATGGTGCAAGGCTACAGAGAGCTGTCACAGGATGCAACAATTAAGGAGGAATTCTGCTCTCTGGCAAATGAGTTGAAATCACAGTTTGAGCAGGGTGCGTGACTCAAGACTCTCCCCAAAATTTGTTGTCTGTTTGTCTCCAGAGTTACTGGAACAAGAGCTAATGGAACATGACAACTAACTGTATCAAGTTATTGTTTCTTCATCAGTGATTGCTCCACTTGTTGGAAGAGCCCAGTTGGGAAGTTGTTGTTGTTTGTGCGTCTCAAGGAGCTGCACTAGGTGGATCGTCTGCGTGGTTCTCCACAGACCTTGTTTTGACTTTCAGGCTGTGTTGCATTAGCGGTGAAACTCACTGTCATGCCAATTCCGAAACGATGTTTGTTTTTGGCCCTAATCAGTCAACGGGCTCTGGGTGCTCGTAATCCTTCTTCTTTAATAAACAGGGTCAATAAGGGCTATATGTATGGAATACAAGACCCTGATTTATAGCACTGGAAAGAGAGGAGCGGCTGAAAAGGAGAGTTTTTTTTTTTCTTTCTTCTTCTGGCAGTTGTTCAACTTTCCAACTTTAATTAATTTACATCTTTAATGTGCATACTGTGCATTGCAGCCACCCAGGAGGAATGGGCCATGTAGGGCAGCAGACTGAGTGACCAGAGGCCTGAGGATGAAGTTTCAGGGGGTAGGAACATGGAGGAATGGAGACGAGGGGGCACAGGGAGGAGAAAGGGCCATTGAAGGGGGCGAGAGGCGTGGAGGCCAAGCCAGCCAGCCGCTGCTCACAGGGAGCTTTCCATCGCAGGCGTCCCCACTCAGCTACATACACTGTTTATCCTCAACATGAATATCAATGAGGGCCTCCTAAAATACGGCCATTCTTCCCCCCACATGCAGCGGCCACCAGGCCGAAGTATCAGCCTGCGTCGGCTGCACGCGCGCGTCCTTGTTCTGCCACAGACCTGTCTTGTCTTGAGTGCGAAAAATCAGCTTGTTGCCCACTGCCCGGCACTCAGCTCTCCCACAAACCTACGTCTGTCCTGTGTGTATGTGTGTGTGTGTGCCTGCATCTTAAAGCAGGCACTGGTGCATTGTTTCTTCCCTGTGTCTCTGAGGTGCCGGCCTCCCCGCCTGTCAGTCTGCACTCGCTGCACACGTACAGTAAATCCATGTATACCTTTGTCCTTTTCCCCCTCTATAGAAAGTTGTGCTCTTACAGCAGTGATGTAATGCTGAAGGGCTTTGTGTGCTCTTTCCTCTTGGCTCGAGGTAGCCTTTAATAAATCGCCCCTTGGCAGAGGCCCAGTGGTTAACACAGGGGTGTATAATAAGTTCATTTATTTGTCAACACTGAGCCCACAAGATGAGAAAGCGCCTGGCTGTGCATCTTAAAAAGGCAGTGAGGAGCTGCCTTTACAGCTATCAAAGGGCCTACATCTTTGATTCCAGATGAAAAAAAAAAAGGAGGAAGAAAAATCTCCTTCAGAGCCATCGCACGCAGTTTGCTTTGCAATTGAATATGGCAATATGTTAATGTGCAAGCTGTTTCTCTGCCCCCGCTGCCCACTCCTCCAGCCCATAGGTGGCCCGGCAACAGAGGCATACTTGTAGGGGGGTGGGGGCTGGGGGTGCAGGAGGTGAGGGTCACTGGAGGGCGACTCTTTTCTTCTTCCAAAACCTCACAAGAGTCTGGACAGAGACTTGAGAGTGATGTGCAGCAGAATTGTCTACCCCCCTCTCTTCTCCCACCACGCCCACCACCTTCCCTTCTTTTCTCCTTGTTGCCACACCGTCCTTCCCTCCCTCTTCATCTTCTTCCCTCCATCGACCCCGTTGTCCCCCTGTCCAGCCAGAGTCTTTGTCCAACCTGTCTCGCTGAATTGGTATCAGCAGAGAGGGGATGGATGCTGTGTCTCTCAATTGGGTGAAATGAGGTGATGACTCTGGACAATGGAGTCACACTCTTCCGCCTTCTCTCTAGCAAGCCCGCCACTCTATTAATATGCTAAAAGATAGGAGGGCTGCCAATGCAAACCACTGCCTGTTGTAGCAACAAAGACTGGGGCATGTGTGCCATTCACTGGCCCCATCTAAGCAGGCCATGTGTTGTCCAAAAAGAAAGGTAGAAGTTGAGCAAGACATAAAGAGAGAATAGAAAAAGCTGTGTGTGTGTGTGTGTGTGTGTGTGTGTGTGTGTGTGTGTGTGTGTGTGTGTGTGTGTGTGTGTGTGTGTGTGTGTGTGTGCGCTCTCTCTCCCTGTCTGTCTGTCTGTCTGTCTGTCTCCCTTGCTCTCTCTCCCTGTATGCCAGTTGCCTTGCCTTTTCGGGCTTCTGGCCCGTTCACAAGCTGTCTCATTTGCATTATGAATGACAGTGAGGGGAGCTAACAAGGTTATTGGTCTTTGAGACGCACGCCTGTGACCACACGTGGAAAAAGGACCTACAGCAGTGAGCATTGGCAGAGGCACTGAGCCTCTTTATTCCTCCCTTTCCAAGCGCTATGGGGCTTTTTTCAGCGAGCACACGATTTACTCAGGAGATGGAAGAAAAGGGGCCGGGCTGGGGAAAGGGGGACTTGGGTGGGGAGCGGGTGAGGGTGGTTGCTTTTCAGCTCCTTTACAAGCCAAGTGAACCCTCATTATCCCGGCCCCTGGTCATTAGTGAGCGCTGCGTTCAGACTCAGTGCAATAGAAGGATTATTTATTAGCTGACTGTTATATTACAAATTTATATTGTCTCTGGGAGGAACACGTGTACTTTTTTTTTTTTTTTTTTTTTTGTGGAGCGTATGAAGCAAAAGTGTAATTTATAAACTGCACCAGGTGAATTAAAGAATCCTTTTTAGTCAAAGTTTAAACCGTTCTGTAAACATTTCACCTCCCTATTAAAATGTTTGTATCATCTGCAAAATGACTTAAGTGCAGTGTTTCTTCCTCTTACAGATTTCACATTCGCCATGTACCCTCCCTCCATGATTGCCACAGGAAGTGTGGGGGCAGCGATCTGCGGCCTGCAGCTGGATTCAGCTGACCTGTCACAGTGGGGTGACAGTCTGACAGACCTGCTGGCCAAAATTACAAACACAGAAGTGGTGAGTTCGTATTCTAACCCTTCAACCTTCACATAGAGTAAAACATATTTCAAATTGATGGAGCTGGATGTATTAGAATGAGGCAGCGTGTTAGTGTGTGTGCAGTCATCATTTTGGAGTTCACTCTAACTGTGATTCAAAGCTGAATAAGCTGCCGCTCTTAATGGAAGCTTTCATCTCTGCAGTCAATTGAAAAGCCATAGTTAACTCATCATACCAGTAAAACAGGGTTTTACAATCTACTAGTTAACAAAGCAAATTCTGTTTTTTTTTCTGCTAGACTTGCTACTTCTCAGAGGGAAAATATCCCTGTTATTTATGTCAAAAGTTAAGAAACCCCACGCTGTTGAGCTTGTGTGTTTGCAACAGACAGTAGTTGATGTTGAAATGCCACACTCAGATTTGGCTTCCACGCCGGGATTCGGCTTGCCACCAGCCCATTTTGGGAGTGGAGAGGTTACGACCAATATTTGTCATGAGCAGAAAAAATCGAAAAGAGGAGCAAGTCAAGAACAAAACCGTCCTTATGAGACGAAATCAGAGTTCTTATGTTTCTCTATAGTCTCTACTGTCTTGAAAGTTGGTGTGTGGCATGTTCTCCTGTTTTTCTTTTCCACCAATCTGGTCCAGCTTCTTAGGGCCCCCTCATATAAAGAATCCTCGAAATTGAGCCAGGTTGAGAGCATATACAGTGTGTTCTTTTGCTGACAGGAATGCTGGCCAGGCCGTTGTGTGGCTGTCTGGGTATAGTGAATGTTGCAGTGGTGGGTGAGTTGAGTCCAAACACAGGCAGGGCCTCTGCTAACTCTGAGATGCCTGGCTTTCGTCACATATATGGGAGTGGGCTTTAGCTTGCTATAGCTCTCTGCGAGGGTTAGCAGATGGGTAAAACTGCCGAGTGTAACTCATAAGTCAACTTATTCTGTATTAGTCTGCTGCATTTGACCCATCCTAAACGATCGGGAGCAGTGGACAGCCGCAGAGCAGCACCCAGGGACCAGTTCCAGTTCTGAGGCCACAACCTTGGCAGGGGTACTCCTAATAGTGAACATAATGAAAAGGTCTTTTGGTTAGTAACAGCAGACTTGGTGTAAACATGAACATCTCCGTTCACGCTGAGATGTTCGTGCAGATCAAAGGGCATGAATCTGTTCCCAAGCCTCAGCCCTGGTATGTTCAATTCTGTCCCAAAAGGAGGCAAAGGAGGAGGAGGAGGTGGAAGAAAGCTGTTGAAGTGTGAAAATGACACTGAGGGGGTGTCATGCCTCCCTCGCGACACTCGGCCCTCTCTCGTCTCGTCTGCTCACATGCTCCGTAATGCACCGGTGCTGGAAAGCACGGCTCCCTCTGGTGCGAGGTGTGTGAAGTCTCACTCAGCAGCTGAGGAACAAACAAATAGCTGCCCTCAGCAGCACAGGGCCTCAGTGTGTTTAGGCTGTGGGGTCTGAGACTTGAGGGAATTAAGTCACTCTGTGTCTCTGTGATCAACTCCTCACATTCTTGAATTCAGACAAGCCATCGCTCGCAGTAAACAAGCGGAGGCAAAGCAGAGGGCATCTGTCCTCATTCAACATACATGAAGGGCTTTACTATAAGCTACTAGGAAGCAGCCCTAAACTAGAGTAGCTTTTGCTTTGAAGAGTTACTTGACAACTTAACATCAGACTTGTGACCACTTGTGAAGTGATATAAAAACCCCAATCTCATGACAATGACTAGAATTAGGTGTTAACATCAAGTGGCTGCAGTGCTCTTGAATAATGTTCGAACATTTAGGCCTTTACGCACTAAAAAGAGGAAATGGTGATGACTGCCTGTGTCATTTAAGAACTTACCCTGCCATATTTTCCCTAAAAGCTGAACCACTTTACACTTCAATCCAACACCAAAGGGCCACCTCGACTTTAATTTCGATGCCAGTCATCAGGGTGGTGGCATTAACCTGAGTCTAAATGTGTTCACAGTGCTTGGCTTTGGCCGGTCACGCAGAGGCTCGGCTAGATGGAAGAGCGTCTCGTAGCAGGCCGGCCAAAGAGCCAGGCATAATATGTAGGCAAAGCGAGATTTGCCAACCTCTGCAGCTGCTGCTGCCAACAGCATCATGGCCAGTGCCACCCCCCTGGCATTCTGCTGGCATCTGTGGTATCCAGAAGCTGTGGTTTTCCAGTGGAAATGTGATAGGGCCAAGTCACCATCTTGGGCCACTGGAAGAATGTGTGTAGTCTCACATACACCTGGTGTGGCCAAGAGGATCCTCCCTCCCATTAGGGAGAGAGGACGAGGCTGCGTGCCAGAGAGCCGAGTCGTAATGTTCAAAGACAAGATATGTCGCATACAAACAGGGGCGAGACAGATCAGTTGTGGTTCAGCTGTCGTGGGAATTCAGCAAAAGACACAACAACACAACATTTGGACTAGTAGTTAGTATGAAGGCCAAGCGCCTCCTTTTATTCTTGAATCATTGAAACGGGAAATAGAGGTTAAAAAAGTTCACTTCTTAGATTTTATCTTATTGACACTTGATTTCTTTGTCTCTCATTTACCTTTTTTCACTCGGGGTCAGATACACAGACAACATTCTCAAACTCTTCATTTTTTTATTCCTCTTTTTAATTGCCGCGGTTTCCATTGTGGCCTGATTATCACTGAGCACGATGAGCTAGATGTGAAATAGAAATGTGTTTTGTTTTGTTTTCGTGAAGTCAAGATGCTTGCCACAAAGATTCATTTATTAGAAAAGATTAAGTATATTAACACACCCTGTGGCATTGCCACTTATGGTTTTTCGGCATGCAGACGAAGGAAGCTGAAAGGTCACATTTTCTATTGTAACTTGTAGAAATTTGAGTCATGTGGTGACTCCTTATTTCCAGTGTCAGCCTCCGGATATTTTGCTTTAAGATGTGTGTCGTCGTTTCAACTGTCTGACCACCAAGTCCTCCCAAAGTAGCTAACACAGTCTTGTGTGGTACAGTCAGCAGTTAAAACGCATTCCATGGCTTCACACATTTCTTCCTTTTGGTTTTGTCTGTCTGCACGACTTCCCCTGCTGCCATTGTCACATAGTCCTCCCAGGGATAACGTGCATGCCTTGAATTGTCTGAAAGACGGATTCTTGCAGTATAATGTATGTTTGAGGCAGGGCAGACAGAGCATTGTAACTAGAAGGAGGATCTGCAGCGGTCATGGCTTTTACGGCTTGAGGCTGCAAAATAAGATGCTTCAGTGTAGCATTAGCTCCCGTACCTAACTGATTCAGTGCTGCTGGGCCCTTCAGTATTCAAATACCTAGAGCTGCTCTGAAAACTGTATTGGTGTTTCCAGTAGTCACACATTGAAGTCATTAAAGTTTCTTGAATAAAGCCCCTGGGGCTTGGCATGGAATCTGTAGTGCTGCTCTAAAGAGCAGCAGTGACAGGCAGAGAATGTCTTTCAAGAAGTAAGGGCGTGCATTCTTGTGGTAAGACACGGGCAGTTCCTTTACATGTTCTGTGCTTTGCTTTATTTTCTCACAGGAATTGAAAGTTTATGACCAATGGGGCACATGTTGGTGGGAAGAGTGTGTGTGGATGTGAGAGAGTGTGCACAGGGCCATGTTAGCAACCAACCTCTGGAGCAGATTAGGGGATAGATGATGGTCGGGTCTCCCCCACGTCAGAAGTTTTGCCTGGGAGAACATTCCCCCTGAGGCACACACAGCCCAATTCAGTCCAGTTTTAACTATGACTGTGATGAAAAAAAACTCAAAAGAAATCTAAATAATAGAGATGTCAAGGCAGGAGTGATTTCACTGAAACAAAAAAACAAATGTATTAGAATTCTTAACATTATTTCACAGGTTCTCGAGCTACAAGTTGAATAAAAAGCCAAAAAACTCATGTGGTTTCCCCTCACAAAACACAGTGCCTGCCTCACCCTACAATGTGTCGTGCTGTTTGACCTTTGACACCATGACCTTTTGTCACTCAGCCATGTGCAGCTCCTGAAGAGTTATTCTCATGTGAGTGAGGTCTCGGTTCTCGATTTAGAGGCCCAGCAGCACACGGAGCTTGTAACACAGGCTCAAACTGTGGCCCATCAGGTTTAAATTAGCTGTAAATTTCTAAAGAATGTTTCACCGCTCCACAAGTGGTACACTTTCACCCTTCCCTCCAGCCATGCGGGGCTCTCAGTCATGTTTCCCACATACACACACACTCTTTCCCACACGCTTTAAGGCAGGCGGTTATGCATGTGTGTGCATGTGTAATGCTGACAGCAAGCACCTTGGCTTCGGTTGCGTTACAGTATTTTACCACCAGAGGGCAGCGTTGACTCTTCCACTGACAGGAAGTGTCATATTATTTGCTGCATTACAACAGTCTGCTCTGTCTTTAATGGCTGTAAAACAGTTTGACCTTTTTTCTTACGTTCTTGCGGACAATCCATTCCGCACGCCTCTAGCCTGCCCCTCCTCCCCTTCCACGCTTCCCCTTGCTCGCTCTCCCTGCGTTGCGCTGTCCCCTCTGTCAACCCTCCATCAGGGAAGGATATGAGGGCTCAGTGCTGTTGAGAGGCTTCTGTCCCAGGTGGATTCTCAAATTGCTGCACCGGCCTTTGATGGTGAAAGGCGAGCTGGCCAGGTCTCAGATGGATCCCCTGCAGGCAGGCAAGCACACAGACTGGCTCTCGTTAAAAAAGCACCACCTTTGTGTTCCCACAGGAGGTGGATGTAATTAACATAGCTTTAGTACTACCTGTGTTTTCAGCTGCCGTTGTCAAGGCTACTTCTGTTTGGGTTTTGTGTGTGTTTGGGAATGGCCTAGCTGATGGGATAGGGGGTTGGTGGCATAAAGGAGGCAGTGGTCTGCGTTCGTGTCTGTGCGTATGTTTGCGTATGTGTGTGCATGCACGTGAGCACTGCAGAGGGTGGCGTTCAGTGCACAGCCCTGGTGGGCTGATGTCATGTTTGGCCCTGCTCCGTGTCTGTGCTCAGCCTTGGCTGGAGCTGGTCATTCAAAACCACCAGCCTAGGTTGCGAGGGGGCCTCTCTGCTTCCACACCAGGGGCCCCTGTTCCTTTTGCATCAGCTACAGTTTTTTTGATTTTTCCAGATAATCTAAATGAATATCTGAGAGTTGGGAAATAGCGCACTGAAGCTTTACTTTCTTTGAAACCGTATGTTGTAACATCTCATAGTTCATCATGATCGAGACAGTGACACACAAGGAATAGCTAGCTGACCTGATTTTGAAAAAACCTTGCCCATAATAACAGCATATAATTGCTCACTCACTTACTCTTCCTTTCTTGCTGCGTCGTAGGATGTTCTGAAAGAGTGTCAGGAGCAGATCGAACGCGTGCTGGTGAGCAGCCTGCGTGAGGGGCGGCAGCAGCAGCAGCAGCAGCAGCAGACGCAGAGAGGGCCCAGCGGTAAAGGTCTGGATGAGCTGGATCAGTCCTCCACCCCAACAGACGTCCGCGATGTCAACTTGTGAACCACCAGACGGCATCATTGCACAGGATTTACAAAAAAAAAAAGCATCAGTAAAAAAAAACCTCAATTTTGTTAAAAGCTGAAAAAAAGAACAAAAGAACAAAAAATGTAAAAAAACAACACAAGCCCTTTAAAAGAAAAAGAACATTGCTTGCTAGTTTTTTTTGTAGATTTTCTGTTCTTCGAGTCAAAAACACCTGCCCATCAAATAGATTTTCTATGATGTTCTAGTTTAAAAGCAACAAATTTGATACGCAATGAAGCCCCGTGGTGCCTTGGATATACAGAAGGGAAGCTAATCGTAATTGCATTCTGCCTTTGATTGTATAGTGTGATCTTTAAGTTATATTTTAACCATAGCTGGGTAATGAGGATGTTCCGGTAGTAGTTGTGGAAACCATTCAGAAAAAAAAGCATACATGGGATCACATCTGGGCCTAAGTCTCTTCTCTCCATTTCCTTTAATATGAATACTGTCGCTATTATGTAGGTATGAGAGATTACACGTGTCAAAGGAAGGAATGGGAAGAGACAGACAGAGGACGCTGTGAGAACATTATGCTAAGTGTCTATGGGTTCCAATTCCAGGGAAGAGATGGAATTATTATAATTATTAGTAGTATTAGCAATTATTATTATTGTTGTTATTATTAATATTATTATTGGACATACATTTGGAACTAGGTAGTAGAGATCAATAAGCTCCTTTTGTCAGGCTGCTTGTATGTGTCAGTTTGTGGGTTCATTGTGTAAATGTGTGTTTGTGTGCGTGTACTGTACATGTCTACACGTTGGTGTGTGCATGTGGTGAGAATGCGACATGTGATCCGATATCTATTTTAGTAGGATGCATCCTAGAGCGAGAGGCACTTAAAAAAATCTTAAAGGGGTAAAAGACTACAAAGCAAGCCAAGGCTACACATAATACCAATAGTGTAACAGGGCATCTATGCTATATCACTGCCTATGTGCATTAACAGTGTATCATGGTTCATTGTTGGACAACAATAAACTCATGTGCATGAACTATGAGTGAGACAGACAGAATAAGACTTTGCAGAGGAAGGTGTCTGTGAATGGACATTTAAAACCATTCCCCTTCTGAGAGCATTTTTCTTGAGGTGTCTCACTTCGGACTCAGAGGTCATGTGAGGTGTTTGTTTATTACTGCCATTCTATTAATGAAATATTACAGATACTTCGTTCTTTTTCACGTTGTTACGAAATGGTGTTTCCTTAGTCGTGAAAGGCTGCTTGAAGTCTGAACAGGAGTAACAACCTCTTACGTGTGGAGCATGCGAACGCGTGTGAATACAGTAGAGGATGAGGTCTTGAAGAAAGTAATGCTTTTTAATGTCTGGAGCATGTTAGATTCCTCTGAATTACTTAGTAGGTAGGAGCTTGTGTGTGACATGGAAAGGATTAGAAAGAGAGGGACAGTTTGCGAGCAAGAAGTCACTGTAGAACTGTGGGTGGCGCATGATCGCGTGGCACGGGATAGTAGGACAAGGAGGATTTTACTGGTGCAGAAGCATGCTGCTGAGTAGGAGATGTGGAAGATGTCCAGCCAGTGGCTGGAAGGTGATAATGAACAAGATGCCCAAAGGCTTCACAAATGAAACTCTGACATCTGCGTATTTGGGTAGCATGAACCTGAATTTCTTATAAAGGATGTCTGCAATGATACAGCTCAGTGGACAAAAACGTTCTGTTTCCATAAACATGGAAATTAAGAGGAACTAAGAGTGTACACGAACAGATTATGTGATGATACATTTTTTTTGTGTGTATGGGGGTGGGGGGTGGGCGGGGATAATATTCTTTCAATGCATCTGGAGTCCCACATAGGGTTGTTTTCAGCTCCCCTATATGATTTCAATGGCAAAGCACTTTGAGAACATGCTCCCCAGGAGTCAAATAAAGGAAACGCATTGGGTGGCGATCACAGGTGAATGGATGTTTTCTTTTTTCCTTGTTAGCCTTTTCTTTGGATTACTTTGTAGGGCTGGTTTCCCAATTGTAAAAATTCAAAATTGAGAGTCAAAGTTACGCCAAGTGGACATTCCAATCGAAAAACACAACAAATCAACATTCCTATTTAAGCTATGTTCTAGTCAATGGGGAGGATTTGAACTAATGTAAAACGCCATTATGAATTGGTGAACACTTGGTCCATGGGTTCTGTTGATTTTCTTTTACATTGTCAAAAAAAATGAAATATTTGTTCTTACTTGAATCTTTTTTTTTTTTTTTTTATTTATCTGCATCACAGCCACAGATAGTCACACAGGGCAGCAAGAAGGTGGTCGTAACATCTAATATTTGCACATGTTCTTCAGAGGGCAACAAGGTTTGCATTTAAGAAACTGTTGAAAACCACCTTAGCTGATTTCTGTTGCAGTGGTTGGTCAGTTTTTTCGTGGTGCTGGCTTGTGTAGTTCAGGCCGAATGTCTGTCGGCGGATACATCTGTCCCCTGGTAGCTCTGCTGCCTCAAATCGTAGTGTGTTCGTCAGTCAGACAGACATCAGCACAAGAGACAGATTTTTTTTCTTTCTTTAGAAATTATTTGAATTATTGTAATGAGACACTGCTAGGTGTTCGTGACTTAATGCTTGAGGGTTTTTTTTTTCATGACCATGTGTGACTTTGCCGAGTGTGTGTTTGTTTGTCAGGCTGAAGAAAAAAATGTGGGGATTTAATGTTTTAATAATGTTTTTCAGTAAAACTGGGAATCAAATGATATTTGCCAAAACATCCCCAAATGAATATTTGATTTGCCCCCTTCATTCTGTCTCTGTTGGCCAGATGTAAGCTCTTGTCCAAACTTAATGGCTGTGATTTTCTCTCCTGCAATTTAATGTTGCATGTGTTGTATATTGAGGCCACCTTTTGAATTTGTGTTAGGTATATTATATGGGGTGACAGACCCACAAAAGGGGTTTTCTAAGATTTAGAGATACTGTATTCCAAAGTGAAGAGAGGACAGAGGAGGAGGTGTGAAGACATCAAGAAAAAGTGTCAATATTTTTGAGTTATTGTTGTCTTTTTGCGCTGCTAAAAGCTATGAATTTGTTCCATTTATACAAAAATAACATTACTTAGTTGTGATGTGTCACTTGAGTGTGCTGCTATTTTATAAACATTTGTATTATAATATAATTATTTTACTGCTTAAGAGATACATTCAGAAAAACAAAGTAGAGAAAGATAGAAAATCATGAAAAGAGTACTCGACTGGAAATGTTATTTGTACAGTTTGCTTAGATAGCATGTCCTCCTTTTTCCGTCTTTTTTTTATCTATTTTGCTCTTCTTCGTCAGTCAAATTCTGCATCAATGGTATGTCCTATACCTCAGGATTACTGGACAAAAAACAACACACAAATCCATCACTTATACCTCTGCAGTTAGGATGCCTGCAGCCCTGGAACAAACATACAGTGGGGGATCAAACAAAGCGACTTTGTTTTACTTATAATTCCCCGCCTGAATGGGGCAACAACTTGCTCGGTGTGATGGGAAACAGGACATATGCAAGGCTTCCACTTGGACTTTACCTATATTGGAGGGGGGGCTCATGACAAATGGGGGGTTATACAATAGATAGTTCGAGCATGTTCAGTTTTTGTTCATGTTGGTGCTACATCTGATTTGTTGTGTGTGTGTGTGTGTGTGAGGGAGGGAAAACCAGCATTCCTAAGACGGCCAAAGTGCAGTTGTTGCTTTATATACCCACAGTCACTGAATGTCAGTAGATGTGGATTCTGTATGTAAGAAAGATACGTTTTTGGTCTGAAACATTGTGTGTACGCATCGTTGTAACTGCCACAAAATAATGGAATGAGCTACACCTGTCGAGTCCAACCATAAATATCATGGAAGATATCTGGAAGATTCAGTGGTGCAGATTTCCCTTTGAGTTGCGACCCCCCACCTCCCCCTCCCCACTATCACTCATATCATGTACCTCAAATGTCTGTTGCACAACCTCTGTTTAATAAACTTCTGCTTTAAAGGGTGTGACACCACATCAGCTCACTAATTCCCATGTCTGTGTTCTTTTCAGCTGTGTGTTAGTATTTGGGCCATGATCCATAGATTAATCTGTGTGTGATATTATACACTGCTCTGACCACAATGTTCCCACAGTTAGAAACACTCCTGCAAAAGTGTTATTACGTCACCTCCTGACCTTATTACTGTAAAAGCGCAGTGACCATATTCATAGATATTCACTGCACATTTAATGTAAAAACCCTGTAATGTAAAACTGTAGTTTGCAAAGTTTTGTTTGTGTGCAGACACATTGTTCCTGCATGTTCAGTGATATACAGGTGATATACAGAAATACAGTCAGAACTTGACACTGGGGCCAGAGTGGAAAGAATTACAAAATATGCAATTTAGTATATTTAAGGTGCTTTCATATGTTTAGAAAAATAGAATTTTGTAGCAGTTGCAGCCAGGCAACGAATGGATTCTTAGCTCTTTCCAACTGTTTGTTCTTTGTTAAAACGGTAGATGAGTTTCTCACACTGAACAAACACTCTGTAAAAATTAATGTAATAGTTTGTTTACAGACGACACAAATATAAATGTTTTATTTAAACTTCTGCCAGCACTGGCAGAAGTTTGGTTCGTCCAGCGCCTCCTAGTGGACACTTTCGTAAATGGCCGGTTCCATGATTGAAAGCTTCACTGGGGCGGAACCATGACGTCATTTAATGAACTGTTGGTTTAAAACCCCGTGTGTTGGGAAAGGAAGGAAGCACGTGCGTCTTTCAGCCAATCAGATGAGCCTCAAGCTGCCCTGTCCGTGTTCGGGCCGCTTTGTCCCGACGCGATTGGCCACTGCTCAAACTCCCCCGTGCGTCACTTTCATGTCCGCGCGAGACTGGCCGTCGTCTTCCAGCGTAACCGGACACGTAATGCGCCGTTACTCCGCCGTCACCGTCCAAAACATGAAGGCGCTCACGTTCGGCCTGACGCTGGTCCGACAGTAAGTGGCTTTTTTTCCCATGTTCTACTTGTTCGTAGCAGGCGGAGGAGTGTAGGTCTCACTGTCTGTCTGTCTGTCTGTCTGTCTGTCCCTCCGTGGAGCGCAGAGTTCACGGCATGTCGCTGCGTGGAGACCGTGTTTCCGGCAGTCTGAGGTTTTTCTAGGTCATTGGAGCAGGAAGGTTTGGATACTATAACGGCGTGAACAGTGAACCATTCCGCCTTAATTCACTGATGTAACGTCATCAGACTAAAGCTGTGACGCCGTAGTTACATATTACAAATTACATAATTATACACAATTAACAAAATGTATTTGTAATATGTATGCAGAAAACTCACACCAGCTAGTGCACAGTTAAGTAAAGAAGGAGGCATCAATACGTCCGTGGATGTAAAGTAAATGGGCATCAACCCACAGAGATGGACATTCTCTAATATGACATCACATCAGAACTTTTTTCAGCTTTTTTTGCCTTTTAGCTGACCATATAAAAAATGGATGAAATTTATTATTTGCTTATAATGAATTAGCTATTAGCTGAACACAGCAACTGTGCTAATATCAGAAACTGGGACCATGATATGCAACCACAGTGGAACAGTGACCGTAGTCCAGCAGCTACAGGAGCCTTTACCGTCCATCAGACGCTTGAACCGCAGATTCTCTGAGGGTCTTTAACTAATCTGTTGATCATATTATTTTTGCATTTTGACATTGTTCACTCCTTTGTTTGGTGCAGTGGGGAAACACAGTGCAACAAAGAAGGCCTGCTACAAGGTAGAGTGTGATTTAGGAAGCAAGTGTTGTCACATGTCACATGTACATCTTACATTAATTTTTCCTACCCTCCACATAGGCCAGGCTATCAATTCACCCTTGTCTGAGACTGGGCTGCAGCAGGCCGAGGCTGCAGGCCACTACCTGAAAGATGTCAAGTTCACCAACGTGTTTGCCAGTGACATGCTGCGGGCCCAACAGGTACCATGCTGCATTTAACCCTGAAAAAGTATGAACGTTAAAGTGAAAAGCAAAACAAAATAGATGTCTCTAATTTCTCTATAATTACATGTAATAGAACTATGACAATACACTACACTGCTGCTTTTGTAATTAAAACATTTTCGTCATCTCTGTGAGCAACATTAATCACACAGTGTGGTAGTCAGCAGGTTTTAATCAGTTTGTTTTGCTCACACCTGAGAAAAATTTTGACTTTATTGAAAATGTTCCCTCTAATCCCTCTAGAGACAAGGAACAAAAATACGTGTAAGTGCCTGATGAGATCTGCTTGTTTCCTTCCAGACTGCAGAAACAATAATGAAACACAACAACAGGTGTTCAGGTCTACGACTGGTGTCTGAACCTTTACTGAAAGAGATAGTGAGTGATGATAATTCTGTGATTTTATAGCTAAAGTAATTTTGCACTAAAGCAGTTACTTAATCTACATTAGTAATAACTTAAAGAATCTGGTGAAAGATTTCTTGCTTTGCAGAACTTTGGGGTTGCAGAGGGGGGCCGTGTGCAGGATTTGAAAGAGATGGCCAGGGCAGCTGGCCAGTCATTTCCAGGCTTCACGCCTCCAGAAGGGGAGACCCAGGAGCAGGTGAGGCTGAACGATAGTATGATGAAAATAATGTAGCACATTTACCTCCAGGTTTGCACCACCCACGATAACTTCATGCAGTGTTCACTTATTACCACTAGATGGCAGAAAACGTTCACGTCCCCAGTCTGCTGCTTTCACAGTGCAGCCAAGAGCTACTTCATATTGTCTTTGACTCTACTAGACCATATTTCTTATGTATCTGCCAGACCACCTGGGGTGAATCAGAAGGATTCTGTTAGCTTTTTTTGTTAGAGGCTGATTCGTAGGCGTACTGTGTGTGTGTGTCTGTAGATACTACTTAGTGGGGACCAAATTTCCTTGTTTTAACAACACTTTTGTAAAGTGAGGACATTTTGGTCGGTTTTTGACGGTCAAGATTGCTTTAAGGGCATCTTGTCAAGCTTCATCCATTACATTTTGGCTTGAATATTAGCTCTAGTCACAGACGATGTATGATTAGGACAAGAGCATGCAGATATTCAAAGACAGATTTTATATAAACCCAGAACATCAGCCACTCTTCTTTCAAGCTTCTCTGACCAAATTACAGGTTGTTTGTCATGTTGTGAATGGTTTTGCCTATGTTGTATTAACTTTTACGCTTCACTATAGTTCTATGACTTCCAGTATGCCATTAGTAGAACGAAAGCAGAAGAGAAGCCGAGTGCTGCTTTTGACAGACTGTTCCTCTGTTCAGGTGAAGGAGCGGGTAAAAGAGTTTATGAAGAAAATGTTCCAGCAAATTGGGGATGAGCACTGGCATCAGACAGGGCTGGATGACACTTGCGTATCTGCCGCAGAACCATCTCCGGTGGAGGGGAAGGCAGACGACGGAGTCAGGGGCACCCCAGTCCACGCTCTGGTTGTCACCCATGGGGCATACATGTGTGTGGCTGTTCGCCACTTTGTGGAGGAGCTTCATTGTTCTTTACCTCAAGGTTCTGACAAAGCACACGTATTCTCCTTAAGTCCTAACACGGGTTTGTGTCGCTTTATACTCACCCTGAGAAAAGAGGATGACACGTTCAAACTGTCAGGGATCCACTGTGTGTTTGTCCACAGAGGAGACCATGTTAAATGGTGAGATCAGAGAGAGCCAAGTGAAGGACGTGTGACAGTGGTTTGGAGGAATGTGAGGGAGATATTGAAGAGATGGGGAGGAAGAAAAGCAGACATACAACAAAAGCTGAGGCTCATCACTGGAAGTTTACGTTAGGCCGAGCACCTTCATTTGAGCAGCAAAGCGACGTTGCTATCGTGTTACTGTCTGGTTGACGCATTCACTGTTGTCAATTTACACTTTGGTGAACTAGGACGAATGTGTCCTTCGTGTTGAACTGTAGATTGTCTTTAGATACCTCACTGCTACAATTGTACCTCCATGTTAAGAAGAACGGGCTGCAGAATCGGGCTTTCCTCTCGCAGTCCAAAAACGTGCATGTTAGGTTAACTGGTGAGTGTGAATGGTTGTCTGTCTGTGTGTGTGTCTCTGTGTTGGCCCTGAGATCGACTGGGGACATGTCCAGGGTGTAACCCACCTCTCATCCAGTGACGTGTGGGATAGTCTCCAGCCTCCCATAACCCTGAACAGGGTAAGCAGGTTCAGATACTGGACTGATGGATCTGTTGATACTTCATATTTATGTCGAGTGTACGGTTGAGATACAGTAGCTGCTGAAAGACCGTCCTAAACCTCACATTCACGTTATATTTGTTCTCATTTTGATTGCTAAATCTATATTTCGTTTTTTTTCCCTCTTTATTTACCCATTTCATTGCTACGCTAATAAATTTGATACTACTTGGACATTAATCAACCAGGTCCAACCAGTTACATAAGCTTTTACATAATAACCATGTGGTTGTTGTGGCTTTTCACCGAAAAACATTTAGTTCAACAGAATGTCCAGCAGTTTATTTGTTTTTCCTGTGACGAAGTAAAAAAGTTTTACACCAGTGTCACGCACAGGAACAGTTTAAATGGGAAATCAATGATAAAAAAGTACTGTCAGATCCACTGGTAGCAGCAGTCACCAGAAGTTATTCACAAAGTTCATAAGTTCTAGTTAAACTTCAACACTATCACACAAGAGCTGCGTTCCTTCCCATTTCCTTTTTTACCACAGGTTTGAAATGTTTTGCTAAAAAGAAAGTTACTTTTATCAGTGATCTAAAGAGAACGAGTCTCACGTGAAGAGTGGAGCTCAGGGGAGCCCAGATTGGGGGGTGCTCATTCTTTATTTGTCTGGCGTGAAGTCTTTTCTTCATGCCAGTCTGTCCTTCAAACGTGTTTGAGCTCCAGCAAAAGTATGAGACAATCCACAATGTGCAGTGGGAAAGGCAGTCGGCCTCGGACCACAGGGTCAGTGGTTCGATCCCCAGTCCCATCTGACTTTGTCCCAGTGGGTCAGGTGAGCACCTTGCATGGCAGCCGCCACCACTGGTGTGTGTGTGTGTGTGTGAATGAGAAGCAATAAAGTGCTAAACAAGCAGACATTTATTTTACACATCTGAAATAACATTATATAAAATATATAAAAATACAACTCTGGGCTGTGGAGGAAGTCACTTAGAATGAACAGCCATAACAGTAAGTCCATCTGTAATATTGTGGTGGGCAAAAGTCAGCATGGATTAATAGAATGCTGGTCCGAGCACCCTGTCCACCAAAACATTAACACCAGCAGCTGATCACTGTAACACATCTCAATAAATAAATATCTTTTCTTTCCTTTAACTTCTGCTGCCCGACTCCTGACATAGTTTCCTGTTGATGATCGTGTAAGTTTCTTAACACCACTTGATTTTTGTTCTGTTTTTCCAACATATTCATCCAACATTTCCAACGACTGTATATCCCTAACAAGCGAATAATAATATTGCCACATCTATCCCAAGGTTTAAATTTTAACAGAAGAGGCTAAAGGACAGACTTGTGTAATGTTGCCAAACGTATCGTTTGTCTGCTGTTTAAACAGACAATTTGTACAAAGCTGTATGATGTAACAAGGTTTATGATTACATTTTCTAACTTAATAGTTCAAAAAGAGGATTTTTTAAAAATGTCACTCTGTGCCTCGCACTTTCAGTATTTCCATCACGCAGTCAAACATAACTTGAGGTTTTAGAACAAACATGAAGAGTTTCTGCACTGATTATGTAATAAACCCTGGGATCTTAGTCTTTTTCTGCCCGCTCTGCAATATTAGTCTTGACAGGACTGATGGGCCCGCTGGTCTGTAAGACCCTCAGCGGGTCATCACAGGAGCTGATGGTCTCTTTGGACACGGCACCAGCCTGGTCCTGCTCAGGATGCCCACGAGTTGTGTCCTTGTGAACTCTGCCAAAGTATGACAGATGTGACTGTGATCTTAATGGATCCGAGGGGTTCACGTCCCCGCTCCTCCTGTGTCTCTTTACCAAGGAGGGTCCAGGTGGCTCCAGGGAAACGGTTTGCAGTCGTGCTCCACTGCGTTTGAGCAGCTGGCCCACACTTTTGGAATAAAACACCCTCCTGTGGTTCATGGGATCTAACCAAATGTGTTGGGAAAGACAGTCTTTGTCCCTTCGCCTCTGTTCAGTACAAAGAAAAGCAGACGGTCATAGTCATGTCATTTCCTGATTTTATAAGTCGATCTTAAAAGTACTCACAGAGGTGGACAGCTCTCCCTTTAAATCCATGCAGAGGATCCGTTTTCTCCTCAAACTGAGCATCGGTGCAAAGTTGCTTGAGTCTGTTTTTACTGTCAACGTAATTATAAGAAAATGTGTAATAAAAATAGAAATTCAACCTCTGTCCGTTTAGAACACATGTAGGAACATATATAATGCATAAATGTACATGTTTCAAAACTTTTAATCACCATGTGCAAAGACAAACCTGGTTAAGGACTTCTAAAAAGTCAAAGGAACTAAGCTCAGCAACATTTACTGTGCAATGAAAATACCGTTTTTCACGGATCCACTCAGCTCCAAGTAGAAACGTCCCATATGGGAAGGTCGTTGCTCTGGGTCCCAGGGCCCGGGTCTGCAGTCCACCAGTGCAGACACCAGTACGACAGTGAGGATGGAGGAGACGAAGGCCGGCTGCAGGCTCAGTGGGGCGGCCATGCTCTGTTCATGTCAGGACGAAGCGACTGCAGCAGGAGAAAGTCCAACGTGCCTTATTTAAACAGGGGGTTGACGTTTCCCGACGTGACCCGGAGCTCAGCGACTCTTCCGCGGCTCGGGCTCGTCTCCTGCAGGCTCCAAGCGGCGCCAACAGTGGGACCGGTATGAGAGAGGACAACCTGTCTGCTGTGGATGGGAATAATTCCACATAATAATATATGTACGGAAACGCAGTTTATTCTCATTTGAGCTGAAACCAGAAAAGATCCAGTGACTGAAGCTCTGGAGTTGGGAAGGAGATAGAATGAAAGGGATTCTGCTTCGTTTGCTTCAAGCTGCCTTGGCAAAACCCGATATTTGCAGCTTAGGTATAAATCCCTGGTTTGTAATGAAGATTTGATTTAATCCACCTTGATTTGTGATTTCATTGTTCATACTTTCATAGGCTCCTCCTGCAGAACCTGGGACTGTGTTTTCAGCTCAACCCGACAAAGAAATGTCTCTGTCCTTTTTGGAAAAGCTGACCTGTTCCATTCTGTTATTCTACACTGTGACCGGCACATCTCTGACAAGTTGTGTGGACAGTGATTGTGACTTCATGGCTTATTATTTACAGTTTAAACGTATTAATGACGTGTGGTAAACTAGAAATTCTGTGGACCATAGAAAACAGTTGGTGGTGGTTTTAATGTTTTACTTAAGGTATAATAAATTGGCCCTGTGCCATTTTATTTTACATGTCTCTGTGGTTTTTATGAAACCTTTTAATATGTGTTTCAGAAGGGAAACCGGGTTCTGAGTTAGATGTGGTGAGATTAGAAGGTTTGGGAATTTCCTTTAAAGAACTACTGTATTCAAAGGAAAATAGACATTGAAGAATTGTACATTTATTTCTGGAAGCATACAGTTACTTGCCTGTTACTCCAAGGATTTCCTTGGAATTATTTTGCACATTTAACTAATTGAACACTACCTATTGTGTGTGTCACAATACTCATGCCCAAGAAATAAATTGCATATAGAAGCTGTCAAATAAAGTCACAATTTGGACTAGTTGTGTGTCACTTTCAGTTTATTATGTGCTGCATTTAATTGAACCAGGAGAGGGTGCTACATGATGGCTCATGGCAGTGAACATGCCTTTAGGTTGACGTTTGAGTCCCAGTTTCTTCCCTGGTTCCTCTGACACCATACGAGTGCCCTTCAGAAGCATGAAACAGGTCAAACAGGCAACTTTAAAGCAGTCGATCACAACAGCTTTTACAAAACATCTTTTATTATCATCTCAGGAATACAGTTGACTGCTGTGCACAGCACATACGTACAAAAATAAAAGGAAAACCATTTGTAATATAGTATTTTACTTACTCATCATCACATTTTTTCAGAAACAAATGATTGGAGAAGTCTGTTGTTTCAAACTTATTTACAATCATTTCAATAATCGGAACTAAGGCAGAAGGTGAGGTATATGTTAAAAAAGAGGAGGGGACTCAGAGGAAGCACTCTCCCCTCAGTGCAGGAATAGAAAACTGAGAGAGAAACACAAAGGCTGCCGGCACACAGGGACACACACACACGCACACAAGTCTGTTCCCAGATCCTCCCGGAGACCTCCAGCTTCCCTGTGAACCAACACATTTTAAAACCAGCTGAACGGGTGTGATGAGCACAATGGCAAAATCCAGACACTGGATGATTAATCGAGGGGGTGAGACATACTCGGCCCGTTCAGAGCTCTGTATGCCTAATAATAAGGAATCAAGGAGGTATGGGTTCATGCGCAAATCTTCTCTCAGTTACTGCTTTATCTCCCAACCCACTCTGCCTCCAAATAACATCATGCAAAAGTTGTCGAGTTTGCCTGAATCCTCAGCCTTGAAAAAATGCCGACACCGAGCTAAGGTGCTTTTGGTGTAGACAACATTAACATATCACATGTCTCACGGGGCTCGAGGAGCCATTGTACTTTTTTCCACTTCCCATTCAGACACTGTCCTCTGAAACACATCCTAATAAATCAAAAAATAAACATATAAAAGTCTTTTCATCAAAAACAAGTACTCTGGATCTCAAATGTCATCTTGTGTTGATAAAAGCACAGCAAGGGGAAACTGCAGCTCCCCCTGCTCATTAAATTGCACTCCATAAAAAAAACAACGATGCACCTTTTGTGGATTTTGACACGTGTAGTGAAAAAACCTTTTCAACTAACTCCTCACTGCCGAGACATCAGCCCAGAAAATTTCATGATCATACTGATGTGATAAAGGCTGATCTCTCAAAAAAAAAAAAAAAAAAGATGCTCAAGATAAAATCCCCCAGACAAAATTGTCAGTGGCGTCACTATTCAAAAACGTTAAAGTCGCTCTCTTGGATCACAGTATTCAGTCTAGCAGACGGCCTTGATAACGCAAGTGTCCTTTTCCTGGAAGCATTTGATTATTTTGACCTGGTCTTTGCTACATTAACTACAGGCTCAAAGCACAGTCAGTGTTTTCGTTTGACAGATGTTGCTCACTAAACTCTGCACTACTTTTTCCATCCCTTTCCCTTCATCCTCCCTGTGAGGAGAGTACAGCACACCAGCTTGAACAGTCAGACTCAAGGTTAATTAATCTGATACCATCTCTACTGTTGCTTTGGCAGAAACAGAACATGCACACACACACACACACACACACACAAATACGCACTCATTCCGACCAGATACTGCACATTCGTCTCTGCTCTAGACGGGCGCTGAAGCTTAAAGGGCACGTCAACCGCTGCTCACAGACATTATGTCAACGCGTTACAGTAATGTTGAAAGTGCCATGAGGTAAAATATGATAACACACATATGTTTCTAAGAGCTACTTGAAACCATATTTCACCAGGCATGCATCACTGGTAAGACTGCTACTTTGAGAATATTGCAGGTCAAGTAACAAAATCCAAAATCACCAAAAATCACTGATTCCGACCTTAAAAACCCGCTGCTATTCATTGCACATTAACAGACAAGCATTTTTGTCTTGATCAAAAAAATGCGGACCTCCATAAATGAGCAGGTAAAAGTCACTGAGGTGGCCCAGAAAACCCACATCCTGTGTGTCCGTACCACAAAGGACAAAAAGCCCACATCTCTGCCCTTGGCACAAAAATGGCTGAGATGAGCCCGCACTGTCTGACAGCCACCGACGAGGGGCCCGCTGGTCTGATGCTACGTTTTTTACTCCGCATTATCCACGTCCTCGCCAAGTTAAACAAACAACACATGCCAAAAGCGGACGCATGTGTAAGTCCTCTGTACAGCACTGCTATCATCAGCTTGTGCTTCTCTTTGCCCCCCGAAAGAGAAGCACAAGCAGTTGTTAAATTCAAGTATGGTATTCTGCATATACAGAGCCCGAATAAATCCCTTTGGTTCACTGCTTATGGCAACATTGCCCATATTTCCATGTTCACAAGCAGCGATACTGTGACTCAGTGACCAGTCCAACACGATCCACATCTCAAAGTCAGACTGAGTTACCTGAAGCATTGTGCACAAACCTCCTCACCGTGAACTCTGAATCTGTTCCAGTGCTGGCTACAACATCTATTTACACTCTATTCGCAGCGACATCCAAGCACATTATTGTAAGTGCCACATACTGTATCAAACCAGCAGAAAAGTCAATAAGCTCCTGTCGTCACCTGTGCCATAAACTCAACAGTTTCACAACAAAAGTCAATAAATTAGTGGGAGTCGTCACCAACAGAATATCAAGTCTACAGGCCGGATGCAACAGACAGCACCAACTCAAGTTTAAACTGAGGGGGACACAAAAAACAGAGCAGACAGAAGATGTGTCTCATAGTGTCGGGTCTATAATATTCTGCTACACAGATGCTCCCTTGAACGACAACAAACTCATCTCAAACTCAGCACGTCCACATACGTACTTGAAATAATAAATGCACACGCACACGCACACACACAAACAAACACACAGGACACACTCACTCCAGCCTGGTGAGTCAACTATAGAATTTGTCAAAGTGAAACCTGGGATTGTCAAAGCTCCCTTGGACATGATGGTGGGTGTCGAATGCTGACTCTAAATCTGACTTTCCATATTAACAAGAGACTCCCCTGGATCCTGTGCAGCACAGGGTCTCGATTACTTAATTGATCTAATTATGGAAAGGAAATAAAGTGGAGAAAACCTCCGGCCCTCTAGGAATTGGGCCGGTGGTGTCTGAGGGAGTGGTGACTTGCGTTTTGTTCCTATTTCTGACTCGAGCGCCACATTTCTCGCATGCAAGGGTCAGGGGGCCGCAAGTAGGAATCCAAGGCACCGCCACCTCGTGACAAAGCAAGAAAAAAAACACCACTTTATTTGCAAGTGCTCTAGTTGCCCTGACAGTGACAGACACAAAATCGAACAAAGTGGATAGGAAATGGCAAATGACAAACAAATAAAATGAAACATTTTAAGTAAACAAAATGGAGAAATTTCATGCACACGTTCCCACTTTTCCTCTTTCTCCTCTGTGGTGCTTTGAGGTAATAACGTAGCCGTTTCATTTCAAAACGTATCAGCCGTCGTCCACTGACAGGGCAAGGACTCAATTCCAGCAAGCACCCATAAAAACTAAGGGGGCAAATGAGACCTCTCCGTCCCCTTCATTTCACAAAAAGATGAAAATCATAAAGCAGCAAAGAATGGCATTTCCATGACTTTCTAATACAAAGTAAGCTACCCAAATATACATATAAAGTTTGAATAAATACTATCAGATATAGTTGTATTTCTTTCTTTTACAGTCCGTTTTGTCTTTTGTGTTTGTACGTATGTAGACAATACTTAAGTTACCTGGGAAATAATCCACATGTGCAAATAAGTTTGTTATTGCCGGTTTTTGCTCGTCATATCCGGGGTAGGAAGTGCGTTCCAGTCATGGCAGTGGTGGCCTTGTTGCCCCTCTTCACGCGGCCGTGCTTGCTGAGGGCAATGTAGGAACCTCTGTAAACCAGAGACTCGTAGGCGTTGTAGTTGTTTGGGAGCAAACTCTCCTTGAACTTGCACTCATCATGGAAGACTGTCTGGAGAGGGACAAAAAGATAAATGTTGAGTTGAATGTTTAATGAGCAGCTCAAGGAAAGACAGTTTGATAATGGAGCCTTAAAAAGCTCTCAAAAAAGATTCAGATCAACGATGCACAAAAATATAACCAGAAGTTTAGATGAGAAACAGCTGCAGGAGCAATGGAAGTTGTGATATGTTGACTGCTCGTAAATATTGCAGCTTGACTTTTTAAAAACAGGAAGCTTGGCTGTGGTAACAAACTGTACCAGCAACTCTAAAACCAACTGATCATTTACTGCTTCATATCGTTCGCTTCATCTCCAACCACATATATTAGCGCAGATAAATCCAGAACTGAAAGGGATTTTTTTTATTTCTTCTTCTTTTTTGATAGTGTTTGTGAAGATGAAACAAACAAGATACAACATGTTGATAGTTTGTGAGCTTTTAATTTTAGACGTTTCTTCTGATTCCAATCTTTAAGTGGATATTTTTTGTTTCTTGGTTTTAGCTCTGAATAACCAGAGACATGTGAGGGTGGAGTCTATCTAATCTTACTAAACAAATGTCAAACTATTTCTTTAAGAACCATTTATTAAACAAATGGTTTGAGGTATGGTCCCTTTATAACAGAATAATGTGCCGCTGCTGCGCTGCGCGATAACACATGACTCACACAGTGCTCAGCGGCAAAACAAATACTGTCCATCAGAGACCACGTGGCCTAATTCAATCTATTATCAGATCATCACCCTGCTCACAAGCTATCGCCTCATCACCCACGAGCAGGGAGCCGACTCACATTCTGTGTGTCAAATATGTTGGCCACAGCAAGCAAAGCAGCAGCCATTTGTCAGCATCTATTCAACACAGCGTCTCCGCCCCCTCATCAAGAGCATGTTTATATTAATAGCTCTGGAAGTGCACTAATCACATCTTCTAAAGGTTATTCCACAAATCTGGCTCGTGTGTGTGTCTGACACGGATGTTTTGTGTTTACGTTTAATTAAATTGTCATTTTAACCAACTTAATTTCACAGAGTCTCCGCTGTTACACGTCAGAAAATGTCAGCACGTCAATGTGGATGCAAAAGAAAATCCAAAAGTCTCAAAGCCGGAATCCCAATGGGAATTAAGTGAATGTGTCCGAGTCATAACAAGCTTTAACTGTAAGGAAAGAAAATTAAGGCTGAGATCTAAGTTTGGTTTGTTTCTTCTTTCCTTTTTCGGTTATTGCCCTCTAAAGCTCAGCACTAAAGTTCTGTCTCTCTTACAAAATGCCACCAGGGTTTCAAATTCCAGGTGATTACAAAACATATAGTAGCAGGATCAAGTTTAAGTATTGGAACAATGAACCACTGATGACGTTTCCTGGGAATTTATTACATCTTTTACTTATTAACTCCACCATTAGTCCTGGAAAATGTTAAGGGTTAACTGTGTGTATTTCAGCCATAAGTGATAACTGATGGCAAAAGGGTCAAAGTTAATGCTCAGAAATATTAAACTTTGATTAATACACTTGTTTCTAGGCAGGCCTGGCTGTTATTCACATGAGTGTGAAAAGGCTCTGAAGACAATCTCCCATCAGGTAGAAAACTGGGTTTCTAGATTTTGTCCAACTTCAGATCTACAGCCAAACTGTTTCAGTAACAGGTATATGGAAAATCCAGATGGTGCGGAGCTTTTGATGCTTTCAAGACCTTAAAAGGTTCCCAGATTATGATGCTTATCAGAAACCAAGAGAGCACAACTACAGGAGACAACAACCATACAAAGTCGACAATTATGGCCGGTTAGTGGGACCTGGTCCAGAACTCTGTCCTCTGCAGACTCAGGTATGACCCCAAAGAGATGCACAACAACCGGAAACTATCCAAAGCAGGTGCAAATGAGACCAGAAATATACACTAAATGGACTGAAAACAACTAGTAGTGTGTGTGTGTGTGTGTGTGTGTGTGTGTGTGTGGGGGTCAAAAAAAGATCTGCTCTAATTTCTTGAAGTAACCCAATAAAATCCTAATGCAACAGTTTTTGGTGCTTGCAGCAGGAGCCGTGATGTTCACTGCGCTGCAGACGTATGATCGTAGAATCGATTTCCAACTCTGCCGACAGGTTTCTTTGCGTCAAGGGGGCGGGGGAGGGGGGGTTCCCTCCACACACACACACACACACACACACACACGCCACATCACAGGCGTGCGGACTAATCCCTGCATCTGTTAACCTCATCATTATTTACCCACAGAGCAGCGGGTCAAGCGCGCACGCTTTAAATAGAGCTTTATAAATTCCTGCTGAAATTAAAACATATGGATTTCGCAACACATAACGGTCAGCAGCCTGCTGGCACATCCCGCCAGAGTTCCGTCCCAAAATACGGGCAAATGAAAGAAGAGGCGGCCCGAGCTGCGAGCGCGTCCTATTTCCAGGAGCCCGAGAAGTGACAGTGCAGGACAATGAGTGAAGCACCTACCGTTCCGTACAGCCGTCCGCGGCCGTTCATTGCGACGAACAGCTCACTCCTCACCCCGAACAGGCTCACCACTCCTCTCTCCACCGTGGAGATCTCGATTAGACCTGATCGGGACACACAACACACAATATCACGTTGGATGATAACGACAATAGTGAGAATTAATACCAACCCCACATCCTGGCTGACTCTGGAGCAGTGTGCGCTGCCTGCCTGCCGCTGTGGGTGGAACCTCGCCGATTGCTGCGCAGCACGTCGCGCCTTTGTTCGGCATCTTTCACCCCGTCTTGCACGTGCATCCAGGCGCGTGCCAATTAGGCGCATTCGGGTCATTTCGATCATTTGCACTAATTGCGTCGACGTGCGCGGCCATTGGTCCGCGGACCGGCCTCACGCCGCTGCGTAAAAATAAGTTGTGTCTAAAAGCGTCCATACATTCATGTCATGGTTGAGCTTGGAGAGGAGAGGAGAGGAGAGGAGAGGAGGAGAAGGGGGGGAGGAGGGGGGAGTCGGGTGAGGAAGGGGTGTTCGGTACTGATGGATACTTGTTTTTAATAGATTTGTCTTTGGCGTGGAAGAAATTCAATGCTCCCCCGGAGTCGGATGACATATGATCATGCAAATTAATAGAGGGGGTCGACGAGCCTGCCCATCACAGATCCATGCTTATTGACTCTGCCCCGCTTTCATGACTATTGCATTACATTGGTGGAGGTTCAACTCACTGTACTGGTTTTCATTATGTACACCGTTTATCCTGCCGTCGGGGAGGATCTGAAGGTGAAACCCGATGCCCACGTTGCAGTAGAGCCTCCGCACTCTTTTGATGCCCAGCAGATAGTCACTCTCCCAGTTCAGCTCCGGCTTTTCCCCGGAGATCCCCAGCACGGAGCGGGAGAACAGGGTCTCCCATCGTTTCTCCAGTAAAGTTGCATTCGTCCTGCCGCTCGGTAGTGGGTACGCTGACACGATCCCCAGCAGAAAGCCCAGGAGAACCGCCGCGCTCAGCGTCCAGTGCGGTGTGCCGGCCTCGCAGGACATACTGACGAGGAGCCTTTGCGCAACGGCCATCCGGTTTACCTTCGGGCCACGTGGTCGAAATTAATGACCCTAAAAATACCGCTCTTCGTGTTTTGCTTCCTTCGGCATGCTGGCTGAGGGTTATTTTTGGAGCGCAGATCAGGGCTTTGGGCATGAAACGCAAGCCTCGGTGCGGAGGAGGAGAGGAGACGGGAGAGTGCGCGGCAGAGCTGGAGGTGATGGTGATGGTGATGGCGAGCTTGGTGCTGGTGATTACCATGTTTCGCAGCTCCTCCGCGCCTCTCTCTCTCTCGCACACGCTCTCTCTTTCCTTCTCTCTCTCTCTCTTCCACCTCTCTGTCTCCCTCTCCCACCTCTCTGTCTCCCTCTCAGTAAGAGTTCGGAATCAATCCCGCACCACTCACCAAAAACCCAGTTTCAACCTTGCCAGGGATAACGCATCCCCGGATGACATCATGCTGACTTCACCGCTGGCATAATAGAACGGTGGAGAGGGTGCTGACAGCACGAAAAATACCAAGTGTGTGGGGAGCGGAGGGGGAGCAGCGTGCTGTCACTGCTGCCCTGGAAGGGGACGAACCTTATTGGTGGCGGTGAGCGGCCGTGGGACGCGATGGGGCACTTGACTGCTCCCAAATTGGGTCGGTGGTCATATGTCTGTCAGGCCGCTTTCCTTATTTAGCTGGAAGGTGTAAAAACAGGCCCACTTGTCACCGGAGAGCAATGACAGGGCTCTCGTGGTCCCACTTTTCTGCTGCGCCCTTCCAGAACCTAAGTTTACAATTCGGTTCCGCTGGCCCCAATACGAGCCCATCAGGTGGACCGAGGAGCCGGCGCAAAGATCACGGTTGCGAATGCCCTGTGTGGGTCAGCATCCGCCCTGCTGGCGTGTCTTTGAGCAAGACCCAGAGGGTTTGGGGGCTCCACAGCACGGCCGGGTCCGGGAGGCCCACACTGGCATTTTAATAAAGTATCATGTTTTTCGAGGTGCACCGCAGCTTGTGCATTTCCCATGGTGCATTAGCGCGAGCTGCGAGGAGCCGGAGAGGCCTGGGATGAAATGGCTCACATTGTCCGCATGCCATTCCCTGCAACATGAAGCCTATCGTCTTCTCCGTGTAACGGAGAAAGCCTCCAGCAGCCGGCCCCATGTGGGGCTGCGCACCAGCAGTTTCTCCGCCACAAATCACTTCTCCGCGATTTCCAAACGATGGCACCATTTCCAAATTATTTCTTGAGACACTCTCCAACTGCACAAAGACTCCTGCACATTCTAAATCCATGGGTCACGATGTATTTATGATCAGCAATACTTGGATCTATTTATCTCTGTTTCTTTAAAAATTACTCAAGGACAACATCTCAACGACAATGCACAAATGCTTTTATTTTGTATAAAATCTATTTGGTAACTGCATCTTATAATGACCATGAAATACATCTTTTTCGTTATGGCTGAGTATTTACGTCTAGGGCACCGGGGACTGGAATCTTTTGGCAAAAAACAAAACACCTGATGAATCACATCAGAATATACAAACCTATGGCCTTAAAGTCTAACAATTGGCACTTTTTATGGTAAACTCAAGCCACCCAGTTAAAATATCTTAATATCCGTAATGTTCTTCTGTTAAACAATACAAGATCTGATAAGAAAAAACAAGTGGTTAAACAAAACTTGGATCACGCAGTAATGACAAAATTACATGTTTGCATCTGCTGCACCAGAAAGGAAAAAAAAAAAAAAAAACACACACACACAAAGAATCAAACAAAACCGATCACCCAGTATCTCAGCTGTGACAGGAACACACTTTCAGCTGATACAGAACATTGGAAAAAAATTTCCCAATATTTCCAATAGACAAATGTTCACTCTTCTCTTCTACAGCCGATTTTCTACAAACAGAGAACAGAAACCAGCAGACATTTCAGCAATGGTATCAAAGCTACAGGATGAACTGGGTAATTTTAAAATAAATTATAGCTGATAATGCTCCACCCACCATATCTATACAAATAATTTATCTTTTTCACAGAAGCAGCCTTCACCCTTGCACCTGTGAAAGATGCCAAGAGGCTAATAGTTTAATACATGCTATTTTGTAATAAAAGTCATAATAAATTAATTCTTGTGTACAAAAATGTTTAGGCACTTGTAAAACAACCTTTTTGACACTTCAGCTACTGCGAGGCAACATTTAAAAGGACAGTTTAGTTCTTTGTAGGCCTTCTGCTCAGCAGCAGTGCCAGCATGACAAATCCTCTGCCATTTTTTACTTCTTTCATGGATCCTTCAGGAGTGTTTGTGTGTGATGAACCTAATTCATCACCCGTTGTGTAGGATCAGACAACCTGTCGGCAAGAGCTCACTCACCGACGATTTGGGTTTACATCAACAGGCCAATTTGGAAAGCCCAGCTTGAAGCTGTGATACGCTGTAAAATATGGCGGCCTATGGGCTGAAGGTATTCGTTTCTTATAACTAATGTGAAAAACTCCACAAGATCCGTTCATTCGTTTTCATTAGCCCCACACTTCGATATTACTCACGGTTGCTCACTGTCTGCCCTCCATGTTATGCATACGTACAACCACACACACGCACCGTAACTGTCTTTAGCCCTCAAATATAGTACAGTCAATTATTTTTAGCAATTATCTTCAGCAACTAAATATTTCCATTTACTGCAGGCAGTTTTTTTTTTGGTCTTTTCAGGAATGGGTGATGTGAAGTGGAATCCCTTTCAGTCTATCTCACTCTTTACATGATGCATGATGTAAAAAGCCTATCTGGACATTCTGGATTGTCATTTGAAATGCAGTTAAACATGAGGGTTTTGGCAGCATAGAAGAGGGTTCATCAGTGGCATATAGACAGGAAGGGACACTTAAACAATGTCCTAACCTGAGACAACTCTCCTCATCAAAAATGCAGTTGGACAGGTTCAGTTCTCTACCATAGTAGACTATTCATGATTATCAATATTGAGGATGTTTTTATACAGTCATCCAGTTCTTGTAAGCAGTTTCCTTCTTAAACCACCAAGGTCAAAAGCTTCATCCCAACAGCTTGCATAACTCAGTTCCCATAGGGATATACAGTAAATTTACAATAAAACAGTTAATTAAATGACAGATGAGGGCAGACAGGGGAAAAACAAAGGATAAGGCTAATATCAGAGTACAGCTGAGTGTTTATAGGGGTAGTTCACCAGTTTTACACATAACTGGCATTTTACTTGTTAGCCAGATTACTGGGCAGCCCGTAAAACAGCTGCCATATGTTATTTTGTCAGGCCTGAGAAAATAAGCCAGATGATGTCACAGAGGAGTCGTAAGGGTACAACTAATGAGACAGGCTTGAGATTTCAAATATTTGACATTAAACCTAAGTTAAACCTGCGGAGAGTTAGGCGAAGATATTAGGTTGTATAGTGGGAAACATTAGATTCCATTTTTTTCATATCTTTATCCCTATATTATAGGGATTATAAAGAAGAAATGTTATCATTGTGTGTCTTGAAACTCCTCCAACCTATGCAGCTGCAGTACTAAATCACTGAGAAAGTGTGTTTCTCAGCCTGGATGGAAATGTTCCCTGAACAGGACTAATGAAGTAATCTGTCCGTTCTACCACATTTATGGAAAAAATTCTGCCTTATTGCTGACGGTGGAGGCTGCAGACGAGTCTGTACAAGTCAAAAGTGTGTATGACAAGTTGCTTTGATTTAAAAAATAAATTAATGAATTGAGGACAGGACAGTAAAACGTAATGTTAACAGCTGTGTGTCTGAGGTTGATGAGTTTTACAGTAAATCTGTTTGGTGGTACCTGAGGAAAGACAATGGACAGACATGTCACAGCACAAGAGTTTTAGAGAGACTTCCAAAGAATTCAATAGCATTCAGTACAGAGTACCACACCTAACCTGAGCAAACAGTGGCTGTTGATTCTTCAGGCGACGGGCTGTGACATTTTTTTTTTGTTGCCACTTTTACCCAAACCCTGCCACACGCTGACAGACACACACCTTTCAAGCAGACGTTCATAAAACCAAGGGCACAGTTGTAGAGCAAGGCATTCTGGCAACAGTGCATTTCTGAGTTCCACCAACGGAACCTGACCGATTGACTGATTTATGATTCCCTCACTTCCACATCTTTTCCATCCAACTCTCAGCTTTTGAGGTCCTTTTGGTCAAAGACGATTTGACTGGCCAGGTAGATGGCGACAGCCCCAAAGATGGCAGAGCAGGCAATGTAGGCTGTGACAGACTCCGTGAACTGAACGATCATGCCCATGAAGAGGGTGGGGAAAACCTGAGAGAGGAGGAAGGTGCTGTCTAAGATGGCAAAGTCCAAACCAACGCCACGTTTCTCATACCCTGACTCTGCATGCTCCTGTTCTGTGCAACCAGAGCTGAGAGGTGAGCCGTTCTGGCTGTGTGGACTGTGGTAGAACTCATAACTGTCCTGGCTGAGGAACGTCTGCCCATAGGGATCCCCATTTGTGGGGTTCAGTCCACCTTCCTCCTCCACAGGAGTCAAATACACACCCTCCCGCTTGGTTGTAATACCGTTTTTATGTATGCTTTTGGTTTTCCTTTTTGGCATATAGACCTAAAAAGAAAGAAACAAAAAAATAACTTATTAACCATCCAGCTTTTCAACACGCTGTTCTTGCGTGTAAATCCCTACATCTGCACTTACCTCTTTTTCCTTGTGGTAATGGCAGGTGAGTGTATAGGGCAGAGTCTGCAGCGTGGCATAGGCGTAGCCAGTAAGAGCTGCCATCACAGTGACCAAGACCACACTTTTGGAAAGGCAGATGACCAAAGCAGAGAATGTGAAGCTCACCATACTGCTCAGGTAGACCCGTCGTGAGCCAAATTGGCAAACCAAACGACTCATGATCAGGGAGAAGAAGGTTGAGGTAGCACATTGCAGGAAAAGGCCCAAGCTGCCCATTCGGATACCTAAAAGAAGAATGCAATTAGTCATTAGCCTAGCTCATGTGGTTCTCAGCAGTAAGTGGATGCAATCGCTACAAAACTTTGTTCTATGTCACTGTCAGCAGAAACAATCTGACATGCTGCATTAACTCTGATCGTTTCCTTCTATGGTCACACGTAGAGTGTACAGTTCACAGAATGCTTAACCACTGGTATCCCCCGATTAACTTTAAACTGTGATGCATTAACACAGCTATTTGATGAGCTGGAAACCCATCTGTTTACTCAAGCCCACAAACACACAGGAACAGATCCGGTAGGAGAGACGTACGCAGAGCTCTGCAGCACGAACACGCCGTTTGGGGTGACTGACTTGGACCATAACAGACAGCATTAACTTTAGATAAATCCTTGAAAAGCCTGAGAGGCGAGACACACAGGCCGATGCGTGTTTACTGAGGTGGTGTGTCTCCTGGCCCTTGACTGTCCCAGTCAGCCAGTCAGACAACAAGCATTTGGACAAGGGCTCACTAACTGACAGAGGCGGAATGTCAAGTTTAAACAGCACCAGAGGATCAGGAACAGACTCCTTGACAAAATTAGATTTATTTATGTTGCCTACTGCCAGGCATCAAACGGGTTTCTATCCCTAGATTAACACATTAACAACCACCCAGTGACAGATTTTGATCTTGTGATGTGTCATGTCCTGTCACTACCAGGAAGCAAAGAGAGCCTTAATATGATTGTGTAACTAGTGTTAATGAATAAATAGTGAAATACTATTACAGCAGAATTTGCATTCCCTCTTTAAGCTATACCAATTAACTAGGCTGGGAAAAAAAATTTCAGAGAATGCATCTATTTTTAGTACTTGTAAAATCATCTTTGAAATATGTAGTGTAGTAAGCAGGGGATTGTGTGTGCAGAGGGAAAACTCCAGTTAAATAATGTTCCATGTTTATCCCTGCAGTATGTTTATCACTTAATTAATTTTTTTTTATTTTAGTAATAATCCATGGGAACTGGACTGATTTCATTTCCAAACCGTTCCTTAACTCAGCCTGCTATCAGCCCGATCTTTGGCTTGGTGAACAGTGTAGGTCAGGAGTTCAGCAGTAGAGCAGATAATCACTTATGACGAAGGAGTATGTGGATCATATTACTCAAGGAAACCAAAGCTGCTGAAGCCACTTTACCAACACTACAGAAGCTAATGAGGACTGAAATTCAAGCCCACAGAGATATGAGACTGAGCCACAATACTCCTGAAGCTTTGCAGAGGTGAAATGCTGCAGTACGGGAACATGGAAGCTTTGGGAGAATTAACTTTACTCTAAATGATATGCACGGCTCCCCATTCCAACAGATTAACAGTTACAGTTGGAAAAAAAAGGATGAAAAGAGAATCAATGGAGATTATCTTCATGCTGTGGAACGTATGCAGGCTGAATCGTGTGGTTTATTAACATCCGCTGTTTCAGATTAAACAAATGCAAACTAGACAGACCTCAAAATGCTGTCCTTTGGCAGTCTACCTGACGTGAATGAACATGTTCTTTGTATGCTGATTGCTCAACCTTAATTCCTTGTGTGAGGGACATTCCTCATGGTCCAGCAAGTGGGGGGGGTGGAGGGGGGGTGGAGGACAGAGACAGAGGAAAAGTACAATGTAAACAAAGCAGGAAAAAGAGACAGATGTGGAAAGAATGAGAAGAAAAAGAAGATGGATGGATGAAAGAAAACGTCAAAGGAATCCAAGACAGGTGAGAAAAAACTGAGAACAAATAAGAAAAGGATGACAGGACAGAAACATCTGAAACATCTGCTAAACTCTTTTTATCAGATGTTTTTATTACTATTATCTATAAGTAAATAGTAATTATGCAAGAGAAGATGTAAGTTGGATGTGAAATAGGAAGTAGCATTAACAAATGCAAAAATACCCAAACGCACAATGTTCTTTGCCCCCCTCTTGTGCTATGCAGGAATATAATTTTGGGAGAAAGAACTAAATTGCCTAGCAATGTGCATATTTTGTAGTAAATAAAAAAAACACTTTATCATTCCGAGTACATCGATACTTAAAGAGACCAGAAATCAGAGAATCTGAAAATATAGTTTCTGGACCAGACGTTGCCTCTCTATGAGCAAGGGCAGCGCTCAGCCAAGTGTCCCTGGCTGCAGCAGGGAGGGCCACAACTCAAAACTGAGTCATTCTCTGCTCGATGGTGCGACAGCAGCCCCCACACTCACAAACCATGTGGTGACTTTGAATGAGGATGAATGAATGGCCGCTCACTTGTTAGTTTGTTTGGCAAAAACTAAATCAGTCTAATTCAACAGTCCTGCAGTAAATCTTCCTTCACGGAGGTGACAATATTTAGCTTGTGTTCAGACTCTTTTGAAGACAAAAGAAACAAGCTCACATAACACAAATCTTCAACATACAATAAAAAGAGGGAATCTGACCTTCATCATATCTCTGCCTGGACACACTTCCTGGTAATGCACTGGGAACGCCCTCATACAGGCCCTCCCCCACAAAGTCTGTGTAGAAAAGCATAAAAGACATGACGGCCATCCAGCTGCAAAGCTGAGCTACACAGAGTTGCCTCATCACCCAGGGCACATGGCAGTAGCTCCTATAGATGGTTGGGGTCATGGACCAGCACGTTCTCAGTAAGCACAGCAGGGGGCCAGATTTCAGCAGCCGCAGCTTGCACTTCAACAAGTAGCAACATGAGCGTGGCACACCACACTGGCCGGCCTCCGCTGTACCGGCCCCAGACTCCAGTAAAGATCCAGACCCTGTCGAACCACTGCTGGCAAATGAAGGTTCCTTAGACACCTTCATGGTAATAAGCACACTGGAGATGAAGATGATGATGAGGAGGAAGAAGAGGCACTCAGCCTGGCCTCCTAGGTAAACTGAAAGGATGCCACGACTCCAGTCTAGAGCAGGAAGCAGGTAACCCACACAGCCTCCCAAGCTGACCATGAAGGAGAACATAGCAAAGGCTTGGCCACAGTCCTCCTCATCCCGATACAGGTCCGACAAAAGGGCCTCCAATGGTGTGAAGCACACTTGTCCACAAAAGTCAAGCAGCCCCACGCCAAGGATAAGGAATCCAACCTGAACCAAACAAACAATTACATTAAGGAAAGTTACATTTAAAACTTATAGAACACAAGTCGTCTTCTGAATTATAGTTAGGAATAAACAAATAAAAGTCCCATACCTGTAGGGTGCGCCCACCCCAGGCAAGACGTGCAGCCAGGACATCCGCGTGGGGAATGATGAAAAGTGCCAGAAGGACTCCCAAAGACAGCAGCCAGATGAAAGGCCGCCTTCTGCCATAACTGCTGTTGCAGTGGTCACTGGCTGAGCCAATCACAGGGATGAACAGAAGGCCAAGAACAGGACCAATACCTGTGAATGGAATAAGGTCAAAGAAAACATTAATCAAACATATGTACAGGAGAAACACAAAGACAGTAAAGAAATTCAGTAAACATATTGTGCGCAAAAATATAAATTCACAAACACAGGTTGCAAGGTTGTGAGAGAAGAAAACACTTTATTCATGAATGAGATCCAACACCAAAAACACACACACCTTCGCATAAAACCTCAGTTTGCAATAGCAGCTCTGACTGATTGACTAGACTATTATTTTTATTAGTCAGCATTTTACGGGTTCAGCTGGGCTTCCCTTGTTGCTTTCTTATCAGGGGTGTAATACGCTTGCCCCTCTGCCATCTTCACTGACTGATGATTGTTGCTACAGATGGTCTGCTGCCTGAAGGTAACCCATCATCACCCCATTCTCCACACATGGCCTGGCTCGCCTAATTGGAACACACCATGGTGCACTGGGTGTTCACAGACACACAGACAGACACACACATGAAATATCTAAAACAGCCAGAACTCTGGGCTGGAATTTGACATGCACCCTGTGGAGTACATTACAAAGATGCACAAGTCGTGTGTATATTCAGTCAGTGTTTCTTATTAAAATGCCATTTGCATACACTTATTAACAGAAAACACTAACAATGAGAAACTGCCGAACAGAACACTGCTCTTTTGCGATACATTGGATATGTAACGCATATCCTGATCCTTCTACAGTTTGCCAAAAAATAAAAACACATAAATGGACAACATTTTGCATTTCTGGTAGTCCAAATGAAGACCTACTGAAAAAACAGACAGGTAAGCTACTAAATAGATGTACACAGACAAAGAGACAGGCAGAATGTCTGAGAAAGACAGATGTGTTAGCGAGGCAGAAATGACATCGACAACATTTTTCCAGCTGCAGCTGTGGTGACCCATCATAACAATTCTCTCCATTTACAGCTATAACACTTAAGCAGTTTCCACATATGAACTGCCTATATCACACTAGCCAATTAGTAGACTCCGTAGCAACTCCCTACTTCCTGCTGAATATAATAATGCATGCGCGCACACACACACTTTTTCTATTCTCTGAATATAATGCAAGTTGGTTTCCAGCTCGTTTACAGACACTAACACAACTAAATGTGCATACTGCTTTAACCAACCCACTCACTACACACACCAAAGTCACATTAGACAATGTGCTCTGTTACATTTACATTTAGTGATTTGGCAGACGCTGTTATCCAAAGCGACAAACAGAGTAATTTGGTACACACATACACAATGGCTATGGCTGCCATGGAAGGTGCTCATCACACCAGGAGAAACTTGGGGTCGAGCGTCTTGCCCAAGGACACGCAGCACGGAGCGACTGGGGAAGGACTGAGGTCTGTTATTTAAATGCAAACGTAAATATTCTTTTAGGGAATATCAGTAATGGAAACCTTGGTACTAAAAAACACCAAGACCAACATAAAGGAAACTACGGAAAGAAAGTCACAACTAGAGGATGAAGCAGCCAACAAATGGCTATTAGATATAGTAGAAAACAGCCATCCGAGAACATGAGGTTCAACTGCTTGGCAAAATTAAGCCTCCCATGACACAATATCTATCTTTATTTAAATACCACTAAGGCATTCAGGGAGATGAGAATTAAGTTGAGTGCCATTTTCAGATTAGCTTGCCATCTGGGAGTACCTCTACAATTAAATCATTTTTCTTTACATCATCAGCAGTTAGAAAACTGCAGTGTTTCCTGTTAATTCTTTTATATATTTGCTGCTGTCATCCACACGGATCCTTTGGTTTGGTAAAATTCTATCCATTATCTGTATAGTCACAAGACAGCGACTGATAGAGAGGCCTTTAGTGAAGACCATGTGAATGCCATTTGGGTTGACAGGACAAGTAAAGTCGGCTACACTGTGTACATAAATACCATATGGTTGATGCAAACTATAGACATGTACAACATAATGCTAATTTATGAGTATCAACATAACTATTTTCAAAAAACAAACCCATCTGTTTTATTTTTGCATAAGAGTGAACTCCAGTTACATTTGGAACATTTTCCAAACTACTGTTAGATTTTAAATCCTAAGGCAACTGAGGCCACACAGACAAAAGACCTGAGGTGAAACTCAATTACACATTAACCAGAAAAAATAGTGTGGTCATCAGCTGCTTATAGACCACTGTGTCTGTGGTGTGCTGCACAAAACACAACTATGCACACGCAGCCACATACCAGCGAAGGTCCTGCATACTATGGTGCGCTTAGTACTAACAGCAAAATTTTGCTCACCTTTGTATGTAAAAATCATAAGATTTCAAAAGACAGGTTTTAATCACAGGAGGTGGACAATGTTCCCTTACTAAACAGACAATGAATCGTCTTTATTGTGTGCCAGTTTTTTAAGCTGTCATTCTTTATTTTTTATAATTTCTTACATCACCTATTTCCCAGTTTAATTACGCTTCTGTGTCGTGATTCCTCAACCGGACGGGACAGTTGTGAGAAAATCACTGCTTGATGCCAGACTGTCTTGGAACAAGGACAAGAATGAGCCACATTCAAAAACACACTTGTACAAGGCACCAGAAATGGAGATTTGTCCTCTACTGGCCCTGTTTGCTAACATGCTGGTCTACTTGTACAGGAGAGAAAGCTCCACTGGCATGGAATAAATGATTGCTCTTGCAAATGTGTGTCCAGCTTGTTTTCCCACCTCCATTAAAGTGAATCCTACAGCTGTTCACAAGCGTTCCTGTGGGATCCATCCAAGATAGTGCGAGCCAGCAAAAGTCTCTTCACAGAAACTAGATGTACAACTGGATTCGCTACCAGATGGGTGGACTTCCTGAGCTCCTCATCCCTATGGTACAGACCTTGAGGAGTCACTGCACTCAGTGACAGTAAGCTACATTGTAATAACCTGCCCTCTGTTTGAATGGCAAATGGAAATCGACATAGTAGAAGTCAAAAGATATTTGCATAAAGTTAAGCCTTCAGCTTTCCCGTGTAGCGAAGCTGTACGCTGTTGGACTAACTCGCTGGAAAGCCAGGTGTCATTCCTAAAGTATAGCAGCAGCTGTTATCCAAGCTTTTTGACTCTGTAGATGTCTGTACCCCACTTAAAGTAGCTATAGTCGAACAGAAGCAGGAGTAGATCTGTTTGCATATACAGTATCAACAGGCTTTTTATTTTAAATCATTCTTTTTACTTTTTCCTTATGAGCAGCACGTTAGTGGTCATATAGTTGTTTATTTCTATTAAATTTAACCAATGCTAGAAAACAGAAGACATTTTGAAGGCCTAGATTACAGATTTTAGAGCCACAAACTTTTAATGATTATTGTGAATATACTAAATACTAAACACTCCACTGTGTATCAAGGGAATATATCATCCCTAGAATATAAAAATATAAAACATAGTTTAAGGAATTTTTTCATTCAGATAATTTCGCTTTATTGTTCCCCACAATATCATTCAAACATACCTACAACCGTGATGCTGAGAGCTGCGGTACACAAGATCATTACCATATGCATGAAGATGGACGGTACAGTAAGTGACATATGAGGTCAAAGTTTCCTTATTACAACATGGTGGACAAAGATGGGTGTGTTCAAGCAGTACTTTTTCCATTTCAATTTATTGCTGCTTAAGGCACTCTAAGAGACACTAGGATGACCTGGCAGCTTTTGTGTCACTCCCTAGCCTGTGGTAGGCCCAGTACATGTAACAAAGGTCTATGTTGATAATATGTCATAATCTTAGCATACCTATCCTTTGTGACTGCATGCAGTTCAAATTGATATGTAAATCTTACTAGGTCCAACCAAATAAGATTCTGATAAATCAACTGTCTCAGATTGTCAGGGAACAGCGTTTAGATGAACTTAAGAAACCTGGTTACTAGAAAATCATGTATATATCCAGCAGAAGATTTAACTTAACTTAACTTCATTTCTTCTTTAACTTTGACTCAGTTTGGAAGCCTGCCGCACAGATTTTAACTGTATAAAATGCTGCTATCTGACTTTACTTTGTGTGTGTGTGTGTGTGTGTGTGCTCATGTCACAGCAGAGTGACAATACAGGAGGAGGGAAAGTAAAAAAAGAGGGAAATAGTGAGCTGTTCCACAGGAACAGGAACTGTCTGAACTTAACATGAGAAAATCCATGGGGGAGAGGGAATTATTTAAACTTATTTACACTAAGAGCCACTTTCTGTCTGACTTTAGCCTGACTTTGTTTTAAAAACGAAGCCCATTAGTGATATCTCCTTCCGTTCAGCCTATATCCTGTTTGCAGCCTTTTGTTATGCATGTGAAACTATTCCTACGCTTTTACATAGCAGACAAATCTGCGTTCTCTGAGAGAAATCTACCACGAAAAACCCCAATTTCGAAAACCAGCATGACCCAACATGTTACATGACCCTTAAGAAATTGTCTTTCTCTAGAAAGCCGACCGTAACCTGATTATTTAAGTTCAATTGAACACACTCATGGAGTGTGAGCAGGGTGTTTATTCAGACAAAGGCAACACTTTCAGATGCTGTCTGATTAATGGAAAGAAGCGCATGTCTAAGTGTTATCCTGACGTTGAGTCTTTTCCTCTAGGATTTTACTCTCCTGGTGCCTTTCAATTAGCACATTCTTACCACCTCAACAAAACAGATGATTTAGCCACTGATCTGTGTAACAACCTCAATTATGTCTTTATGACCAGAATGGGAAAGATAGGAGCACCGAGACAGTCATGGCCCTGCTCAACACACAAACTGGGCTACCACTAACAAAGTCACGTGTTGGTGTTTCAAACAAACTTGCCATAGAACACATCCATTGCATTGCCTAACCTATTCTAATTTACAATACCTCTCATAAATAGAATAGCAACTAATAAATTAATTTTACATCTGCATTATGTAGTCCAAGAAAGAATTAGGTCTGATAATAAGAAAAAAAATCTCTATACACAGCACTCAAAGGCTACAAAAACGTATCATCTGAAATGCTCTCTCATGTGGTCAGTAAACAAATGACAGAGGAGACTGAATCCTAACAGTTCCCCTGTAGAGCCTTGAGCCGTGTGCATGTGAACCAGACAACCTCTGTCTCTTGTTTAATGACTACAATGTCAGAGGGGAAGAGATGATAAGAGAGCATCCATTTGTGATAGAGACTGAGGCAACAGAAAACATGTGCACGGACACTCACATAAACATGTATATATACACAATAAGAGGTAACAATGGACCCTGGTAACCAGATCCCCCTATTTCACTCTTCAGCACTTACCTAGCACCATGGTCATGTAGCGCTCCTCCACTCCAGCCTCCAGCAGCAGCGGGGGCACATATGTGATCCCAGCTGCCACACAGATCTCCAGGCCACATGTCAGGGAGTTCAGCAGGACAAGACGCCACTGAGACCTCCATCCAGACATATTTACAGGGACTGGCTCACCTTTCCTCCCCTCTAGGGTGGCCACTACTGGGGGAAGGGGCAAGCGAGGGAGTGTAGGAAGGCAGATGGTGCCCCAGTGGGACAAGAGGGCTGTCGGGAGGGACAGCAGGAAAGACACGTTGATGTCTCAGATGACCTGGGGGATTCATTCTCTTCTCAGCATCCTGGATCTGTAGAGGGGAAGAGCAATCGTGAGGTGTGAGAAATGGAAAAGAAAATGCCTGAAATTGACCAAATTAAAACAATCACCCAAATATGAACTGCTTTCATGCTGTTACAGGCCCTCTCTGTCTCAAAATATGCTGCTTTTGTAGTTAATTGGAATATGACTAAAGCTTATGGCATGCCACAATAGACAATTCATTTCCAAGTTCCAACACCTGGATGTCAGCGGCCTCAGGTTGACAGATTTGTCACAAGAGAATCTAATCAGCACAGGTTCCGACTTATTTTTATTTTCCAGAAACCTAGACATGAAACCCGCCAGTTACAAGGATATGATATGATGCATTCTCAGAGCTTCTCACCAACAACTTCGGGGACAGCAGGAAGAACAACAGGCAGACAGAGGAGATGAGTCAGCTGCAGCAAAGTGGCAAACGCACCGAACCATTTGCCAAGAGAATTCTTTCTCCCCCTGCTGCTTTGCTTGTGTTTTTGTCCTGCAAAATGTAAAAAAGCATGGTAGTGATTACAAAAAGGCTGATAAGCTCCAACTTCTCTTCTCTCTACTTAGTTTGGCTCCATTTCACTTTTCCATAATGACTGAATAATTAACGGGAGGATCTAAGTCCATCCTTCTCTTGGTCGACCCTGTCATTATCTGTATTATTAAACTTGATTGCAGTTTTCGCCACATTCACTAGTCCTACTTCTAGAAATGTTCAGCAGATTACTGCTATTGTTTGCTGAGTGCACATGCCACTAGCTTTAGCACCTGAAAAGACATCTCACTAGCAAAAGACTATGAGATGTGAGAAGGATTAAGTCACATGTAAGGGAGATTAAATTACCTTCTAAGTGTTAGGATGATAAGCTTAATGTCCATGTTGTGCCAGATATGGAAAGTCGTTGACCATGTTTTCAAGTTTTGTGTAACCACGTAAGAAAAACACCAAGATGAATTACAACATTTTTCTGAAAACCATTTTACACTGACAAAAAAAAACACACATGTGGTCGGATAATTTAAAGAGCGATACCTGATATTCTCCATTACGTGCTTTCTGCGTGCATTTTTGTGGCTGACTTTAGCCTCTTCACAGAGACTTTTGCTGATTTTCATTAGAAGCAATTTGAAAAAGGCAAAGCATGGTATGAGTCAGAGTGTATATATGGGAAGTGTCTGCAGCTCCTGACTCATACATTAACGATAAATGTTCTTTGTGATAGTAAGTCAGGGTACTAACACAACCATATCCAAAAAACTGACCACTATCGGAGCAGAATGATGAAGCAACACATCTTCTGTTAATATATCAAGTAGCCTCCAAGATGTCCATATCCATGTGCAGATCTCTGCTTATCAGCAAAACACACACACACGATCACCATTACAACATCATCCAATGAAATGTGTGTTCTTTTAAAGCAGAGGGAAAGAGCAAGAACAGTCAGAACAGCCGCAAACACAGAAACAACAAGGTGCTATATTTGCATTTGGTGTGACATTTTCCTGCCAATGCTGCCCATCTGTTCTCGCCCAGCAAACAAAATGGATGCCATCATCTCCAACAAGACTTGGCTAATCACAGAAATGTGCTCCGCTCATTAAGTGATCTAATCAGATTCATACTGTATTCCAAGAAAATGTCTGTACCTTGCAGGGCTGGAAAAAAAAATCTCTTTTACAACATGTACTGAACAAGCTGATGATGAGACAAAACAGATGACACCCTTTTCTTCTGAAAACTGTAAACTCAGGAAGTTAACATCCTTAAAAGTGGTTTGACACCACTTGCACAAATCACTGTCATACACACTCGGGATGTCCATACAAGAACTCTTGACTTTTACGTCACTGTAATTGATGGAATCAGACTTCCTGCAGCATTCGTACATTCCCAGCTCAGTCATCACAAACCCTTTGATATACAGGGTCTTTGAGAATCTCAGAAGGACAAAGCGACAGTGTTAGCCGGCTGGACTTCGCAGGGGCCTGGGTCACTGAGTGAGAGGACCATTTCACACCCATCACATCTCATTCCCGCCCAGCCTGGGCACACTGAAAGACACCCATCAGGGGACCAGCCTTTGCCCCTACGGCCTGTCTGGCCACTATAACCCCCTACACACATATTCTGTGTGTGTGTGTGTGTGTGTGTACATCCTCCCTCCCTTTCACACCCGTCCTCTGTATTTCTTCCTCATCCTTGCTCTTCCCCTGAGGTCAGCTCCATTTCTGACCTGCATTCTAAAAGGGCCCTTTTGACATATCTGGCCACTACTGGTTATGCCTTTATGGTTGTGACTCTCCATGTGAATGCTTTCTGTTGCAGCACCAGCTGACTCTCTGTCAGACTTTCTCATCGGAATAAGGAGGGCCCCAAATAACCAGAACAGAGAAACCTGATTTGTCAACCCAAATAGCTGAGGCTTGCCTGGATCCCTGCCCAAATTCAAGTCAGATTGTAGGGTTTTGTAAATTGAATAGTTGTTTAAGTCTTGACCAAGACACATTGACAGGTCAGAGTTAGGAGGGAAGCAAGGATGGAGAATGAAAAAAAGATGGAAACAACCGAACAGCATTTATCAATCTAATTATCCACCTCAATGTCAAGTATAACAATATATTGTTCATCTAAAATATGGTATGGTATATAGCACATGCAATGCTTGTGGCATCGCCGCAAAACAAAACAGAGCTGTCATGCTCGTGTTTAAAGGGTGCAGGAGAGAACAAAAATACACAGAAAAAACTACACTGGTCATTTCACCACTTGCATGATGACACCTCTGACTCTACAGTGAATTCCAGTCACTGCCCATCATCATCTTCCCATAGCCTTAGAGACACAAACACATGCTCACACTGGTAGACAAACAACACTCCTTGTCACCTTATGTGTTTAAACACCCCAATCGGAGCCAGACTGGGAAGAGGGGAAGCTGTGGGTGGCAGGGGGCTGCTTTTGTCACTTCTCCCGCTGGTCCATTACCATGCTCTATTCAGCTGCAACCCCCCCAAAAAATTGGCCCTAATGACTCTGAGCAGTATTCTTAAAATACAAAACAGGCTTTGTATACATTGTGCCAGGGAGAGCAATGTGATATAGAGCGGTATCAAGGCCATTTCCAAGTGTTTTATCAATAGGGGGTTCATATAGATGGTAGTATATAGAAAGTGTGTGTGGCTCTGGGTGGAGTGGGGTGGGGGCTCCAAGCAGACAGTAGGGTTTGGAAGCAGTGAGGAAAAGGAATTACTGTGAGATGACATCAGAGCCACAAGCACAGTAGAAGCTGTGGCTGTGGAAACCTCAACAGGAGGGTCTGGTTGTGTGGCTTTGGCTTAAGCTGAATGGCAAGAGCACTGTGGCCTTCCTCCCTTTAAGTTCCTGCACATTAACCGACTTGACCATCAGCATGCAGGGACAGCAAGACCAGTGTTGTGCGGACTGCTTTCCTGGCTTACTTCCTGCAAAGCGTTCTCTATGGCTGTCCTTCTCTGTTCTGTTAAAAATCACAAACAAGTTAAGATGGAGCAACGCTTAATGAACAGTGCACTGCATGGAATGCTACATTAGTCCCACTACCTCAGCATTTCACAACAGTGCCAACTTGGCACCATTCTAAACGGTGTGACACTCAAGGGGCCACAGACAGGTTCCTGCTGAACACAGTCTTCAAAATGTTCTCAGGGTACTTCAGCTCTTAAATTCTTCGTTCATCTACCCTCGCTGTTTATTCTGCGTGTACACTAAAAAACAAACCATCTCCAGTGCATGCTACACATTACACACATGTTTTTAAATTAATTTGTGCCACCCAGAGCAAATCTTGATCCAATCACATCTTTACATTGTCTCTGTAAAGGCGACATTTGACCATTGACCTTTGTCTGAAAAATGGGTTTCACTTGAAATCACACATCAACTCCTTTTGGAGCTTGTGCTATGCTAAACTCTTCATCGATACAACTTTGTATGGCAATTCAAATGCATTACCTCCTAATATAACATTCAACATGTATATATTTTGCATTAAAAAAAGCAAAATATTTTTTCAACATAACTACCCCACCTTCTGTTCTTTACAAAATGTAGCCTGAAAAGTCATCTATAGACATTTTTATTGCATATTATTATTTTTACTAGCTCTTTTCTCCCTCTCTTCTATCCTTACCAGGTGTTCTTCATCATATCATAAGGCCTTTAGCACAATAATTCTAAACAGTTCCTTCTATTACTGACAACAGGAGGGGGAAAAAACTTGTTTAATAAAGAAGTTTAGTTTGTGTTCTGCCTCTGCTCACTTGAAAGACAGTCCTGACCATACTGACCCTACCCCCCAGCCTGTAATCTTAAGCCCACAAGCATCACTGCGACCCTCTGACCCAGTCTTTCACTGCATGCGATCATGTGATCAACCTAATGTTTCAAAGATTACACCAGCAGACTGTCTGCTGCTGATACTCGTCTGTACTGTGCTCTCTAGTTTAAAAAAAAGTCAACCTGTCACCAGTTATTTTAAAAGTGCTGCTTCTGTAAAAAGATATGATGGAGAGACACCTAGTACATTTTATATACGAGAAGGAAATATGACCTCTTCTTATTTATAAAGAAGGGGCCATGACTCCTTAGAAAATCTGATAAACTATTTTCATGAAAATATAATTTCTGGTTGAAAGATCATCAGTGTTATCTGATGGGGAACTACTGAGGACCATCAAAAATAAACAGAACAGAACAAACACACATGCATGCACATGAGAGGAATGCATGCGAAAGTCAGACTGCCCTAGTGTGGAATTAGTTTGTGTGTGTCAGTGCGAACTTGCACTAAGAGAAGCCTGCACTTCTGTCTCAAAGAGAGAATGAAGTCTGCTACAGCTCAGGGAGGTGACCGTTATCATACCGGCCAATGCAAATAGCACAACAATGGAGAGCAGCAGAGTTCGGCCATGTAGCCTCTTGTGAGTCAATGTGGCTGATAATGTGCCTCCCTGCAGACTTTTGCTTTCCAGCCATTGTAAGGTGAAGGGACAAATAAGAGGGAATGCAAACGCTAATGAGTTTTCATTCAACCACCATCAGGTGTGTTTGCATTTCGTCAAAGAGCAGATAAACCTCATTTTAAAATAAATGCTCTAACAACTAGTTAACTGTCGTGAGATGGTATTTCTTATCAAGACAATGTTGTAACATGCAAGAATGACATTTTGTTAATATACAATGTTATGCAAGAAAAATTGTGACATTTTTATTCTCTCTCACACTGACACACAGTTTTCAGTTATTGTATCTTTTGCTAACTGCACTAACTCCTGGCACACATAATTAGAAGACTTATGAAGAGATTAATCAAATTTAAAACAAATTTCTGCTTTGAATTACTCCTCTCCTTATTGTCATCAAAACGTAACAGCTGTAACATGCATCAGGGAGCCAAAACCAGCCTATAACTTTTCGTTCGAGAGGTATCAAGTTTACGCCCCTTACACACATACATATTAATAAAGCAAAATTCTTGTAGAATAATAAAAAGGTCACATTAGGGACATCCTAGATGTAACCATTGTTCAAATTAGTCTTTTTATCCAATAAAAAAAAAAATTGGTACAGATGACCTTTAACTACTGTTCACCAATGCCACAGAAAAGTACAGTTTAATTTCATGCGCTACAAGGAACTCATTATTTCCAGGAGAAAATAATGAGGCTTAACTGAATGACAGAACCAAAATATCCAATTTATAACCATCCGACGAAAGTGTGTCTATACAAAATCAGAGAAATGTCATTTAATTTATCCTGTAGATTTATTATTTGCACGTCTAGCCTTTCACACAGCAGCTATGACAATGTAAGTCTGATCGTAGCAAATTAATATAATAAACTGATAACTGATAATAACTGATACTCACCAGCCAAAGAAACAAGCTCACAATTCCATCTACAGTGTGAGCTTCCAATCTATTCTAAAACCAGTTCGTACTCTTTATCCAATCAAAACTGTCCACTCACTTGCAGAGCATGTCTGCACTGACTCTTTTCACCACCTCCTTAAACTCTCTGCTCATGAACTCATGAAACTCTCTGCTCTCTGAACCTTATTTTTTGAATCCTGCTTCTTTTTGTGTCCCCTTGTTCCCTCCTCTCTAATTTAGCCCACCTCCTTTGCATCCCTCCCATTATTCCCCCTCCCTCTCTTCTGCCCTTCAGGTGGGAAATGGGGAAAATCCCAATGCACTCGAGGGATCCTGTCTGTCTGGATCACTTACAAAAAGGACTTGTTTCGCTATAAGATGTTGTCTAAGAAGCAAAATATAGACCTGAATATAGATGAAGTTAACAAAAACACACACACATACTCACCTGTCCTGTATAACCAGAGCATAACAAGGAGGCAGGAAGGAATAAATGAAATGAAACTGTTTAACAACCCCACACTTAGGCAACTCCCCAAGCCCTTTTCTCTCACTATCTATAACCACTCCCCACAAGTTATGAATTACACCTCCTGACCCTGTATCACATTTATCTACCCAACAGGGCAGGGACTAGCTCTCCAACCCTCTCTCATTACTTTCCTTCTTGCAATTCAGTCTTAGTTAAGCTCATATTCTTACATGACTGCTTGTCCATGGACTACTTTAACCCTTTAGCAGGTCCACTAGCTCAGCCAGTAATAAGCCTATTTGACACACTGTGTTACTTCACCCCAGCTCACTGCCGTGTCTGCACTCCATGCCTGCAGGCAAAGACCAGCTCTCTATAGAAAACCTTTTAATTTGATAACAGTGAGAGAAAGAAAAAAGGTAAGGGGGGGGGGGGGGTGTTGAGTAATGCCATTAAGACTATGGCTGGCTTTTAGGAATCTCATTTCTGGAGGCCAGGGGAGGATCAATATAAGGACGGTGTGTGGAGAACGGCTGCTGGCAGCACTTCGCCTGTGCAACAGGAGTGGCTTGCCTGGAATTAAGAGAATTCTGAAAATCCCATTTTGGAGAAAGGCTAACTCAGATCTGATGTGTAGGTGCTAAACTACTGAAAATGTTGCCCACACATTAAACTTGTTCTTGGGTAAATTTGGAACAAATACAAATTACACACAGACATATAATGCCCTTCCTTTAAGATAATTAATAAATGTAAAATATTGGTGTCCAATTACCTAGCCCAAGTATAAATATGCAATTCAGGCACACACAAACCCATGCTCAAAAGTGTTTTGATCAGCTTGCATATGTAATGCAATCAAACAGATGTGACAGCATCAACTGCTACATTCAAAAGATTTGTGCAATTGTAGAGAAAAGAATAGCAGGTTAAAGTAGAGCTCATTTTAACCACCTAATTTTGTACTGATAGACTTTTGTAATGACTCGTTACTAATCCATAAGAATATTTGCTTATTATGTATTAAACTATAAAACTATGAAATAAATGTAGTGTTTGTCCTTGTTTTGACTCACCTACACAAACTTTCCTGAGCTCTCCAAAACAATGTAATTTTGTAATGGTCAACTTTGATTAGAAAACAATAACAAAAAAATTGTGTGTGTTAGTAGGAATTAAAAATAAAGTAGTATATGCTGAAATGACTGAGGCTTCAGCCTAAATTCCTCAAAGCCTTACGCCTCTGACATCTCTTTATACTAATTGCTCTGCTACAACCGACGCGGATATAGCAAAAGGACTTTGCATATCTTTTACCTTTTTCCTCGCTCTGCTGCGGTTTTGTTTTACTGTTAACATGGCATGTGTGCTTGAATACAACTGGCTAAAGATGTATGAGCATGCCAGGAATGCTTTAATTCCATGGTAGCCATTCCCAAACCTAAACCTAAGATGTCCATAATAAGCTACAACACACTGTATTCTGCTTTAATAAACCACTGACACTAAAAACCAAGTGTGTCAGAAATAGAGCCCAGGGACCAATAAAGCCTAAAAAAAAATAATAATAATAAAATAAATCACCCACATTATACATAAAGATGGTCTGGGAAAGATCTGTCATTGTGTGCTTCCACAGCAAAAAAGTAAACAAGTATAATATGATGTTGCTCTTTAAACAAAACGGTTTATACATAACCAGTAGCATTTAAGTTGTAGCATCTTAAGGATTTAGTATTTAGATTCATCAGTACTCCAACAGTCATGTAAGAGCACCAGACAGTGAACATTCTCCAGACGTCATCTACACTAGGACACAATATTACTGGTCCAAGACTCTTCTATACAGTGCCCTAAGGCTTAGGAATCCTATCAGTGTTGTACTTGCACAGGACCATCTGTTGCACACTGTGACAGAACGGCCACAGCTGCCACATTATCATAAATAATGAAAATTCAATTATGAAATGTTCAATCAATCCATAAAACTGTGCCAAGAGGCATAGATGCCGCTAAATTTCTTTTAGGATCAATCATATTTTGCCACTTTACACTTTTGTTGCTGTGCCCGAGAGGCAAGATTTTGACTAAGAAAGTTTATAGGGTTTTTCCTTGTTAGTGAATTTCACAATATACTCCTTAATAAAAATTTGAGGTTTCAGCGAGTAATGGTGTTTTCCCTTCAAAAGAAAAAACAAAAAAAAGGTATGCATGCATATCTTACAGTACGACACAAGGGGTTTTTCACAGAGAACAAAGATAAAGAAATACTAGATTTGGATCAAAGAAAAAGCATTAGGCAAACAAGTGGAAAAACATCAAGTAAAAACTTATTTTTTTCTCCTTTACTTCTGAGTTTTATTAGATCAATTTAGTCTATGTATAACTTTTTTTATGAAGAATCACTGAGGTAATTATCTTGCCCTATTTCCCTCTAGATCCATTAGTTGGACTAATAGCTGCAACATCAGAAACAGCAACTGAAAGACTGTGGCATTATGAAGAGGATTATTTGTTTAGAGGATCTTTTCCTGAAAAGGAGCCACAGTGTACAAATGAGTTCAGCTATTGAGAAATGATGTGTCCTTACAGAAACATCCATGGACAGTTGCACAACAAGCAGATTTTTAAAAAAAGCAATCAACGCAGAAGACGTGTAGACCTTGAAACAACATTCAAGAAGGAACACTATTACTCAAGATGCTCACAAACAAATCCATTGGCTTTATCAGGAACACAACTGCTGTTCTTTCCAGCCGCAAGCAGGAAGCAGAGGACAGGAAGAAGACATGTTCGTTTTAAGAATACAATTTTTTTTTATGCATCACAATACAATTTTATACATCAGTTTAGTTACTTATTGATGGTTAGAGAAAGTTTACAGAAATATTTTTCTTCATATTTTTGTTATTATTATTTTTCTTATTTTCTAATATTTTTCTTTCTACTTTGTGGTTAATTCATCACATCACTTAGCCCCACACACACAGGTTTTCTAGCACATTTGTGCGTACACTTGTACACAGTCCATCTAAGCCACAAACACAGCAGACATGATATAGTCTTTGCAGTGTTTGAGCAATTCAATAATGAGCAATAAAGCCAAGTTAGCTAACCTCCATAATACCTGTTTTGTATTGAGTCACCGGGTGATTTGTTGAAAGGTAAGGGCAAAAAGACTTTACGGATAGAGGAAATATGTCCGGGGAGATTGTTCAAGCCATTTTTCTAGAAACTATAAACATCAAGGACACGAACCTTCTAGCTGAATGGATACAGCTGGCTTTGTTGTGAAAGTAAAAGACAGTTTTGGTTTTCTTTTCTCTTCTTTTAAACCTACCCTCTGTAATTTAGGCATCTCTATGGACCAGGCTTTGAGTCTTGACCAGCAAGTAAATTGTGTGGTTTGTTCCTGTTTCAACCAGATGAGCTACATTGCTAAATTCGGGCATTTTGTGTTGCAAACAGAAATTAAGTCATCCAATATTGCATGGACTGCAATTCAATTTCACCTGCCATAGCAAGACCTCCCTGAGTTGCTTACTGTTAGTCTAAATACTGCTGCCTAACTTTGACAAATTTCCCTAAAAAAGTTCTCAAGTGACAGCTAATTTGATCACTTTTGTTCAACTATATACAGTAGAACCTTTCATGGTGCATTAACTGCCTACATTAAAAAGCTGCAGTTGCCCGTCAATTTCAGTAGAAATCTGATATCCTCCAATCAAACTTTGGCTGTTCATATTCAACATTTAAAACAGGAGACTGCTTCTGGGGTTGTAGGTCTGAAAACTTTGAACTCCTCTTTATTGTGAAGCAGCTCGTAACACCCCTTACTCATATAGTGTTACATAAATAAAGCTAGAGCAATGCAAAAGAAACTGACAGAGAGAAGGACAGATGAGCAGGTCCATCTCCATTTTCCAGCTGTTGTCAGTGCTAGAGTGGCCCCAGAGCACAATGATTAACGCCTCAGTCCAATGCTACTCAAACCAGATGGTAACATGGAAGAGAAGACCAAAGTCCTCTCTCTCCCTCTCCCTCTTCAAACAGATACATACACAGAAAGGGATACACAGACACACAGAAACACACACACTTTAAATCATTTTTAATCAACATCCTGCTCGCTGTCATAAAGTGCTCAGCAGTGGCATAGTAATCATATATAATGTAGTCATTCCGACAAAAAATATAAAAACAACAACACAATAACACAACAAGGAGGGGTTTTTACAACATCGCTCTCTTTGTGTGCCCAACCCTTAAATGTCAACTAAAAAGGCTGAAGGCTACTCCAGGCCTTCTGGGAAAGTAAGAAACACCAATCAGCAGTTCTACAAAACAAAAAGCCTGTCAAAGAAACATGTAATCAGGACAAATCATTCCTTCCTTTACTTAATTTCCCCAAAACTCTGGGCAGGACACTCAATACCAAACTATCCAAACAAGTACACAAACACCAAACGTACTAAAGTCGACATACAGTAAAAGAGGACCTAAAGCAATTCCACTGATGGTTATGGGTATGTGTGTTACATACTGATAGTATGAAGTGGAAGGCCACCCTCTGTCACATACGTGAGCTGTAGGGATATCGTGGCTGATCCTCTAAACCTGCTGCACAAAACATTTCTAACAAAACACTGCTGTGGTAGAGACAGGCATCAAAGCGCTCAAACACATATTGACTCAAATCATATGCTTGATCCCCTCACAAGGTACGGCACATCTCACATATCAAAGGTCTCGCTAAAACACTCAATAGCATCTCTTTCAGCGTGTTACATGAAAGAGAACACTGTGGTGTCTTACAATAATATGATGTTTTCCTGTTCACACAGCCAACTTCAAACAGAGCTAAATCGAGCTGGAACCTTTCACTGTCCCTTTGGATCAGTGTTCCCTGGTCTTTTCAGTGAGAAGTTATCAGGAGGTGGCAGGGTCATTCATAATTTGGCACACTAACTAGGCTGACTGTTTCTAGATCACTCACATCACACACACACACTGCAGGGTTTCTCTAACTTATTTATTCCAAACATCTGGCCAAGTCCTTATCACCATGGGAACACATCTAAGGACAAGCCTGTGTTATCCCTGCTCCAGGGCCTGGACTTGTCTCATGTGGACTTCAACAGCAGTTTAGCACCCATGTCAAACTGTCAAAGTAGAGCCTTTCAATAATAGGGAATTACGAGAAAGTGATAAGCTTGTTTGCCGCCTGTGTGGTGGGGCTGGACCTGAGGCCATTTTGGCTTCTCTGCCACACAATTTCCTCCACATTTGAACCATGTGGGTAGAACTAAGTAAAGTCTGTAAATTGAATTAGTGAGAGCGAGTGAGAGTGAAACAAACCCCAAAATACAGTTGGGTCTTTTTCTGCCAAAAGGAAGAGAGCACTGCCGCAATAGTAGCAAGTAACATGGTTAATGCCAAAAGCATTCAGGTAGAGTTGAATAAAAATGAACTGCCAGTTTACATTCAACAGCATTTGAGGGAAGGTAATCAAACACCTTAAGGCAATAGGTACACCTACACAGAATACTCCACCATTTCAGTAATACAATCACATAACAGTGTGGGACCCACAATAGACAACACTTGCAGCAGAAGCACATACATAACCTTTTTTTTTTTTTTTTCTACACATTGTTTATTATGCATCCTACCCAGACCCCACTTTATCTAGAATGCAACTCACTGAATATTTAGTCAAAGATTTGAGTGTGTTAGCTGATGGTAGAACACCAACTGCTAGAAAACACTAATGTAAGTCTCGAGCTGCAAGCCTCAATTAGACATAATGAGGTGTGTTAACCTCAGTTCCTTTGTAATTAAACATGTATGTTCTGACAGATAAAGAGAATGCAAAGGTGCAAATCAATGCATTCATCACAAAACAGTTATGCTGAAATTAAGTTGAAAATGCTTCAACTCAAGTGAAGATTTGCAGCTATGCTAAGACTTTAACTCCGACTTAAAGAAGTAAAGCAAAAACCAGACTTGTGAAAAAGGACCGTGAAAACAGTCAAATTTGCACAAGTAAAGAAAGACAAAAAGCTGGTTAACATTTCTCTGAAAACATTTAAAACACAAAAGTTGTAGATACTTGTATCCTACAGGATATTGTAAGTACAAAGGCAGGTGTGATGTCATTACTGTTGTCTGGTCATATTGTATCTTGATTATGTGAGCATGCAAAAATTACCAAGTATTGCTTAGTCATTTACTTACTTGTTCGCAATGAAAGGGAAAAGAAAAACATCCGTGGGCAGATAGTACAGCTGAAATAGTAACTAACTGAAACCTTTTGCTTTCCCATAATTTACTAAATGATTCTGTTTTTAGAAACTGCTTCACATTTGGCATATTTTAACCATTGTGTTACAGTGCACTGAAGTTTGAATGACAAAAATACAAGTCAGCACATTAGGATTAAAGAGAAAACAGTTGGCCAAGCAAGCCACTAGAGAACTGAACCAGTGCCAGCGCACCCACACACTTGGGCATAGAGAGATTTCATGCCAGACTGAGAAGAAGATAGGGAATATTTATGCCTTTAATCAGAGCAGATATTAAAAGAACAGATATCCTACATGCCTGAATTGAATAGGCCTTCAACCTTTTGCACCAACTAAAGTTTGCCATGATCCCAGGAGTGGTCCCAAGAGCCCAGCCATGCACAACATTCTGTCGGACGACTTGAATGTGAGTGGACAGGACAGATGAAGTGTTAGTATGTTGGTCCATATTTGAAAAGAAACCAGATATTTCATAAGTGTTAATGTTTCACCCTGAGTAGTAATAAGCCTTTGCAACAGCCTAACAAACAAATTGCACAACTGTAAAAAAGTATTCATGATGTCAACATGAAACAATAGGAAGGCTGAGTGATAACAATGTCACAGAGGTGACATTCCTCTGTGGTAGGGTAGCTGTCAACTTCCCTTTTAGCTTAGGCCCATTAGGGGAGGCTGCGAGCAGCCTTTCTGTCTGGCCCAGCTGGCTGCAGAGCACTATTACAGGGAAGCTGTTTGGACTTTGACCCCTGCAGCCTGCAGAGAGCTGAGAAAAAGAAAAGTTTGCACTCCTCTGCTTTCCATCAATGTGAGATCTATGAACCACACAGCTTTCTTAATATTCAGCTCTCTCCCTGCTGTTAGTGAGTTATGGTGGTCTAATAATGTACATTCCAGCACTTGCAAGATTTCTCCAGTCCAGGAACAGGTGCCGTGTTGCTTTTAATTGGTGGTTAGCCTCATTGAGGGAAAAGCACGCAGAATGGAAAAAATACTTTTTCCTCCCATCACCTTTGTTTTTCCATTATAATTTTTTGCCCCTCCTCCTGCTAAAACAAATGAGAGCACTGTTTTTACAGTGATTATAGCTTGAGGGACACATTAATTTCCCCAGTAAATGTACAAGGCCCAAGAGATTTTAATGTTTGCCTAAAGATAACAACCAAATACACCACATGGATTTGAGAAATGAATTCTCTTGTTAAATTGGAGTGCATGCAGAGACAAAGGAAAAAGACACAGCCAGCCGCTGGAATTACATTAAACCTCGAGGGCAGTCGGTCCAACTTAAGTGCACACAAAGTTTCATCTACTTTCCTGAAGACCCGAAAACAAACAAATCTCATTTTGCATAAAAGGGTTAACTCACTAGTAGTAAACTCTTGTTACACACGGAACACAAAATTAAAATTAAAAATAAATAATATTAAAATAAATAAATAACATAAAAACTGCCATGAAAGCGCCAAAAGAAAAATGTGACTAAACTGGAACATACATTTCACAAGTTGAAATATGAAAGCAAAGGCATAAAACAGTGTGTCCCCAGTGAAGTGAGGGTCTCCTGCACTCCACTGAAATGAGAGACAACCATTGTATAGATCACATACCTGTGATTGTTCATGGCTACACATGATACCAGAGCCAAAGCAGCACACAATGCTTTGAAGAGGACACAGAGCTTAAGAGAGAGAAAAGCCTCCAAAAAAACCCTCCAGCAAAAGCTCTATGGGCCCTTCCCCTATAGAGACAGATAGCTTTAAACAAAAAAAAAAAAAAAACACCCACCACACAATCTCACATCTGTCTTCAAAAACATATGCAGGAGTTGAGTGTATGAGAAGCCAGGTACACACGGCAAGCAGAGAGAGCACCCCAAGCTGGAGATAAACAGCCTACAATTGGTTAGAACCGCAAAGCCTTCGGTCTGCCTAAGTAGCTTGGTATCCTCGACGGTGGGTGATTATCCTGTGCTTGGCTTGGGGGTATACTATTCGACTGTCAGAAAGCAGTTACAGAACAGCCAGCTGGTGTAGCCACAGCATCGTGGGTGAAGAAACACTTCTATCGCTGTGGAGCAGATGAGCACTGCAGAGAGCAGCACATCCCTCTCCTGGGGCAACAAATACAAATAGTGAGTGTTAGAAATGTGGCTGCTCTAAGATTTGCATTGGTAGTTTGAGCATGGGGACTGCTAGTCACCGATCATCAGTAGCCACACTTTGAGATAATCTTGCATATCCCTGAAATGTCCTATTTTCCTGCTAAAGAAAGAAGAGAAGAGAAGAGAAGCTGGGGGCAAGCGAGCTAAAAAGAAAGTCTATTTTTCAGAGTGGAATGAATAATATACTTGAATGGTGTGTGGTGAGGGGAAAGAGTCTTTGTGTAATGGCAGAGTCACGGTCATAGTGACAATAAAAGTCCCCTGTCATGGGTTAAAGCTGTTTAACCTTTTGATCCTCTCCATTCTTAATGTGGTTTTTGATCCTTGAAGGTTCCAGTTTAAGCCAAAGGGGCCAGATTCCGACACAGAAAAACACACACAAATAAAACAAGTGCGGAAACTTTTAGCTCACCACCGCAACTCGCTAGACACGCTGTTTGCTTACGTTTGTCAAAAGTGTGACAAAGGCAAAACTGTCAAAGCTATTGTCACCAAGTCCTTTCAAAGAAAGGAAACGAATTCCAGTCCACTCATGTTTTTTTCTTTAGTATTTTCCATTACAGCCTGACACTAATCCGTGATTGATAGCCAGTAACCCATGATTAACAGATGCTATTCTGACAAGAACTAATCCGAGCTTTGTGCTAGTCATTCTACTGTCATCATTAAAAGTTGCTGAATCTAGGAATAGGTTTCTAGCACTTGTTTCCAGCAATTCTTACCAAGTATACTCGATGAGTAATAAGAGCAACAAGGAAGTTCAAGTTTTTGACCATAAGGCCACTTGGAAAATATGTCAGTGAGTCATTCTGAATCTTGACAAACTAGAGCAAAAGTACTTTTGAGCAATCCATTTTTTTCTCCTGAGAAGTCTACCTGATGCTGCTTTTGTGTCACCAAGACCTCAGCATCACCATATCTCACAGAAACACACTAAAGTGCTTGTACATGGGTCCCCGTCTTCCGAGTCACCCCGTTCAAAGGGTTCTGGAAGCGGGGCGTCCTGAAACGCCTCCTCCCCCCATTGATCCATGTGTCAAAACAGCGGGGTTCTGGCCAACACGGCACCAAATGTTTAAGGCGATAGACGAGAGCTTCCCTGTGGGGATTTGTAAAGGTTCCCTCGGTCGGGAAGCCTGTGCACTTCTTGCCACCATGGCACTTGGCAGCGCATCAGGGTCCAAGGAGCTCGGTGGCAAAGGTGCAGTTAGCGGCGCAGAGTGGCAGAACTCCCAGACAGCCCCGCCGTGCCGGACGCTGGCTCCGGGCTAACCGCGCACCTTCGAGCCGGCTGAAGCCGAACCCGGTCACGTAGTTCAGCAGCCGGTCTGGGGGGGGAAACGCCGTCTCTGGCACACTATGAATTAAGCACAAAGGCTGCGGCAGGCGACGCCGCTTTGAGTCCGGCTTTAAAGCCGCTGTCTGCGGTGTCGACGCGGCCAACCGCCGTAAGGCAGCGACGCAACGTTACGACGGACAGCGTTGAGTTTTCACCCACACAGCGACCGTGGAGTCGCCGACTAAGTTCTTTTTCTTGTTCAATGTAAAGACTCACTTACGTGTAAACTTCACCCCAACTTGTGTGTGTGCGCAGCTCCGAGAATTCCATGCAGCAACTTACTCGCTCCCGACGTACCACTGTTGCTCAACTTGTGGAGACGATGCTACCAGCTAGCCGCAGTGACGGCTACAAGTTCCGGTTTCCACTGTCAAAATAAGAGCAGACTAAACTCACAACGGAGATCCGAGATTTTTCCAAAAATATAACTAACTGCTATAGCTTATACAAAAACTCCATCCATATCTCTAAACTTCAGAACCTAAAAACCGTGTTTACTTCACCATAAGGTAAATTATAAATTTAAATTTGACGCCAAATTGATTACTACACACCAACCTTTATTTTGTAAAACAAACTAAGGAGAAAGTTGCTGTAAATAAATATATGATTGATTATTTATGTTTTGTCCGAAGATTTGTTGACGCTTATTTAAATTAAATCTTTTTAGTTATTTTGGACTTTTGCTGCCTTTTCCCTGGTCACTTGGCTTTTGGAAATATTTATTGACACCTCCAGAAAATGCGCTTTCTTCGTTGGTTCACAGAGGAATTCATGGGGATTATTTCGCCTCCATCAGTGATATGTAAAAAAAACTGACGGCATGGCGAATACTACTCATTTCTTCATAATTCTGTCCAAAACGCGCAACAATTAGTTTCTGTCCAGGGTTCTGCAGATGCACAGTGTGTGATACAGCCTCTGAAAGCTGAAGTTATAGTTACAGTGCAGTCAAGGGGGTGATGAGCACCGAAACCCTTTGACAATATATAAAAGACATATCCATATTCTAGATTCATGTGGTTAAGGTTACATTTAAATATAACCACCAAACAAATTTTCTGTACATTGTACTAGCAGAGTCGTATTTCAGAACGTTTTCTTCATATTATCCTATAATTCTTTGGTAAAAGTGTTTTTCCCAATTTATTGTCAAAGTAATTTGAATTAGAAAATCGGTTATAAATAATACTGCTCCCCAATGACGCAAGTATAAGACTTATTCTTCTTTCCAAGGATGGAGAATATTTCCACTTTGTTCAGTTTTATAATGTGAGAATTATTTTATGAGAAGATACATATTAAATATCTATCAATCTATCTATCTATGTGTATTTGCCTAAACGTCTGTTATAGCATGTTTCTTCACCAGTTTGTGTTTCTTTGGCCTACACTAAATTGATATTTAAATAAAGATTAACTAAATTTTCTTTTATAGTTAAAGTTTTTCACTTGTACTGGCTTGAAACAATATTCTCTTTAAACAGAATCCTTTATGACCTATCACATGTTGTACATAACTACGGTCATGTTTGTTACTTAAGCCTATAGTGGTGTGACTCAGGACAGGCTTCAGTTTCTCTCACCAGATTACACATTAGCATCTGCCTCATGGCACTTTCCACACATACAGCATTTTTATGTTTAATTTAGTCTACTGAAAGTAATTAAGGATTGTCTAGGTTGTTTATTAATTAGCACTCCTCAGCTTGGAAACATTGCTGTGATTATTTACACAGTTATAAGAACAGAACTAACTATGTAAAGCACTAAAAGAGAATTGGCATCCTTCACTATCTTCCCAAGGAAACCCAACACTGTCGGCCACTGAGACCAATTCTAAGAATGCCAAACACTCGGCAGTACATATTGTTACAAGTTTATGGTGAGATATAAACTGTTACATGTTTCAACATGAAGCTATTAGGAAATCTCATAACTTTCTCATGGCCACTGGCCATCTTATTTATCGCAAAAGAAGAGAAGGCCACATGTTTTGATTGATACACTCAACTCTTTTAATCAGTCTAATACCACCACTGAGTGTGGCTGTGGCAAACTTTTGACAAGCTGAAATGATTTCAGCTGGGGTGAAATGGCGTATAGGCCACCGTTTGATGTGCTTGCAATGCCAGTGAGTGACATGTATTATTAACTTCAGAGAGATTACATTCCTGCGGATAACCCATCAAGAGTAAATACAACGCTGAACCAAATGCCACAAGAAATGCATCACTGCTGGCAGAGGGGTAAAGAAAAATGTAATCATCCAAAATGTGAAGCCCTGTCATGAGCTCATGATTGCCATCATAACAATGTACATCAGTTTATTGAGAGTGCAATTTTTTTTTTTTTACAAAAATGTAAACATATACAGTAAATACAAATAATACACATTAGTCATTTTTCAACACATTTGAAAATCATTTACCAAATAAAAGTCTACTGAAGCTGTACTTGCTCAGGAATATTACAAGCTAAATTGGCTTGAGATGAATTTCAATAGGCAGCTAACCCTTTTTGAAACATTACCCTTTTTCACATCTTTGTCTTTAGGAACAGTGCCATCTGCTGTTTACAGAGGTAGAGGGGGCTGACCACACGTGCACAAACTCACACAAAGAGCCATCCTTGATACAACTCACTGCAATGCAGTAGAAATACACCTTCGCATAGCTCATTTCAGCAGCAATGCCATTAGTCTTTTGCACAACAGGAGCCAAGTACATGTCACATCTTTATGGAAGACCCAACCTTCACATAGGAAGCCAAATAGTTCACCAGGTTAGGCTGCCAAATCGCATACAGTGAGCTGGCAATTTATTATGTACACCTAGTTAAAACGAATGCAGTCTGCAGTAATACTGTAGCATGGTAAGAAACCCCCCTTCACGAAGAAGACAGAGGCATTTTCTTATTATTACTAAAAAAAGGTATTTAACTATAGGGGTTCAACTATATTATCAGTGTGGAAAATTTTACTTTCGTTACAACAGATGTTGTCCACCCCTTTGTATCAATGACGCTAAAAAAATAAAAACACCTCTTAGTATAATGACAATATGATGCATTAGCCTTCAACGTCTTGGTAGCTGTACGCAATACACTGCCAGCTTACTGTAATCAGATGTGTGGTCATCCACCAAAGCTGAATTATAAACATTTACCAGGTGAAATACAATGGGCACGGGGACTTCACACATGAAAACTAAAAATTTGTCAAAAAATCTTTGATTTTGTTAATCATCATACCATTATTAGAACCATCTATATCTTAATGTATGAAATGTATGTGATGTTATTTAGCAGTTTCCAGGTTTAATATCCGTTTCTTTTCCATCTAACCTTTTAACTTAGTAAACAATATTGTGTCTTCACAGTTAAATGATCTGCTTGGTTAATGACATATACTGCATCATAGTGAAAAAAATGTCACTAATGCATCACAAGCTGCTTGGTTGAGCCGTAACTCAAACATGCAGAAAATCACACACTGCAGCCTGATAGGAAAACTGGAATAGTTGCAGCACACGCAGCACAGGTCAAGATGTCATAAAACCAGAGCTGCATCCTGCAAACTTGAAATGATACTGTAACTGCAGCAGCTGCTTTGGTGAGACGATGATTCCAGGTCATTTTCAGAAATATGCAAGGTGCAAAAGTAACAGGGCTCCTCCATGCCCCTTTACTTTTTTGCACCACTACTGAAAATATAATGCCATAAGTACCATTTCACAAAATTTCCAAAGTTTATCCTTAGCTGCAAAATTAAAAAAATAACTTGCCAGTGCTGTTAAAATAATGTGTCTTTGTTCGACTGAGTGCCAAAATGTTCATCTTCATCCATCAGTGCTTTGAGGTAAGCGTCAGTGTGGAGGAGACTCTGAAGATCTGAGGCAGCATGTTGCTCAACTGGTAGAACATCTCCTCTGAGATACTCTGTCAATACAAGGAGACACAAAAGCAGCATCCAGGATTACTGAGCAACAAGGGACTGGCTTGTGCAGCACATAGTCACAATCAAAGGGAACCATTAAACCTGTTTTTCCATGTGCCCATGAAAATACATCTAAAACTGTTTGTGTACAGCCAAGCGTTAACAGCCCCTGTGGTGCCCTTTAGTTCAACACCACAGGGCGTTTTTTTTCTAGTGAGGGAACAGTCATCGTGATGCTGAAATGATGTGAGCTCTGGCAGCTGTGACTCTAACAGGAGAGCATAGCGTGTCATTCTAAGCATTGCCACCTGTCAAATAAGAATGTTAAGCATTAATCTTTAAGCAGAAACAAAGTCTCACACACACACACACACACACACATACAATTCAACCACAAGCCTGGAGCGTATTTTTAGCTACTGTATCTCTTTGAGCTGTAGAAAATAATGTCATTTCAGTAGGTGCTATTTTAAATAGTGTCTGAGCATGTAGCTGACAGGAGGCCAATACAGTTGGAATCCTTTGATGCCACTGGTTTTATCATCTTAATCTGTCAACATGAAATCACGCTATAGGGTCTGCGGTGCTCCTGACAAGAACCACAATAGCTATAGGCCCAAAATAGAAACAGTAATGCTTGATCCAGCCGCAAAGTCACATTTACTTAAAAATATGACATAAATATTCAGACTTAAATCTCAATGTGAAGAATTTTCCTCCAACTTGTCAAGCAACACCGACTTAAGTGCAGTATAACTTTTGACCACAGATCATCGAGGTTACATTTCAGCACTGTAAAGCTGCATGTTAATCCCCTTGCTTATCCCAAAGCTACTGTATATGGACACGTCTCTGAGCTTTCTTTCATCGCAGCAGAGAAAAAATGGTCAAGACAATCTAAAGTGCTATTATCTGTTATTTAAAATGCTTAAATGCTTTTCAAGCACTCCGTCTCAGCCTGCATTCAAATGTATGTATTGCAATGCCAGGTGTGCCTTTGTGTGCATATGTAGCCTTGAGTATACATTTCTCTTCAATTAACATAAAGCTTTGCTGGCAGGTGATTACTCAGAAGATAACTGTATGTCGCAAGAAATGTGGGTAGTCGTTCCACTCCAACCTTTGGCACTAGAAACTGGACTGTGCGTGATACGCCTCCATCCCATGAAGCCATCTCCATCATGAAGCCTGCAGATAATACAAAAAGGAAACAACTCATGTTTAACAACATTTTTTCTATTTGAAATATGGAATTTTAATGAATATTCAATAATGACTGGGAATTCTCTTTAGTGGATTTTAGCCCCAAAAAGCAGAATTTCCAGTGGATTCAAATCATGTTTTAGACAGCTAGCTTTACAGTTTTGAGTTTAATTTCCTTAATTAAACTTGAGCTAAAAATAATGTTGTTGTTAATGTGTAAGCAGGTATTTATAAAAGAAACAGACACAAAGGGCACAATGCATCTTAGACATGTGTTAGTTAAGCATAATAACATAAATACGTAAATAATTAATTTCCATGTTACCTTTGACACATTTGAACACCAGCTCAGCTCTCTTAAGGCACCAGGGTATGGTCATCTCCTACACAGAGATAAGAAAGAAAATGTGAAATTGTTTTGTTTAAAAATGTGGAGCGTAACTGAAAAATACCATAAAAACACTTCTTACTGCATTATTGCAAAGACTGATTCTGGAACAGCGTAAAGGAAAATTTTTTTAAAAAGAACAAGAAGTTAATATTATAAATAATGGTGAAATTTAATAGACAACCTAACCAGGTCCAAGGTCCACTTGTAATCTGAACAATTAGTGCACGTCTGGGCAAGAGTCATTGTTTGCCAAGTGGCTCTCTGAAGGAGATAACATTGTTTTCAATTACCTCTCTGGAAACACTGACACATGTTCTATAGGGAAATTTTTCAAACTCCAAACTGCTCGCAAAGAAGAAAGTACCAAAAAATAAGAATAGCAGGCAGAGCTCTGTCTTTTGACTATAGTCTGTTGTTCATCTCGAGAACTTGTGCCAAACAACAAGAATAGGCCTGTAAAAACAGGCAAACATATCCACTGAGTGGAAAACCAGTAAACACAGAAAAATGGAAAGTTGTGAAGCTGTTAAATAAAGCCCTCTGGTCCCTGAAACTTGACCTGCACAATCCAGAATGTATTTTTTTGTTTAAGAATTTAACTAACAACATGATTCTCAGAACCCTATTTCTAAATAAAAAGAGATTAACCAATGTCCAAGCATATAAGAAAAGCCTACAGACTTGTGCTGAACATATACTCTGAGATACACTATGAGATTCAAAGTAAACAGAAAAGTTCACAACTCTGCGGTCTGTCCTTCTGGTTTTAAACCTGGGAAATGTTATGCTGCAGGATGACAGCCAGGGCATGACAAGCCAGACTGCACAGGAGGAAGATGCTCTGCATAAACAAGCAGAGAAAGAAAAACAGGGAAGAAATTTTATCATATCGGTCATGGGAACTTGTGTGGCCAGTTTCCTCGCACAAACAGAAAGCAGCAGTACATAAGCTCAACATTAAAGCACGTGTCCAAAGGATGAGAAGAATATCTCAACATTAATGCTTGCCTGGTTCCAAGTAGACTCTATTATTGGGAAAGTAAAAAAGTGATAGTCTGCAATTTTTCCCAAACACTGATTTATCTGCTTTGTGCTGCCACAACATCAGCACTAACTGCCACATATTGATTTTCTATTTTTGTAACTATTTTAATCGCTGTGTTTGATCATAATATGTCATCAATCTTTTATTATAGGTTTATTTTTCCTATCGTTTTTACAACCGTCATGATAACTTTATTAAACATTCATAACATGGATTCATGCTACAAACAAAGCATTAATCTGTGTTAATGTGGCATATTATCTTTGATGCAAAGAAAGTGATATCTGTAACAGTGCAAAATCACCTGATAAATCAGCAAATAGTTTAAAGCAAGATGTATTTTCTTATCCTGTTTCCATTCCATCAATCATCTTCCAACTATCCAGACCTGGGTCACAGTGGCAGCAGGTTTAGTAAGGCTTTCCAGAAGTCCTTCTCCCTAGCAATGATTTCCAGCTCCTCTGGCAGGATTCCAAAGCATTCCCAGGCAAGATAAGCTTAACATGCTCTCCAACGTGTTCTGGGTTTACCATGGGGTCTCCTACCAGCTGGCCATGCCTGGAAGACCTCCAATGAGAACCGCCAAGGAGGGACTCTCATAAGATGCCGAAACCACCTCAACTGGCTCCTCTCAATGTGAAGGAGCAGCCGCTGCACTCCAAGCTCCCGTCAGATGTCCGAGCTCGACATCCTAGCAGGCTGTTCCTCCCAATCATTTCCCTCCAGGTTTCTCCATCATCGTCTGGGTGGATTTTAAAGTCTCTCCAAAAGAACTATGTAGTCCACAGATGGTAGCGTCTCAAGGACCCACCCAAGGTGTCCAAGAAGGCCGGATACTCTGAACTGCTGTTTGGTGCATAAGGACAAACAACCGCTCTAGCCTACTCCTCAGCAACTCTCAGTCACATAGAGGTGACCCCTCCTGCTCCCTGGGGAGACACCAACTCAGCAGCACTCAGCCAGGTACTTGCATCTTATTTTCACGTTTTGTCATGACTTGTGATCTGTACCTGTGCTTCACTATAATGCTGTAGGTGCTGTGATAGGGTTGGACTAGCTCTCACAAAAATGTTTAATAAAATAAAATAAATCACTAGGTATTATTCTTCACTTTGTGACATTTTCAGTTTTTGTGTTCACTGATTAGCCACAACAATAGAACCAACTATCTAAATATGTTTAGTTAGCTCTTGTGTTGTCGAAACGGCTGCGAATGGTTGAGACATTGACTCCACAAGACTTCTTTGGGTGTTCTCTGGTACGTGCAGCAGCATTCATTAAGTCCTTTAGGCTGTGAGCAGTGGTGGAATCATAGGCGGCCATCAGTGCCCATGACCCTTGTGCCACTTAAATGGTCATCTAGCTATCACAATTGAACCCTTAAAGTCTCTCAGATATTTATATTTGCACATTTTTCCTTTTTCCAACACATCTGTATTAAGACTGTTCACTTACTGCCTAATATTTCCCACTTCTTCGCAGGTGATTTAGTAAGGAGGTAATCATTTAACACGGAACATAGGGAAGAAGCGCAAGCAAACAAAGCCCAATGGTTCTGTATGGACCTAAAATGGAACATCTTGGATGAACTGATGTACCCATTCTTTAGCACCGCCTATCCATTTTCCAAATGTTAATTAATTTAAAATGAAATATGGACCAAAAAAAACCCTAATAAACACAGGACCTTACCCAAAATTTATATTATGTTATTTTTTTTACCTTAGGTCTACTTCCACAAAAAGTTATACCAAGCATGTTGGCAAGAACGGCTGTAGTGCAGCCCTTTCCTAATCTCTTTGTTTTAAGTGCCTAGTAGCCAAATAATTGCTTTGTCCAACTCAAATATTTGCCTTTTGTAAACATAGTTTAGTTTGTTCTGTATTTCTCTCCTGACAACGCCCCTTAAAAAAATCATTTAAAGTTTTTAAAAGATTTTGAAGCTGTACAAAGATGATTTGTGTGTAAGAAAGCTAAGATAAGATTATGCTTAATAACTCACTGCATGACAACAGTTGTTACAAGCACAGACTTTGAGAATGTAATTACATTTTTAATTACAGTGCATGCCTAGAGTCTGGAGGAGAAGGAATGGGTCGAACACAATATCAGCAAATAAAGCAAGTATTCACAGTACTACCAGTTATTCCTACCTCTGACATGTCGTGGACCAGCAACAGAGGAACGGTGACAGTGGTGACGTCGTGTGTGCAGCAGACTTTCAGGATGTTTCTCAGGCCCATGATAGCTGGATCTCGTGCTGTGATGTTTCCTGAACGGACGTTGTCATCCACACACAGGTGGAAGACAACATGGACCTCTGACAGGTTGGAGTGCCGTGAGATGTAGAACTCACCTTTAGGAAAATAAATAGCAGATACATTTTTTTAAACTATGCAATGCAAACAGAAAGGACACTTCTAGTGCAATATAAACATGCAACTACGGACTATTGTGAACATATTGATAATAAACGACAAATCCTGATTAATTCCTGGGAAATATATTGATTACCATTACCTGGTAAAATGTTGGAGGGATTTCTTTCAACATTTTTACTTTTATCCTCACTTCCATTTCTTGGAACCTCTAGAAGCAAATGACAAAAAATGAAACCACATGTAATTAAAAATATCTAAACTTTATGGCAAAAGCAGCTGGATTTACCATAAAAGGCTTGATCTAAAGAACACACATTACCTATGCTGTCATAAGGATGTGGACACAGCTCTTCACATAGTTCTTTATGTCAACGTGCACCCATTGACCATTATATTAAGTACACCTGACAATTTAATATAAACCAAGACAGCAGCTCTGCCGTGAACGTTTTTAAGTTCATTTTAAATAGAGTGACCAAAACTTTACAACTGCCACAACTGCCTCTTCTTATAATGCACTCCAGTATGACTCCACTACCCACCATGACCTCAATAATAAAAAGCGATTTATTACCTTTCTGACCTTTCCATTTCAACTTAAAAAATGAGAAATTGAGACCAGTGGCATAGTGGTGTATAGTGGTGTAAGGTAAATTTTACTTCTTTAGTTCATCTCTCCTACTGCTGGTGTGTCATTGACATTTTAAACTTTGTGAAAAGACTTGTTATAATCCCTTTTAGTATATTCTTTTAAAGAAATTTGTAATTTTGCTTTCTGTTTCTGCATTAAGAGAGAAGAGCCAAAGATGCTCTTTAGATACAAATTTTGTAAATTAGTGCTCAACCTCAAAGAGTATATTCTGTGTACGAAAAATATTGTGAATGTGTATAAAATATTCTAAAAGTATATTCTTTATGTGAAAAAAACTTGTACTGTATATGTGGATTTGTTTTACAGTAAACAATGCCATGACTATAATTACTATTATAATGTGTGTGTCTGTCCGGGTCATTAGCTAAACTTTTCATTTTAATTTCAATTTTAATTAAGAATAGTGTGGCCCTCAGCCTCACAATGCTTGCCCTTCTCTTCACTAGCCCTCTATAAAAGTTATATCTGCACTAACGCTGGGGTGACAGTGAAAAAGTGCAAATATAAGCCGAACCAGGCTGGTCTTTCTGTTTGCTGCTCCTCTGGGCTCTGGCATAAAGCAGCACCTGCTGCACCTCCTCCAGCTGCTCCTCCAGACAGGGAAAGTGGAAGTCGGTACACTCTTTTGCTACAGTTGCAAATTCTGGAAGTAATACAAAGATTGAATTTACAGTTTACATTTGTGTAAAATTTGTGTTGGTCAGATGCTTTTATCCAAACCACCGTGCAGATGAGGTACAAAGCAAAAACAAAAAATCTGAGCCATGGGGAAAACACGTAAGACAGTGTCTCTTCTTTGAAGATTTCAAAAGTGTGAACGAACAGTGTTGTTTTCAGACTAAAGGTGACAGACAAACAGAGTGAATCATGAGTAGGACCAAAATAAAAACTGTTACAAGTCACCAAGGCCAAAACAGAACAAATTCTATGTGATAACTACAGTAGAAAATTCAAACACGCTGTTCAGAGAGACAACATTGTGTTGTAAGAGACAACATTGTATCACTATATGATCCCAAGATATAACCAGAGGTTACCCAGGTGAAAAGGGGAGATATTGTCTATGAAGAACAAAATGTAATACATATAAACATGTCCCCTAACCTCTCTTGATGCCACTGTACGAGTTGACCCTGTTGTCGACCAATAACACCAGGCCACAGAGTGAGGAAGAGTAGAGTGAAAGTGCTGTCTGGAGCCGCCGCAGCTTTGCCCCACTGCTGCCATGTCTCCGGTGTTTACAGAAATCCAGCACATCTGCCCTGACCAGTCGAAGGTTGTGCATCGTCTTCAGTTGTGCCCCTGATTTAAAAAATAAAAAAAGATAAAAATCCATTATGGATCACATCTATTCTGCATTGCAGAAACGTTACTGAGATGTCAGCCATCACAAATATGTATATGGATGCTTGGAAAGACTGGAATGTTTGAGGTCAATCACCTAGGTGTATTGTGAAGCTCTCCTCCAGCTGAGGCTGCTCCTCAAACATCCTGGCCCCAGAATCTGCAAGCTCAGAAAGCTGGCTGGGCTGAACCTTAATCTCCTCACTGGAAACCAAATCAATCAGTACAAGTAGCTAAAACTGTACAGATTGTACAAGGCATATTTTATAGGCTCAGGACAAAATCTTAAGGAATCATTTCATAAAGGAAATGCAGACATTATATTTTACTATTATGTTATAGTGCCTGGAAAAAAACACTAATGGACATACAATGATTTTTTCACATGTAAAAAAAAAACTCCTTCAGCAATAAATAAAATATAAAAGCAAATTTAAATCTCAATAATATACATTTTTCTTTTCACAAAAAGAATAAAAAAATCCCACATGAACTCTGCACATTTTCCTTTACAGGCTACCGCCTTAAGTAAAAATGAATATTTATAAAGTGTTCAAAGTGCTGATGTAGAAGTACTAAGTTTCACCTACGCATAAGATAATGATATTCATTATAAAGAAAAAAATTATGCTTGGCCAGCACATTGTCTGAGAAGCTTTTAGCATAAAGGTCCTTGTTGTTTCTGTGTTTGGATGAAATATCTGTCATAGTGAGTATGGAGTGTAAGACCTGTATTTAAAGCTGCACTTTTAATAACTTTTAGAAGATGCCAGTCATAACTGATGCTGGCAAGCTAAGCATCAGTCAAACAAAGACAAATTTTTGGCTGATCACGTCAATTTCTACGTAAATGTCAAGTCTTGGATTAGAACTGCTGCAGGAGTGCAGCTCTGAGATCAGGTTAGTGCAGTGTCATTGTGACCTCCAGATGGGAAAGAAGCACTTTTTGTTACACAGGTCTCATTACGGATGTTTCAGCCATGAGTCACAGAACAACTTTTTTATTATAATTAAATTAAACTACTATGCTATGTTTCAGATTCTCTTCCTTCATAGCTGTGTCTTTATATCAGTATGTTTTATAATCTCGCTGCTGCTATGCTTAATCTCTGTACAAATAAACTTAAGCTAGACTTACATCTTAAAGCTTACACAGGCAATAGACTGCGTGCCAAGGGCATGCTGTCTGTGGATGGAGACAGGCTACTCCGTCACTGCCTTTTGAGAATCCCACTCAGACTGGCTGTATCTACAATGTGCATTGGTACTGAAGCTTTCCTTTCTATACTTAACAAGAGTAAGCACCTATGAACCAGACTCCAGCATTAATTATCTTAAGTCAATAATTTGTGTTTTGCACTTAGATTTGAAAGGCTAAGTGGGCTTGTGGAATAGAACATGCTTGTTCTGGTGTATGTGGGTGTAAAGTAAGCCTATAGAAATCAGAAGTACATACACATAAAAACTTTATGCTTCAATATACACAAAGACACACAGATGAACATACTTAATTTTGCTGGTATTGTTGGATTTCTGCAGGTCATGGTGCAGTTTAATCACCCACTCCTGGTACTCATGCTTTTGAATCCCAGTAACTTGCTTCAGCTCACTGGTCCATTTGTTCTCCAGCACCTGTTTAAAGAAGACAATTATTGGGATTATTATTTCTAACATGACTGAGTATGCTAAAATGTCTGTGCTGAATAACAGGATACGTGTTGCTTCAAACACTGCAGATTTCAGAGTACCTCAATTTTGTTGTTTACCTGCTGTGCATCAAAGTGCTGAGATGCCACTGCATTCACATCTTGGTCACTCAAAGTATTTCCCAGCTCATTCATCACCTTGTCCATTTCAGCTGCTTGCCTACCGGACAAAAAGTATTCACTGAAGTACATATCATTATCTACACAACACATTAATAAAAGAGATGTGTGTCGTATCCACATTTGTGAGAGGTGACTGAAATTATCATTGCACTAACTGAGAGAACCCTAACTTGGATGGAAGAAATAATTAGGAGAAAATATATCATGTTTCAATTACAGAAACCTAGAAAGTGAAAATGTGCAGATGAGCAGAATGTGTCCATGCAAACAGGAAAACATGAGGTATTAAATAGAAAAGTAGAGTAAAGTTTCAAAGCGCACTAATATCAGACAAAGAAATGTCTGAGAAGACAGATGTATGTGTCAGTTGACTAAACATGACTGTGTTTTAACACCTGAGCCTTCTGTTTCAGTTGAAACCTTTTTGGTCCAGTTAATGTGAAATGGTAGGTCGTTTCTAAGCAAACTTTGTATAAGCGTGTCTGTGTTGTGAATGCAAAGTGAGCAAACCACAACTTTATGATGATTAATAATTTACTAGCCATTAAAATGCTTAACTCAAGAAGTAAAACAGACATTTGCAATGGTGTTACCTATCTATTGCACTGAGTCCTATTTAATAGTAAAATATGATCTCCCTAATACCAACCTCTCCTGAAGTTTCTTAATCTCCATGTCTCTCTCACTTATGAGCTCTGAGATGCTAACAAAGTAGTTATGCTCCAGGTTGAGTAGGGTGTCTGAAGCTGGGGAGTGGATCAACTCATGGTAAACATCAGCAAAATCCTCATCCCAGCTGGGTTCTTCAGGCCGGGCATGCTCCAGTGTAGTCTGAAATGGTGACAGAAGGAAAAGAAAAAGTTCTTCAAAGTGTATTTCTGTGTTCCTGCAGTAAAATGCTAACTGTTAGTAACTGGTGGTAATTCTACTAAATGTCTGAGTGTAGTGGGTCAGAGGAACTTCACAGCAAAAACTGCATCAGCCCCTTTCTTTTAATAAATGCCTGAATTAGAGACAGCAGAGTTTAGATCCCAGAGCGTTTTCGTGTAAAACTAAATCATCATAACAAAGGCATTTAGAGCTATAGGCATTTACGTTCAAGAAATGTATCAGTGAGCAGACTTCATTAGAAAACCACGAAGTCTACTCTATGCCTCACTGTTTGTTTTGTATTGATCCATAATGAAATAGTGATGACTCCCCTCTCAAATAGTGAAACCGCTGCCACATATTGGATGTCTGGGAAGAAACGCATCAAAGTGTAACCAAGCCTAATGACTAAGGGAGACACTCAACGCAGCATGCAGGCTTATGTAATGAGATTTGTTTTTTCCAGAACTCATGAATAATCAATTTCCAGATGCACTGCACTACTTCTGTTTATATGACTTTAATGATCCATGACTGCCCTCAAGTTAGCGGGAGCAGGAACTTCCAAGACACTCTGCAGTGATACTACAGAACCATGGAAAATCAGAGTTTGTTGAGCAGCCAGGGTTTTAAATTAACTTTTTGCAAAGCCTGCCAGGCCTGCTGTCCAGATCTAAATATTTTAATATTATTTTACATGGTTTGAAAAATAAAATCAACAAATAGTCCTTATTGAAAAAATCTATGTAACAAATGTGAATGTCAATGAAATTATATGTATCCAGATTAATTTAGATATGAATGTGCAGAGAAATTATATAACATTGATAATTTGAAACACGGTATTTATATGTAACATGTCAGGTTTAATGAATATTCATAGGATTACAAAACAATTTGGCTGGAAATGTTCACGTTATGTAGATATCTATCCCACCCAGTCAATAAAAGATTAATTAGGTTTATGACACTACTGTAGAAACAAATTATGTCAAATTACTTAAAATAATATATGCTTTATTATTAAACGCTGCTGTTAGTTATTAGGAATTTTAATGAAATGTGTTTTCACCTCCACATAAGATCTAGTCCAAGCATTGGTGAGCTGATTCACATCTACGTCTCCTGTTGTGAGTCTCTGTAGAGCCAGCTCTGCCTCTCTGTCGTAATCCAGGATGGTCTCATTCTTAATGAAGTTGGAAAGCAAGGTCTTTAGTTCTGTGGAAAGAAACACCCAAAAACACACTAATTGTTTTAATTTCTGTGCAAACTTGCAAAATCAGTTGGCTGGACATTAGTATTCTATGCATTTAAATGATATTGTACATTTCAGAGTAGCACAGTGCATGCTAACAATAATGTGTAGCATATCATTGACTCTGTACCACATACAGTACTACATATTGTTTTAGGAAGATTAATGGAGAAAAATTATCAGACTTGATTCGGTTTAAAAAACTAATGTGATGTTTGGTGAGTTAGATTACATATCTTAAATGAATAATAGAGAAAGATAACTTAAAGCAACCAATACTAAAGCACCACTAGTAATAATTATCCTGTTATTAGTTTCTTTATTTCTGCATAGGCTAAACATATGGTTTCAGGAATTTATACTCAAGACTTAAAGATTGCCACTTAAAAATGAGTGAAAGCAGGAATTAATAATAACTACAAATAATCATTTAGACAATCAATCTCTGTATTAACTGAAAAATGTGTCTTCTAATTATTTCTTTTCAGTCTTGTAGGATTGTTGTATTCCAAAAAAGGCCCACTGTCCTAAAATTTATGTTCCATTACCAGGAGCAGCAATCTCACCATTTTCTATGTAGCATGGTATTTTGTGTAGCTGCATCAGTCGTCCATGGAGGTCATTAATGTTCTCTTTAACAGGGAACTGAAGAGGCACTTTGAGGACACAGTGGTGTTTCCCTGCCCTAAACTCAAACACAAACTCTTTCTCAGCAGTACTGCTCATTTTACTTTTGTTCTTCTTCATGGTCACAGCTGCAAAATAAAAGCCAAGAGGAGAACATTAGTGGAAGTAATGTACAATAAGCCTCTGTATAGAAATAATCTTCCATATAGAAGGTCCAACAGTTTGGTCTAATATTATTAATTAGGCTATTATTATACCGGAAACAAACAAAAACAAAGCCCTATATCTACATAGTCATCACATGTCTTTAAATGTAAATTATCAGCACTAACTAACTGACACCGTGGGAAAAATACATTTACATACAGTACAAGCAACACAGTAGGATCCAAACTACATTAATATGTTAAAAATAAGGTTGTATGTATCAAGATGTTTAATAGCAGCTAGCCGTTTAGCCTGATACACTTCACTTTAGCTAGCAACAAAACTGACGTTTAGGAAAGACGCTAAAACAAACTGAGACAAATTCTGCCGTAGGCATATTCAGATTGCCACAGGTTTTATCATTTGCTGCATATTTAAATCTTATAAGTAAAATAATTACCTGAGTATGAATGAATACAATACTTCCTGTTGCAGATCCAGCTCTACTGTTTAGTTCAGTCAGCTGACTGCTGCCGTGAATCAGTGTTACGACAGAAGCACTTTCGTCTATTTTTTCCGTTTATATTTTTTGTATCTGTTTCAGTTTTCGGTTGTATATCAAAAATTATCTCTTATGATATAAGTCTAGTCATTTGGTAAATTCCATATTTTATGTGTTTTTTTTAATCCTTTGTTTATCATTGAAAAAGCAGTTTTGTACCGTCACGAAACTATTGATTCCACAGCTTGATTTACGAGACCATTTTCCTTGGACACTACCTCCCCCTGCTGACCGAAAATGGTTGGTTGACGGTTGAATTATAAAAATGTATTTATTGAAATACAAGAAGATGTTCGTTGGTAAATACTAGCAAATACTCTTTAGAGCTACAACAAACAAACCCCTGGTTCTAAAGTATGTAGATAGAATTGTATAGATCGTTTAAATAAACCTAAAGAAGGCCTGAGATTCTATAATGTTGTGCATCAATAAATATTGCAGTCCAAGTGCAAGAGGCTGTGCAGGACATTTTTCATTTCATACACTCACTCAGGTGTGCAGAGGCCTGACTCGTGCTTAAATGACCACTATAATAAATTGCTATGTTTAATAATAACCACAACATCTACGCAATCACTTATAGCTTAGTCATAATAAAGTTTGGTAATGTTTATCTTTAAATCGCTCTCTGCTTGCCAGTCAATAAATTCCGAAAATTTCCCTTAACTTTATGTAGGTGAAACATTTTATTTATGTGCCTATGTATCTAACTTGGTAATGTATTATAACTCCAAAAGTATCAAATGATCTGCACTTATATAGCGCTTTTCTACCTGTTTGTACTCAAAGCGCTTTACACTGCTTCTTATCTACCCATTCACACACACATTCATACACCGATGGGGGAGCTGCTATGCAGCTGGCCGACACTCACCGGGAGCAACTAAGCGGGGTTCAGTGTCTTGCTCAAGGACACTTCAACACGTGACCAGAGGAGCCAGGGATCGAACCAACAACTGTGGGGGACTTAAGTACATATTGCAAATACTGCATTTGCTGTGAGAGAGACTATTACACAATGTAAGTAAATAACAAAAAAGCTAACCTCATCAATAAATGAGGTTTGCTGACTTTGTTATGCCAAAAAATAATATATTATTTTGAAAAATATTACACAATATATAAGATATATACATTTCAGAATACATATAGCAAATATGTAAACTTACAATAAACTCATGACTTTTAAGTCCAATCAAAAGAGTGTTGCCACAGTAAATAGTGTAATTACAGTGCATTCAGAAAGTTTTCAGACCTTTACTTTTTTCAATTTTATTATTTTGCTGCCTGATAGTATATTTATTCTAATTAATTTCATTAAATGTATTCCTTTTTATTAATCTAATCTCAGTACCCAATAATGACAATGTGAAAATTGAATTTCAGAAATGCTTGCAAAATTATAAAAAAGGAAAAACTTGAATGTCAAATTGGCTTAATTTTTCAGACCCTTTGCATCAACAACTAACCGGATTTGGAAAGGCACAGACCTCTCTAAAGAAGCTCTCACAGCTGACAAGGCACAACAAAAGCCATAAGGCCAAAGGAACTGCCTGCAGAGCTCAGAGACAGGATCGTTGCAAGGCAAACATCTGGAAAAGGCTACGCTTTCTGCTGCTAGAGGTTCAAAAGAGCATAGTGGTCTCCATAATTCTCAAATGGAAACATTTGGCACAAGGACCCTTCCAAGAGCTGATCACCCAACCAAACTGAGCAATCAGGGGAGAAACCCTTCAGTAAACAGAGGTGACCAAGAAACTGATGGTCACTTCAGAACTCCAAAGGTCCTGTGTGGCAATGAGACAAAATTCCAGAGGGACAACAATCACTGCAGCCCTAAATGTAAGTGTCTCCACATAAAAGCCCTCTTGATGTTTGCAAAAAAGCACCTGAAAGACTCTCACATTGTGAGGACCAAGATTCTCTGCTCTGATTAAACCAAGATTGAATTGTTTGGCCTCAATTCTAAACTTTATATCTGAATGAAACCAGGCACCCCCATTACCTGCCCAATATCATCCCTACAGTGGCAGCATCGTGCTGTGGAGCTGTTTTTCAGCAGGAGGGCCAGGGAGACTTGTGAGGGTTTTAAGGAAAGCTGAATGGAGAAAAGTACAGAGTTATCTCAATGAAAACCTGTTGCACTGCACTCTGGACCTTTAACTAGACCAAAGGTTCACCTTCCAACATGACTATCCTAAGCACACAGCCAAGATGATTTAGGAGTGGCACAGAAACACCGTGAATGTCCGAGAGTGGCCCAGCCAGAGAAGCTCAGGAGAAAATACTGTCCACTGGAGGCCCCCAACCTGACTGAGCTTCAGAGGATTTGTAAAGAAGAATGGCAGAATATGCCCGAGTCTAGGTGTTCAAAGCATGTCGAGGAATACCTAAAAAGGGCTTGGGGCTGTAATTGCTGCCAAAGGTGCTTCAACAAAGGTCTGAATACTTGCATACATGTCAGTTTTTAATTTCTGATGAATTTGAAATTTGCCTTTAAGGGGTAGATCAATGAGAAAAAAACTTAGAGAACTGAAGTGTTAGGCGGTAACATAACAAAATAAAAAAAAATAAATGAAAGGAGGTCTGACAACTTATTGAATGCCCTGTATCTTTTTCCTTTTTAATGTTTAACTGAATAAAGTTCTTGACTTGAGCGCGCCGCTGTGTGTAGTGCGCGTGTGCGTGTCTAGAAGCGCGTGCGTGTTTCCTTCAAGTTTGAGCAGGTAAGGGGACGTGTGCAAATGTCCGTCCTACAAGATGAACCGTTCTTTACACGCCCTCAAAGTACAATTCCCACTAATCCCCGCGGTATATTAACAGTAAGAACAATACAACAGTCCAGTGGTTTGTAAAATTTGTAGCGACTTTAGTAAAGACGCCTTGGCTTTGCTGCTCGCTCTTGAGCCGACGTCGACATTTGCACACGCTCCCTCCGGCGCTCCAACTGTCCCGTCATACCTCGCGTGGCCAACGGCTCTCTCCGCCGAACGCTCGCTCATTGAATCCCCGTGCTGTGCGTGTTCGGCTCGTTTTACTCAAATCATTTGGAGGAAACCCGGTCCGACCTGTTCGTTTACCACCTGCTATCCGCCACACACCAACCCCGGACTTGTCTTTATTTGACCGCGGCGGTGGGGCGTGCTTTCCTGCACTCGCTGGCTAGATTTGGTCGGGGAGGCAGGGGAAGTACGGAGCTGGTCCCGAGCGATGATGGAGCTGGAGTCGGCCAGGGGCGAACCGGGAGCTGCGGGGGACTCGCTGCAGCCGCAGACCCCGAGCAGGCACGAAAAGAGCCTGGGACTGCTCACGACCAAGTTTGTGACTTTACTACAGGAGGCCAAGGACGGAGTGCTGGATCTGAAAGCTGTGAGCATGCAGCCCAGAGTCTTTGTTATTAGCTAGCACATGTCATTTTAGCCTGCCCGCTGTCGTTAGGTTACATGCACTTTCGCTAGCCAGCCTGTTAGCCTAGCCTAGCTGTGCGCCAAGCTAGTCGAAGTTGTTTATAGCTTTGTAGCTTTTATACCCCGGATAATTTCAATCACCTACTTTACTAACGCTACAGTAACGGCAACGTTACCTTTACGGGTCTTAGTGGGGGCTAAGTTGAGGTTAACGTTTCAAACTAATGTTAAGGGAGACCGGTGAACTTTTCCGACGTTGCCCCTCTGCAGATTCAAAGTTTGAAAAGTGGGTCAGCTTTTGTCGTTCCCTTCACAGCTAACGTTAACGCGACTGCGTCTTCACACACGAACACGTTTGTTTTCCACTGTGCTAACATCACCGAACGACTTCTCCAGTGATCAGTCAAAAGCATGTTCTTTGAACGGGGATCCATTCACTCCTCGAACTAATGTTAGCTAATGGACCTAATGTTAGCTGTGGTCTCCACAACAGTCTCCAGGCCAGCGTGCCCTTTAATAAAAGCTGTTCCGATATTAAATTAGCAACATCAAGATTCCCACAAAACTGTGGTTCCTCTTGATGAGCAACCTTTGTGTCGGAGGCTGTTAAGATACTAGAAAATCTAGTTAAGTGTTTACTGAAAGTTAGCTGACTAAATGGCCAGAAAGTCTAAAAGTAATTTACCGTAAATGAGTTTAACCTTAAGCCAACGTGAACGAATCGCAATAATAAACTTGCATTGATACGAGTGCATTATACAGTTGGAATATAAATAGAAACATCTTACCAAACAATGCCATCCATGCATGAACCAGATGGCAGCTCGACCAGCCAACTAATACATTGTTTAATAGAACAGTTCCTTTTTTACTGCACCCTCAATGTCTACCGATTGACAGTCTTCATGGTGCTGCACTTGCCAGACGCCTACTGTATGGTTGTTCTTTCTGTTTCAGTATAATTGGCGTCTGCCCATATATCCGCAGTGCATCTTTGTAATACAATACAATACAATCTATTGATTTCAAGCAGCAACTCCAATCATTCTCTCCTCATTTAATTGTTGCAGCTATCATAGCCACAAACATCTCAACTTTGTGTCTTGGTTTTAGCTGATTTTGGCATTGTTAACATTAGGCTTATAACACTTATTTTTGACTCAGAAGATGGATGGAATTAAACTGGTATTTTTTTCCCAACCATTATATTCAAAATTAGTGAAAGGAATTCATATTGTCTTAGCTTTAAAAAAAAGTCTTATCCTTTTATTAGATGTCTCTTAGCAAGTCTGTCACTCAAGTTTACTCAGTGCCTGCTGACAAAACAGAGACTTATCAGTAACAGCCATATGGTTTCTTGATTTCCAAGGAATTGGGCTGAGAAGAAAGTTCAGTTTCAGTGACAGTAAGTTCAGCCTGATGGTTATCAGTTGCATGGCATTGAACACATTGGCACAGGTGCAACAGTCTCCTTTTGTATGTGCTTTTAGCTAAAAGCTTACTGAAGGAGATGGCAGTAATCTTTATTGTATTTTCATTGCTTATGTCCTGTCATCCAGGCTGCAGACACCTTGGCAGTAAGGCAGAAACGACGTATCTACGATATCACTAATGTGCTGGAGGGAATTGGACTGATAGAGAAGAAGTCCAAGAACAGTATTCAATGGAAGTAGGTTCACAGTTCATTTTTTTTATTATACAAAGGTGGAAAGACTCCCTCTCAAATGTAAATTTGTCGTCTGAAAAAAAAATACAGCTAATATGTACTTGGCATGACCTAATTAACTTTGTGTTTTTATAGTTTGATCTCAAATGGCTTTAGTTAAATAAATTTAATTCTGTATAGGAAATGAGAGGGTTGAACTCTGTGAAACCATAAAACCAAATGTGTCTCAAGCACTTGCATCAATCCCACCCACTGTTTCACGGTTTCCTGTAGTTTTATACGTATTATAGCTATAGTGAATTGTCAGAGAAAGCTGATGAAACTGCAGATCAGCCCTAACTGTTGATGTCACGCTGTCCTTGTATTTGCTTAATTTTGTTTGTGTTGATTCTCATAATTTATGCTTATAATAACTATTGTATAGAATTTGTTTAAATTAAAACATAAAAATAACAATCCCAGTGGACATTACAGTTTCTCATTTAATTTGTTAAACTTTCCACAGACAATGTTTGTTCTAATTGCCACCTTTGTGTACAAATTTAGCCATCATAAAGTAATTTTCCTAATACACATTTTACTAGTCTTTCACAAAATGCCCTCAGTAGTAAACAAGAACCAGTGTAAGCCCTGAGAGAGAGAGAGAGAGAGAGAGAGAGAGCTGTGTATATGGGAGTTAGTAAAATACATGAGCATCGTTCAGTGTTATACAGTTAAGCATCAGTGCAGTTGTATAGGCTGTAGTTGTGGAAGCTCTGGAGTTTCTGATTAACAGTTAACTAATATCTATCCTGCATAAATAGATGAAGAAAGTGTTTAACACAAACAGTGGTTATTGCCATATTTGTTAAATGGTCAGGCAGATGGATCAGTACCAATGAGAAGAAATCTCCTTAGCTCTATAGGTGTTGATGAATACGAGCACATGTGCTCATGAGGGTGAAACTGTCTTGGCCTTCCATCTGAACCTGACCAATGGTTTCTTTTGTTTCAGGGGCGTAGGTCCAGGTTGTAACACCAGGGAGATAGCTGATAAGCTCATAGATCTGAAGGCTGAGCTGGATGACCTGGCTGTCAGGGAACACGAGCTGGACCAGCAGAGAGTCTGGGTCCAACAGAGCATCAAGAATGTCACAGATGACTCCAATAACAGCCCATATCCTTGTCTTTAGTGTGTTTCTGTCCATTGTTAACTAAAAACATGTTTTTAGTGATGAGTATATATCTCTGATCAGTGTTGGTCTAAAATTTAAAATATTTTTAATCAAAAAGATTGATCATTTGTGCTTGAAGCCCGTTCAAGCTATTGAAACATCACCAGGGTAGTTTTCTTCACCTCAGCCATTGATGACTTTGCATAGATCACGACTAATATCTAAGTGATAAAGCTGATCTTACCTTTGTGTTTTGAGACACATTCTTGCTGTTATCTTTGTGCATCCGGGGTCTCAAACCACCCAAAGTACCATGTGATAGCTGAAGTACTTTAACTCTACTTGTCTATGGAAAATGTTTAGTGAATTTGCAGGCTCATAAATGTTGCCAGATTGCTGACTTGTCAGTCAGTGGCATAGATCAAGCCAGGGTTTTTCCTGTATAGCACAGACTGCCAATTTTATCATGGGGATCAAGTGCTCCTGAGGAACAAAGACATCTGTGTCAAACCGCGTGAAAACATTTTGCAACCATTTGTAAACAAGCAATTATGAATTGCTATGTACAAACCGGTAATAGTTGGTATTCCGATGAATGTATTTGACATTAGTGGCACAGAGTGACACAACAGTGAAAGGTATCCCGTCTCAACACCATCTGGCACCTCCTCGAAGATAATCCCGAGCATACATCCCCCGCGCTCATACCAAGACTCTCTGTCATAGAAGGGGCTTAAAGGGGCATGGCACCTTCTGGGGGAAGATTTCTAAAGGCTGGCAAGTTTGGATGCCATAAAAGTTATTCCGGGATATTTCAAATCACATTTGATGCTTTTCTTTTTTTAACCTGTCTCTTCTTTTCCAACTATGCAAAAAAAAAATCTATTGGTGTATGAGTAGTAATGCATTTTCTTGTATTGACCCTTAACACATTCGTACTATGGCATATGTAAAACACGAAGATCTCTGTGGAGCTTTCAAAGGTAATCTTTTTACGTGCTCTGTATTTATAACTTTGTTAATTTCCCTCTTTTTTTTTCTTTAATTACATTTATTGTCACTAAACATTTTGTGACTTTGTCACTATCACCTCTTTTTTGCAGGTGACACACTCCTAGCAATTCGCGCTCCCATTGGCACACAACTAGAGGTGCCTATACCAGAATCTGTAAGTTATGTGTACATATTGCATGCATTTCAGTTCTACCTGTTGTTGTGTTGTTCTATCTCTGACTAGCCCTTCACATGCATGCATGTCTTTGTGTTAAGGTCCTTAATGGACAGAGGAAATACCAGATCCGTCTGAAGAGTTCATCTGGTCCCATTGAGGTTTTGCTGGTCAATAAGGACCCATCCAGTGCCTCTCCTGTTGTTTTGCCCGTCCCTCCTCCCGATGATGTCCTCCAGAACCTTCCAGCACCAACGCCTACCTCCCAGCCACCCTTGGATGCCATCCAGGTCTTTGCAAATTTTAACTTTCATTGTGCAATTAGTAATATTTTTAAAAGATTTTTACTGAAACGGGGTGTTACATTTTTTTGACAGTAAAGAGGATGAGAAAGAATTCTGATCCCAGTATGTGAAAATTGGTGATGACATCTTTTTGATGTTAAAGTTTTTAAAAGGGTGTTCATAAAAGTTAAATCTCTTAAGTGAAATAATTCAAAACCCACACTTCTTTAATTCACCATATGAATGCTATTTCATTCATCATACAGTATCATGATTTTTTTTTTTATATCATCTTTTTGACCTATAGGTCGCCAAAGCAGCTCCAGCCACTTCCACAAAACCTGGTCCTGCCACATCAGCTACAGCAGCCAACCACACGGCCTCAGTAACAGGTAGGGAGGAATGAGGTTTTACAGGGACAGCTGAGCCAACATACTATGAATTTCACACATTACATATAACTTCTAAATTTTGCTTTGTGTTTTACACTGAACCTTCATTTGCGACTGCAATATAATTGCAGGGGCTACCGTTGCTTTAGTAATTTACTGCATGTTGTCTTGCCTTTGTTTAATTTCAGAAGTGACAAGCACCATGCCACTCACCCCAACAACAGATACACCTGCAGCAGTACCTCAGCAGCTTCAGTCCTCTGCCTCGTTGGATGGATCTGTGTCGTCTTCTGCCTCTGCAGTATTTGAACCAATTAAGTCTAATACCGCTGAACGTGAGTTATTTATGTTCAAGTCCATTAGAACCACTGGAATAAAAGATTAACGTTTTCCACTAATTATATTAATTATGCAGATCAGTTTTTATTTATCCTATGTTCCCTGCATGACTTTGAGTAAACTACACACTATTCATGTCACCCACTTAACTCTCTGATCATGTACTGTAGCTTAAATGTTTGTTTTGGTTTTCCCTGTAGTGTTGGATTTTCCCAAAGAACTCTCTGAAATGTTTGATCCAACAAAAGGTAAACATCTGTATAGATATTTACAAATTCAACGCTAAATTTTTCAGTGATTGTACAGATACATATACATTACCTTCGGGGTGTAGAAATTGAAGTGTTCAAAAAAAGCTTGGTCACTTGTGTTTTCTCTCCAATAGAAATCATGAGTGGAGACCTGTTGGAGGACTTGATGTCATCAGAAGGTAAATTTATTTACAGGCACACTGATGGAAGTGACTATTACAGTAAAATGGTTTGCAAAAATAAATTATTGATCATGTGTAATCAGTATAAAGGAGAAGCTCCTGGTTCCTTTTCAGCATATGGCCTCCTTATTCTGCATATCTAATCTATTTCTCCTCTTTTTCACCTACAGTGTTTTCGCCTCTCCTCCGTCTGTCCCCACCACCCAGCGACCACGACTACATATACAACCTGGATGAGACAGAAGGCTTGTGTGACCTCTTTGACATCCCCATTCTCAATCTCTGACCTCCAAGAGTGTTGTCAGAGTGGAAATAGTTTCCTAGACACGCTGATTGTCCTACGTATTCTCCACTTTTTTTTTTCTTTTCCCCTCACTGATGGTGAATGTGGGAAGTGGTGCAGGAAAGCCAATGAGCATTCAAGGACACCTCTGCACGGACACAGTGAGCTCAGGCTCAGCTCAGTCAAAGTCATAGCTCGATGTACAGCTTCACGAAGAAACACAGGCAAGAACAAAACATTTTACTTAATGCTTTTCCAAGGCAACCGTCAAAAGGAGTGAAACATAATTCTATTTTTGGATTCTTGTGCGTTATAAAGCATATGTGTATCAGCTTTCCAGTGTGCTTGTGAGGGAGTGCATGTGGGCATACCCACTACATGAGTGTGCTTGTGTGTCTGTGTGTTTGTGTTTTGTATGGAACGCTCTCTTAACTTGAGTCAGACATCTGCAGGAAAAATAAAGAAAAACCTATCGGGTCAAGAGTTAAAGCAGACTAACAACACGCATCCAGGCTTGAGTCCAAACACAGCTGGTTAAATGTGCCCTGTCCTCATGTACATAGAGAATATATATTTTGAATTACCAGCACACAAGCCTATTGTATTATTACAAACTACATTTACAGCCGGAGCAATTGTTTGCAAATGAACATAGGTACCAAAATCAAATGATCATGCTAAGAAACGCTTTGTCTTCTTAATGTTAGGCAATGGAGTCCACGATCTTTCTGGCATAAAATAGCAAGGACCAAAAAAGGGAGTAGGGGGATGTTTAAAATATTTTGGTTTCACATATAACACCTTTTTCGATCAGTTGGTTTCATAAAATCAAGAATGTCCTTTAAACATTATGACTATCTATTAACTGCTTCAAAATTGGCACTTCTGCACTGAGTTTTAGTTTTAAACAAATGCTTTCTTTATCATTCTGCCTCTGATTTTTGCAAATATTTATTGGCTCTGATTTATATATAATTTAAAATGGCGTACATCAGAGGATCAGCTTTTTCCTTCTTTTTCCAATACGAGTTCTGTCCCAACCCTCATTCAACGATAATGTATGTATATGAATATCATTGTACTCACCTCATTTGTACTGTATGTAAGAGAACATGTATGTATTTTACTGATGCAGCGAATACAGTCACAATGTCATGAAATATGCTACTGTTTTTGTATATTTGGCACAGATTCCTATTCAGTAGTTGTTACTGTTTCCATTGTTTTGTTTATGCTTATCACTCTAAATTAGAATATTCAACTCTAATTATTTTTATGTGCAGGGGACGGGTGAGTAGCAAATTCAGGATGAGCTATTGGTAATCTTACTGCTAAAGTACAAGAATGAAATTCATCTTTCTATGCTGCTTTTTTCTACACATTAAAGTGATGTTCCAGTAGTTTCCTGTTTGACATGCCCTGTCAAAGCCCTGGATGACGTGTATCTATGTACAGTTTGTACTGTGTATATCCTTGTCTACTGCTTGTATAGAATAGCATTTATTTTTTATACCTGCTAGATATATTATTGCCTGATTGTTGCCACTAATTTTGGTCTACACTTGTTTTTAGGACGTTATCCACAAAAACCCCCGCTTTATCAAATCTCATCATTGCACTTCGTTGACTGGTTCGGTTCCTGCTTATTCACTCCCTGATCTGTAGCCAGTTGCTGTTTTTGGACTGTGTTGTGAGCAGCCAGGGAGTTCAGTCTTGAATTTATTTCACTATGTCTGTGTCGGCGTGTGAAACTCAATCCTACAGACTGTTTTAACAGGCTCATTATTGCTAAATTGTAGTTGCATCAAATAAAATAAAATAAAAACTTTGGGATACTTTGTATTTTCTTGTTTGTATTGTTTGTGTCACAAGATTTCATAGAGTTCAGTGTAAATGCACTCACAGCGAACTCTGCACCATAAATCACCAACAGATGTTGACGTGTTACGAGCATTCATTATTTTAAAAACATTGTAAGCGGTAGACAAAGTCATGACGCTGAAATGACTTTTATAAGCATGTATTTCTCTAGAGACATTATGCCGGTACTGTAAACTACACTCAATATAACATCGACAGCTATGTAATTAAATGTGGAGAACCTGATTTGTTCTGTGCTGCTGATAGATTCTGTGGATGTTTTTCCCTGAGGTTATATTTCCCCACTGTGCACAGGTCTCTTTTATAATAATTTGAAAAAAAGTGCATAGTGTTTGTAGAGATCTGATGTCTTCACAATATCATTCCTTAAAGATGACGGTAATGAGATTTTGCGGGTTTGTGTGGTGTCCAGTGTGTCTTGTATGATTTTAAACGTCAAAAGCTTTTAGAGCAATAGAAATTATCTAATTCAGAGTAATAAGAGGCACAGCAGACAGTTTGTGTCCTCAACAGAAACGTTTTCTTGCATGTTATTCCCTCTAAAGTCTTCCTCTAATTTCCCATCTGCAGTTTTTTTAAACGATGATAGCAGAAAATACCGAAAAACCAACGACACTTAAAATACCACGTTTGTACAGAAGATACATATAAAATCAGTGCAGTAATTTGACCCATGGGAGTCCGGGTCAGCAATGTCAAACTGAGCACAAAACTGGCACAGGAGGTCTTCTAATGGTCCTCCAGACTCTGGAAGTAAGGAGGGACAGCAGGGGGCAGCTGTGACCAACTGTACCCATCCGGAACTTTGAAATAGTCGATTTACTATTTCTCGGGAAATGTGGGAAAGAAAATGAAGGTAGTTCCTCATGAGCGGCATAAAACACACAGAGTTTGTACTTCAAAGTAAAAGCGATGCATCTCTGGCATGGAAGCGTTATACTGCGTAAGGGTTGACGGTACAATCATTCATACACTCATATTAGTGGAAATATTTGTCATAAAATAAAAATTATTGACTGGTTCACTCCCGTGAGATGTTTTCTTCCCACATTAGTTTCACGCTAAGGCCGATATTAACAGACATTGGCGAGTTAAGATTTTATTTTGAAAGTAATACCCGGAAGCCCGATGTTAGCGTTTAACTATCTTGACTCAAGAGTCCGCGAGAACGACTCTCTGACCAACCCGGAACTTTTCAGTCAACTAATAATTCCTTTAAACTTATTCCAAGGACTTCAGTCCCGATTTTCCGACGAATCGAGATGTCTGTGTAGGGAAAAGCGTCACTTCGGGGGAGCTGCGTTGTTCCTGTTGAAGGGAGACAGTTGCAGATGGTCGTGGCTCCCACTGCGGCGGAGCCTGCAGGACAGTAGCCTCGACTTTTCAAACCAGGTAGGAAGCAGCCAGAGAATATTAAAAAAAAAAAAAAAAAAAAAAAAAAGCTCTGCAGCTGAGTCTTTACGTCTCCGTTTGTCACCCTCTGTTCTCCTCGGATATGATCACCAACCCTCGGGAGAAGAAGTCGTGTCGTCCCAATAATTCATGTGCTGTTCTGATTTATGCGCTCTGAAGTTAGCTTAAACCCAGAGCGGGCAACTTTTGCAGCAGCAGGACTGTGCAGCAGCACTTCAAGTGTTAGTGGGTCATTCTCATCAGTTTTTGCTTTAGTTTCACCTTGTTGCTGTTTCTGAGGCATACTTTTATTTATATGTTTATTTATATATTTATTATAATATTTATTTTATACAAGTGTGTGTGTGAGTGTGTGCATGGTTCCCTGTCAGGTTAGGAATTTCAGGCAGCTGAGAGCTTCCCCCTCCACAAACACACACACTTCCACAGAGGGGTTGGTGGTGATGTTGGGGGGGGGGGGGGGGGTCTGTCAGTCTGAGGGGGTCTGCAGACTAACAAAAGGTCTGGGCGTGCGTTTGGATTTAAGCTTAATGAAGCAAACTGCTCCGGGGAAGAGCCCAGGCACTGACAGCTGCAGAACATGGTGGACAGTCCATTTTACAACTTTCTTTTACTCATCAACATAAGCTGATAGTTACAACATGTTTGTTCTCCCTCAGTAGAGAAATGTTCTGTTTACTGGCAGATAGGGCCATGCCCATATGAGTTCCTGTATTGTAGTTGTCAGAGCTTCCCATATTGTAATTATGTAGTAATGCAGAAATTATTTATCAGCCAGTTTCTTCCTTAATAATTAGTTATAGGGTTTGCCTTTAGAATCAATGCATCCCACTTGTTTTTATTTTTTTTAAAAAAGAATGGTTGGGTCAAAGGTTGATCAAATCCAATGAGGCCAAAAAATCGTTTAAAAAAATGAATTACTCTGTGACTTGATTACTCATTTGGTTTATAAAATGTAACAACATTTTGAAAGTAGTTTAATGTCAAGTCTGCCAATGGCCTGTTTTGTCTTTTTTTTTATTTTGAAAACGACTTGCTTCTCATATTTCCCCAAAAATTACTTAATAATTGTAGTTTAATCAACTAATCCATTATTTGACTTTGTTTAGGCACTAAAAGCCAAATTTGAAATATTTTAGAGACTGATAGAAGTGTTAGGTAAGTGTTAGTGAGATTTTGTTTTCTTTTTACTTCTGTTTAATAGCAGAACACATATAGACCATGTAGTTTCACCTTCCGCTTAATTTAGACGACATCACAGAACAGGCACGGGCAGGTACAAACACTGACACATTCATTTCAGTGGTTAACCTCTACAGAAGCTGAAATTGAAACCTCCCCCCTCATTTAAAAAGAAGCACCGAACATCAAAACACTCGCACATTTTTACTGTTCAACAGCTTTTCTGAGAGACTTGTGACCTGACGTGCACAACAAACTCAGGGCTAATTTCACAGTACTTTTCAAATCGCAAACAATCGCTAGACTACATATTTCTCTGTAATTCACATGAGACATTGACAATTTCACTGCTCCAAAGAAAGGTGAAATCTTATAAAGTGGCTTACAAAGTTTTATTAACATGTCTCCTCTTGCCTAGTTTCAACAAGTCTTATTACCTGAAAGCAAATGCCATTGCATGTGAAATTGTATGAAAAGAATTTGATTAGTCAGAAGGTTAGAGAACTTGCAGCACTACGCTTTGTTTTATTTGCTGTCAAGGAAACAGGCTGAGGCTCAAAGCAGAAGCTTGACTTTATTTTTTGTCATGGTTTAAAGAGGGGACGCTGTCAATGGCGTCTGAGCTCTCTTAAGTGCTGCATGAGGCCCAGGGCGTGTTTGGACTGGCCATGATGACTGTAGAACTGAAACATTTCACATCGGATGTTCACAACATGACATGTATTTTTAAAATAAAGAACACACTATCAAACGTGAGAATGTAAAAAAAAAAGGATTTTGACATGTGAAAGTCAAACATTTCATGTGCGAACAAGAGATTTTCACAACATGAAATTACATGTTTCAATAAATATGCACATGTCTGGATTATTCGTCATTGCATAGTACAAAGGTTTTAGAGCAATATCACCTTATTTAGACAGAAGTTGTGAGGAAGACTCAAAGCTGTAACTGCTGCCAACAGTGTTTCTGCACAGCACCTACTCAGGGGTGTGACCACCTTTGTAAACAAGGTTTTTGATTTAGATTTTTATTTACACATTTGCAAAAATGACTACAAAGCCAGGGGCATCCTTCAATTAATAAAGAAGAGTTAATTTGTACAGTCGACTTTTCATTTATTGGTTCATTAATTCCTTATGATGAGGTGTTTGGATTAAACAAAGCTACCTCTCCTTTAATTGTTGTAGTGTAGTGTAGCAACCATGTATTTGGTGTTTAGCTGATTCATATATGAAGTGAGCTGCAATTCATAATTATGCTGCACAGACAGGCGCTCAGCATAAAACACTCAGGTGTTCTTTGTTGTTGAAAAGACGTGACATGCCATTACCCTGAATTCACCCATGAATTTGCTGACTCATAAGCTGCCTGAGCGCAAACCATCATTTCCTCAAATCTCTTTATGATTAAGGCTGCAAGCTGGTGAAACCTTAATAACCGGTTGTTGTTCATTGATTGGAAGTTGACCTTCACAAATACAACAGATTTCCTCACTTCGTAATTTCCCCGCTGTCTCGTTCACACAAATGACCTTAAACTAGTTGTAAGTGTATTGAAGCATCAGTCCTTCCTTCTGTAGATTCTCGCTTTAAAGACATGCCTTGTCAGGAAGAAGGCTGCCCCAGGGTAGGTGAGGTGAGAAGACAGTGAAGTGTTGTTGTTTTGACGGGAGTATTGCTTCAAAAACCTGCTATGAACTGTTAGCTCTTTCTTTCTGAGACTGCGGTGTTTTAAATGACTTACTCAAGAGCTTGTTCGCAGGGTGGAGGTTATTAATCATAGCAAACGCAAGCAGGCACCAGCTTGGCTGCCTTACTTTCATCGTGAGCTCATGAATGTACAGAAGAATTTTGATCCAGCTATATTGCTTCCATGTGCTGACAGCGAGGGAGGGAGCGAGTAGGACAAGGAAGGGGGGAAGGGTAGGAAGCACAACAACAGCTTCTTCTGTATCATGTGGGAATGCTGTCTGAAAAGGCTGAGGAGGAAGTGTGTACAATACTGTGACAGAGTCGGATAAGGAAGAGTGAACAACCGCTTTACGCGTTTAGGCAGTATTTCGCTCTCTCAGCTTTACTGTATACACTATAAATACGCATTGAAAGAGGAACACTACGTTCTCTAACTTCATCATGAAAATAATAAATGTGGGTGGGTATGAGGCATTTGATAGACGGGTACTTTACAGAGATACTGCCCATGGGTTGATAGCTTTGACAATAATGTATGAAATATGGGGGAATATTTGAACCGAGCCAAATGACTGTTCAGTTCCTATTAGCCCTTCTGCTCAACACTGGGCCCACATGGTTTTAACAAATAAAATGATCAATATTTGTTCTCATTTGAGAGGTCCTGTTTTCAACCTAGCCACAAAATGTCAGTGTAAATTTAAATGTAAACATTAATTTTGGACTTTGAAGTCTTTTACTACAAGCTGATTTGGGTCCTGTTTATATTGTAGTTAGAAAGACAGTTTTTATTTGGTTTGTTTACAATTTTTTTGTTCTTTTTTGAAAAACTAAACTATACTGTATGTATTTTCAGGCATTATTGATAATTACTCTTTTACCATTAACAGCTTGTGTGTGGGAGAGCCAAGAGTTGCCAACATGCCGCAGCAGAAGGACATAGTGAAGATAGCCATCCAGATGCCTGGGGCCTACCCCCAGCTCATACAACTGGACCAGGTAGTGCATATATACATACACACACATACACACAATGGGTATACCTGGAAATTTTCAGCTTTTAAATATTTTACAACTCTTGGAAACAAATTTCTCCAATCTCAGCAGCTTTCGGTTCGTCCCTTCAGGGGTCGCCACAGAAGGACATGTTCTGCACGTTGATTTGGCATGTGATTTTACACCAGATGCCCTTTCTGTCGCAAACCTCCTATTTTTATCTGGGCTCGGGGGTGGCACCAACCTCACTGGTGGTGGCTGGGTGGGGCCACACCTACAAACTAATCTTGATTAATTGAAAGTATAAAACTAAAAAATAAATGATCATGACTAACTTATCACCTGTGCAGCTGATTCCAGAGGTCACACAGTGAATTAAATGGAGATCATCTTAGTGCAGTGATTGCATTTAAAGGATTATAGTATAAATAAAACCTGTCCTAAATAGTCCAGTTAGTAGTTAGCTAGCGGATCAGTATCCTGGCCACAACTGCAACATGGAGACAAGACTGCAGTCTACTCTTTGAAAAGATTATTAAAAGCAGGAGTCAGGGAATAGTTAGAACCACATTTTCTAGTTATTAAAGATCTCTGAGGGTGCCATAAATTTATCAATAAAATGATGGAAGGAATGTGGCATAACTGTAAATCTGCCTGGAGCAGGCAGTCCTCAAAAACTGAGTGAATGTGCAAAAAGCAGTCCAATGAGGGAGTTCACCAAAACACAAATGACTCATCTGAAGGAGTTACAGGCTTCAGCAGCTGAGATGGGAGAGATTGTGCCTACTGCAGCTTCAAAGGATTGATATCAGCTAAAGTTAAGCTGTTAAAAATCGGACCCAAATGTGTGTTTTCCTCAACCTGGTGGTTCCAGTACAGTGATACATGTTCACTTTGGATCAACCTGTCATGTCCGCTCTGGTAGATATGCATCATTACAAGGCTCAGAAAACGATTGGATCCAAACAGACTTCATAAGGAGATCCCAAATACAGTCATGTCCAGTTATCACTTTGCACTCTCGGTCTTAGTTTGAACTGGCTGCTGTGCACTCTGACAATACGTTTCGTGCCCTTTGTTGAGCCTTTACAAGAAGCACTTCCCCCTAGTCTGTTTCATGTGATGATGTTGGTAGACCTAAAGACCACAGTGATGACCTTAGCCTTATCTCTTAGGGGATGTGCTAATAATGTCTGCTCTAGTGTTCTCTGCTGCAGAACACAACATGCTGGCATACTATACACACTGCATCTCTTTTCAGTGTGACATGTTAACCGGCAGCGTGTGACAGTAGATATACTGTAGTTTGGCTTGAAGCCAAAGATCATGCAGCAGGTGTTGTATTACTTACCACATACGTTTTGTGTGTGTCTCCGTTTTTAACGTTTTCTTTCCTTTTGTAATTTTTTTTACTTCCTCCTGACAAACACCTTTTACATTTAAAATGTCTATTTAGGTATATGGAGCCTAAGGTCCTCTATAAATGTTTTGTCCAGTCATTAAGCTTATATGATTAAATAATATTACTGCTTATTTGCACCACAAAGCTCCCAGTTAGTTCCTGTTGGCAAGAGCACATAAACGAACATCTCCTTTAATTTAACCTTTGAAACCATTGTTTTAGCTAGGCTAGATGTCCCGTCTTCTTAGCTTCCTAACGGGGTTGTAAGGTTGGCTCTTACAAAGTCTTTGAGGCGTAAAAAGGACTGTGCTGCTCTGTCAGCCCAACAGCGTTTTGTTACTTTAATACAGTTTAATAAAGTAGGTTAACAAACAGCTTCTGTTAAGGCAACGCTTTAAAACTAAAGACACTGAATGACTGCGTCTGTGTATAATTACAACAGCAGCCTCTAGTTATTGTATTCAGAATAACTACGGATTGGTGTGGATTATCAAAAGATGATAAGATAAAAAGTTATAAAATCAAACTAGCACTGGGGAAAGTAACAAGATGAAATAAAAATAGTTTAAAAATAGTCTAAAATAAAGATTTTATCCATTAACTCAGTTATGAGTTGAAATAACATTTCATAATATTCATTTTGGTTTGAATTTCTTCAGTCATTTCACAAAGTGTTCATTCGTTTCTATATTTTTCTCAATTATCTTTTAAATTTACTAATGTATCGTTTGTTTTTCTTGTTTATTTAGTAATAAAAGTCTTTGGAGTTCCAAACTCACCCACACTCAGCTTTCACCAGATGTGAGGGTGGGGAAGTTTTCCATGCATTTCCCAGAACCTTTAGGGAAGCTGTAGACGGCTTCTTTGCGCAAGAGGCTACGAGTTTATGACTTTCTGCAAACCAGAATGCAGTAGTGCATGTTGTTCTCAGTCACCAACTACAGAACGCTTGAGAAGTTTTGACCAGAGAAAAAAGGGATTTAAGAGACTTTAGTATCAACATTTGAAAAATTAAACTGATTTGAAAATGAGTAAAGACAGGTCCTAGTTTCAGCCATTTTAATCCCTAATAGTTACAATTGTAATTTTTATGATTTCTTGTTGTATACAACCCATTTTCTACTTAGAATATTTTTAGTTTAGACGACAACCAATCCTGTCAGCCCAGAAAAATCCCTCCAATAGTTCTTATTGGCTCTGCCATCTTCGGTAAACACATCTGATTGGTCACCCTTCTTGGCCGCCACTAATAACAGACTGTCCACCGTGTCTACCGCAGAACCTGAAGACATTTTGATTGGTTGACCACAGGGCTGACCACTAATAGCAGGATAGCTGAGAGTCAAACATGGAAGTAGTCTGGCTTTTATTTACGTACAATGAGGGATCTGGGAACTGAGGGTAACATTGTTCAGAAAGTGTTGGGGAGCTCTAGGATTTCCTCTTCTAAGCAAACAAGGTTTGCAGCCAGCTTGAATAGCTGTGGTACTGTGATCCCATAACAGCATGTTATTACTGAAGCATGTGTTCAGCTCTGTGACAGAGAAAATACTTTGATTGTAGAGTCTGTTAAGTCCTGTTGTCTAGCAACACACACATGCAGCAGGTGTGTGCCTTTATGTTCTGTAAATTAATTTGTATATGTGTGTGTGTGTGTGTGTGTGTGTGTGTGTGTTAATATACTAATTGTTGTGTCTCTGTGCAGAAAAAGCCTCTGTCTGCTGTATTAAAAGAGGTGTGTGATGGGTAAGTTAATGATAGCTCTACTGTGTACATGGTAAAATTTGTCATCCTTGTCCTAAAACTTTTTATGCTACTCAGATGGGTCATATCTGTGTCTGTCTATGTGTGTAGCTGGAATCTCCCAGGTCCTGAGAACTACGCAATACAGTATGCTGATGGAGTCCAGACGTACATCACTGAATCAGTGAGTCATGTGTTGTATTGATCTATGTACAGGTGGATATTAATATTTGTCCATAGTAAACCAGGGAAATCATCCAGTAACACTGAGTCACTTCAGTTTTTTCTATGTTCATGACATCAGCTGTGTGAATTACTGAGTCACTACTTTGTCAGCAGCCTGTGACCTCTTTCCGCTTCTGCTTTTATTCCCTTGAGTCCATAACTACATGGAATTTGACTTTACTCAGATCCCAAGTACACAAGATCATTAATAATAACTGTTGTAAGACAGAAGGATAGACGTGAAATGAGGAAAAAAAAACTACTCTCAGCTTCTCAGTATCAAGGGACTTTTTGAACAATCACCACTAGGAAGCCATTGCCCTGTGTTGGGGTGAACAGAGGATTTTCATTAAAGTCATTAAAAATATAATGTCATCTGAGGATGTGTTACTTATTATAGTACTTTTAAATAACATTGACAAAATGTTGCTGTTGAGTGCAGGAGTCTTTAAGTTCTGATATAGTATCTCAAGAAGTTCAGTGTGGGTTTGGAATATGTAGCCTGGAGTGTAATTATTCATTTTCTTCTTGATTTAAACAGCAATTTCTAGCCAAAAACAAATAGAAAGAAGCAGAGATGCTGTTCAGGTCCTCCAGACACTGGAGGAACCTGGCAGCAGCCTTGAGCATGTATCTACAGTACAGGCCAAGTGGCATAAGACTGCCCAGCTTCCCCAGTTCATGTTGATTGAGAAATATTTGGTTTATTAGTTCTGAGCTTCATAAAGCCCTGGTGAATCTGTTTACTGTCAGTACTAATTGACTTAGTCTTTGTTTATTTATTAGTTATTGGGCAGTGGAGAACCAGCTTTAGGTTACTGTATTATTTCTCTGTGTGTGCAAAGGTTAGTGTGTGTGCGTGGGCATGTCTTTACAGGCTTCTGGGGAAACATTGTGTTTCAGTACTATCGTTGTGAGGACAACTTCGAATGTTTTTTAAGAGTCACGACTTAGCCATTCATTTGTGATGTTAGGGTTAGGGGAAGGGACTAGGGATTGCATTATGTCAAAGAGTGTCCTCACAAGTATTGAAGACAAATGTTTGTGTGTGTATGTGTGTGTATGTGTGTGTGTGTGAGAGAGAGAGAAAGAAAGAGAGAGAGTGGCCAACTTATGTCTGTCCATGTCTTATTTCCTTTATTTTGTTTGTTTTTTAGAATCGTCTGGATATTAAGAACGGTTGCATTCTGCGTCTGACCAAGGCACCGGTGAGTCTGCAACCAACAGGCTCTCAGCCATGTTCCTTTACCAAATCCCTTTTTTCACCTTCTTCCAGCTCTCCATCTCTCACCCTTTATGTCAGGATTTTATTTGCATTCTGGATGCAGAGAATTTGTTGGAATAATTCAACACCAGTTTGTCACAGCCAGTAGCTGAAATTTTATCAAGAGCAACAGCCAAAATAACCGAGGAAATTATTCAGTTTAGTGTGCTTGTGAGCATGTGTTTTTTTTGTGTTATGGTTCATTGTGTGGTGAACACAGGGTCGCTGCGCAGAAGACTTGTTTAAGGGCATCCAGAGCTCTGACTCAGGTGTGCGCTGCGATTCGCTAAAAGAGCTGGCCAGCGTTTCCACAGACGTGACCTTTGCTCAGGAGTTCATCAGCCGAGACGGACACCTCTTACTGGTCAAGATAGTGGAGGATTCCAACGAGTGAGTGTTCTGTGTTTCTGTGCTTGCATATTTTCCTCGGATGGGATACTGTTCCTCAGATAGAGATCATTGGTGCTGAGGGGTGAAGTAGTTTGTGCACATGTAGCAGTGTATCCTCCAGAGATAGAGCTGTAGAGAGTAAATGAGATGTGTTCCTGCAGAATATGTTTCAGAAAGTAATGCTTCCTCCCATTCATACACTTGGATTTATTTTGTTGATTTATTTTTGTAATTTCAGAGATGATTGACAAGCTGTACTGGAGCATGTAGGAACATCACAGTTAACTGAAATCCTGTGAATACTTTAGCATAACATTTCTCTCTATGTGTGTCTGTATCATTCAGGAGTAATGTCATCATGACCCACACACTGATAAGCTTTATGGAACTTATGGATCACGGGATAGTTTCTTGGGAGAACCTCTCATCTGTCTTCATCAAGAAGGTGCTGTACCCGTCACTCCCTGTCTGTTGTTACTAGTGCATTCTCGGTCCCCATCTTCTCACTCTCTCCTCGCCACCCCATCCCCCTTTCCCCCTTTCAGATTGCCGGCTTTGTCAACGCCAAGTCGACAGATGCATCAATCCAGCAGGTTTCCTTAGATATCTTGGAGAGCATGGTGCTGAGCAGCCACAGTCTTTTCCTGCAGGTGAAACAGGAAGTCACCATGGAGAGGCTGATTGCACACATCCAGGTGTAAGTAATAAGGTTTGGAATCATTTTTAGAAAGTCACTGTGAATTCATTGAATACTTTCATTTTACAATGACACAGTGTGACAATGAGATGGCAGAGTAAAAAAAGTGTGTAACAGGAAGTTTTTAAATGTTTAATACGTTAAGTTTTGTTGATACTAGTGACAAAAAAACAAACACCTGTCTGCTATTTATCACATCTTCACAGCAAGATGTGAAACAAAGGTTTTCAGGGAGCTATCAAACTCTGAATTCTTTGCCTCTCTCCTGTCAAACTTCTTTTAGGACAAATCAGGCAATACAGACCAAAGCCATGGCTCTACTCATGGCCCTGCTACAGACAGCTGCAGACTCAGAGAGACAGGTGCTGCTGCAATCTGCTTCTTACTTTTTGACATTTTTTCCTTTCCTTGTAGCTGTTCATACCCGCAAGTATGCAGACAAATAGGTATTTAGCTTGTTCGCTGTGTACGTCTGATTTGCTAGACATGCAACAGTTAGTAGGCAGTGTGCATACTTTTCATTTTCAGTCATCTTAACTCTTTATAGTTCTGTACAGACAAGAAGCTCCAATTTCCTAGGCTTTGAGTAGCATGTCTGTTAATTGGGGTGAAGGGTGTTTATTTGCACCAGGAGACCATTATTGTACATACCAGTAAGAATCTTGTAGGCACAACTTGTGCCTAAAAGCTGGAAATAATCCATCTCATTCCATTCGCTTATTTTCAATTTTCTAAAGACAGATAAGGCTTTTTCTCCCTCGGATCCTGCTACTCTCTCACTGTACAGGAACAGTTCCTTCATTCAGCCCTCCACTTCTTTTTTGTCAGACCCTCTTTGTCACTCTCTCTCTCAAACACACGCACACATTCACAGTGAGTCAACAAATCCACCCTTCTTATCAGCTTGACCAATCCAAGCGCACATTAATCCTGAGAAAAACGGAGTTGAGTCAGAGATGTATGTACCAGCAACTGTTTCTTTAGAGAGGTCAAAGTCCCACAGAGACAGAGACTCTCCTACGCCCACTGATTTGTACATGGCACTATATCACCACCCTATGTTAGAAATGTGTCACTGCACCTCCACAGCACCTTTATTGTTCCACTTTGTCCTCTTTTTCAGGAAATGTTTGCCTTCATGAATAAGAACAATCTTCGTCAGTACATTCATAAGGTACATTTTCTTAATATTAAAATTTATAATAGAGGACCTAAATGTTGTGCAGTTCCATATGTGTATAAACTAACGCTCTGGCCATTTGAAGAAACTGACAAGCGTCTTTGTTGCAGAACATCCTCCATTGTTCTGGTTCAGTCCAGGACGAGATGGCCCACTACCTCTATGTCCTACAGTCAGTCACTTTGAATCACCTGGAGCCGCGCATGAGAACGCCTCTGGACTGTTACAGCCAGGTGAGCTGCAGTGTGAGGTGGCCAGCTGTCGGCTTTCTGTATGGAGTTTGCACGTTCTCCCAGTACTTGTGTGGGTTTCATCCGAGAACTCCGGCTTCCTCCGACAGTCCAAAGACATGCATGTTAGAGTAATTGGCGACTCTAAATTGACCGTATTTGTGAATGCTTGTCCATCTGTCCACCTCCTGCCCAGTGACAGCTGGGATAGGCTTCAGCCCCCTAACCTAAACAGGATAAATGGTTACAGATGATAGCTGTATGGATTTCTAAATAATAATCTGATTTCTGGATCCTTTTCTTAGAATTGAACTACTCATGGCTATAGTACAATATTTGCCCACTGATCACAGATTTTAATCTATACCAGAGGTATTTTAACTCTCAGACTTATGACATTCTTACTGGAAATTCTCACACATACATAATTACTGTGTGCATGGCAGTGGCCTACAGTAAATAAAGACATATCAATGTTGACTATCTGTTCATAGTGCAAAAGTGTGAGACACTGTTGTGAAGAAGAATCTGTTTTATTGTCTGCTTCTTCCCTCTGTGACATCAGGAGCAGAGAGACATCCTTCACAATTTGCGTCAGGCAGCGTTTGAGACAGAAAGCGAGAACAGTCTGAGCCACGAGAGGCGGCGTTCACTCTGTGCTAAGGAGTTCAAGAAATTGGGTTTCTCTGTAAGTGTCTACTGTCTGCATTTATTCTCAAAATTTTGACTGTTAACTTGCATCATATGATTCATAGTTATTCATATTTGTACTGCTCCCCCCCATCTCAGAACAACAGTAACCCTGGTCAGGACTTGTTGAGGACACCACCGGGTCTTTTAGCCTTGGACACCATGTCTTATTTTGCCATGCGCTACCCGGATGCCTACAGCAGGGTGAGACAACAGATTTATCGGTTCTTTATTCTGTCATTTAAAGACATGAGTGTGACAACCTCACACTAAAGCACATTTTTGATAAAAAAAAAAAACCATCCTCTTCAGTTTGTTCTAGAGAATAGCAGTAGGGAAGACAAACACGAGTGTCCTTTTGCCAGGAGCAGCATTGAGCTCACACTCATCTTGTGTGAAATTCTTCGTATCGGAGAGTCTCGTAAGTTGACCTTTACCAGCCACTGCTATAGAACAATAACCTCTGACCAGGTCATCTCTAACCCATCATATTTTGCATTGTCTCTATCCCTTCCTTTGGTGGCAGCCTCAGAGACAGGATCTGATTACCACCCCATCTTCTTCAGTCAGGACCGACTCTTGGAGGAGCTCTTCTGCATCTGCATTCAGCTACTAAACAAGACCTGGAAGGAGATGAGAGCCACACAAGAAGATTTTGACAAAGTACGTTACCATAGCCAGACCACAGTCTACCATAGTACAGATTGCTTCATGTTAATGGAGCCTCATTTTAGTCTGTTTACACACGGAGACATCTGCAAGCCTTTTTATGGTGTGTTTGTGTAAGTTCGGACATTGTTGTCTTTATTCTTATGCTAACTAGCTCTAACCCAATATTTAGCAATACCCTGTGGCCTTACCACCACAGTAGAGTTGTTGTATTTCAGTAATTATTTTGAGCCAAGCCTTGAACAACCTGGTTTTCTCTGGAAAAAATATTGAGATTTCAGCTGCCCTGAAAGAAAAAGTGGTAGGGCTTTTGTCCTGTGCCAGATTCAAACATCACTTATGATCATCCATTCTCAACAAAGTGCTTTCATGATAGCTGTTAAACTCAGTGACCTTTGACCTCTCAGGAGTGCCCCAGTGTCCTGAGGCCCAGGGCAGCAGAACAGCCTTTTGTTTTTGTTCATGGCCCCCTGCACAGTGAGCTTTGGGGCAAGAACAAAGGGGCATTAGGTGGACAAAGAAGCACGGTGGGCGGCAGAAACACAGGGAGAAGGAAGCGAGGAAAACAAAGCAGCCAAGGCATCAGCAATAATTACACAACAACAGAGGGAACGTAAAACCTCTGGAAAAAAAATGAGAGGGAGACCATGAGACTGGACAGTGTGAGAGAAAGCAAAGAAAAACTGAGGTGGTGGAGACTGAAAGCATTGGTGTTGGTGTGCGTGAGTGACACAGCTCCACAAATACACACATTCCCTCCATTCAATCACGTGTATGTATTTGTGTAGCTCCATACACCTACTGTTATCCTCCATGAGCGCACGCAGACACACACACACACAGAGCATACATGCACATGCTGCAGGGATTTGTGTAACAGACACAGATGCCAGTTATCACTCGGATTGGCCGGTTTAGACAAATGACAGCGGGGCTGGACAGGAGGGGTCTGCATGTGTGTGAGAGTGTCACGGTGTCTGTTTACAAAACATCCAACAGGCCTGCGCCTCTCCTGTCATGCCGGTGGTCACCACATTTTTACCTCTGTTGCTGATGAAAAGTGGAATTTAAAGTTGGGATTGAAATATTTGTCATACTGATTGGCTCAAAAGGATAAAAGATGGAGGTAAGATCAGGTTGTTTGTGTTCTTGTTTAGATAGTGAAATCAAGTCATTAGACGTTCTGATGACTGATTATTTAATTTGGCAAATGTTTCAGGTATGTAGAAAAAGTTGGTTCCATCTATAATCCAAGGCTGAGTGGTTAAAAAATGTGACAACAGAAATTATTTATAGCATTGAAGTTGAATTTGACAGTCACTCACATTGCTGACTTCAGTCATTCAAGCCAGATGGTAACAAGCCTTTCTCCTTCTCTACAAACATCTCCTGTAAAAATGTCATTTCTGGATTTGTGTAGATTTTCTTTTGTGACCTAAAGCCCGGCGTAGAGAGAAGTCTGGAGAGAGCTCTACTGAATGAGTCAAATGACAATTTAGTCACTGGTAGTTAACAATCAGTCAAACTGGGTGTGAGCAGGAATGATCTAGGTCAGCAGAGCTGCATGGGTGAGGACAAATAGTGCTGGAGTTGGCGTAGTCTCCGAGCACTATGGATTTTCTGCTATTTATGGCTGAGGTGTTCATAATGAAGGAAGTTATAGATTTTACTCTCATGGAAGCAGTTTAACTAACTGCCCTCAGCTGGGGTCACCTTCAGTTTAACAAGTCATGTAGAAAACACACACAAATCACGCAGGTGTAGCAAATGCAACAAAACACGTTTATTTAAATTGTAACGCAGATATTATATTTGCAGTCGACACGCAGTTGTAAAGATGGATCTCATAACTGTTTAGTGAAATACCCTCCAGGCCTGTTCAACATTCGTTGATTCTGCATGGTGATATCGAGGGCGGTGCAGTTATTTAGGTAATAAAGACCAAACTCATCAATAATCGGCTCCTGTGTGGTTTAGAGAGGAGGGTAGTTGGGGTGTATGGGCCACTTTATTGGACACAGTGAAAAAAATAGGGAAGTTCTTGAAATAAAAATGATATCAAATGTAGGTAGAAAGACAAGAATAGGTCTGAGCCTAACGGTGGTAGAGTGGAAGAGAAATAGGGAAGTGCTCATCTTGATTGAACCGCCAGTAAACTGCATGTAGTTTCTGTCAATTCATGGTCTTTGTTCTGTCCTGCTGTAAACAGCACAGCACAAAACTGCAGCTTTGTCTGTGAACAGCAGCCCCTGAGAGGTCGCCTGTAACACAGCTCTGTGAACTTAGCCCTGGCCATGGGAACAGAACGTGATGAATAACTGACGTGACGATACATTATGATTGATACTATGATTGTGGTGTAAAGAGAGCTTTGAGTTTGAATGCCATAAAAATAAAAATTCTTAGATGCCTGTAATGTATTTGGGAGACTCCAAACTAAATGCAAACACAAGACGAAAAATCCTCATATCTACATTGACTCTCTCTTTTCAGTTGGGGACGTCTGATGATGTGTGCAGGTTGAAAATGGAGTACCATTCCTCCTAATCACTTACTGTGGCTTCATCTCGGTGTCTTTACCCTCAGGTGATGCAGGTGGTGAGGGAGCAGATCACCAGGACATTGTCCAGTAAGCCGACCTCCTTGGAGTTCTTCAAGAGCAAAGTTAATGCTCTCAACTACAGTGAGATCCTTAAACTACGGCAGACAGAGCGACTGCACCAAGAAGAGACTCTCGCACCACCTGTGCTGTAAGTACCAAGATGCTTAGGGACTAGTCACATGTCCTTTTTGCCTTGTTTAGGTGCTTTGCTTCACCTTTAAGGAAGGAAAATTTACCCTTTTGCACTAATTACACTAATTTCTAAGTCATTGAAGTTTTTGTGAGTTCAATTATTTCTTTATGAAAAAAAGGTAAAACAACAGGTTAATATTATGGCAAATCTCCTGTCTGGCTACTGAATATTCTCACTGATTTATGTTTGTATAACTTTGACTAATCTTTGAGTTCCTACAAAAAAATAGGTCCAGTGTAATTTGATGGAGCCTTTTGAAACACCTCTATGTGTGTATTTGTGTTGAATTCTAGTGAGCTCAAAGAGCGCCTGAAGCCAGAGCTGCTGGAGTTGATACGCCAGCAGAGACTCAATAGGCTGTGCCAGGGGACAATGTTCAGGAAGATTACCCAGCGACGCAGACAAGGTGAGAAGCAAGCACAGTCACAAGCCATTGGGAGACCGTGAACTTGTCTTGTCTCGCTAAACCCTGTGATTTACCTTTTTAACTCAGACAAACTATGGTACTGCCGTTTGTCACCCAATCACAAAATGCTTCACTACGGCGATGTGGAGGAAGACACTGACAATCCACCAATAGAAACACTGCAAATGAAGAGTGAGTGAAGACACGTGAATATTCATAGCTGGAGCTCTCGTAGATGGATGATTGTTTTTCTGTGTTCATTACACCTCCTTACTACTCTCATCCTCTTCCTTCAGTTCCAGTAGCAGATATTAAAGGCCTGTTAACAGGAAAAGACTGCCCTCACATGAAAGAGAACAAGGGCAAACAGAACAAGGTCGGTAGTTTTTCTCATCCTTTCAGATTATTGTCATGTTCCACTCCTGTGAGTCTCTGTGTTGAAATATGTGGGTCTGTGTGTTATGCTCACTGTAGGAGGTGCTGGACCTGGCATTCAGCATCACATATGATGTTGAAGAGAGCAGCTTGGACTTCATTGCCCCCTCCAGAACTGATGTGAGTTCCTGCTCCTTCCTGCTCCCCCATTTTTCTAGAAATGACTGTGAACATTTTCCTTTTAATCACCGTTTCTTTGTTTGTCTGTGTTCTGCTCTGTATCATACTATATACTTACTAATGATCCTTCCTCTGTCAGTTCTGCCTGTGGACAGATGGACTTAACGTTCTCCTGGGCCGGGACATGAGTAGTGAATCCATGCGCAGTGAGCTGGAGATCCTCCTCTCTATGGAGATTAAGCTGCGCCTCCTGGACCTTGAGAATGTGCCCATACCCGAGAGTGCACCCATCGTCCCCAAACCTCCAAGCAACTACAACTTCTGCTATGACTTCAGTCACACTGAGCAGTAGTGTGTGCAACTAGGATGTGTGTAAATATGTGTGTATGCGCGTGTATGAATCAAGAAGTGTGCATGTGGTGAAATTTGCATCCATGTTCTTATTTCTATAACAGATTTATAACCCTGACATTAGTTTTCTACTGCGGGCTGGTCATCTACATCCAAGTAAAACCACGAATGGTGGAAATGGGCAGAAAGACTCTGTCACTGTCACTACACCAGTCTGCAGCTACCTGTAAACTTCAACAGAGACTTGGATAAATGACATTCTTTGTTATACAATACAACCACTCGGTAATGGTACTTTTAGTTTTATAATCAGTTTTATATTTCTGTATACACAGTATCTAAAACTATGTTTGCTATGTGGAATACTCCTGTGTGGGAGGCTGCTTATTACTGGTTGAGGCCTTGGAAACTTGGTCTCAGAAAGGCTGCTTGTGCTCCTCTTTTTTTAAACTCTCGTATTGTCTTTTCCATTGTTTTAATGGGCATTAACTAGACCAAAGTGTTTTCTCATAATGTGATGCATGTTAGGCTCACCTCTACCATGTTTCCAGTATTTGACAATATTTGGCTGAAATACACCTACAGGTACTTGCCTTTATGGTTCCCAGTGGCTCAGTAATGGTTACTGCAGAGCAGAGATGCACTAAAAGCTCAGTATGACTTATTGTTGTATTGCATGCAAATCTGCATGAGATACCAGGCTGACTTTTTATTGTTATTCTTGGAGTATTAATTGATAATGTGCTACGATCAACTCTTTGAAAGTGAGGAAAAAAAACTATTACATCTAAAAAAAAAAATGTGTATGTCTGTATGGCTCAGTATACAGTGATGGCCCTTGTGTTTTCCTGAACTGTCTTAGATCAAATCCTAAACTAAAAATGGTACTTACTATATTGTTATGAACGTGGTGGTGCTCAAAGCATCTGCTCATGAACTGACAAAGGTCTACAGTCTATCACAGTGTGTTCCAGTGTTTTCTGCCCTTTTTGGCTTCAGGTAATTTTATTGCAGCACAGTTCTGACACACAACCCTGTGTGATGATGTTCACTTTGAATCATGCACTTTGGGTGATTTCACACAAATAAACTGGTTTATTCTGACAAAGAAAAAGCATCAAAGTTATGCGTTGTACTTCAAAGTATAGTTGGCAAAAGTTTAGTTTGTTTGTAAAATAGTTCTTTATATTTTATTCTTCCTCTTTAATCTGTAGGACTTTCATAGTGCACAAAAATATACACGTTGTTAAGGGCTATTATTTGTTTGAATAGACTATAGTGTTTGAGCAAGATCACGAAAGGAAAGATGAAGTTGAATAATACAGTGCTATTCTGGTAGTAATTACAGCCATCAGAAGTCCAGAGACTTCTATTAATAATTTGTTTTCTTTTATGGAATAAAACTCCCTTTTCTAAATTTTGAAACTCTCATAATGCTTATCAAATCACGTCTCATAACACTGGCAGTGATCAAACAACCAACAGTTAAAAACTTTGTGAATGAAGCACACAGAGACAGGCACACGTTATAAAGCTCGACCGGAGTTCCGACTCGCCTCCTGACACAGACCATTGCTTGCATTCATCCATCATCACTTGACTGGATTTTATCTTGGTCTAAATGTTAAAAAAACAAGCAAAAAATAAACACACAATAGGAACCATAATGTTGGTTCATGATCAAATTTACTTAACACTAAACTGTCACTGTTTGTTAATATTAAGAAAAAAAGCGAGAATTGTCATTATGCAAGTAGAAATTAGCATCTGCCATTTTTAGTGACATGGGTTCGTAGTTCTAAAATATACTCTTACATTTTATATATTAAAAACAGCTATACGATGAGATGGCTTTTGTCCGTTTTTTGCTTATCTGTCAGCTATATAAGTACTTTCTGTGATGCAGTTTACATTTTAATTTAGATTAAAAAGCACCTTGGTAATAAAACAAGCAAAAATCACCTTTTTGGATGACGTTTAGAGTACCTCGTTTCATATTCTTAGTGGAGTGAGAGAATCTTCGAGAATACTTTAAGTTTCAGTCTTCAGGATTTGTCCTGATTTGTACACACACCTTGAAACTCCTTACATCAAATGTACGCTCTCAGTGGTGATGCCCTGCATAACCTGAGCAGAACCATTACGTTCAAATTTCCCCCTTATACTCAAAAGTTGAATTTTTTGTAGGTGGTGGTTACAGTGTGCGTTTTTTGTCTGGTACTTCTTTTGGTTTTGGTAATTTTGAACAGGTTTCTGACGAATTTTCAAAGTGGCTTCAAGCTGTGCACCTGCCCTACAACAGAGAGATAAAAGAATGTCTCTTATGGGATGACACAGATTATGGATTGTACAGCAGCGCAGACTTAACATTTCCTTTAGGTCCTGTGCAAATTCTCAAAATATGCAAAAGCTCATAGAGCAAGCTTTGGTCAGTAGGGTGTGTTAGTGAAAACGTCCAGCGGTCATCTGTGAGTGTTCCAGAGGACATGTAGGACATTCAGTCAGTCAGTCAGAGCATAAATGTAAGATCAGCTCCACCCATGAATTTGTAGCTGACGTTTTCCAAGAATGGCAGCTGCGATTGAAGGAGGTCCACGGTTGTAACAGAGACGTTTTTGCACCTTGAGATATCAAGTGTTCTCAGACGCTTACAGTGCCGTGCCAGGAGGAACAACGATCTGTCAGGTTCAAAGGTCACAATATTAGGGTTCCATCTTTGGTTACACATACAGTAATGGAAAAAGAAAAGTGCTTGCCACTTACCTGTCAGTGATGTTATTACAACAGGAGAGGTAGAGATGCTGCAGTCTGTGGAGGTACGGCGCTGCCTGTGCAACACCGCAGTCACTGATACCCGGACAGTGGCTAAGAGACAGGCTGGTGAGGCTGCGGCAGTGCCAGGCTACCGACGCCAAGCTGGCATCAGTGATCTCTGGCAGCATGGACAGCGACAGATGCTGAAGGTCTGGGTAGCGCACCACCTGAAGAGCAGTCACAGTTTCATTTTTATATATATATAGTCCTGCTTCATACGGAAATATTTGCCTTTGCTTAGCCCCCCACCTGTGTGATGCTGCTGTCTGTGAGTTTGGAGCAAGCAGAGAGGTCCAGCTCCTGCAGCCTGGTGAGAGCTAAAAGCGAAGCTCCAGCCTGTTGTTTGAATTGCTCCAAGTCATTCTGTGTCACCAGCTTGGGTCGCTCCTCAAAAGGCAGACGAGGAGGCTTGAAGAAGCCCATGTTGCCAAAGGTCCGGGTGAACCTGGGACCCTTGTCTCCCTGTGGAGACAAGTCAATTAAAGCTAAGAGCTTTCAGTAAGTTTAATAGTGTAAAGAAATCGGTTCTCTCTCTGGTTCTCACCGTTTCCTCATCAGATACACATTTGCTTGTATCCACCATCCCCAGCAGACCCCAGTCTGTGACTTCTTTACACCAGCCAAGCCGTAGAACTACCAGCCTCTGCAGGTAGGTGGCGATGGCACACACAGACAGATCCGTCACATTGACGCATGAAGTCAGGTCCAGCTCACAGAGCGTTTCCCCAAGAAGCTTAGTAAGAGAGAAAACCGCAAGATCCTGAGGAGAGAAGAGGAAAGACGTTTCTATCAGGTATATTTCATACATATATACACAGTTGGGGGCGACTGTGGTGCAGTAGGTAGCGTGATCGTCCACCAATCCTACATTTGTTCGTTCAATCTCTGGCTCCCACAGTCACGTGTCCAAATGTCCTTGAGCAAGACACTGAACCCCCACTTAGTTGCTCCCGGTGAGTGTTTGCGCCCATTGGTGTGTGTGAATGGGTGAATAAGAAGCAGTGTAAAGTGCTTTGAGCAGCATATAAGTGCAGAGCGTTTACCATTACATATGCAGTGACACCTGCACACTGACTGACCCTGATGTAGGCGCAGCTCCTGAGGTACAGCCTCTCCAGCTGTGCTCTGGTAGCATCTGATGCTGTCAAGCCTTTCACCATCTCTGTTCCACTGATGTGCAGACACTCCGACACATCCAGACTCGTCAAGGACGGCACAGACAGCAGGTCGGCAAGGCCTGTGAGAACCACGAAACCATGACACATTTTCTAACCGACATGATATGTATTGTGCATAGACAGTGTTGGGATATATATTTCATGTGAATAAATTTAAACGCATTTTGTTTTGGCCATGCAACACAATCAGCTGTAAAAATCAAAAAAAAAAAAACACTCTTGTCTTATCATGACATGGCAAACATGACAATTAGCAGTCATCTAAAATGCCTACTGTGATGCTGCACCCGTAGGGTAAAATTTGCCCTTATGCTAAAACTATGATGGTTATCGATGTTTGTGTCATTTACAGTATCTTGTTTGGTGCCCATTGACTACTGCTCCAACATCAGCATAGGATTTTGAAAAAGAAATAAACTCTGTCAATAGTATCAACTCAAACAGACTCATACTCCCAAGTAGATAAACCCATTAAATCTTATAACTCTGTGAGCTTTTGTCCTGATGTTGCACATTTCATAATCCAAGTTGACTCCTATAACATTTATTGAGCATCTTTATGCTCACAGTAGTTGTTGTTTAAAGTGTTCTGGGCAAGTGCTACAAATAAGGTTTCCGTCTGTTAATGCTGGTATAGTAAAACAGAAAACTTTCAGTCTGTATGTACAGCACCTTTCTCAGTGATCCTCCAGTCACGGGACAGGGACAGATGCGTCAGTGACTTTAGGCCCCGTGCTATGGCCTCTACAGACCTGCTGGTCAGCTCAGTGCAGGCACTGAGGTCCAGTCTCTGGAGATTTGGCTGGTGCTTCACCAAAACCTCAACTGAGTAGTCAGTCAGCTCCTTGCAGCCATGCAGGCAAAGTTCCTCTAAAACTAAATTTGGAACCTACAACAGAGAAAAATAACAAAAATAGCAATTAGAAATAACATTCCCACAAATGTCACATTATGCATCTTCTGTGTGGACAAGCACACATCAAAATATAATGTGTAAAGTTTTATGTTCAGTTAAGTTTTCACAGTCCATAAATGGATCTTTGGGTTTGGTCCTGGATTGCAAACAATTGCATGAATAGGAATAATAGAAAATAATATCAAGATACTGTCTTTGAAGGTTAATGGTCTGAATAATCTTGTTAAAGGTTGGAAGATAATGTCCAAATTGAAAAGGCAAAATCACACATCACATATCTGCAGTAGAACAGAAAAGTGAGAAACTTGGGAGGTTCGGCTATACAGATACAGTCTATAGCACATTTAAACTTGGTTGTAGAAGAGGTGTGGCTATACTAATTCATAACGTATGGAAATTTGAATTTACCAAGGAAATCAGTGATAAGGAGGGAAGATTTATCTTTGTAAAAGGAAAAGGACACTGGTTAATATTTATGTCCCACCAAATAGTTGGAAAGCACTTCTTTTAAACCCTCTTTGACAGCATGATTTTGAAAATGGAAGGAATATTAATATGCAGGGGTAATTTTAATACAGTGATGAATATCAGTCTAGACACAAAAAAACAATATGAAAACCTCCAAACATGTAATTAAAATGATCAAGACAGTATTTAAAGAATTTGGTATAGTCGACATTTGGAGGGAACTTCATCCGTCTACGCAGCCCCTAAAGACAGCTATGCTAGAACTGATTATTTCTTTATGAGTAAAAATTCTGTATATCGGGTAAGGGACTGTGCAGTGTGTCTAAAAATCCACTTATAACTGCAGGAGAAAAGGAAACTATGGAGACTAAATGTAGGAATTGTAAATGACAAATCCATTTTTGAAGAAATAAAAATCTTATAGCCAAGACAGCATATATCAAAAAAGAGGAATTGTGTAAAAAAGATAGGGGAAATTGTTTGAATTTCAACAAATACATAAGTGCACACATGATTCCTCACTGCTTCATGAAATTAAAGGATTTAGGGATAGTATTGACAAAATATTAAACACAGATGTTGAAAAGAAGGCAAGATTTTTGAAACAATCTTATTATGAAGTGGGGCCCAGGGCAACAAAATTATTAACAAAAAGATGAAAGAAAAACTACAAGTGGATAGGACAATTCATAAAATATGGGACAAACCACAAAGAAGAAAAGTAGACCTGTAGCCTGCTGGTGTGACAAAGGTTAAAGGGCTACATGGAAAGATTTAGAGCAGTAAATGCAAGGACGGAAATTCAGAGTTTCATTGGAGATGGAGATGAAACAAAAGAATTACATAAACAGGTTTATGCTATCACCCAATTCAAACTGACGATGTGGCTCCATATATTAAAGAAATATAAACTAGAGACAGACCTCAGACTGCTTCGATGGGTAGATTATGACAAATATTTTATGCCAAATAGTCTTTACCATCGATTTTAACAATGGATACATGGGGGAATAACAGCCCTGTGTACAGTGATGAAGGATGGGAACGTTTCAGGAGATGAGACAAAATTATACATTGTGCAACTGGGACCACTTTAGATATTGGCAACTAAGGGATTTTTATGAGAGCGAACTAAGGCCTAAAGTAAATATGGACACAAATGGAATAATTAGAGGTATAACAGGAATCTATAAGTCAAGGAAATTTAGGACAAAATCCCCATTGCATATAGGGAGAACACAACAGTCTACTACATCATCATGTACTTGGAGAGAATATTGTTTTAATCATCTTCAATCAATTTTGTCACCCCAAATTGAAAAGCAAATTTCTTCCTGTAAAACAGCCATGTTGGAGACAATGTGTGGCAGTGTTGTATTTCGGTACAACAGGATGGAGACTGGAATATTCATACGTCATAAAAACAAACTGTACAGACAAGGCAATCCACAGTGTTCATGCCCCCCGGCCCTTTTTTGTTTCTCCTGTGTTTTTTTCTTGTACATACACACAATAAAAATAAAGTGCTAAAAACCCAAAATACACTGTGTATAAAATTTGTATGAATGTAGCCTCTCGTCTCTGCATAAACTGAAGACTCATTAACTGCTTAGCAATAAAGAAGCTGTAGCATGGACTTCTGACCTGTGCAATAGTGCGCAGTGACTCAGGAGTGATGGAGGTCCTGCTGAGGTCCAGAGCTACAAGGGTGGACTTCTGCTGGGTCAACAACCGCCTCAAATTCCTCAGCGACAGTAAAGCTGATGAGTCCTCGACAGCTCCCACCGGGCACCCTCGGTACGGGTCAAACTCGAAAGCGATATGGCAGCCGGCCAGAGAGAGCCGGCGGAGGCGTGGCGTGCAGCCAGTGAGGCGGTTGAAGGTGAGGTCGGAGAGGTAGCGCAGGTCAGACAGGTCCAGCTCCTCCAGACCAGACAGAGCTGACCTAACCTGGAACGACATAATGAAGTTCAACCTAAAATTAGAGCATGACCTCAAGTGGAGGAAAAAAACTATAAAGCTGTGCGAACACAACAATAAATCGTATAAAAATTTACTGCAGGGAACTAGGACGAAAGGTTACACTGAGGATAGGTGACATCATCCTCAGGAGTATATTTAAATCATTGCCAGCACAGTGCATCACAAATACCTTCATATCATACCTTCTTTTTATGGCTTTTTAAAATTAATCCCTGCCAGAACCTACATAATAACAACAATTTGACTGCAGTCTGCTGCTTCAAAAGGATTTAATGTATTTAAATTAAATTTCAAAGTAGCACGATGACATCAATTTGCGCAATTTCCACTCGCTGGTCACTAAGCTAAGATGGCACGCTACGAAGCCTCTAACTTTGTTTAACATCACTTACTTAATCTAATAAAAGCCTCACTTTAGCTTTTATCTTGTGATGAATCCTCTGAGATTGCGCTCAAATGTTTTCCTGGATCGGGGAGAAGTAAACATGTGCGCCCACATCCTGGAGAGCGTTGTGAAGTTGCTGCGCGGTCATAAAGGGTTTTTTCTTAACCGTGGTAATTTTCCATTCATAAGACATGTGCTCCTTCGTTTAACAGGCCATTTGCCACTTTCTACCCTTCCCCTCTGCAGCTGCTCTATTTTTATTTCAACTTCCCACTGTTGATTTACCACATGAACAGCCTTTCATATCTTTCTAAAACAGTTTTGCTTTTTGTCATGATCACCTTCTTCACTTGCAGGTTTACTTCTTTCCCCCAGACGCTGTCAGAAAAAAGCTTAATCTAAATGAGCTCAGTCAACTTAACATGAACTAATGTTCACCAAGAAATATTTCATACCCAAGTGTCCAGTTACTTTTGAACCCTTATACTTCCGTCATGTTAAAAGTCAGTGCCCCTTCTTTAAATTCTATGTTTTTTTGTATAGGAACATACTAAAAAGCATCTGATTGGTGCAGGTCTTAGTATTAGCCAAATACATGATAAACCTAAAACTTTTTCCACCGTGCCAATATTTAAGGAAGTCAAAAAGATAAAAACTTGTGAGCAACACTAAGAACCTCTATGGTTTAATAGCTTGTAGATCCACCTTTAGCAGCAGTAACCTAAAGTAATTATTTGCTCTATGACTTTATCAGTCTCTCAAATTGTTATGCAGGAATTTTTCCCCATTATCTTCACTTCATTCACTTATGCACAGCTCTTTTAAAGGTCCTGCCACAGCATTAAATGGGTTGAGGCCTGGACTAAGTCTTTCCAAAACCTCGATTCTTGTATTTTTGAGCCATTCTGATGTAGATTTGCTGTCATCTGTGGATCACTGTTTTATTACATGATCTGATTTGGACCAAGCTTGAGCGGTTGGACAGATGGCCTCACATTTGTCTCCATATATGCACACAGAAAGGAGTTCATGGTTGACTCCGTGGCGCCCACGTCCGATGGCTGCAAAACAGGCCCAAATCCTCACCCATCCACCGCCCTGCTCGACAGTTTGGGTGAGTTTGGGGTGTTTCTGCTGGAAGGCTGTGCTTGGTTTTCTATAAACATGGGACTGGACACAGGTCAAAAACTTTGACTTTGTTCTCATCTGTCCGTAGAACATTGTTCCAGACGTGTCATGATATGTTCAGATGCAGCTTTCATATTCTTTAGACAGTATTTTCCTGGCAAACCTTCCAAACAAACTTTACTCGTACGGTCATGGATTTTAACATTTGACATGCTCCGTGAGCCCTGTAGGTTCTGAGATGAAGCTCTTGGGTCTTTTTTGTTTTTAGGCTTTGCACGGCCTGAATCTTGGGGTCACAGTCTTGGGACGTCCACTCCTGGGTGGATTGGCAATGTCTTTCCACTTGTGAATAATCTCTCTCTCTGTAAAACACTGAACTCCACATAATTTGGAAATGGTTTTAAAGATGGTTTTGTAATATTTGCCAGACTGATGTGCGGCAACAATTGCATCTCTAAGACCTTTGCTTCTGTGTTTCCCTCTTGCCTTGTTCCCCAGATCAGCAAACTGCTAAAACTTCTACTTCAATGTACATCTACACACCTGCTGATCAGTTGATCGAGGGCTGATGATTAACAGCACCTGGCTGCAGCTCCCCCTCCCCTCAGTAAGAGGGAAGTTAGTACGGCTCACATTTGTATTAAATAAATAATGCCAGAGTGTAAAAAAGATTTTGTTGTTGTTCATCCGAGGTTGTTTTTGCCTAATACTAAAGTCCGCTACGGTCACGTTTTCACACAAAAAAACCCCACAGAATTAAAAGAGGGATACTAATTTTTGTACACGACTAAGTTCAAAATGCTACATCATGCACACTTTCTACATTGCTGTTAATCTTCTCCAAGCTGAGATGTCGTAGTAGAATTATACTAGAGGAACAGACTCTCACGATCGTCAAGATATTTTACCAGGATGATCAGCCTCAGTCAGTCATCCTGGTGTTACATAAAGTGTAATACCTGCTGTCTGTGCTCCTCCCTGGAGAGAAAAGCTCCGGACATGAAGAGGCTGTCCAGTCCTCTGAGGTCCAGCCTACGGAGGGACGTGAGGCGAGGGAGGAGAGCCAGTAGACAGGGCTCTGTTATACTGCTGCCAGGCAAGGCCAAACTCTCCAACTTAGAGCCCAGACAAAGACCCACCTGAACAGGAAGTGACACAAAAAATGATAATAGATTAAATCACGCATGGGTGGAGATCATCCAACTACCTCAAATAATCCAGCAACCGTTTCTTAGTCTGCACTGTATGCACTGACAGATTAGACTTTGTACTTTGCTTTCAAGACAAAGGTTTTATAGCTTGTTACTGCACAAATGGTTTTAACAGGAAATTCAATGTCCACACACAAAAATACGCACACTCTTTTGTGACAAGAGTCACTTAGGGTGAATTTTGAAGAAACTCTGAGATCTGAGCCACGGTAAAATACGTCTAACCATGACTGAGCTACGTTATGGGAAGTGTGACAGCAAATTCAAAAGGCAACATGGAAAATGGCAAGACTAAAAAATGCAAATAACCAGGAAAAGGAACACGTATTTAAATTTGTTGTGGCTGGCTCCTACTACAATGTTAGTCTTTCAAGGGGAGAGGTTTACCTTTGTGCCCGGCAAATGTGATCGTGAGATGATGATCAACTTTGTTCTTGGCTTTCATAAGCCCTGGAGGTGGGCGCGTTTTCTTAACCCTCTCGAAAAAGCGTGTGATGATTTTAGGTCTAAATCTGGGTTGGTAATTCTTTGCATGCCAGCAGCAGTATCATCTCAATGATACAAACAACTGTACTTGTCCACAGGGAAGATATAAGCAGCATAAAGAGCAGTCATGTGTTTTTAATTATGAAAGCATACCGCACCTCCAGAAGCAGCATTCTGGATATGCTGAAGCCATCGAGCTGGCTGATAATCAGACTGCAGCGTGTCTTTCTGCTCAGACCCCTCACCAGCTCCAGAGAGGAGGATGAAGCCGGGAAGCAGAAGGTGACGTTCTTCTGCACGAAGACAAAAAGACACACACACACAGAGGCAACGTGAGCTTTACTCTGCCCCTCGAGCAGGCAAATCCTTCCACAGTCACCACTCAGTGAGTCACGCTGGACAACGTGCTATGCAAATTCATCATTACACATCATGTGGCCACAGTGTGTCTCTGGAGGAAATCACCTGAAAGCGCAGGTCCTGGCTGGCATTGTACCAGCTGCGGCAGACCAGCGAGGCTTCCTTCCTGTCTGAAGCGTGGAGAAAGCTCAGGATGTAAACTATGATCTGCAGCAGAAAATGGAGACACAGCATTAGCTGACATTGAAGATACTGATCAGCAGAAACCTGTAAACAGCAACAAGTCAAATGACAGCAAGACTGAATGACACTACTGTCCTGTGACAAGAACAGTAAACGACACATGCTCACCCACGAACAGGAGGCTGTGGCACTGCAGCCACTTCCTGCCTGTGAGTGACTGCCCGGGACCTGCAGCCTCCTTGTTGATGCTTCCACAAACAGGTTGTTTCTCCAACAACGAGCCTGTGTCAGCTGAAACGTCCGGCCAGTGACGGACTCACCTCCACGGGCAGCTCCGGTGTTCTGATCACGTCCTCCCCATCGCTGTCTTCCATCTCAGTTTCTCCTTCCAGGTTAGAACGAAATCCAGATCATCCCAAGTAAATCTGCCAGACGTCCACGCGCTAATGAAACCCCCCTTGCAGTTAGCTAGTTGCGTTGGCTAATGAACGTTAGCATTCGTGCTAACGGAGAAGCTGTGAACTCGTGTCTGTTAGCTAATAAACTATGAGCAGCTTCAGATGAGCTGACATCGCCGCCTGCCCTCGTCCGTCTGCGCCTCTTCACAGTGAATCACAGGACGCACCGAGTGTCGGTCGGATCAGCTGACCGCAAAGGGAAACAGTGTGACGTCAGTGGGCGGAGCATTGTGGGAAATGAGGTTTTCCCTAAACCACATCCCTCACGAACAGGCAGTTACTGGATCTGTTTCCATCAATTCTGGTCAAAGCATAAAAACACACACACACACACACACACACACAGAAGTTATAGTGAAAATCCGATAAAGGTCAAACCTTTTCCAGTGGAAATATGGAAATAATGGGACAGGAAATGTATTGATCCTGTTTAACCAAAGTACATTTCCCATGTACTGTATTACATTTTAAAGTTATTTTATATTTCCATTTTCACCTACTTTATACACACTCTATTTTAGGGGGAAATGTTATATAGCTGCCCTGTCCCAGCAAAATATCATAAAATATAACTTCTTACACGTTTCGATTAACATTGACGCGTTCATAAACTAGATTAACAATTACATAAACTCGGTAACATTATTGCCACAGTTGCAAAATCAGCATCAAAATTTACTGCATCACACAGTAATGGAATAGACATTATTCTGAAATAATGAAATCACAATGCACAAGTTATTTTAAGGAGCTTATGATAATAAATCTTACTGTACTCATTTGGTTTTTATACTGTGGTTTTGCTACCACCTTTTTATGTTTGATATGATATTGAAATCAACTGCCATAATTGAAAACTAATTTGTTTCAATGAAAAAATAACTCCAGCTTCTATACAAAGGTTAAAAGTAGTTGACAATATTTTTCTCTGGGGCAATTTGGTGACTGAATTCAGACAAAACTCAGATTAAAACCAGCATAAAACCAGAATTTATTGAAACAACTCTCACGAAAACAAGGCTAAACAAGGACACAATCACGTTTAAGGGCATTATTATATACATTTGTTAAAGTTCATTATATGCAATCAGTTGTCACACACACGCGCGCACACACACACACACACACACACACACACTCACAAACAACAAAGGAGGTCAGACTAATATTCCTTTCTACAGATTGTCTGGCAGTATGGTTAGCTGGTTCATGGGCCCATCATCTGAGGCTGTATCAATAGTCTATCAATAATCCAATGATCCACACAAATTGATAACTCTTATATCATTAGTGAGGCATTATCACATTTACAGCACAGATTCAGCATTTCTACAATATATGTACATGTCGTGGCTCTATAAAAGCAATAAAGTGATAAGTGACATTTGTCGTGAAATAGAAATGTGTTTCATCTACTGTACATGTCAAAAAACAAGTGTATTAACGTTATTGTACAAAAACATGAAAGAAAACATTAAAATAAATACAAATTGTAGCAATAGTTTACATGTATACATAGCTACAGTTTTTAGATTTGTAAAGTCTCCCTTTGAGATTACTTAATGTGTGTGTGTGTGTGTGTGTGTGTGAGAGAGAGACCTTACACTGAAATGTCAACATATATTGGTAAAATATGCGGACAATATATGATATTAAAGCTACTCACATCAACACAACACAAAGGTAATATAAGGCATATTGTACTTTCAAGTTTACCACAGAGTCTGTAAACATTTAGCAGACAACAACAGCAAAAACTTTTAATGAGTTCGGCAAAAAAGATTGATCTGACTTAAATGCAGCGGAACTATTTGCTCCCACACACCATCCCCCTCATTATCGCAGCTGCAGGGAGTTCAGTCGTGGAAACCAGGTGAGGGATGGCTGGGTCACACACTTTAGCAGATCTGTCTGACAGTGATACATCCTGCACCTATATTACATTTAAAGCCAGTTTTCCATCCCTTGTTTCTCTTTGTCTTCTTATTTTCCAGGCACACACATGCTGTCCTTACATTCTTTTCCACCTTCTCCATCCACTCTCTTGTGTTTTCACAACTTTTCTTGCCTGCTTCTGTTCATGTTTCCTTCATTGTCACTGACACTCTCCTTTCTTTGGTCCGCTGTGCCTTCTTCTTGAGTGTTGCCGTGGCAGCGCGGTGCAAAGTGAGGTGGGGCAGAGTTGTTGTTGTTGTTGTGGCAACGGGAAGCAGAGCGTAACGGTGTGGATCTGGCAGAGATGGGTGATGGCGTGTCCACATCTCTCTCAGGTCCAGTGCTAGACACAGGAGATGCCGGAGGCAGGGAGGTAGAGATGGAAGGCTGAGAAGGAGAGAAGAGAAGATTAATGAAGACAGTAGGACAAGTCTTCTCAATGCTATCTGTGCATGTTTATCAATTATTTTTCATCTTTACCTGTAACGAGATGCTGGACTTGATGGACTTCTCTTTGACTATAGCCAGAGCTCCTTTAAGTCCAGATGACCTCTCGGTCATCTCCAGTGCAGCTCTCAGCAGTTTGGGAGTTTCAGTCCTCACGGGGGCGGCCGGGACCTGTGGGGGTTCCTTGGGCTCTTCTTTGGGCTCAGGTTTCTTTCCTTTGTTAAGCATCTTCCTGTGGATGAGAGAGCAGCTGCTTTCAGACCAATGAACACAGCAATGACTGGATACATGCAGACAAAAGTTGTGTCTCCAGACAAAAAGTATTTTTAGTTGTTTAACCTGGCCCTCTTGCGAAGCAGTTTCTTCGACTCAGGGTAGTGGACCAGGATTTCATTCAGGTCTTTCTTGTCCAGAATGAAGAGATTGGCAAAGCCATGAGCAATTACATTTGCTGTGCGCCTGTTACCCCCGCCAACTGCAAGCAAACTGTTATTCAGAGAAATTTTGTGTGAAAACAACATTTGTACTGGGTAAAGTTCAGTTTTAAATTAGGTGACTATAAAAAAAAACTTAAAAAAACAGTGAAAAACACTGTGGTGGAAAATAAGTCATTTCACTTGAAAGAAGTTTACCTGATCTCTCCAAACACTGATCCTGCTCTCAGAGTAACAAATACTGTTTTCCCATCTGGTCCTCCAACCACCTGCACCTCCCCTGCCTTTATGATGTACATCTCCCGACCGACCTCATCCTGAGTGAGAAAAAACAGCAAAAGCAGATGATGAGAGACAGACAATAAGTAATAAAAGTGGACAGAAAGAATATTAAGGAGCTTTAGTGACAAACAAACGAAAATGCAAATGTACCTTCTTGCAGACATAATCCCCGGGCAGGTAGACAACAGACCGTAGGCTTTTTAGCATGTCAAAGATCATCTGCCTGTCACAACCCTGTCAACATGAGAAGCATGTTTTCAACACACACACACTCTTGAAAATGTAAAATGTAACTTGTTTCAATGTAAAAACACAATTTCCCACGTAAAAACCTTGTATTTGTTTTTCTAATACACATAAATGTTATGTTGATTAAAATTTGCTTGTTGCGTGAATTGTTGTCTTGAATTACAGTTTTTAGTTAATGAAACAAATCACTTAGTTGTTTAAAGTCTGATCATGTAATGCTCTGGTGTGTGTTTTATTTGGGTAATATACCTGATTTAATATTTTTATTTACTGAACATGCAGCTAAAATGATGAATCTGCTCTTATAGAAACAGTCAGTATATAATCAACGTGTTAAGCTGCTCTGTGACTGACTTATTTTAAGTCCACAGGGGTAAGGACTGGAAGTACCACCTACTTTAGTGATTTACAGTTTTTAAATTGTGATAATAATAAATAATAACAACCATTGACTTAATTTAAGGAGTATCACAAACTATCAGAAATGCATTGATTCAACTGACAATTTTAAAACTTGAATTCAGAAAAAAAAAAATGCTAGAATTTTTAAGTTGAGTTACCTTGAAAATATAAAACTTAGAATAATGAGAATTTATTGAAAATTTACTGTTAATCTGGATTTGACGGTACCTGGACAATGTGTAACTATTGTGTCCTAATATTTGAACAATTCTTACCTGAAAAAGAGGGACTTTGCTGATGATGGAGTAGTTGACATCGATAGCTATGTCCAGACGCATTTTATCAGGCAACTGGATCAGCAACTCCTGCTCGTCTAGGTGGACAACAGTGGAATGCAGAATGACTTAAAGGTCAGGATGTGCAAAAATAATGAATAAACAGACATGCACACAGGATGGTCTTTTTACCCAGCATGCCCTGAGATTGCCAAGTGTAGTTGTACCAGGTTTTGACTCGATTTTGGACATCTCTAGGGATGCGGTAGGAGGACATGTATTTGATAGTGTTGTCCACACATGTGCGGTAGTAGGTCTGAGCTGCTGTGGCTGCACCAACCACATCACGCATCTGAGAGACAAATGAGCAAATTTAGCTAATCAACAAGTCAAGTTTGTAAATTCAACGTTTTTCCTCATAAACTGAAAAGTTTTAGTATCTTTACTGCATGAAGCACATAATCACAATAATAACATAAAAGAGCTTTTATGGTAATTATCCAGTACTGTTTTGTTCTTTATATTCTATATACCTGTCCAATCATGATTGAAAAGACAAAGACTCCAACAAAGTAGTTGACCAGCTGGAAGACCATCTCAAACAGGGTAGTGGGTGCTGGCACTCCCCCAATAGTGATCAGGGTCTTCACAGCATAGTAGTAACAGCGAATGTAACTGAGCAGAGAGAAAGACAGAAGGCGTGTAAGGAAAACAGAAGAAAGTGGAGCCAGTTAACGTAACATGCATGTCTTTGGACTGTGGGAGGAAGCCCACTGAAGCATGAGGAGGAAACCCGAAACAGAAAGGCCTCAGCTGGCCGGGGGCCTTCTAGCTGTAAGGCGACACCTCAATCTAATCTAAAACCTCCAACACTAGTCATAAAAAACAAATGATTGAGTGTTTATCGCACCAACCTGTTGCCCTCACCATTGTACACCCAGTCAGTGGATCCCAGTCCTATAAAGGCAGAGCACCAGTAGTAGAGACAGGCGTTACAGTGGAGACAGTACAGAAGATAGGTGGTGGTACGGATCACCCTGAGGGTCAGAGAGTGGGATGGGATTTAGGATGCAGCCAGCAATAAATGTAAATCCATTTTTTCATTCTTCACAACTGTGTCACTGCATTGATGCATTTTATAAGGAAGAAATTATGATAGAGGGGTACAGAGATTAGGAAGTGAGATTACTTTTCAGTGTTCATGGTTTATAGTAAAACAGCCCTATTAGCAGGTTGCAGCTGACCTGTAAATGTAGGCTTTGGTTAGGATGGCCTCCAGACGCTCATTGAACTCAAAGAAGGAGTTGATCTGGAGATTCAAAAACAGTAACAAATATGTGAAATGTGACAGCTGAACAAATGAAAGATGATTTCCACGGTGGACACATTTAGCCTCGGAAATAAATGTTCAGTATTATCATATTACTGTCACTCTCAGTGGCATTGTAACATAGCTGTGTGTGTCTTGACACATGTGGTTCAAACCTCTGGGGGAAAAAAAAGAATTTTTACTGTGTTGGCAGACAGACTATTGATACTGGTTTAAATGGATTTTAAGGGTCAGTGGTCCAGTCCTCACCTTCAGCAGCCTGGGTAAACGAAGCATTGGGTAGATGCCAGTTTTAAAATAGAAGAGCTCCAAGGGCACAAGGCTGGCTACATCAAACTGAAAAAACAAGAAGGCACCAGCTTTTTCCAGGGTTTCTGACTGATTCTCTGATCAATGTGCAGTTGATAAAACCGTAAGGGTGCTTACCTTGAAGCGACTGGTCTTTATATAATTGTTTCTGGTCTCTTTTCTGTCAGTCTGTAAAAAGAAAAAAATTATTGCTGACCAGTGATCCTGGTGACGTGAGCTTATAACCTGAGCCACATATTATGACTTTTTATGCGTATAACGTACAATATTGTAATGTAATAAATCTGTCTTCAGCAGTTGCTTTCAGTGACCTCTGTCATTCTGGGACTTAAAATCCACAACTAGTGCTCAGGTAAAAACATGGTTTCCTGTGTTCCACGTACCACTATGTCCCCTCCACGAACAAACTGCAGACGTGGCTGGAAGACAGTGATGTCCAGGATGTAAATGAAGTCACACAGGTAGTCGGTCAGCAGCCAGTAGTAAATATTATCAGGAGTCTGGTAGGGGAAGGCCCAGCGCACCGGGATGAACCACGCGTTCCAGTTCCACGCCAGACAGACCAAAAACATCCACAGCACGTAAGTTAGGTCTGCAGAGGAAAACGGAGAAGTCAGGGAATGAAAGTGATGGCTAGAAGAGCAAGCACCGAAGATTTGTGCTAAAGGGAAAGTGACAAGTTCGCATGAGCGTGAAGACTAAAAGAAGAGGAAAGAGTAAAAGGCAGGTGATGAGGAGACGGGTGTTTGAGTGGCAGGATAAAACAGTAGACAGAACTTTACCCAAACCTCACAATTATTGTGAATCTGCATCTTGGTCACGTAACACTTAAAATAAGTGCAAACTATTTGTTTCGTTTCAATTAGGAATGGGAGTTGATTCGTTGAGACTCAAAGTGTCGTTTTAGGAAAAGTGCTTGTCATTATGTGGCTATAAATCCCAGAGCCGCAGAATAAGACTCCGGGTGTTTGTGACTCGTGTCTCGGTGGTTTGAGTAAAGATGTTTCTACTGTCCAGTACAGCAGGTCGCAGCAGCCTGAGTATTTGACGGGGGTCTCACTGGTAAATGGGTCGATGCTGGCAGGGAAGCGGTAGTGGGAACAGGCTTGTATCCATCGAGGAGTTTTCACCTTGCAGCAGCGGCTAGGCTCTTCCTCCTCTGCCTCACTCTCCTTTCTGCCTTCTCCTCCTTCTTCTCCTCCTCCTCCTCCTCCTCCTCCTCCTCCTGCTGCTCCTCCTGACGGACCTGCTTGTGTCTCTTTCGCCCCTCCGTCTGCTGCCGGAGCTCCAGGAGGAGGCTGAGGAGGAGCTGAAGGCAGATCAGAAGGGAGGGGACAACAAGTCAGAAGAATATGAGAGAGATTTTAAGGACCACATTTGCTATGGGAAAGAAAGAGATTATAATCAGTTAGTAACTGGCTTTGCAGGATGCTGTGGACAAGGCAACGTTTCCTGAAAGAGGGGATGCAGAGACGATTAAACCTGCTCCAGTTATGAAGAGCGCAAAAGTACATTAGATTGATCTCATGGCTGAGTTTGTGCTGTTTCATTATTATGTAATAAGGAAAGGATGTCGCTTTAATGTCAAAGCAGAAAAATTGGTATCAAACAGGTCAGCTCTTTTACTTCTTTCTTATGGGTTATATTATGTTTGAAATCAAAGGGCAGCTTCAGGTGTGACAGCTGCTACCATTTACTGGCTGATATATGTTTTCTCACCCACGGAATCGTCTGTGTGACTGTGTGTATGTAAAACTGAGAAAAGAATAGAGACTCTCACTCACGCAGGATGACGCTGTCCTCGTCTGAGCTGTCAGGTTCAATGAGTTTCTCTTTGGCCTTCTCTGTTCGCTCTTTAAACATCCTGACCAGCTCCTGAAGACGATCGTTCACCACTGTACTGGTCTGACTGGCTGACGATCCGGGACGTTCTTTCAGACTTGGAGAAAAAATGTTATCAATCCATTAAAACATGTCAGCCCTCATAACCAGCGTTGGGGAACTTTTAAAAAATAATCAGTTACATTACAGTGTCACCTTTGATAAAAGTACCAAGAGTACTTTAGAGAACTTCCCCATTCCCGAAAACAAAAACTCCTTTGTGATTCCTCATGCGTGTTGTTTTAGTCAAGACCTTTATAAATACTCGACCATCATAACACAGCCAAGCCTCCCCTCACCCGTTGCCCCTTTCACACTCCTTTATTGTACAGCCTTAAATTTGTACACTTACATTCCCACAGATATTCAAGTTATGGCACCACAGGCAAATCCAAATTAAAGTTTAGGCCTTCAGGTCTTCAATTAAAGTACATATGCTCTATGCATTACTCCAGCATGGAGGAAGTGCTTCAGTTTAAAAAAGAACAGATTTAATTTGAAATAACAGATTTAATCAAATGTACTAAACAACTGGACTTTAATGGCGGACTCAACGCGTTATATTACTTGTTACATTGAAAAAGAAATCAAAAGTTACGTCTGAGGTGTCTTTATGACGCATTACACCCGACACTGCGTATAACAACAGAAACAACAAGAACACTAATTATATCCCATAATCCCCAAGTGTGTGTCTGTGTGTGTGTGCTCACATGTCATCTGTGCTGTGCAGGCTGGACTGGCTGGGCCATGCTTTTATGGGGATGCTTGCTTCATCATCATCATCTTCACTTTGAGAGTGAAACCTTGTCCTGTCAAGGTTAAGTCGACACAGCTACAGTGTTTGTTTGACACACAGTGCTGCCTTAGGATCTTCTCTTTCACAGATTACAACCCACGACAATGCAGCTTTGTTGTATATAATAAGTGCCATTTAGATGAGAATAAAATGTAAACATGCAGCTTTCATGTTACTTCTGATTATGACCAGTGTAGGTGAATAAGATGATTTACTGAATACTGGTAAATGAGCTAACACCGTATTAATACATAACTGGTAAACAACAATGTGTGGATCAAAGATGAATAAACACTGTGATGAATGAGCCAATTTATTAAAATGAATCTTACATCTTTGTCCAGACAGTCCTACGAGTCCTTCCACTACTGTTGTGCATGGTCAAAGCAGGGTGACAGGGAGACAGAGCGTTTGTGTGTGTGTGAGCAGAAAAGGCACGACGGTCAAACGAGAAACAGATAAATCACCTACAGCACCACATTTACCAGCTCGGGGACACAGTGAGGGCGCAAGACAAAGATTCTGATGCATCTGTTTATTGACAGTTACTATCATATGACAATATCCACGTAGCAAGCACAAAAACATGCAAAAGTAAACAGTGTCATCACACTTCACAACAGAGAACAACACAGGACCAGAGACACTCTAAATCTTCCCAAACAGTCATAGGCTCCACAAAGACTCATAGAACAAACTATTTGTGTTCTGCATAAACACTGTGCGCTCGGTTCGCTTTGGTGCATCTTTTTTGGCAGCTCTCGTCGTCCTTTATGTGGACAATCCATATACATACGCAAAACCGAGAGGAGTCGGTTTGCTAAACAACCTTGTTTGCTTGTTGTGGACGCGTGGTTTCTGCAGGACACTGGGTTACACACAGATCACTATGACGCTTCTACCAGCTCGGACAGGACGGCGGACAGCAGAGGGCAACAGGTCCATTTCAAACAGCACTCAGCAGAGAGCGAATGTGTTTTATTCCAAATGATACATGAATGGATATAATTGGCAGCAGTCACTGTTTAATTTGATCTCATTTTGGATAAAAACACATCACAGCAGGAGCTTGCACCTCTATGTAACTCCAATAACTTTTCATAGAGATGTTGCTCTGCTTTGTCTTTCTTGTGAAATGTTTGGACGACTACAAGAAATGCATGAATATGAGAAATGTGAGAGCGTTGCGTCGTAAACAACCCATGTAGTTCTCTTACTCTTTATCTCCTTTACTGTAGAGCGTGAGAGAGAAAAAGATGAAAAAGAAATGGACTTGAGCAGCATTTCATAGGTTAAGTTATGTGATTACACAAACTAAACGTTGTGCTGTTTCCCACCTTTGGCGACCTCCAGAAGGGGTCACAGGAACGGTGAGGGTTGTTAGCTTCGGGTCCTGCGGGGTCAGGATTTGGGGAATATTACTCTGTTCCTCCCCTCGTCCTCCATCACCTCCTCCTCCTTTTTCCCTTTTCCTCTCGCGATCTGAGTCAACATCCTCCACATTGACGGCTGGGTGAAGGCTGAGGCTAGAGCTCTCTGGAGAGGGTGAGACACACAACACAGTCGTCATGTAGTCCTGGACCGAAACTAAAACTGAGGCAAAACTAAGGTGAGTCCACTTGCAAAGACCAGATATGAGCATGTTAGACGTGCAGCGTCGCCAGGGACAAAGCAGCTTGTAGTTTGGAGCCAAAGCGGAGCAGCAGAGGGAGACGGGCAGATTTAGCAGGACCTCCTGTCTGTCCCGAGAGGATCCACCTCTGAACTAGGCCACGAACAGTATAACAGCTGAGAGAAGCAGTGAGACATTCAATCTGGCTAATCTGGCTCACAGTACACCGGCACACTTCTGTCTTCGAAATAAGAAAGAAAATTCAAAAGAATTTATTGATTCTCTTTCTATGGACACGAGTGCAGGGCGGAAACTACCTGTTCGCCCCTTCCTCTAAAAATCACGTTTGCAGTAACATTAAAATGCAGTTGGAGAAAACGCAAACACACAACGTAAAACCCTTCGTCCTGACACCACGTTCATCGTCCAGATCATGTTCTCAGTGAACTGAACTCAGCTGATGATTTACTGCCGTGTGCATATTAACTCTGGTGTCGCTGAGCTTGTTTGTTTAACCAATAACTCTCATCGCACTTTTGACGAGTCCCCTGCTTCTGCATCGCAACGGACTTCACATATAATCACACGGGGACAGTTCACCTGAGGGTCTCACTGCTGAATCGTCTTCAGTGAAGAACACCGGGTTAGAGAGGCCGGAGAGCTGCTTTGACGGGGGGCTGGCGATTGGCGGGAGGCGTGGATAGGATGGCACATTGGGCAACTCGAGGGTGCTGCCAATGGGAGAGGACGGAGATGGGGAGCGGGAACGGAGCTGGGGATGATGGGGAGGAGGGAGAGGGGATTGTCTGATGAGCTGGTTGAGTTCTACGTCTTGATGGTTCATGTCTTGCTTCTGTTTTTGCTGTTGTTGTTGTCTCTTAGGCATCTTGAGGCATAAGGCTGTTGAGGCGGTTCCGGACGTTGAGGAAGTACTGCTGCGTTCGGCTGGGAAACTGGGAGAGCTTCTGCGGGATGTCGGAGAACTGCTGGGAAACACTGGACAGACTGGGGCCGACGGAGCCCTCTGAGCTTTTGGGAAAGAGCTCAGTTAGAGTCTGGGCAATATTCCGGGGGACCCGTGTGAGTCTGATGTGGGTCAGCTCTTCTCGCAATTCAGGGGGCAGGGAGGGGAAGTACTTGATCACGTCGGAGAACTGGGTGGGTAGTTTAGGCATGGAGGGTAACTTGGGAGAGGAAATGCCGTTTTCTTTGAAGAATGCGTTGATGTTGCCGAAGCACTCAGAGGTGTGAGGGATGCGCATCAGGCAGTTCTTAAATGCATCACAGCTGACTGGAGCTAGAGGAGACAGACGGACAGGCAGATAAACAGTCAGGCTGAAAACAAGCAATGGGGGAGACGACTAGTCCTGGCGGTCAAACAGCAACTCAGTCAGTTGAGCAGACAGCACAGTAACAGCGAGAGGCTGACGGACAAAGAGATGAATGAGTTCAGAATCAGAATCGCAACATAGGATACATACCACCGCAGCCGTCATCTTTAGCTTCCTCCTCCTACAGAAAACACAAAGCAGCAGAGTCAGCAGAAAGACGATTTTCGGACCATCTGACAATAACTGTAAATTGTTAGGAGGAGGTTCACAGTGGTTCTGGCCCTAGATCTGAGTCCGGAGGGTTAAGTCACACGTATTTATTACAACACGTCCAACACGGGCACTTTACTTTATCAGCAGCTTTGTCAGCGCTGGTGTCTTGACCGTTGTCCTCGGCTTTTTGTGGCTGCTGGGTAACAGGCTCAAGTTCTGAACTGGTTTTCTGAGTCTCGGGTTCTGGTGCCGGTTCGGGCTCCGGCTCTGGCTCCGAGGTTTTAACTGGTTCGGGGCTTGGAGGAGGAGAGGGAGATGTCTGCTGTGGCTCTTCTTCACCCTTTGGCTCTAGATAGTTTTAAATAACATTTCATTATCAGAAAACCCAGATGTCTGGAGAACGTTGTTGTGAAGCAGATATTATAGAAATTTATATCACTGAATATCATATACAGCTTTTAAAACATAGCAACTTTAAAGAGGATTTAGACTATGACTATAGTACATTGCACCACCGTACTTTTAAGTTTTCCGGCTACAAGATGGAAAATACTTCACTTAAAAAAACGATAAAAAAATCGAACAAACAAACTAACGAGTTCTGTCTGCGTCTCTACCTGGTTCTGTGCCGGTCGGTTCCTCTGTCTCTTCCTTCTGCTCCTCCTCCACAAGGCTCTCGTCCTTTCTGCAGGATAGGGACAAAACAGTTAGCTCATCAGTCAGGCTGTTGGCCGTGTGGAAAACTCCACAGTCAGTTGCAGCAGTAGAATATTACTTGTCTTCACCACCTCACACGGAAATGATGTTTATTTGCATATGTGCATCAAATCAGGCTTGCAGCCTCTGATAAATCTGGTAATTTCATTGTGTCTGTGCGTGGATTGGATTCTGAATTCACAGACACCTAATAATGCACACACTGCAATAAAATGATTATCATTAGGCATATTTGTTTCACGCTAGATTGTCCTTGGTTACATCTGACACAATTTCCACCTCATCCTGTGGAAATACAAACTTTAGTTGGTCTTAGATAATCCTGGTACCGTCCGTGAACACTAGGTCAGCTTGTATAACATTAACATCTGTTTTACAGGACTTACATAAGTCCATTAGTCAGTTAACACAATACTCACTTTCTCTGTCAATGTTCATGTACGATTACAGCCCCGCCGGAAAATGTCCACGACCCAGGAAACACGACAAATAACACAAACTCAGCTGTGAGGTTGTATGAACCAAATTAAGCTATTTTAACAAATCCTTGGAAAACAACCGGACAAATATTCTATTATATTTGTCTGCTGTTTATCATTTCTCCTGCCTCTCGATACGGGAAACAACAACAGCAGCAGCAGCAGCAGCAGCAGGTGCACACCGTTACCAGGGGAACCAATGAGACAATGGATGGGGGGGGCCGGAATAGGAGGCCGGCTGTTGCCAAGGGAAGCTGTGGTTACTATGGCACTGCAGGGTGATGCTCAGGCAGCATGAGGCAGCGATCACATAACAAGAACCCACGGGATTTGGAGCGAGACCTGTCAGTCTGACGACTGTGGTGCCTCCTGTACATCAGAACGAGTGAGAGCTGATATGGGGAAACCAGCTCCACTATTGGGGGAATTCTTCAAGTGGTGAACAACTTAGGCTATTTGGACTGTACGACACTATGAAATTCATGCTTTTAATGTGTATTCATCTTTGTTATTCAGATGACGTGTTGTTGCAGATTAAACTACGAAATGCAACATAACAAAATAGTTCTATTATAATATTTGTCTGGAAGAGGCCAAGTACTGGGTCTCTTGTTTTAGTTCAACAATCTCACCCTAATATGCAGAAATTTCATCTTCAAACAAAACCATCAGCATATTTTTTATAAGATTAGAATTTTGAATTTTTTAATAGTCTAACATAAGCACTACTGTTTATCCATTCTTTTCTTGTACACATAATGTGTAAGCAGTATGAGACAAATTTTAAGAGTAGGTCTATTGTCCTACAATGGATTTCAAGGACGTTAAGAATTGAAAATGTTTGAATTCTTACTCTGCGGTTTTACAGTCCTCCGCTTCGCTCTCCTCTTCCTGTGCCATGATCAGTCTGGTCATAGAAACACATATTGTCACATCATTTCACACGTAGACTCCCCCTCCCCGCTTACAAACACACACACACACAACACACACACACACACACACAGGTTCTTACTCAGCTTCAGGCTCCTCCAGCTGTTCCTGACTGTCCAGAGACAGTTTAATGGAGTGACCCTCACTGGCCATCTGTCTAATGGCCATCTCAGCTGTCTGTCTAGCCACCTCCTCAGCCATGCGTGCCATCTCCATGCGCTCCTGCAGCAGACTAAAGAGAGACAGGACACACTCACATGACTGATAGTTTACATCCCGTAGCAAACAGACTTGTGACCCAGGGCAAACCAGGTTCTTTTAGCTGTCTTACCGTTCCTCCATAGTAGCCAGAGCCACGTCTTCGGCCTCCTTCTTGATGCTTTCAATGAATGGCGTCCAGCGGCCCGTCTGGGTCTCGGCATCTTCCAAAGAAATTTTTGCTGCACTGTCTGATGGTTCTGAATTGGCATCACCGGACTTCTGGGGCTGCACGGCTGCCACCAAGAGTGAGTTGGACTGTGTGTGCTGTGCTGCTGCCTGCTGTTGGGGATGTTGGTGAGTTGATGGTGATGCAGATGTCAGTGACGTGGAGGGTGCAGCAGCAGCTTTGGAGGGATTTTCACGTTTGTGCTGACCCTCATTGTCTGACTCCACGTCCTCTAGTACCATGTCGGGTTTGAGTTTGGATGAAGCTGCGAGAAAGCAAAACATTGTGTTGATCCACGACGTCCTGGTAAATGATATTGTCTTTGGATGTTAGAGGGATTTCTGGACACTCACAGTGGCACAAGTTTAAGTTTTTAAAATGTATGGGCAGATATTCAAAGGATGATTTGTTCCAAAGACAGAAATGAATAAACAAGGCAATTTGTATAAAGGGTTTCAGGCAGGACTGGTCTGCTTATATTTCCAGATATAACTATTTATGATTAGTGTCAGTTGTGATCAATCTCTTTGTGCAGTGTTGTGTAAACTTCCTCTGCACTTCCCTATTTGGTAATTCAGCTTAAGATGTAGCAAACAATGTTGTTTGTGGAGAAAGTCAAAATCTTGATTGATGAGCGAATGATTAAAAACTAAGACATAAATTATATCACACACTGAATCTTTATTAAATCCTGCAGTATCCTGACATCACAGTATATGAGTGTGTTGACATGTCAAACATAGTGGTTTCAACTGTGAACAGGTACAGTATAGGTCACGCAAATCAAACCAACACCTTCACACCCAGGCCACGTTTCACAGTTCAAGGCCATAAATGCAGATCAAGTGGATCAAAGCGGGACTTACAGCGCCGGCACAACCTCAAGTGCACGTTGGAAAAACCCACCGAACCACGATCAAGAACCAAACTGCCTAATCACTGCGGTTGGAAAGCTGTGATAGCACTTTACCCTACAGTAAATATCAAATATAAATAAATCAATAAATAGATAAATGCAGATATTACACTTCACACATACATAACACAGGTAAATTAACATAGCTGCCATTTAATCATTAATTCCAGATTTTCTGCAGAGTAAGATATTACAATTATATTGTGAGAGATTTGTGAAAAGAACCATCTTCATGATCAAATTAGTGAGCAGAACATCCCTTTTTCTTCGGATACTTGTTCATTTGGTGGACTTTAAAATGGCAACATAGGTTAAAGCACAAAAAAGTAAAAGAATCGAATCACGTCTCCAATCCTTTAGTAATTTAAAATAAATGGCAATCACTAGATGTTTCTGTACCAAACAGAAATAGTGCAAACTTCACTGACACAAGCGCACATCTAATTGTCTACAGAATATTCAGTACACACACATATCAGTGCAACTTGTGATACATTCATGTAAAACTGTGCGGACGACAGTCAGGTGAGTTGAATATTTCTCTATATTCTCATAGTATTTAACAGCTGCCTAGAGTTTGTGTACTGAGCTGCACACTGTAGAGCATCTGGAGCTCTGCTAATAGTACAGTTTGTCTTTTGGTGTGTGGGAATCAGAGCGTCCCCCAGTCGTCTCCTCCTGCTGTTTAAGGGGCTCGCAGCACCTTCCCCCCTGAAACAGAAGGAGAAGAGGGACTGAGTTAGGCTCCGACCGTCCGACCAAAACACCTCTTCAAAAACTATGGGGGGAAAAACAAGAGGACGCTTCAACAGAAAACACGCATGCAACCATTTTCACGAGAATCTGGCACCAATGAGCTGTGTGTTCGTAGAGAGGTGCTTTCTGCTGGTTTTAGGTATTATCATCAACACTCGATCCACCTGACTGAACTGTGAACTGTGGCACTGACAGGGAAGAGTCGAGCGGAGGGTTTTCAAAGACTATGGAAAATATATTGAACCGAGTGAAGTTGAACTCACCCTTCTGTAAAACTTCAGCAGCACCCTGACAGAAAAAGTGCAAAACAATATCAGCAGCTCTCAATATACTGTAGTTAAAGTATGAATTGGTGGGTTTGAAACTGCAGTAACCTAATGGTTCATTCAAGTTCCTAATTTGAGCTAACGAGGTAACGGAGAGGCTGACAGGATGGAAGGCAAGGAAAGCACAGGGACTGAAGCTGAAATTTATTGATTCCAAAGACTTACTTCAGTGCCGTCTTTGGGCGGGATGGCAGGCTGAGGCATCTTCAGACCGAGCCCAGAGACAAACCAGCCAACCACCCTGTGGGAAACACAGGAAACCATTACACATTTTAGTGCCATGACAATCCAGACCAAGCTTGAGGGATCTCACATACCCGGAGGCCTTGCTGTCAGTATCCAGTGAGATTCCACTGAGAGATTCAGGTGGTGGAGAAAAAACTGCCATGAAGAGAAACACGTGAAGGTCAAAGTTCAAATCCCAGTGTATCAGTTAAACAAACTACTGGCATTAAACTGATCTTTAGACTTTTTAGATTTCAGGTGATGTGTTCACTGATTGTGAGACTGTACCTGCATGTGGTTTTGTGTTATGGGTAAATTCATATGTTGCTTTATAAAACAGCGCGTGTGTTTCTGTTTATGGTTGTGTGTGTACTTTTGTCCAGGGAGGAGCGGGACGACTTGGATGATGGTTCGGCGGGTACGGCACCAGGGGGCAGCGTGACTGGCTGAGGGATGATCTGTTTGATCCAGTTCACCATTCTGCAGCAGAGAAAGAAGAGGGTCAGCGTCGTGCGTGTTTGTAGATCAGTGAGCGTCTGCAGAGGAGATTTCTACCCACTTGGGAGGGAATTGGGGAGTCAGATTTTCTGCCTCTGACACCTCTTCATCTGACACCATCTCCACCACTGGGATGTGAGGAAGGGGATCAAAATCTGAAAAGAGAGAGCAATGAAGATGGAGAATAAAAACAACTTTTCATCAGTCAATCATCGTCCTTAGTGAACAGGAAAACGAACATACCTGGCATTGTGGCAACATCGTAGACCTAGGAGAGCAGAAACAAAACAGTCAAAGATTTATTAACTGGTAATTGTTAATTATATCATTTATCTCCAGCTCTGTGCCCGTGCAAGTGGGTGATACACAGGTGAGAAATAATGCACAAACCTGGCTGTGTCTTTCATCATGGTACGTTAGTTGAAAATTGTTTAAAAAACTTTAAGATGTTTTTTAATTCCACATTAAAGCTAAAGCAGATAAAATATATTTTACCTGCTTAAAGCCCCTGTGGATTCTTTTATAAAATTATTTTAAACTACTGTAAGTCTGTAGAACCTGCTTTAAGTAAGTTTGATATGGTTCATTTGTCTTAATGTTGCTTGGAAAAATCACAGTTTTTTAACAGAAATATGATTCAAAGGTCAGTGAAAATAGATGCTTGTCTGAAGAAAAACATTTCTTATTTAAACAATTTTAAATATTTTGACTATAAACATGAGTTAAATTAATATATTTTTTATATTTCATGCAACTCATTATTTAAATTAAATTTAAAAAAAGAAAACTAATATTTATTGTTCTTTTTACCCTGTCATCTGTATTTTTTATACATGTGAAATTAAGTCTTGGTGAAGTTATTGCTAAATGTAGTTCTGACCCCCTACAGCAGTTTAACATGGCAGTTTTGTACGGATTCAACAGGAGCAAGTTCATCAAGTCAGCTGTTAGCATGTTAGTTTATTTAAGTAAGATAAGATAAGCCTTTATTTCCAAGACTGTTAAGGCTGTAGGTTTGTTTGGTGCAGCTGTTGAAGTCTTGATTTGTTGTGATGAAGTTTGTTCTGTAACACGAAATGAGCGAAAAAAGAAGTGCACTACTTCTCACCTCAGTGTGTTCTTCATTCTCGACAGTGTCCGTCTCTCGGTACTTCTCATCGGGCTGTGGCAGCACCTTGGTCAGACCCTGAGCCACCCAGCCCATCACTCCAGATCTGGGACAGAATCAAGCTGGAATTCATTTTTGATAGTTCATATGTTTAGTTCAATTGAACGCTACTTTTCTAATCATACTGCACCTCTCTCCATCATCTCCTGACTGGTGGACGGAAAAGATCGAGAAATGAGAATGAGAATTAAACTACAGTCAAATGCATCACCCACAGGAACTATGACTCTTTCTTTATACTGCTAATACGCTCACAACTGTAATAATACTAACATACATACTTCTAATAGGCACAAGTAATATTCAAACAAGCTCATTTCATTAACACCTGCAATAATCAAGTCATGAACGTATCAGGAGATCATTATATTAAATAATATCATTATTGATCTGAAAATGAGATCATTCATTTCCGTTTTGTTGTACTGTATAATTACAGTTGCCTTGGAAATCTCATAATTTGCAGTTAACAGCAGAAACACACACCCGGGCATCAGAGTCGGCCCTGCTGAGCCGAGGGGATCCGGAAGGCTGCGGCAGGGCGCTGACAAAGCCATTAGACAGCCAGCCTAACACTCCAGTCTGAGCCTGGCTGTAGAGGAGGTGGAGAGAGATGGTGACGTCTTGGTACACACACACACACACACACACACACACACACACACACACACACACACACACACACACACACACAGGAACACAGTCTTAGGACTGGTGGGAAGTCATTTACCCGTCTTCTGAAGCCTCTTCTGTGTTTTTGAGTGGAGGGCTCTTCACTGCAGGCCATTAAAAACAAAACAGTGTCATTTTTTAAAATCTATTCTCACATTCACTCCTGTAATCAGTTCTATGTGCACCACAGATAATATGAAGAAGCAGAAACAGAAAATCATCCTCACCGTCTCTGTTTTTTAGGGGGTTCTGTAAGGTCAGAGAAAAAACCAGGTGAGACCACATTCTCACAAACTACAATGCATGTGTGCTGATGTGTGTGTGAGTGTGAGTGTGTTGTCGTACAGCAGTGGGCTTCTTGGCTGCTTCTTCTTTTCCGGGAGCTTCAGGGGGTTGGGGGACCACTTTCACCACCCAGTTAAACATCCTGTCAAACACACGTGATCAGCCTGTTAAAGTTCTTCATCCAACACTTTCGACGCTAATTCCATGTGGATTCATTAAAGCAGCCACTTCATCTGTCAGAGAGCCCTCAACTGGAGCCCACAAGGTCACCTGCGTCCTTATTCCTCTGAAAGTGGCCTTTAGTTTTTCGTATTTGGAAGCGTTGCCTTCAACATGAGTTGGGAAAAAGGTAACGGTAAAGTTAGAGACAGGGTTCAGTCGCTCCAGAGAGGAACCAGCCACCACAGGAGAACGACCTGATCACTGGCTCAGCAGCACGTGGGCAAACAGATTTGCACAGGCAGCAGGAGCCTCCCTGTTCTGACTTAATCTCAAATGTGCGTATTACCCACTATGTGAGTTTACCAGCCTGTTCAGCTAATCCACTTCAGCGCTGGACCCACAGCATGTCATGGGAACCGATCACAGCACATGTCAAGGGCAAAACAAACACAGTGATTCTCCCTAAATGTGGAGCTCATTTTTAATCACACTTTGGGTCTACATGGTTGCGGGCTTTTTGCTGCAGCTGTAAAGGAATATTTAATTTTTGTGTTGCTTGGCTCAAACAGAGATCAGGAGTCCATCCTTCTGTCTGTCTCATGGAGTATCATATCAAAACAATATCTCAATGACGGGTTTTTTCCCCGAGGTTTTGAGTTCAGTGCATCTGACAGTGATTATTGGAGTTGTCATGGGGCAAGAACGGCCTCACACAGGGTAGTTTTAAAAACCGAAGGCCCGAAAGGAGTTTGTGGAAAATCCAGGCTCCTTTACAAAGCTGTTTAAGCCGTGATCCCACCGTGACTCCGGTGAGATCACAGGGGCCCTTCATTGGCCTAACGTCAAACCGCCTTCTTCAGTGCTCAGCGTCATCAGACTAGATCATTTTAAGTTAATTAAAGAGGATAAATGACAGGAGGACGCCACGTATAAACTTTATTTATGAATTACAAAAAGGTTTGTTAAAGTTTGATCACTTTTTACCAGTTTGCCATTAGATGACGACAGAAAACACACACTTTGCCTGTGAAACAATCTCTCTTCTGCTCACTCGGATTCATTAGCAGCTTCACTCACTGTCTCTTTCCAGCGCTCATTTGTTTCTTTCCTTCCTGAAGTTATATCCTGTGTACAGAATGACAGACGCGTTTTCCTTACCTGCGTGTCTACAGGTGGTTGTGCATGCCGGTGAGAGATCCAGAGGGCCACGCAGCCAGCACAGGTCTGCTGGGATTTCCACAGTGGCTGCCTGGGGCTAACAGGATTAAGCAGCACCACCTGAAGGTCAAGGCACAATCCCGGACGGTGAGCAATCGCAGATTACCAGCAGACAGAGATACTGTCAGGACATCATCACTCTGACCTATTAAGTGTTGTTGGTCCCCACCGGGGACAACAGCAACAAGCGGTGATTCCCACCTCACAAAGCCCCCGACTTTAAGGATTTGAGATAGAGAGAAAAATGCACTTCACCTGTCGCTGTAACAAGTGAATTTCCTTCAGGGGATCAATTGTGTTTATCTTAAGGCTTTACACCGAAACAGGATTGAGGATCTACAGCTGTTATAGTGGCTCATTCATCGGGTTACTGTGCTAATTTTGCATATTAACATCAAACATAAAGCTCATCTGATGAGATGGGAGTATTAGTTTTGCAGGTATCTGGCGGTGGACAAAAAATTGGACACATTCAAGGATAAATAGTTTACGGAAGCACCGCAGACTCCATCACTCCCAAGCTGATTTAAAGGCAAAACACCTTTTAACATATTTTTTTAAAACCAGTATATCTCAATAATTTTTACTTGTGTGACCCTTTATAAACAAGAAAAATGAAAAAAATTACCTATTTGTCACACTTTAGGTAAATAAGTAAATTTTTTTAAATGTTGAATCTCCTGTTACCCTTTGGAAAGGAGCTAACCCCAGTTAGGTACTGGACCAGGCCAACAGTAAAGCTTTCAAAATGATCCAGATGCAGCAGTAAAATTTATCAGAATATAACCTTTGTCAGTCACAAGCCTTTTTCTGTATTATTTCTACATATAGCTCAGCAGCTTGCTGTTAAAAGTCATATTACTTTGGAAAAATAGCTTAGCAAGACCGGAAAAGTTGCATTGTGAGAGGAGTATGAACAAAGAGAAAGACAAAGGGCGGAGGAAGAAAATTCTGGAAAACTCGGGTTAACTGACCAAATATTAATATATCAATGAAATGTATGATCCAAACAACAAAAACCCTCATGTGTATCAGTGATGTAGTCGGACAAACTGTCTGACATGAAAATATATTTTATGTCCCATCACACCACATCCAATGAGGCTTGTCGCACTACAGAACAATTTCCTGCGCTGGTGGGGCAGGAGGCAGTGGGCAGATCCCATTATGTGCTCAGCAGGGGATAAGCTGGGAGAACAGCTCGATGACATGGACCCTTGGCCCTTGGCTGGAATATGGCAGTACAACGCTGGCCTCAATCCTAACTGAACATCTGGATGAGACATAGTGGAGGACAGAATCAAAGACACAGGAGAGAGGAAGTGAACTGAGCTCCCGTTTAGAGGAAAACTCTGTTTGAGCACACTACTTTTTGTTGTGATTTTAATTAATTCGTATAAAACAATAAAATCTAAAATAAAGAACAGAAAGAAAAATGAAAAGAGAAAAACCAAGAGGAGAAAATAAAAGAGGGCGGGCGTGAGGTGAAGTTCTAGTGGATGATCTGTGATGGGAGCTAATCCTGATTACCTCCGACATAAAGACGGGCAGGTAGGTGCAGGCGCTCACTCACAGCACAGACTCACACCCCCTGAGAACATCAGATCTGGTCCAGTGTTGAATAAAAAGTGTGAAATAACCTGCACAGGAGTAACTCCAAAGTGTCTGTAAATGTCCTCACACCTGTGCCAGTGTGCCTCTCCTGAGCTACTTGTACTTTGGGTCTTTATTTAGCCTGTGGTTTGTACTTTTTCTACAGAACATTTTAGGGGAAGACGTACTTTTTATTGTACTGGCAGAGGCCATTTTGCTGCATAACAAACTGTCCAGTATACGTCTATTGAAATTAACTGGAGCTGGTGACAGACATGCTCCAAGTGCAGTTCATACGGACCCATGTTTGTGATGGAGCGGTTTTCTTTATACAATTTTAGTTGCGTTGCAGCTGTTAATTTCATAAAAGCCGAGCATTTCTTCCTTTCTTCGATTTTTCAGTTTGCTGTATTTTGTAACATCTAAAATAATAACAGAACTAAGCAAGTAACAAGGATAATCATGCCCAGAATGTGCAGTACTAACATACTGTGGTACAACTCTACAACATGTCTGTTCTGCATAGCATGAACATTAAAAAGATTTTTGTTTCAACATTTTTGAAATGATTCCCTCTAGTGGCCAAAATGAGAAACGACCCTTTGAACTTGACATATGTGGTTGTTAAACATAAACTGCAGCAAACAAGACTTGTGTTGCTTTGACCCGTGCGTTTTATTGTGAAATCTTTAATGTACTCTACAGAGGAGTGCACAGGCCCAGCCGAACATGCCCTGCATGCATCAACATCGTTGTAATAATCTATTGCTGGTATTAATAGAAACACCTGAAGACAAACAAAATGTACAAAACTACAAGTGATACGTTTTTAAAAACTTTCCCTCATGCTGTTTTTATAAGAAAGCTGTTTATAACAATCTCCCATTATTCACAGAAAGAAAGGCACATTGAAACTTGTAAGAAAGGCAAAAAAAAAATCATGTGTGTAGTGGCTTTACGCAGAGACAGACGGTGAAACCCAAATGAAGACAGGATCACATCCCATCCTGCAGATGTTTCTTGCATGTTAACTGTTGTTTAAATGTTTTCCAAAAGAATGAAGAAGACAATTAATACACGAGGAAGCACATATGAGTTACAGCAACATGCCGAACTAGACTGATAGACTGATGATGGAAGAGAGGGAAATAGAAAGCAGAAAACGTTAGAGGAGGGAGTGGGGGTGTTGGGGGGGTGTTGGGGGGGCGCAGAGGAAGGTCTTCCCATGACAAGCACAGGGAAAAACAAGAAGAGCTGGAAAGGAGGAGTGGACGTTAAGTCCAATGTAGGTCAGGAGGCGCGACGCCAGCGCTGCCCCTCCCTCACTTCTCATTTTCCATAGAATACTGAAAAGCAAATGCTGGCAGATCCGTCTCTCTCCCCCTCCTCAGTCTCTGCCTCCCGTCTTTATTTCCCTCCTCGTTTCATTCTTTTCCCCCAACTCTCCATCACCATTTTTTACGTCTCCTCCTTTTTGCATTTTTTTCCTCAACTCCCCTTTCTCCCCCCTCTCATGCTCATGACTACAAAATCAGCAACATGTGGGCTTAATGGAAACCAGACCTTGACCCATTCTTCTCTAGCCTGCAGGCTTTTCCCTTCTACACTTACTGCAATTAGTTTGCGTCTATTTAGAGTTAGCATGGAAAAAAAAAGACGAGGAGATGCAGAAAGAGCAATGCAGTTGCTTCCTTTTTACTGTTCACGGGATGAGTTGAGATGGACAGAATCTGTGAGATTCACTTAGGCTTTTAATGATACTCAATAAGTCATGTCCATTCTCCTAGATTTCAACTGGGATTGTGCTAGTTATCGTGGCTGCGGTGGGACGAGTGGAGGCTGTGTGCAAAACCTCTATGTGCCTTTGTTTGGGTTAATGGCCTCTCCAGGTGTCTGCATATGTCGACATATGCACACAAATGAGTGCAGCTATTTTTTTTTTTTTTTTGTCTTTTCTTTTTTTTCCCAAAAACAGACATAAAAAGCCCAGGGGGAGACAGATGGTCACAGACACACACAGTCGTCTTACATTCCTGCGGTGGTCAAAGCTTCTCCTGCAAGTGCTTTGTGTGTTTTATAAGCGCAGCAAGTTCTGCTTTGCACGAACACACACAGACACACACACATACACACTTCTGCAGTGAAGCAAAGTCAGCAAAACAAAGACAACAACAAAAAAAAGTGCAAATTACAATATCTGTTCCACACAGAAAGGAAACTGACAACAAAGACTTGTTCATATTATTGCAGGTATTTGTTTCAATAGCTAAAAGCGCTCATGTTTGTGTGTGCTTCTGGTTAATGTAAGAGCATTATCGACTTTGTCTACATTTACACTACAAATATACCATCTGTCCCTCAGTTTTACAATTAGAATCAATAGAAACTTGACAGACTGAGTGTCTGTATCTTTAACTTTGTGACACACAATGTTTAGTTGTGATGATGATGTGTGATTTTCGTGACACAGGTACAGAAATTTCAACAGCACAAAGGGAAGCAAAGGAGGAAAACTTCCAGGCCACAGGCACCAACTTTACCACTTCATGATTACTTCACATGAGCAATAAAACTCTCAGTGAATGGAGCTCAAAAAAGGTGACTCATTGTTGGCTCTCAGACTCTAGCACTGTGTCGAAGCTTCTTTCCACTGTGCCACACTTAAAAATTTGATCCCAGCGACTGAACTCTACAAATGACGAAAAAAGCGCGTGCATCACACCCAGTCCTGCAGCGAACGCTTGCAGTGCACCAGAGCCCTCGGTGTCTCTTTGTTCTGCAAAGTTCTGAGGATGGCGTAGATTAGGATGAGGATGCACAGGATGAGTACCAGAGGAACGCACACCATGATTAGGGTCATAATCTTTGATTCATTATCAGCCACAGTAACGACCACGTTCACCTCTTTGTCCTCCTCTTCCTCTGCGTTGTCAGGGCTGGAGCTTTGGTCTTCCTCTGGGTCTTTGTCCCGGCCCTTGTCTGGCTCTTTGTGCTCGTCTTTGCCTCGTTCTGAAGGGTTCACTGGTTTGTCTGTTGGCTCCTGCTCAGTGTCAATGTCTGGCTGAGGGTCAGAGACTCCCACGCAGCCCATGAAATCCTTCAGGATGGAACGAGGGTAACCCTTGTCTGCTTCTGTCTTGCGATTGTCAAACCTCCAGTACTTAGTGCCTTTGTAGAAATAGGTGTATGCTGCATTGAAAAAAGATAAAAGAGATTTCAGTCAAGCAGCACATAGATGCTGGGGTGGACCTTTTCTTGCCAAGAGTTACAGTAACACTATTATGTCTCTATACAACAACAAACGTTAAGCTACACTGTGTAACTTCTTTCAACTATTATTTTAGCAGAAACATGCCCCAAAACGGATGTTATTTTGGACATGTGCTGTTGAGGCCTCCCACAAATCGAAGCTCATTGCATGGCCTGTAGCAGCGCAGAGGTGCTCTGATCTCTCCGAATTCATAGCTTTTGTAATTTGATAATGCCTCAAAGGCTGAGCAGGGACAGCACGGGCTTGGTGTAACAGATTGGATTGATTTTAACTCCTATGCTAGCATTAGTTTACGTTGCATACTGTAGCTCTAAAATGGATTCTTCAGGGTCTAGTGTAGGTTTTATGCAGACTCTGTGCAGAAAAAAAAGAAAATGTGTACATATCTAACTACAAGAAAAGCAATAAATAAATAAGCTGTGTTGGTTTCACACGCTAAAGTTTGCCAATAAAATACATTACGACCCACTCTGTGTTTTTGGGGGCATTTCTGATCGTAAATGTGGCTATGTAGTGGAAACCAGGCTCACTGAGACATTACAGCAGTTTGGGTGGAGATGAGATCTGACTCTCACTGAGTGCATTTACAGCAGCTCTGCCACAAATCTAATTTCTAAAGGAAGGATGGGCCAGGCCTCAGACTGGAGCTCTCCCCTCACTCTTCTGCTTGCTCCAGGCAAACAATCACAAATGTACTTTCTTCTGTCTTTTACACTCCTCACTTCCCCCATTTAACCCTTTAAGCGTTCCCTCCATCCACCTCTGCTTTTCCTTTTCAGTCCCCCAGCTTCTGCGTGGGAAAATAACCTTCTTCTAAATAAAGACTGTATTAGTTGTTATTTGCAGATATCATTTACCCCCATCATCACTGAGGAAGGCTCCTTTGGGTGAGGGAGGGATCCTTCCCCATCTGGTGTTTGGCTTGGGGGAGTCACGGTCTGTAGTTCGTGTCTCCTCATTGTATCGCCAGTACCTGCACAAAGACAACAACATGCATTCAAAATTGGTTCTGCTAAATTATATTGATACTAAAACAAGTGATGATGATAAGTAACTGGGACTTTCGCTGCTCACTGTCTTCTTCATGTTACTACACACTCTTCCGTATTATTACCTGTCTCCTGCGAAGAAGTACGTGTAACCATTGGGCTCCCACCAGATTGCTGTGTCAATCTTGTGCAGAGGAACACCTTGTGCATAATGATGTAGAGGCTGTGGGTATCCTGGCAGCACATCAGCCTCCCTGAACACCCAGAATCGATCATCTGTGGAGACAAAAAGGAGAAATGTTTCTACAAAGATGAAACAGGACATACAGTACAGTCCGGCACAGGTAATGTTTGTTGTCTAAAAGAACGGGAACATGAGAGAGAGTTAATGACGGAGAGATATAGAAACAAAGAAGGAAAAGAACTGGCATATGCAGAGAAAGTGATGGTGAGAACATATGGAAAATATCATGAGATTATAACACTTCACTGGCTTGATAAGCACATTTGGCTTTGGAACATATACCGTGTATGATTCTGCAAAGAATGTGCAAAAATCGGTTTCTCCAAAATCAGCTTCTTACTGTAACCACTCAAGACAAGAGAATAATGACTACGACAGAAATCCAAAGTACAGAAAATCCTGAAAATGCATGACAAATCACCATATGGCCTTATAGTTAAAGTGAAGGCTCTGCAGCTGTTCACATCTGGAGCAGTGCACTGTGAGGAAGGCTGGAGCAATCCCCCACCTTTCCCATGAGGCCCTTTGGGGCTCAGCTCGACTAGAATATTACTGGGCCAGCTACAGATGACATGCTGCACCGACCTCAATCGAGGCACCCAGTGAACTCAGTGACACAAACTAATACAACTCAGTAATGCAGTCATCCACACGCGCGGAGACGAAGACACAAACTCCATGCTTTGTTTTTATCTGCAGTCATATTGTCAGATTGTTTAAACGGTGAATCATGTGGCTGGGGGAGTTGTTTTCTTTTTTACGTAACTTCTAATGTTTTGAATGTTTCTGCGTGTGTGTGAGGGAGGAAGGGAGAGGGAGAGGTTGTGTGCCAGATATGAAGAGTTATAGCTGTGTTGAATTATTACCATCTCCTCGTAAATCACACTGTGTTGAGGGAAAGAAATGCTGAGTTTGCACAGTTTCCTTTCAATCTGACCACTTCTAATCAAAGCACAGATTTGTGTTTCACTTCCTTTTGTGTTTATAGAGCACTCTCTTAAACAGCTCCATGCTGGCTTAAGTTTGGCTTCGACAAAAGCAGCAGAGAAAACTTATGAATACGGCGAGAACGGCTCTAAACCGTAAGAAAGGTCTTCTGCTGTAAAATAATATGCAGGCAGCGTGGTAGGTGGGCCGGTGTTAGCAGGCCAAAAGTCTGTCACATACCTTTAAAGAAGACAAATTTGCCGTCGTGGCGTTCATAGGCAGCATCAATGTCACTGGGTAGGCCGATCCAGAAGACAGATATCGGCATGGGGTAGTTATCCAAGACTCGGTTCCTCCGCACCCGCCAAAACCAACGACCCTGCGTATTGAAGCAAACAACATAATGATGTTTATCATTCATCTCGACATCTATCAAAGTTATTTATGTTCACCTCCTTTTGCACGACTTGTTTCCTGTTTCACTTTTAAGCTGGGCCCTGTTAGTTTATGAGTTTGTAAATCCATAAACTGTGTACTGAAGGTTAGGGGATACAAAAACCCCAGGAATGAAAACAGAGCTTTTAGTTGACTGAACTAATCCAAAAGCTTGTTTGAACACGGCATCTGAATAGATATGATTTATAAGTCTTTATTTCTCACCTTAAATACAAACATCTCCCCTCTGAGCATGGTCACCGTGTCAAAATCACCATCACAGATGTCAGGGGGCTGGTTGTCCGGGTGCTTGGGAGGTCGTGGAGGAGCAGGGGGTCGTGGTGGTTGAGGAGGTGGAGGTGGAGGTGGAGGAGGAGGAGGAGGGGGCACATCATCTTTAACTGGTGGGGTGACAGGTTCTGGCTCAGGTTGAGCATCTGTGGGCTTGGAGGAGGGGACAAAAGGAACTGAGGTAGTCCTGGGAGTCGGTTCTGGCTTTGCCGGGGGGTCCAAGACTTCGTCAGTTGGGTTGGGTGATTCGGGTGGGAGGCCACTGGGAAAAGCGGAAGTGGGTTCACCTTCAGGAGGAGAAGGGGAGTTGGGAGAGTTGGTGTTTGATTCGTCGTCTGACGTTGGGGGAGAGGTGGGTGGGACATCAGTGATGAGTGGAGGACCTGAATTACAAAAGTTGAGGAAAATTAAAGAAAAACTAATTCTAGCGGAAATTATGTAAATCTAATTTTCCAGTCTGTGTGGCATCAGTCATTAATCGCTTCTTTCATACTCCTCCTTTCCCATTACAATATCATCTTTATTTCTCCCCACACAAAGAAAATGTAATTTTCCATTTAGTGCAGCACAGTCACAGTCAGTCAACTGAGCTGGACTGACCGTGGCGCTGCTCTTTGGAAAAATCTGCCTTGCTCGTTGCTAAGAGAGGAAAACACAAAGATACAACCAGTTATGCAATATATATATGGACAGCTGATGAGCTTGGATGGATCGAGTTACACTGAAGTCAAAAATACTGCTCGGAATATACCAAGGCTGATGTTGGACAGTGGCTCAGCCATAGAGATGCGAACAAACCCAGCACCTGAACAAAACAATAAGTTTCAGTCTAAAACCAAAACGATGTGCTGAAAGATGCTAAAACGCTCATTGGAGCTGAGTAACTGCAGAGCTGGTAACAATTTCCACTACTGGCATCACCTTTCTCATTACACATTCACTCAAGTCATTAAGATCATATAAATCTTGGTGGTGCTTTAAAATGAGCTAGAATGAAAGCATAGCTGTGTGTTTTATTAGATCCTGCACATAATCACACAGTACTGGGTTTGAATGAGCCTGTCTCTAAAATGACAGAAACTGCAAGAAACTGACCCAGGAGACAGAAAACTGGGATGCTGCCAGTCCCTTGCATTAAAACATCAACAAGGGAAATGTTTAGTTCTACCCACAAAGTTTATTCTGTGTTAGTCTCTACGTAAGAGTCTTCAGATCTTTCTCTCCTCCAACCACAGCCTTGCTCTAACAGTGTTTTTAGCTTTAATAAAAGGAAACTATAATATATAAGCGAAGTCAAAACATTTATGCACTATATTTAGCTAAAAACCTGCAAGACCTTTCATGTGTAGTTTGCCAAAAATCCAATTTTCTTTTGGTTCAGTAGGCCAGTGTATCAGTAGGCCAGAATTGTGTGGGTGTGGAAAGATTTTTGGTTTGCTGGGCAAACTAAAACCGTTGGCAACATTCCCAAAATGAATAGGATTTTTTTTTTCTGTCATGTCATACATGTGATGTGACAAAAACAAAACAATGGACAGTAAAAGAAATGTGTTTAAATATAAAAACATTAATTATAGACAATCATTTTTGTTTAAGTCAAAAGAAACAATAAATCTCTTCAACCACTGTCTGTTACAAACCCACGTCTGCAGTTAAACGGACGCGTGCACGAGTGTTTTGGCCTGTAATTACAGCTCTAATTAGAGGGTGACTGCAGGAACACATATATATACACAATACACTTTATTGTAATACGCAAATTCTTTCTCCAAACAACTTCATCACACTAGCGCACACATACACACAGACAGATGTCATCTGTCAATTAACAATGCCATGTATTCACAAAGGCAAAGCATGATAGCATCATAATGGCATGCAAGGCATATGGTTTTCAGAGAGGTCCACTATAGTGGGTGAATGTGTGTGTGTGATTGGCCATGTGTGCATTTGTTCTTTTAGTTTCTTTACAAGGCTTCTCGTCTTTTATTTGACAAGAGCCCAGATGTGATACAACCCTGCTATAACCTTAAATTACAGCTGCACTTCAAACCGAAGAGATTTTGTTTCATGGACAAAAATAGTTTTCACTGGCAAAGATAAACACAGTGACTGAACACATGCTGACAACACTAGGCTAATTCCGCGCAGTTTTTAGTTTTCACAAGTGTATTTTCACAGCATCTCTTCTGCGTACACAGGCCTACATCACCACGCATTGCAGTCTACAAACGCAGAGTACGGAGATAAAATCCATGCAGTTCGCATGTGCTACTCACCGTATATTTGCTGTATTCCTCTGATGTCGTCCTCGTGCAGCGAGAAGTTGTGTGTGTCAGTCCACTGGTAAAAAGGAGCCATTACAGCACTGGGGTTATCAGAGTGCTCCAAACCCAAAGCATGACCAAGCTCATGGACTGCAACCAGGAAGAGATCAATACCTGCAAGACAGACAGTGCCAGAAATATGTGCCACTATAATCTGTAACAAATATTTATTTCCCTCTGTATGTTTGTCTTAAACATGTGTATTCACAAGAGTTTGTATAATATGATACATATTATTTCTTAGGAGAGAGACAGAGCAGTAGGAGGTGTGCTCCAGCTGATCTGACACCAAATCTATTCACAGTAGTTACCGACTGTAGGTGTTTACACATGAAATACATGAAAGCAGCTTATGAAAATTAAAAAGCTGCACACGTGTACTGACCAATGCTGTTAAGAGGCATTATTTGACTGCAGCAGGACTAGTGTGCTAGCACAGGATAGGACAGGATGATCCAACAGCTGGAGACCAGAAAAAGACTCAGAAAAAGTAGAAACAAACCCACTAACCCATTGGATTTTGATTGTCAAGTGTCCACGGCTCATCTGCATCAAAGTGCGTATCACCACCAATTCCTGGTCCAGGATAGTAGGCGTGTGCCAAAGATCCCCCCTCACCATCGAACAAGGACATGTCCCCGTGGAAACCGGAGGCAAACAACAACAGGATGTCAGGAGGCTCTGTCTGGCTGCCGTTGATGTTCTTGCTGTTTTGAACAGGCGTCTCCTCAAAGGCCAGCAGAGTGACCCGTCTCCACACATCAAAGGCCCTGCCAATAGCATCGTGGATCTGCTCTTCTCCCAGCGAGGAGGGGATGAGCTGGTTCAGAATACTAGGAGCCAGAGGAGCAATACTATGATTAGTATGGAAAACATTCAGTTTCACTGTTTCGTTTGTGCTTTTCACTGATGAACCTGTAGGTGATGTGGTTTTTGTCCCAACGCTGCCCAGTGAGCGTGTAGCGTTTCTTCCGTCCGCCAGTGCCCATCTCGTCTAGATTTCTGTCGGGCAGGCCACAACGAGGTCGACGCATGGCCCTACACACACACACACACACACACACACACACACACTTTGTATAGTGCCTGGTGTAGCTGCTGAGAGATTTCATCTAAGTTTGACTAAAGACCTTCTTAACTTTTTCTCTATCACCTTTACAAAGTAACATTTTGATAATTATATCTGTAATACATGAAAAAATGTATATTTGTGAGACAAAAACACTGATACTGTACCTATTTTGTGCCTGTAGAGAAAAGTGAAGCTACCACAAGCAGACAACAGGTTAGCTTAGCAAAAAGAAAGGAAAGCCATGGGAACGCCTAGCCTAGTTATGTCAAAAAAAAAAAAAAAAATGTCCCACCCTATCCTTTTCACTTTTTAGTTTTTGCACAGAGAACAAAACAAATAATACAATGTGGATGCTGATTTTCAAGCTTTAGAGCTGCTGGTAGACACACTTGATTAACCTTTTTACAGAACCAAAGCAAAAAACAGAATCTTTTTATTATACAGTTACTAAAAGCTGGGTGACTTAGTTGTGAGTGATAATATGAAAACACTGATCTTGCCAGATTCTTGTGTGTTAGGAAACAGCCAGAGCTGTGCAATAAATTGTTTCAGGATGTGTGGTTGTTGTGCGGTTTGTCGGTCTGATTTTCAAACTGCAAACTGAAATTTGGGCCATAAATTCTTCCATCTGTACCATAAAATCCGAGAAACCTACTTAAAAAAAGCACATAAATGAAGTTTGAGTTGTAGATGCTGGTCTGTGAGACAAGCAGCTTGAAGATTACAACCATCACTGCATGTTCAACGTGGAGCTTACGAGACAGTGGCAGGGTCCATCTCTCCGGTCACCTGCAGCCCATAGAAGCGCTGCATGTCACTGATAGCCTTGGACAGAATCTTGGCCGACTGCATGGTGGACATCTGCCTACTCGCCTGAGACAGGTAGCCAAACTTACGGAGCCACGCCTGGAAGAGGAAAATACCAAATAAATTAGTGTGACGTGTCTGTTTTTATGTGTAAGTGACATATGAGCTGTACGTGGTGTTGATGCTCATCCAGAAACAAACAAAATGACGAGAGAGAGCATCTGAGGAGTTAAAGGAAAAGAGAAAGCAGAGATAGAAACCAGATGGCTCCTATTAACTTTACGACATTCCGGCATTCTCATTCCTGCACTGATAGCCAAGATGGGGAGGAGAGGTGAGGTGAGATGAGGAGAGGAGAGAGAGGACGGTGAGGAGGACTGGAAACATGAAAATCTAAAGGGACCTTGGCAGCAAGTCTGTCAGTCCACTGGTACACTAGATAAACACACACACACACACACACACACACAAATCAACATGTGTGTGCTTGTTGCTGACCGTTTAGTGACACATGGGGAATTTTTCCCTCTTTGTTTTTTGTTGGCTAACAATGAGAGTAAGCGTGTTAAGCCACGTAGCCAGGCAAACAGGACGACGGCTCATTTGGGATGGCGGGACTTCAAACATGCATGTTAGGAGCACACACACGCACACCAAGTCATTGTTTGCACACATTTAGAGAAGAAAATACTTTCGATCATTTATCCGCTGCGTGACAAGCATCAACCAAGACAAGTGTGTTAAACATGAAAGAAGGGAAGCTGAACTCAACACAGGGCTCTGTAATAAAGCCAAAATCAATATATAAGTAAATGATTATGTGGAAAATGTATGACAATACTTGTAAAAAAAAAACAAACAAAAAATCAACTAATTTATTGAAATAGATGGAAGAATGACTCCCAGTTGGGTCTTATTTTTTTAGATGTGTTCCAAACTGATAAAGAAAGATTGAAGAAGTTATTCCTCACTTTGCCAACTTAGATATTCTCACATTTCTAATTATTTACAGCAGCATTATATTATACTGTGAGACAGTATTTGTATTCACACTAGTCCAGGACTGGGGAAAGTTACATTCTAACTGGACAGAATACCTGAAACGTCTTTATGTGGACTGACAGTACAACTAAATCTTTTAATAAGAATGTACAAGTTGTCTGTTAACAAATACTGCATCCACTCTTCTACGTCTACAGGGAAACTACATTTACATTCTGTCCGTGTGTGTGATGGGCTACAAGTGCAGGGTTGATGCTGATTAGAAGAAAGGGGTCAAAAGGTCAAACGACAGCCCTTTTATGTAACTGCCCACCTGTTTGTCCAACACATACAAGCAATTAAAGGATAAAGTGCAGATGATTTGAAGAGATGTGACAAATGTGAAGTCATCAACTGTCAGACTGGCGTGTGGTCTGTACCTCAGCACTGAACGCGTCTTCCTCCGGGATTTCTGCCCCTGGGCTGCACAGGACCAGGGGCAGGAAAACAGCAGCGGGATCGTGATGTGCGTCCAGGCTCGATGCGTTGCCATCTTCCTCGTGATTGGCTGCCGGGGGTCCAGCGGATGGGAGCCACGAGAAGATGCGGTGACAAAAACAAGCCAAACTGCTCCGTCCCACAGGCGGGACACAGGACAAAGTCTTGGAGGTTTTATTCCCTTTACAAAAAAAAAAAACAAAAAACGGGGGGGGTCTATCTGGCCATATTGGACACGACAGCCACCGACGATATCACGCAAATAAAAGTGCTTTAATAAACCCTGGAACAATCAGAAATATTAATAATCCGTTTCTGGATGCAGGCAGCCGGCTTTAACCCGGGCCAGCAGCCTCAAAGATCATCGTCCGCCAGCTGCCGAGGCCAGTCGTTGCCCCTTTGTGACATCCACAATGGCTGATCGGCCGCCGAGAGGAATCCCTCGAAAGTCTCTTCACCTTCTCTTCAAACTCGGGACGGGTCCGGTGCCAGGAAGGAGCGAGAAAAAGTTGAGCAGTTTCTGAACTCGGCGCAAAAGAAACGCACTGAGCTCAGCGCACCAAGAGCAGCGCAGGGTCACGCGCCCCGCGGGTTCGCTGGGTTTTAACACCGAGAGGAAACGCGGTGGGCAGATATTGGGGGATAAAAGATTTCCACTGTTTTCCTAAAGAGACCCTCCTCCATCTTAATGATCCGCGCGGGCACTCGGCGGGTAATGGTCAGCGCGACGCCTGCTGGTTGTGCGGGGAACTACAACGCCGTGCCAGCCGTGACAGAACCACAGGGTCCGTTACTGGGTCCAACTGGGTCAGGACAAACTTCACGGCTGACGCACACAAGTCACATTAATGGCAGCTCGGTCTGTCTCAAGGCAGGAAGGGACTCAAATACTTTCATGCTTGTTGGATTACTTTTTGGGTAAGACACCAGATCTTAAGTAAGGTTACAGATTACAATCACCAAGCTGATTTCAAAAAGTCATTTGAAGAAAAAGTTGTTAAATTTAACATAAAAACTTACTTTGCATGTTGTCAGCGTTAACTTTAAAAAAAAAAAAAGTACGGTAGGCCTGACAGTTGGAGTTTTGAAGCTCTGCTGTGAATCATTGTTTAGGGCTCGAATAAAGAAAACTTTGGACGGGTTTTAAAGTTTTATTGAGGCTGCTAATTGCAGTAGTGTTGGTGTCACTGCTCCATTTGTGCAAGTTTCCTGCTGCCCCTCCTTGCCACAGTGGTGAGGATGATGAGGAAGAAGCCCACAGTCCAGATACCTGCTACAATCAGCACCACTGTCAACAGCACGGCTGAAACATATGAAAAGGAGATCAGAATCACATCCACTATAAAAGGGGCAGGGGGGTAGAGCAAAGATCACGTAAAGAAAAACAGTTACTGGATTGAGGCCTGTCTGGCATCTCGATTCTGATGGGACCATATGACAGGAGGCCCTGGTTGGGGTCTGTCATCACTGCCTCTCTCTTACTAATGGAATTACAGTTCTGGAAAGAAAACAAACGCACAGTAAAAGACCGTGTACCTCACAAATCAGACACTTCTTGTAACTCATGCAGAGGTGTGTTTCACACAGTTTTCCCTGGAGACTTGAGCAGTGTTGAGAGCAATATATAAACAAATACGAGTCCTAGTGATACCAGCATGTTGCAACCATCGAATATGAGAGTAGGAGGAGTAAGCTCACAGGTATGCAGGACGGGAAGTCTTCTCGATCACAGAGCTGCACAGTGCAGTGCAGGTAGAGCTCGGGTGGATCTGCTGTAAAGCGAAACATGTCAAAGCTGTAGCGAACGGTGGAACTCGCTCCGTTACGGCCAGATTGTCCCTCACTCCCGTTAAGAAAGTGGACAGTTTGGTCGTTCACACATCTGAATAAAGAGAGACAGGAAGAAGGAGAAGGGGTCGATCGTGGTAGTGTGTAAGGACAAAAGTGAAACGATCTGGTCAGACACTGGGATGATCAAACCCGTTCAGAAGCAGAGTGTGAGTGGATCCCTCTGTACTGTTGGGCTGGGGAGACTGTGTGGCCCAGCACTCATTAATTCGAAGCAGGAAAATATCCGCATGCTCTGTCACAGTCACTTCTACATAAACCTGGACACATGTTATACGCGTTACGATTTGAAGCGGTAACTGACAATCAAAAATGAATAAATAAATAAATCACTAAGATCTGATAACAGGATGTTGAACATTTACTGACCTTGTCTCTGAGTTCTATAGTGGGGGCGCTGCTGAAGGCTTTAGTATAGGTGTGATCTGTGTACAGCATCATCTGTATCGTGATGTCGATTTCATCTGCATGTATCACTGCTTCACTGCCCACGGACAGAGGAGGAGAGGGACAACACAAGCTCTGCTTTGGTGACTACGGCTTCCAACTGATACGGACCGCTTTGATGCAGTGTTTAGAGATGGTTAATATCGTTTGTGTTTTCTAGGAGACACTAGCCACATTTAATACTAATGGCTATAACTTCAGTCACAGAGGAAGTGACATGAGACGTGGCTGAAAGGATATCCCTCGACTGCAAATGTTTAAAGGATCAAAAATACAATGAGTCATAAAACAACATTATGACCACCGGTGCAATTTATTACAATCAATACAGCAGCTCTTCCATGAATTGTGAAATGTGTTTATTAGTGAGTGAAGTTGTACTCGACTAGATTGTAAGAAGAAGTGTCTTTAATGTTTTAAATAGGGCGCCCAAAACATTAGAACCACATCTTATTGTATAATGCACTCCAATATGACTCCATTACCCACTTTGACCTCAATAATTAACACCTTTTACACCTAATTATCACCTTTGTGACAGTTTGAACCTAAAAACAGAGAAATTATAACCATGTAAAAGTAGAATAATGGCAGAGCTGCTCTATTGGTTTGTATTTACATTGATTGTACAGGTGGCCATAATGTTATGCCTGATCAGTGTAAATAAAATCTCAAGTATTCAGCGTGTAAATGAAATACCATGTGGTGCATAGTTTCAAAGACAGATGAAACAAATGCCATTCATGTCATTGCATTTGCTTACCTGGAAAAGGGGATGACTGGGAAAGGCAGACTGACTGTTCGGATGTATGGATAATCACACGTGTAGTTCATTTTAATGACTGGATCTCTGATGATGTTTCCAATAACCTGAGGGTCTGATATTAGACTCAGAGAGTACGAGATGTGTGTATAGTTTTTCTGTAGGTAGGAGGTGAAGAAAAATCAACAAATGCCATGTATCGAAGAATCATTGATTAAAAACACCACTGAATTTAGATCTTTCCATGAAATGCACTGTGGATGTAAACAGATTATATTTGAGTTGTACCACCAGTAGCTTGCCTCCACAAGTCAGATATTTCTCTTTAGGTAGCCTGACCATGTAGAATGCCACACCATCAACGACCTCTCGCTGGGCACGACACGACTGATTGGGCAAGTGCAGCGACTCCAGGGGCACATTGTGATACTTGAAGAAATCTTCCGCCACACTGATTGATATGTAGTCTCTGCCACACATCACGTCAATGTGTGCATCTGTGAAAAAAAATCAGTGATGGTGAACAGAAATCAAGCAGAACATTCCAAAAATGTGATAGTGATGACAACAAATTAAGTAGTCTGTTATTTATCAGCTTGCATTTGTTGAGTTTTAGAGGGGTATGTTGAAAACGTATACATGAGCAATATTATAAATAGTCCAAACTGTCAAGTGATTTAAATGCATGTAACCATCACTTATTGAATAAAAGTATTTTTAAAATGTGGTCATTTGCTTTACTAGGTAGGAAGTGTGGGGGGAGTTCATGCTGTATTGGTTTTATGTTTCAGGATTAAAACAAATAAACATCTCTTCCTTTTCCCTTAGATGAAACTTTTTCCACTTAGGAGAAGTTGATGATGATGATGATGACCACTCCGACAGCAAGATTTAATCTGTTAAATTACCTCTTGAAGACAGGGTGAAGCAATAAGAAAACGGTCGCCTACTTTTATCGCAGCGCTCCGAATAATATCCCAGGACACACTTGCAGCTTCTCTGGTTTTTGGACAGAACGCATCTGGACGGGTCCGTGCAGTGCTCCACGCTGCACAGTCCTGCGGAGACACGGAGAGGACACGAGTCAGGGACAAGCCGCCGAGCTCCGGCGCAGCTGACGCGTGTTACTCACCTGCAACAGCGCGGCGCGTGACTCCGAGGAGAAGCACGAAGAGAAGCACGACGAGCAGCTGCTTTCAAAGAAGAAGAAGAAAAAGAAGAAGAAGAAGCAGCTTTATTTTAGTCACCATGATCACATATACATGTTACAGTGAATTTTACTCCCTCCTTCTGAGGGAGCAGAAGAACGAGTCGTTCCACGTTTAATTACTTACGCAGCTGCTCAGCTACACAGTGTTTTCCGACATTTATTGACAGGAATGTAAAGAAAGTAAGTTCGTCTGCACCCACCTTCACACCCATTAGTGTCATTTCTGTAAAGATACTTGTGAACGTTAATTTTAAATACAATATTAGCGTCCAACACGCTCGGGGCGTCGCTCTTGTGGCGTCTCAGCACTTCCCGCTCTCTAATCAGGAACACGTGCTGCTTCCGCCCGTCTTCCTGCAAGTTTCTTCCTGAACCTTAAAACATGCAACTTGTCAATTCTAATTTATGAAAAGTTGTTGCTTCATTATGCTGCTAGTGTTTTTCTAGTTTGTTTGTTAGTCGAAATAATCCGTTTCAGGACCATTTCTTGGCTTTTCGCCATCTTTTTTATTATTATTACTATTATTATTAACAAATCCTTATAAAGAAGTGCAGTCCTAATAAGTACAAAGTACACTCTACAACCTAATACCTAAACTTTATGTAACGTTCACTGAACACCATCCTCGCAAAGCTCAGTTCAACTGAGTTTCCCCAGCACTTTGTGAAATCCCAATGGCTGCCATGAATTGTGAAGCTTGTATGACAACAGGTAAATTGCAAACTAACCGAGAAAGATGATTGTGTATTTGTGTCGTTTGTTGCTTTGCCATGGTCGATGTTTGTTAGGAATTCACAGTGTCCAAAGGGACCAACATAACTGGGTCAACGGATCTCCTACAGTGCCAATTCGTCATGCCCTGAGGCTGGAGTCCACATTCTCAGATACGAGCAGACAGGCCTCGTCCTATCTGGGTGGACACCATCTGTTTCGAATGGGACGGAACGGAGCCAGGAGATGTCGTTCCTGAAGGAGGCACCGTGACTGATGAGGCGGGCCCGCCGCAGTTCATCTGTGAGGGTGTCAGGTCACACGGCTCTTCACGGTAACACGTTTGTTCAGCATTATTCCTGCTTTTGCTTCTGACTAAGTATGTGTGGACGTGAGGAAATAACAGCCTCAAAAACAAGCGCAGTCCACAAACTGTCCGATCGCAGTCCTCTAAAACTAGATAGCACGAGGACGCTTGCTTTGGATGTTTATATCTTTTATGGTTTTGATGCCAGCAGACCTACAAACGCTTTACACTGCCATTAGGACGCAATTGCAAATGCTTTTAGTTTTTAAAAAATTAGGGAGTCATAACTGACAGAACTGATCTTTAACCAGTACATAAATGATATTTTAACTGAGTTTGCAGAATAGTCTGTCATAGTCTATAAGAAAAGGAAGTTGTGTAAAATAAAGTCTGAAAAATGATTGAAACCATATTCGATTAAGCATTAATTCAAAAGGCCATGTTTTCTTAGTGTGCTGCAATGACTCAGCCATAATTTGAATCCAAAGAGAAACAAACCAAACAGTGGGAACATTGGTAGTTTTATTAATAAGAGATCAAAGAGGTAAGAAAGGTTTTAAAGGCTTGTGCTTTACAGTGTTGTGATGAACTTAGAAAGTGTGTATTTTGTGTCCAAATGAACTTAGGGGAAAATTTATTTTATGTTTGTAAATGGTCATAAATTCATAAAGTCAGCACAGCAAAACAGATGAATTACTTTATGGGTTTGTTTTGCAAAATACAATGCACATTTGTTGCATCAGCTCCACTTTCAGCATCCTGCAGCGATTTCGGGTCTCGTCGGCAGTGGTGCAGTGCCACCCTGGTGTTGTGAAATAGCCGGGTTATAGGAGGTGTTTGTCATCGGCCTGATTCACAACACCAGCTGCAGCACACACACCTGAGAGGCAGGTTCTTCAGCTGCTGGTGGAATTCACGCAGACACACAAACCTGCACATGGGTCTAGGTTGTATAACACCCGCAGAGAGAGAGAAACAAGCAACACCACTGCAGCACGCATTAGTGCACCAGGCAAATTAGCATCTGATTTCAGTTGTGTAATCTGATGTCATGTACAAGCCAAGTGACTTGCACTTTGTTACACATAATAATAATCAGCGAATAAAGGGCAGCAGTGTCTTTTATCATAGCACTGTGTAGTGCAGCAGTGTGCAGTGTATCATAGCACTTCCCTCAGCTCTGTATGCGGCCATAGATGAACTGAACATCTTTGTACAGTATGTGGAGCAGCCAAGACAGAATGAGCCTCCATCTGTGTTCTCTCAGGCCAGACTGAAGGACAGAGGGTGTGGGTCCCAAACTGAACAGAGGGGATGGTGGGTGATTGTCTCTCAAGATTTATGTGTGTACTTGTGTATTGTGTCTCAGTCCGTGTTTGCTGCTAAACGTTTGAGTGGAAATGCTATTGCTGCATATTTTATCGAGTTGAAAACATAAACACGTTTCTATGCTTTGAAAGTGTGATACATTCAAGGTTTGTGCAAATACTGAGGAAGTCCAGTAAACTTCCAAGCATGTGTGGCTATGACCACTCCATACCATCATTTCAATTGTTCTCAATGGCAAAAACATACCATCAAATGTGCTGGACTTTCTAGCAATAAATAAACAAAAAGAAAGAAATATGCAAATTTCTCATCCAATTTTCCACAAAGTACTATAAATCCTAATGTGACTAGATAAGAGGTATCTTTGTTATCCCAGAAATCATCCCTCTGTTACAGAGACAGAAAAGAAATCCCCCCCAGCCAACCGTCTGCCAGGGGGACAGGACAGTTGCTGCACTACAACCTTTGGAAAAATGTGATCTTTAATTGTAGATTGTGACTTACTTATGTTGAAGTAGTGGGGCTGCAAATATTGAAAACTGACAATCCTCAGTAACATTCATCAACACTTTACTCTGCGGATAAACGAGCTAAGAAGAACTCATCATGAGTTTGCTGTGTAAATGTTCCTGTGAGACACCACTCCTCTCCAGCTTGTCTTTGAATGATCAAACAAAAGTGTTTTTTTTTTCCTGATCTAACAATTAAACTGCTGACTGTCCCCATGAGCATGTTAATAATTCAGCATAAATTCATTGGTTATATTTACTCATGGCAATAACTGCAAGAACCAAGACAGACTTTATGGAGTATAAAGTCTTTTTGGTACAACAAACCTGTGAGTTGATGACACACGTTGAAGGTGTGATCAATTCTATTAAAACTTAACACAAAGTTATGAGATGTTAAATAAGAAGTAAATGACAATTTCAAAAGGTGAAAAAAATTCCACTGCTGGAATTATCTTCACATAACAATGTTAAAGTGGTGGAACTACTGTAAAGTGAAAACTAATAGGTCTCCAATTTTTAAAAGGTACAGACAAAAAATTACCAAGAGTGAACGTTGTCTCTTACTGTGAAAATGTAAAGACTTGAGACTGCTGAACATGAGCAACAATTACTGTAAAAGCTAATTGTAACAAATTAGGCTAATTGGGAAAAAAGGTCCATGGAAAAAGTAAAAAAATTGACAGTATTTTCAAATAAAAAGGCAACTTAAAGTTATTTTTTTTATTCAAAATCAATAAACATACAAACATGAAACAACAAAATGGGAAAAGGGTAGAAAACAAACTGACAACAGGAACGTGACAAACAAATGTATTTGGTAACACACTGATGAATAGTAACCTTTACCAAACCAAATGGCAGCAAGAGTGTGTCTGAGTATAATTGTATGTTCTGAAATAAAGGGTTTTCTGTTTGTTAGGAAGATTCGAGTGTGTGTGTGTGTGTGTGTGTGTGTGTGTGTGTGTCGATGTCCTCCTAGTTCATCAGTAATTCCATCTGCACAAGTCTTGCGTTGGTGTCTCCAGCCATGTTGTATGGAATCATACCAGCAAAGGTGATCAAAGCTCTGGCCTGGCTGCGCAGTTGCTGTTGAAAGAAGCAGGTATTTGACACATGAAGACACTGTCACCAAAAGTATCTGTCTGTGCGTCTCACTGTATGAAAACTGAGACTCATTGTATGCATGTATTTTACATGTAGAAATATTACCACCTTTTATACACACACACACGTATGTATTTATAGATACATATATACATACACACACACACATACATACACACACATACACATATATTAAAAAAACAATGTCAACAATTAACACAAACAACAAAAAAATGAATAAATCAAACAACTGGCCCTGACCATGTCTCTGTCCTCTATGGTCCTCTGTGGCCTTCCTGGTGTGCCTGCTGGTGCACCCTTTAGGCGTTTGTACTGAGTGAACAAGATGTTCATTGTGGCCAGCAGCACCTCGGACAGGTTGTGTCGGACCTGGAGGTAGAAAAAGTTTAACAAAAGAAAAACTGTATCTTTAATAAAAGAAAAAACAAAAGTGTGTGGTAAGAAAAACTGAAGCTGATCACACCTCATCGCTGAAGTTCCTGAATGCAGCCACTCTCTCCTCCACGCTCTCCTGACTAAGAGGAAGAAGCTTTAAACGCTCCATCACCTGAAAGACAGAGAGGGACAACGTTAACAGAACAGCAGCATAGACTCAGCACAAAATCATCACTACTGTATCGGGATCAGGGTGCCACATGCCAGATTTGTATCATCTACAAAATGAGGGGAGTGTTTTTAATTAACTCTTTAAATATTATCAGAGCTGCACTCACATCATAGGCTCTGTCGACATGACCTGCGTGGTATTCGTCAAAGAATGTCATCAGGTCTAGCAGCAGGTAGAAAGTACTATCGACTGACTTCTCTCCTGCTATGCCCTGAGAACGATACCTGCAAAGAGAAAATCAAACAGTTATAGACATTATAAGATGCAAATATATGACCACGAGCGGGATTAACCGATGTGGGTTTTTCAAAGGCCAAAGCCAATGTTCAAAAGGCAGGGAGGTTAATGGCTGACTTATAATGCTTAAAAGGTTTTTCCCTTCTCTTTTGGAAACACAAATACAAATTGATAATAAGCGAAAGACAAATATGCTCAAATTAACTGATCAATTGATCGATGTTAGCATTATCTGAATAATTTGATATAAACGTAAATTTAAGCAAAAAAGAAGCAATCAGAAAACAAATTCAGAGCCACATTCAAATAAGGTTTTATTTTATATATTTGTAGAGCAACAAGAATACCTGGTAAAACTACTTTACCTATTTTAAAAATACACACTCTGTTGGGTTCACACAGTGTAGCTCCAACGCCAATAAATCTTCAATTCCAGAAAGTTAACCTACAGTAATAAGTTTTTTTGTAAAACTGTTTCATAGGTGCTGATTTACTAGCATGGTCATTTTGGAGGCTGTAGTGTTTGTTTTATCACATCTGTATTAATAAATCTAGACTAAGTCCAGACATACGTCTCTGTAGAACACATCTTCCATAATGATCACACAGGTCGATCAACTTCTCTAGAACAGTTAAAACCAAACTTAAAAATATGAGAGGGTTTATTGTAGGACTGCTGGATTAAAGTTAGTTTTCATTGTAGGTTTCCCTAATAAATTCTATTAAAAATCGATTAATTTCTGCTAAAGTCACAACAAAGACTTGGGATCTTCCTAAATCCTAATCTATATTTAAACACACTGTTAAATAAAACGAACAACTTTCTTCTTCTGTCTCTGTCATGTGATTCACTGCTCTGTAGGTAGCTACACCTGGTGGAGGAAGGGGTGGGTTTGGGGTTGTTGGCTGTTGGCAGAAAGTCCACCAGAACTTGCTCAGTTTTAAGATCTGTGGTACATTACATTCGAATACATACAGGCAGCTTTTGTTTAAGCATGTTTAAGTATTTAATAGTTAGCCAGCAAGCTTGCTGTGATTAACGCAACCGTTGAACGTTGGGAGAACGTGAGCAGAAGTGATATTACTGGTATTCTGAGTTTTACTTGATTAACATGTGCACTGATACAAAAATGTGTTGCTTCTTTTGCATGTAAAGTAACAAGTCAAGAGTAGAAATGCACAGGTGTAAACTAACCTAAGTCGTACCTCACTTGGGCACATTATGTGTATGTCCTTACCTCTCTGCAATGGTCACCGCAGTGTTTTTTAGTCTCTCCTTGTTGGACTGAGGAGCGCTGACCTGGGCAATGACTGGACTCAACAGTTTGTTCATCAGCTCCAGCACCTTATCTGGGTTCTACGCAAAAGGTGAAATGGTTCAAGACAGGTCTTTCAGAAATGTTGCAGTGCAGTAAAAGGATCTTGAGTAAAGTCTACTCACCTTCGCCAGCTCGTAGAGTTTTACAGCTTCCTCAAACAAGCCCTTATTCTCAGCCTCTAGAGCCACTTTACTGATAATTGCTCTTGTGTCGCCAGCAAACTTATCTATGACTCCTGGCTAAGAGAGGAGAAGGAAGACAAGTGTGAGACTGAGAATACTGCTCTTCTTCTGTGGTACAGCAGATGATGAGCATAGAGTAACTGTTGTTTGGTTGCTAATTTGATTTGATTTCACCAAGAAATCTGCCTTCAGAAGGTCTCCCCCCTCAATGTCTCTCCATATAATCCCCCCAAAAGCCTATGTACAGCAACATAAGACACCACTCCACACCACACAAACCCCTCATAATCACCATGAGCCCTGTAGTTAATATCCATCTTTAGGACTTTAACAATGCTAAATTCCACAATGCTTTCTTGTGGGTGGAATAAAACATGCAGAAATGTGAATTTCAGGGGGAAGAAGCACCCTCAAACATCATATCTTGGTAAGTGCTGCAGATACTGTGAGAAATGTCAAGAAACTTTGGAAGCTTGAATGAAGCGTTCGGAAGAGATTTTTGATCCATGACAGTAGAACAGAGTGCTGCTAAGCGGTGGGTGTCACAACATGTAGGAGACGTGATGACTGACTGAAACCCTCAAATAGAACAAAGACAAAGAGTACCAAAGGAAAAATGGCAAGCAAAGACAAAAAGAGAAAAAAATTGGCTGGAGAGCTGGTGATAGACAAAAGCAAGAACGAAAAAACGCACCAACCAACCGCAGAAGACACAAGAGGAGGAGATAAGAGAGACATAAAAGACATAACTTTCCTACCTTCCTGCTGCCGTCCTTCTCTAATCTTCCCAACAGCATGTCAAACTACAGACAAAGTGAAAAATACCATATCAACAACATCTAAATTACACAATTTATTAGCAGAGAAATACTGTAGGTATACTAGCGAGATATAATGCAAAGAAAAACAAAGCCTGGAACAAAATCATTTATTATAAAGCTCATTATATTCATTTTTTACACAGTACCAAAAACACAACTGGGGTCATTGTGAGAGGAATTTGAAAAACATCCTATTGAATAAAAAAACTAAAACAGTTGAGCTGTGTCTTGAGTCAAAGTAGGTCACTCACCTCTCGACTCTCAATAACAAGCTCACTGACACAACGCATGAACATGTTTTCCCCCTGGCTGTCCTTCTCATTGCTGCAGAAAAAGACAAAGTATGACTTAGAAACGGTGATAATAACTTAAGACAACAGTTGATGTTTATCACACAATTCCCTCTCACTTCTCCATCTGTTTAATATAACGATTAGAAAATTCCCAGACAGGATGGGTGTCTCAGGTTGAGTGTAGGATTATTTACCGTAAGAAGTAGAAGTACTGCAGGGCCTCCCTAGGATCAGTGGACTCAAACTTGCGAGTGTAAAGCATGAGCAGACGGATAAAGTTGAGGCGACGTACCATGGGAGGGTCCCTAGGCTCCTGACTCACTGCACAGGCACAAGAGGCAAACACCATCAATAACACCAACGCCTGTAATAAAGTGTGTGCACTACCCTACAAAACTAAAGGTGGTCGTACTCACACAGCTGAGCACTTTGGCCCGATGACTTTAGAAGAAGCCGGAGCTCGTACAGAACCAACGCCACATGCACAGCGTGACTCCGTAGTCTCTCAACACGAAACAAGAAAGCCACCGCTGCCTCAAATTGAGCTGTCAGGAACAACACCTGGAAATACAGAAAGGGCTGCTGGCTTGCAGAGAAATGGGATTCGCCTGTTGGACAAAAGGTAAAAAGGCACAGTGGGTTTAAGTGAGAGTAAATAAAATGTATTGTGAAATACTGTTATGAAAGGTGTTTCACTTACACTACATGTAATTCTTAGAGGAAAGAAATTATGTCAGATCATTTTCCATACATGATTACTACTGACATCTAACCTTCCTTATGTTTGACTTCAAAAAGCAAACTTTTTTTCCCTATACTACATTAACTTTGCAACAAATAGGCTATAAGATGCTTACCTTTACATGTTCTAAAATTATCAACATATTTCATGGCAGCAGAAGAATGCCAAGAGCCACCAAATATACACACTGAACTACTTTAATTTAATTACGGAAATCTCTGCAAAAATGATAGTTGTAGTATCATAATAATATTAAATATTAACTGCATTTTAAACTCAATAGAGTCGTGGTATTGACCTTGTGGTTGAAGGACTCAACTGGATAGAAATAAGAAGGCCAACACGGAAAAAGTCAATGAGCTACACGAACTAATACAAATGATTCGTGTGCAATTGGCTGTTTAGCACTTTGTCTATACATACAACATCAAATTTAATCAACAGTTGCTATGGTAACTAACATGCAAAAAAAATTCTGAAATCTTTTTGTCAAGTCCAGGTACTTAGTCATCAAGTTTACTTTTTAATTATAATTCTTAATCCTTGTGCTGGCTGAAAGTTTGAGGGGTAGAACAGGGTGGACCATGTCAGCCATTTTACAGCCTTATCTCAGACTTACAGCACTTTAGCTCAAAAAGCAAAAGCGTATGAAAGAAGAGAGAGAGCAGAAGAGAGTGATGAAGAGAGAAAAAGGAGAAATGGGAAGAGATAAGTGTGTGTGTGTGTGTGTGTGTGTGTGTGCGCATGAGATGTGAAGTAAGGGTTCTGCACAGTGTACAAACAAGAAATGAGAAAGTACAAATGCACAGGAAAGGAGGAAAGAACATGTGAAAGAGGATGAAAGCTAAAGTAGAGGAACGAAAGACGGGAAAACAAGGGTGCAGGTGCAACGAGGAAGAGGGATAAAGGATAAAATAACGGGACAAAGATTCAGCAAATGAGGGACGCAGAAACAGAAAATAGACAAGGCTGGCAAGCACTGGCAGTAAATGAAGTAAGGCTTAGGCTTTATGTCCCGCTGTGAAGCAAGATGGAGAACAACAACGAACACCGTGCCAGACAACCAAGGGAGCCGACGAGCAGAGGAAACAGAATGAGGCTTCAGGCTGTACTTCCCACTGAGCAAAGGGAGAAGGACAGGGAAGGAGGAAAGAGAGATTGAGTGCTATATTGAGGGAGAGAAAAGTGGAATGCAGTCTTATCTAAACGGAGCAGGTCAGCTTGTGGAGAAGGCAACATCCAGGGGAGAGCACTGTGCTTTGTGAGTCTGTGGGAGAGACGACCTAACAGCCTCATGCTCTCCCATTTGACGAGTACGTATTTCTAAATGTAGCTTAATTTTTAGATTAAATGATGTGTCAAACACAAAGTTGTGTGGCTTCACTTGAGTTTTCTGCTATTTTAAGGGCTTTCAGTTGTTGCATGCAAGTAATGTTTAGTAATTTTTGGGGCGGGGAGGAATTTGATAAGTTTCTAAAATGAATTGACTTCTCTCTCAAGCTTAATTTTTATTACTTTTCTGCACACTGCACCATCACTGACTTCAGAGGCATCAGTACTACAGGTACCAGGTATGCAACACTATGTGACCTTTTTTCCCTCCATCAAGACAAATTCCTGAGGAGAAACCAGCAAGGCAGTGTGGTGTAGCAGGAGGGGTTGTGATCAGATGACACATTATTTAACCTAGTTAAACTAACAGCAGTGTAACGTTTTTGTTCACTCTCAGTTCCACCTGGCATTAAGCTGCAGCTGTTTCTTTTTATGTTATTGAGGGCATTTCATGAGGCCTATAGAGAGACAAAGTGGGAGGTGTTATTTAAAATTTGAGATGTGGGAGATGACTGGTACAAAGTAGAAGCAACTGTGTTGCTATTTCTTTACATGGCAGCTTAAAATCAATTAGAAAAACTGGTTCTGGCTTAAATTTCCTTAAACTCATCAACTTTCTTTTCTGCCTACTATGAAGAACAATTTTTAATTTGCTACAGCACTGAGTCACACATCAGCTGATTTGTTGTCCATAGCAACAGCTGCTGAGGCTCACGGGCAGTGTAGTATTAGGAGCTGTTCTACAAACAAAACTGAAAAAAGATGATTTTTCAGAAATGTTGCTGTTAGTTTATTTATTTAAACTATCCAAAAGACTACTGTGTTTCTCTGTTGAGGCAACCCTGAATTTATGAATTTAAAAGGAGCCTTCTGAAGGAAAACTACAATACCGAAAACAGACTGCTGCATTAATCACTCTGCTATTCTACTTTAGAAAGTCTGTTCAAAAGGGATCAAATAGAAAGCATACAAACATCTGTGCCAGTGCCCTTTCTGTAATATGGGCACGTGGCTAAGTGGTGTGGTTGTAAGAAGATGCTGTGATGCTGTTAAAGAGACACTGATATAAATGCAGCTACATACCATAATCCTCCAGCAGCTGTTTCTGTAGCTGCGGCAGAGTCAATCTGTCCTGAGGAGAGCTGCTGCCGTCATCATCAAAACACACCTGGTTCAACTGCAGGGATAAAACAATGAAGGCTGCATGTAAAAACAACTAATAAATATTACAACCAGCACTTTCTTAATAATAAACACAGCAAATGATCTACACAACCCCAAAGAACGTTAACAGTGATGCTTGTGAACTAACCAGGCTTGTAATGTTGATCGAGTAATGCCTGTACCTCGCAAAACAAACCAAAAGTATAAAACAATGAATGGAACTGCACATTACCTTAAGCCAGAGGTAGTCTTCTGTCTTGTCTGCAACCTCTCCATGGTTGTCATTAATGTCACATTTCCCAATGAGACAGTAGACGGCTCTCTTGTAGGGGTCAGCGCTGTTCCTCAGCACTCTGCGGTAGTGGAGACGAAGCTTATTCTCAGACGCTGGGGAAAGACTGATGGGAAGAGACAAAACAAGTGTAAGGAAAAAGGAGGATTTGGACAACATTTCAACTGTGCAGACATGAAATACAATAAAGCTTAACAGTTCGCACCGTCTGTCAGGGCTGTTGACGTATTCCTGGAACCAGACCTTGAAGTCTCCGAGCTGATGTTGCAGTCTGTTCACCACCTGCATGGCTGCATTCAGATCGCCACAACGTAGACAGTAGTAGATTACAGCCCACACTGGGTGGCCCTCTATCTCACCATCCTGTGTCACACACAGATATTCACATAAAGACCAAAATAATCTGCTACACAGTTTGTCTAGTAAATGGCATCTACATCCACGACGCAGAAAGTGATTTTTTTTGTAGTCAGCTGTCAGCCACTGTGGTACTGAATATATGTATGCATACAGTAAAATTGTACACAATAAAAGAAATAGTGAAATTGTGAGTAAATACAGCTATTATATTTATGAGAGATACTGAGTGATATCTATATGATATCACATTCTTTCCAATTTTCACCCTGACATTGATTTTATTTCTAATATTAGGATTATTTGGGGTCCACATTGCATAGCATGGGAACTGTTGAGCTAATATTCAGGCTTCAATATCACATAAGTCATACTGTCATTGCAATATTAAACAATTTTATTGCACATCGCAGATATTTCTCAAATCATACAGGCCTAATATGAAGACTTTTTCACAGGAGGATGGATTGCTCTTATTACTTTTAGAAACAGCATCTGAAATGTGAATGTTTTCACCATGAAGCTGCAATGCATAATGTGCAACATATAAAAATTGAGGAGGAGAGACTTGTAAAGTGATGACTACTGCAGCAGATGTTGTCTGCACTTTCTTAATGGCTTTACCAAATAAGCCTCAACAGAATAATCAATATAATTAATATTAAAGAGAAGAAGAGGTAGAGGAGAAGACAGCTTGTGTGCACGTACAGTGGTCTGAAGTATGTGCCCCCTTCTGGATTTTTTTTATTTTTTTTAATTAGTAATTTAATTTGTAATTTGAATATTACACAAAGATAACCTGAGTAAATAACAAAATCCATTTTATAAAATGATGACCTTATTTATTGAGAAAAAAGCTGTCCAAACCAGCCTGGCCCTAAATGAAAACGTAGGTGCCCTCTGAGTAACTGGTTGTGCCACCCATGCCAGCAACAACTGCAATCTTTCACAAGCTTTCACGATAACCAGCAATCAGTCTTTAACATCACTGTAGACATTGTAGACTGCAGAATTGTTTTAATTCAGCCACGTCGGAGGGTTTTCGAGCAGGAACTGCCTGTGTGACGTCAAACTCAATCAAAAGCTTTTCTTTTTTTGTGAAAAATTCAGATGTGGACTTGCCGGTGTGTTTCAGCTCATTGTCCTGCTGCATAACTAGTGCGCTTGAGCTTAAGGTCATGAATTGATGACTGGATGTTCTCTTTTAGGATTTTCTGGTGGAGTGCAGAATTCATGGTTCCATAAATATTGGCATATCGTCCAGGTCCAGGTCACACTACCACCCAGTCTGGCTGTAGGTATGATGTTCTTTTTATGAAATGATGAGCTCGTTTTAGATGTAGCAGGATGCACACTCTCCAAAAAGTTAAACTTTTGTCTCATCAATCCAAAAGTCTTGGATAATCAAGATGTTTTTTTTGGCAAATGTGAGATGAACCTTCATGTTCTTTTTGGTCAACTGTGGCTTTCGCTCAAAATCATCCATGGATGCCATTTTGGCCTCATTCCAAGTTTTCTTTCTCTTTCTCATTTTGGATAAATGCTCTGCTGTCATTTGCTCTGTCTCCCAAAGCCTGAGAAATGGCTTTATAACATTTTCCAGATTGAGACATGTCCATTACTTGACACTACTTTCTCATCTGTTCTTGAAATTCTTTGGATAACGGCATGATATGGCATTATTTGAGATCTTTTAGTGTGAATCAAGTGATTCCTTGATTCAACTCAGGTTTTCAAAATATGTGGTTAATCAAAGTTCATAATGTAGTAAGGGGCAATCGGTTTGGACAGCTTTTTTTCCATTAATAAATTAAAACTTCATTTTAAAAATGCATTTTGTATTTACTTGTGTATCCACTCGCATTACTCTGTAATATTTAAATTAATTTTAAGTGTGACAAATAGGCACAAACACTTTTTCACACTGACAATATAAAGTAAAGTAAAAATAGTAATATAATCCCATAGTGCAGTTGTACTGGACTGAATTATGAGAAGAGGTGGTTCTAATGTTTGGGCCAACCTATTTAAATGTATTAACCTAATAAAGGGGCCAGTGAGTGTATATAGTTTATGTGGGGGTAATGTCAACCAAATTGTAATTTTTTTATTTAAATGGGTGTTAAATACATACAAAATTAAATAGGCCTTTTGTCTGGTGTGGAAAATGGAAGCTAACAAACATAATTATTAATCTATAAGGGGGAAAAAAATTTTGTTATTTAAGTGCAGTTAAACACAGTGATTGTCTGTTGCTGATTTAACAGACATCTCATCTGTTAAAGTGCTAATTTTCTCAGTAGGGCTTGAATATGTCTTGAATTATGGTTGAACACTTCTCTTTTCATACAAGCACTGGGACGTGGGTTACAATTGGCAGGCCCATTAAAAAGCTTAAAGCTGTTAAAAAAAAAAAAAGATTGTCTCATGTCTCAGCTTTAACACGAAGTTTGTTTGTATGGAAGAGGCAATATTTTTTAACCTATAGGCATTTAAACTTATGTATGTATATGTATTTGTGGTACCTGCATGCCAGGCATGGGCCCCGGCAGTTTAATGTTGAGGAAGCTGCGGACTAGTTGGTATGTTCCTGGCACCCCTCCTAATTGGGCTTGATGGAGGTTTCCAAAGACAGTAACCATTGTGTAGTTTTTATAGCTGGGAGAGAGGAGACACACAGGGCCATGGAGTAAATGACTATGACTGCTGTACTGTATATTCTATAGTCCAGTAATATGAATCACAAAGGCAATTAAAAATATAGACTAACAACTGGACTCCTAAAAACAAAAAAACAAGCAATTACCTGTTCTCAAGGAAGTTGAGTGCCTGACGTACAAAGGCCATTTGCATTTCAACAGAAGTGCGACTCTTAAGGGTGTCTTTAGCTGGAACCAGCAACACATCTGTCATCTGTTTCACCATCAGCCACATGTCTGATACATTCTGAAGTGAAGACAGCCAACTATTACATCTGAAAAATACTTGTTTTTAGTTTCATGTTGATAGCAGATGTGACATGTTCTTACCTTGTCATCCAGGCTTTCTGCTACAGAAGCACACAAGTCTCCCAGATTAGGTTGGATGTGACCATTCACTATCTTCTCATTGAAAATGTAAATCTAAATAATGACAGAGGTGTTGGTAAAGTTAGAGAAGATTACATCAGATCAGCAAATGCTCAATGCACATTTTTCAAAAACATTTACAATTTAATGTATGTTTCTACCTACACCTCCATCCTCAGCTTGAACAATAAAAGCAAATACTATGACCACTGAGTGAAATGGTTCACAACAAAAAACAAGAAGAATAGAATCAAAACATTTAAAATGTCATCAAAAAGGATAACAAAAATAAGACAAATGACTCCGCATGCAATGTGGCGACACATGGTCAGAGAAAAAGCTGCATTGTCATATAGCAAATGAAACCGAGAGAAAAAGCAGGTCAGACTGGATGATAAAAAGGGAAGCGGTGGAAAGACGGAGACAGAATGAATGAGAGAGAAAATTAGCCTGAGTCCCCTGCACTGCCCAATCAATCAGCATGTTTGATCTACCACTCACAGATCACTGTGACCCCATTTTAACTCAACAACCACAGAGGGCTATTATGTTCAGTAGAAACAACTGTCCTACAAAATTCATCTCACAGATTTGAAGAAAGCTATTGTCACCATATATAATGGCTTCAGAGCGTATTCTGAACCCTACATTTTAATGTATTGTAGTTTGAATTTTAAATGGATAAAGGTGACATTCCCACCTATCAAACTACACTTAATAACCCATAATGACAGCCCACTTGGAGTTTGCCAAGTAGCATTTAAAGGACAGGAGGAAAGAACATGAGGGAAAATACTCTGAGGTCAACTCCTACAGTATTCACTATGCCAGTGTTTTCCTTTAATTCACCCATTTTGTTAAATTGATATGATATTACTATATTTTAAAATCCAATTCATTAGTAAATTGGATTCGATTGGAAGAGATTAGATTGAACAGATGTATCTAATGGTGTGGTTCTGATTTGTGAAAAAAGTCTTTAATAGGGATTTAGAAAAAATAAAAATGTTTCCTACCCATAATACATTTTAACCGCTGAAATGTTTTATAGAGTACATTAATATAATTAAAGTGACTAACCTGTCGTCCATAGGCCACCTCCACACTATCCAATGCGCTCCTTCCTGGGGCGGTCACTTCACTCACAAAACTGGGCTATAATAGACAGAGGTCACAGATGACTCAGTAGATATAGAAGCAAGTAGCATAGAAGTACGTCGTATAGAGAAGGAAACCATTACACTAGACCACTTACACTGTTAATTGTTTCCAAAGGACATTATCATTTCATTTCTTACATCAATCTGCTCCTTTTAATGGAGAATACTGTGCATTTTGAAAATCTTCCAAAGAAATGTGATAGATGGATGTATCCACAGTGCCCCATTGTGTCATACCATCCCAGTACATGTTGGAATATGCTGTCACAGGACTGTCACACATGATGAAAGTTTCTTACTTTACCCAGAGGGAAAAAAGTTCTACGGGTCTCAGATGAAACAGTTATTTTGGTTACTTTAGATGATGAGAAGACAGTTAAAAGTACAGCGTCAAGAAACCTGCTTTAGTGTTTTGAGTCTTGCTTTTAAGAAGACATAATCAGTCCAACAAGTTAAAACATATTAAATTTAGATATTTGGAATGGAAATGACACTATTCAGTGATTTTGCACAGAACTGAACAAATAATCTATCAATATTTTCAACACAGTCCACAGCTGCAGTGTTTGATAATACAATGAGGTCAGTATTACTAAAAAATTCTATGATCCATGTAACACTATAATTTTAGAGAGATATTTTAGAAATAGGCTCTTTTATTGATGTCTCTAGAAGTAAAATCTAAAATATTTTTGTACCAAACACAGAATAAGCCAAAACCTTCAACTGTGGTGGACCTGGCATTTTCTTTTAGTAATCATGTTAATTTTTTATGACTGATTTTGCCAGAAGAGGGCTTGCAAAGCAATAAGTTATGTTGCATCAAGAAAGAAATTTAACCTTCAAAAATTTCTATTGCAAGTGTTCATCTTAAAATTAACTTTTCCTACTAGTTACAATGGTGTCTTCTGAAGTGTTGAATAAACTGTAACAGCTTTTCTGACAATGATACATTCTTCCTAGGTTTTCGTTCCTCCCAAAGCAGCTCTGTGCTGTTTGCTTTGTACCTCTACATCTTGACTGAAGTCCAGAGCATCCTCTCCTGCTCCAAGTAATGTGTGCAGAACTCTTTGCTTCACCTGCTCCCACTGGACCAGCATGGATTCCCGATGGTACTCCTCTGCCAACATGAATGTCTAAAACACATATAGATGGCTAAGATCAGCATTGCAAAAAGTACTAGAAGTATTAAAGCCCAGAGGCTTACAGCATTTTGCATTTGAGTTTTTGCATGTCTTTTTGAAGCAGTGGGTTTGACTCTGACGACAAACCTGTAAGATAAACAGCTTTGGTAAAACAGACAACAGCATGGTTGAGAGGTGTGATGTAGTAAAATAATACATAAACAATAAGAAAAACCATCCAATCGTCCCCCCTAACTAAACCTAGTTCTAACCACAAACTTAACACAGGGCCTTAACTTTCTAACAGGCCATTTAAAGGTTTGTGAGGGCCTGACATAATGTCCCCACCCAAAATGTCCTCACTCCCGTGAACTGAAACTCATTTCTCACAATCTGCAGCTACACATGTAGACTTACACATACACACACAGTTGATACACTAGCATCGGCAATTGCATAGAGTACAGTGTAATAAGCTCTATTGTACAAGAAGAAATCTATCTAATCATTGAACAACCTAGGGATGCATGCAGGTAAATTGGGCCTGCATAGCACACACACACACACACACCAGATTTAGCAGCAGACCTCAGTTAAGATTGCACAATTCCACCAGGAGAAAGTGCTGTCTATTTTAACTCTCCACAGAGACTCAAAGTGAGATAATGGAAACGTGATTTAATTGAATCTCAAGCTCAGGGAGACGCAAATCTAGACTAAAGTCACCATTTACTGGGTTAACTTTGCTACTGCCTGGCTTTAAAGCTTTAAATATTTCAGAGTTACAAAGCAGTAATAACTCAATAACTCTGATGTGGAGTCATTCATTTACTAATATGACAAAAATAATTTTGAGCTACTTGTTTTTAAAGTGTCTACATTACACACACACACACACACACACACAAAAATTATGCAAATCTTTAATGTTGTGGGTTTATACAGAATTTAAATTAGTACATCATCTCATAAATCATTATTGGATATCACACAAATAATAATACTGTTATCTGCTAAAAGGCCATCAATTTAAGTGAGACAATATCATATCAAATATAGCACAGTAAATGTGTCATTTTAACAGCTCACATGCTGTGATGTAAAACTACAGCAGTTAGATAGAAATCTGCAAAAGCATTTACCAGCTTTCTTTTTAATCTTCAGTGCATTTGGTTTTTCCTCCCTTGCACACAAGTCCTTTCTCCCTCTCGGGGAGAGGAGACAGATAATGGGAACGGCAGCTAATTAAACGCAGGGCCTATTAGCTCTGCACATCAGGGAAGCCATTTCAAAACTATTCCCTCAAGGTTTACACCAGAAGGACTTTTAGATCACAGTAAGCAGAAATTACAAAAAATGTTTTTAAGTGCTCCGATATCACGATGCACCACACCACAGAGGTAAACTGAATGTAAAAGGGAACAAGGAAATACTGTTTGATTCTGTGTCTTTTTCTTAATTTGAAATATTTTACCTCTAAGGAATAAAAATTATCTGGACGTACTTTTACATTCTTTTCCAACACCACAGAATTTAGCCATCTTTGCTTTCTTTTTGACAAAAGAAGAAACGGATACTGCACAGATACCAACCTTGCGGCGAGACTCCTCAATGGCGGACAGGAGGGCGTTGTCCCTCTCGTTCTTTAAGAAGCCCTGTGGATGAGGCAGAGAACAGACAGTCAAAGAGACGGGTAGTGGATGACACACAGTGACAACCACAGAAAGAGAGAGCGAGAGCAGGAGATATTAGTTTAACTAGTAAGGAGAACATGAGTAAGAAAAACTATTTGCAATGAGTTCTAGGGGGATAGATTCAGTAGACCCACCATAATTTGCTCAACAGGAGAAAGAAGCAGCTACTAAATTTTCAATTCTATTTTCAGTGTCCTTCGCAGACCTGTGTTGTCACGTGTACTGTCAAGATTACTTAACAGACACCTGTCAATTTATGCATATAGGCAGCCCACAGAGGTAACCATGCTTCCCACACAGCACTTTGCTACGAGACAAAAGTCACTGTAGCCTCCATTTTGGTGTCTCCATAAAATGGCTGCCACTGCCCAGTATACATTCATCCCCAGTTCTAACTCCTTCTATAACGACGGTCATTATAACTCAACTGATCATAAATTACCACTTATCCTATGCAGAGATTCGAAGCTTTCAAATGAAGTGGTACTTATGTAACACCTGGAGTATGCAGGAAAGAACACAGTAGCATTATTCAAAGAAAAGTAAATGCGGACATCCACCTTGCTAAAATACCAAGATAATGGCTGCACTTTATGCACTGGGTCACTAACTGTGTAAAAAAAAACCTTAAAAACCTGTATGGGGTGTACGGTAACAAACACATCTCAGTGATATGGCATTGTCTAAACTGTTTGGGTAAAAGATGACTGAAAATAATATGGCGGTTATATTTGACATGTTTTTCCTGTCACAACCCCTCTGGGGATTTGAACAAGTGGCTTACTCTATGCCAACCCAATGCTCTACCACTGATTTACTCTCCTTTCAATTAATCATGTTGCTGATGTCAATATGATAACAACCACTAAAATATGTTTTGTCTTATTTACAATATGAAATGAAAAAATTCATAATAAAAATCAATTATAAAAAAAATTCAGGGCAAAATTATCAACCCTATATATTAATGGGAGTACTTTTGTAGCAACAGAAAATACATTAAAAGAAAATAAATAAATAACCATTAACCAGTGGTCATAAATAACCAAAAACAAATTCTTTAGGTATTGCAAGGAAACACCTTTTAGTTAATAAAACGAAGTAATCAATAACTGATCAATAAATTGTTAATGAGTAGTTCCTTAATATTTCTGAATGAAGGACGATGTAGTAAATGAGTAAATATACGATGAGTTGCTAGAACACAAACTAAAAGATACTCCATGTTTCTTTTACCAGATAACCACTATTACAACAATGCTCCTGAACTGGATAAAATGAGACACCACATAAACAATAGTGTTATTTATTACACAAACTGCATAACTAATCATCATCATGCAACTAGGGTCAACTATGCTGCTAGGGATCGGCACAAGAAGTGAAAGCAATCCGCTCCGCTCCGCCCAGTCCTCCCTCTCCCTGCTCACTATGAGTTGCTGAACGTCATCACCCTTTACCAGCATTTGACGTAGTGCTCATTACCAAGTAAAAATTCATGAGACCAAAACCTACTAATCAAGCAGAAATCAAAAAACTTCTTACATAATGCTCCACACTTGTAGCAAATACCTACGTCAGTCTCCATATCTATGAAATCAACAATGTAGCTCTCAATTTAGGCTTATTCAGGAACTACTAATCAAGGTTTGGTAATTAATGGATCATTCCTACATAAATACTCACATTTATCTGTACCTATGACAGCATAGGTTTTACAAATTTTTAATTTCCCATATTGGTTGTCTTACCAGTGTTCGTGCATTTGCATTTCTACGTTGTAGAATAGTGCCACTCCTTATTATTGAAGAAAGCCCTGAGATAGACTGCATTCTGCAAATTTATACCACCGTATGTCTTCTGCTTCGTCATAATAGCCTCTTAAGCTGGTGGAAAGTCGTTCCCTCTGTCAGATAATGGCATATTAATTTGCTGATGACATTTCTGGCACCATCTGCCTTTCCATCTGAAGCCTGTAGGATCATTTTAGCTTGAAGAATAACCACCTGTGAGACATAGCCAAAGCTGACTAGAAATTATTTGCTCTACAATGATGTGGGTGCTCTTGGCTTCCCTCCTTCTGCCTCTCTTCTCCTCACTCATCACATTTTGCCCATGCCTCTATTCCCCCACATGCTTGATGCTCTGCCTACTTCAGTCTCACTTCCAATCCTTCGTCTCCAAGCTCTCAGCATTCACCTGTCTGTCATTTCACCCCCCCACTCTCATCGCCGTGTTCCAACAAATCACAGGAAATTAAAAGCACAAACGTTTACTTTAAGAGTCAATACCTTCTTGCATCAGCGCCAGAACTAAAATACACGAAGATAATTATTGCCTTGAAAACAAAATCTGAGTAATGCAAGAATAGCACAATTATAGAATAACACAATTTATGATCTGGAAGGGCCAATGCTATCATGCTAACAATATAGAATTAAGAGCCATTTAAAGCTGAATCCCTAACTGAAATGCTGATAGTAATGATATTGTCAAAACCGTTACCCATCCTGATCTAAAACCCCCTGTGCTTTCCAGGCAAAAACCAATTGCGTGGCAGAACGTGGTTTAGTCCAACCCCCTCTTATTGTGGTGGTAGCATGATCACCAGAGCTGAACCGAATATTAATGAGAATGCTTAGCAATAGCATATAAGAAAATTTGAAATTGTTTCTAGATGTATTGTGCTTCACTAAGAGACGATCTAAATTTCAACAGATTGTACAAATTGTCCTATTAATACCGTTCCTATAAAATATACAACTGTGGCTCAGGACCAACAAGGTAATTTTCGGTGCCATGAATGACTTTTAGTCCAATAATTTATGACAATCTATAAACAGAACCACAGAAGAAGAAGTGCTATAGCCTGACAGGATAACAGGTCAATGTAACAGTAGTTGAGGTGACAAACACATAAAGGAAAAAAAAATACAATGAAGACAAACAATTTGCTCCGTAAGCAGCAGGTGTGTGGATTTACATGGAATATATCTGGTACGTCTTTTTCCACTTCCAACTGCACTTTAGTGGATATCCAATGTGAAGCAATAGCAACTTATTTCCTGTCATGCATTCTTCTCTTATTAAGAGCATCGATATAAAGCTACGATGACCTGAACCTTTAAGAAAGAAGAACAACTGTCGTCACAAACACATGTAGAAAAATAATGCAAATAAAATACTAAAGTTTCCTTACATTCTTGCTTGGCAACCAAAGCAGTCTCAGACTATTTCAAATAATACAATGCTATTGGCGGCTTTATACAATAATAGTTATTTGGTAACCCGTGTTTCTGCACTATAGCAGGCATCAAAAGTTAGTGAAGAAAGGATACAAACAGGTTTACCTAATGTCTTGATGAAATTCTAAATGGTTTATTTGAATCCAGAAGGGAAGAAAATAAGTTTCTGTCTGCTCTTCTTCAAGATACCCTTCAGGTCCATTTTTGGATTTCCTTAGTTTCCAACTCCCCCCTCTTCCTTTCTTTCTCTCTCTTTCATTCATTTCTCTTTCATTACCTCACTTTATTACCCAGGAGAGGATGGGGATAGTTCTATATTTAACCACTCTAACCAGAGGAGAGCTCAGGTCAACGCTCACTGGAGAGCTGCACTGGATAACAGAATAGTAAAGAATAATTGTAACTTTATTAGTTGATATAGACTCTGTCCACTACAGTACAGGAGGAGACTACGTTCCACACGGTCATGACTCGGATTGCTAGTACAATAAAATGTAGGAGAGGAAAAGACACAGAATTTCTTTTCCAGAAATAGAGAGGACACTGCTCTTCCCAACAGCATCTAAAGTAACACTGGCCCGATGGGGGACATTGAATAGCTGCTGGGCAGTCACCTCAGCATTTCTGATTTTACTGGAGTGCATAAGTGGAGGCAACAGTTTTTCATGGCTGTCATATTATTGCCTTTTGCACTGCCAACGACTTTGCCTATGCAACGTTTTTTGTGCCAAATGTAAACTGACAACACAGCCAACAGCTGTGGCCAAATCCCCACTTGTCGGGGGTGCAAATGCGCATCAAAAACATCTACACCTAAAAGCCTTTTAAAAATTGAGGGGATTTCAAAAGTGTATGACGGATAGGTACAACAGTATCATTGCTAAAATCACAGCTGCGGTGCAATTTTGATTAGCCCTAACTAGCTGAAACACTTGGCATGGTATTCAGTCTGAGACACACTGTACCCAACATTTCACACTGACTACACAGTGCAGATGCTTTCAATTCCTGCGTACATTCATTCCTAGAAAGTACAAAATAAAATAAAATAGAGGAAAAGCGACATACCAAAAGAGCTATATTAAAACATTTTAGATCAATGCCCGATTATTCCTTTCAAGGATCAATTCAGTACTGAACAAAAGGTATATAAAGAAGTATATTTTCTGTTGCCCCACCCCTGTATTGTGTATCCTTAGAGATCTGAAACCCACTGTGAACACCCACATCCTGCTGGCCAGACAGCCCAGAAGCTTCTACAGCCACAAAAATAATTTAATAATTGCCGATATATCTGGAAATATACAATTTTTTTGTTAAATACAAATACCACATTTTGAAGTAAGAAAAGGTAGTACTAAGAAATAGTTGTCTTCAAGTTAAAATTTAACTAATGAAAGTTTTAATCTTTCCAAATTCTGCTACAGTGTACAGATATTGTAAGACACTGCCTGACTGCGTATCTAAAAATGCACCTTTTGGTAAGGATCAAATATGAATATTTTTAAAGCAGACAGTCATCAGTACTCCTTTAAATGTACACATTTAGTGAAACATGTTTCAAATAGGTACGTTAACATTTACTAATGTGCTCATTCTCTATACTGACTTACACAGGCCTTCCTATCAGCCTTGGTCAAGATAGTCAGTCTCTGGGGCTGAATGCAATTTTACTGTATGTTCAAGACATGAGCAAGACCGATTTTTTTTTTACTCCCCTAATCTTCCTTTTTGGTTACCACTAAAAACGTTATATCATACGTGGTAGACACACAGGTTCTTGATTAAAGGCTGGATAAGAACAAAGTCAAAGAGGTGTTGAAAGCAAAATTACATCATAAAAGTAAGATGCTTTCTGTCCTCATTTGCCATGATACAATGAGCCATTCGCTGCCCAAGTGTGTGTGTGTGTGTGTGTGTGTCTGTTAGAGAGAAACCCCACCCTTTGCTCCTTAACTTCCTGTATAGCAAAGAATACAGCATAGATACACGCATAGATGTGTGTTGGAGTTTTTCTGTAATAATTTATAAGAGATTTCTACAATCACCATCTTCATCGCCATTATGATCGTCATCCTCAACATGTCATACAGCCATACACAATGTACCATAACCAGATAAGAGGTTGAAAAGAGACTGGTGACAAAAGTCTGACAGACAAAGCACATGCCAATTTGTGAGTGAGTGAGTGTATGCGTGTGCGTATCCATGTGTATAGGCAATACTCACTCATGCTGAGCAACTGCCTGGCAGACAGACAGATGAGAAGATAGGATGAGACAAGAAAGGGTAAAAAATAGTTTTCGTTAGTTGGTCTGTGCCCAGGTGGCCGAGCATTGACAACCCAGATGACCAACAATGGCCCTTTGCCTGTCCACCCCTCTCTGATGCTGTGCCAGGGCAGCAGCAGTGACCAGCATGCTGGGGCGTGTTCTCTTTGCCCCATCGAGCTGACATGGCGGTCCACTTGCAGCCTTTCCCCATTCGAAAGCAGGCCAGTTAGTCTTGTGCATGACCCAGAGAACGGAGTGGAAGTGCCACATCAAGACTCACCGGAGATGGTTTTATTGTCGGAGGGCCGTACCAACTAACCACTCAGACACAGGGGGGATACACAAGAAAAAACTATGGATTCATATAGAATATCAGTCACTACCACCAATTGACATCCCCCACCCTCAGCTCTTATTCTCCATCCTCTCTCTCTCCCCCCCCCTCCTTTACTTCACTCCAGCCTCTCTGACGGTCCTCTGCCTCCTCCCTCCCACAGTCCCACTCATTTTCTTTCTTTTTCATCCATCTATGCATTCTTACTTTCTACCCTTCTCAACTCCTCCTTCCTCAGCTCAATGCAATTACAGTAATGGATTTTTTCCCCCTCGGTTGACGGCTTCCGACATCCTGTCTTGAAATGAGGCTAATCATGCTCTTAAGGGTCATGTTTAGTTAATGAAGGGTTTGGGAGGCACGTGCTGGTGAAGGGGGGTGGGGGCTGGGAGCATTCCTATATGCAGGCTGACTATCACACCACACAAAAAGCAGACATGTTAACACACACACACACAATGCTTGTGGTCTTGTACTTATTTCACAGGCTCATTTCCAGGCACAGGCCATGTGAAGGACAGCACCAACAGGAAAATACGTGCTCCCACGTGCAGCCAAATCTACGTTATACAAACACATTCATTCATAATCACACACAATATGTCAGCAATTGATCGCAACTGACTTAAACACAAGCAGGCAAATACAAAACAAGAGACCTGCACACACATTCTGTGAAGCTATGTCAGTAGCTTTCGTCTCCCTCAGCAGATGCTCTGGGCTTAGCCAACTGCATCCGCTGAATGCATGCCACCACTGCTGAGGGATATGTGTGTGTGTATGTACGGTGTAGAGGAAGGGCAGAATTACAGAAAGGGAGGGAGGGAAAGGATGCGAAAGAAAAGGAAACATCTAAGGTAAAAGAAGGTAAAGTAAAAGAGTAATCAGACAAACCATCTGAAAGAGAGTTAGGTGAGGAAATAAGATTGAGAAAGATGGAATAGTGAAGACGAGAAAAAGAGGGAAAAAACTGCAGGCTGTCGCCATTTTTCTACCAATGCTGATCTCCGCCTTTCCCTTCTATAGTTTAATTGTTCTCTCCATGTTCTCTGGAATATCTTCTGTCCCCCCTTCTTTTTATTTGAGATTCTCTGCATTTCTGTCCGTCATCCATCCTCCTTTGTTTATCATTCACTATTTGAGGACTGAGAACAAATAACCCAGAAGCAGAATACCAGTATACAGTCATTCATCCAATACATAACACATATGTTACAACCCCATATTGAAAAGCACTTTAGTAAGAAAGAGATTTCATTCAAGATTTGTACAGCACTGTGACAGCTAATGGTCAAACTGCACTTCTTCTTCTCCTTTCAGCGGCTCCCTTTCAGGGTTGCCACAGTGAATTTGATGAATTCATATCTATATCTTATCAAACCTTTCTAGCTTTGGTACCACAAATAATAGTGGTTTGTTGAAGTGGAACAAAACGGCAATGAAAAGGAAAACCTAAATTATAAATATGTTGGGATTGTAATTACCTTTTTTTTTATTTATAAATTGACTGCTATTGCAGCGCAGTTATGCAGTGGATAGCGTTTCCGCTTCACAACTAGAAGGTCCCTGGGTAAAATCTACCTGCTGGCTGTGGCCTGTCTTGTGTGAGTTTGCCTGTTGTCCGTGTGCTCGCGTGGGTACTTCAGTTTCCTCCCACAGAATAAAGACATGCATGTTAGGTGAACTGGTGACTCTTGTCATTTGTCCATTTGACTGAATGGACAAATGACCTTGTAATGACTTTGTAATGTAAATTAATAATAATTAATAATTGTGTACTATGATTCATGGTATCTTACGTACTGTTGTCTACATATATGTACCAATGAAATATAGGGTAAAATATTCTTGGGCCATAAAATCATTGAACTACATTGCCTAAGCATCTGATAATGGGATGAGACACAATGTATCTCGTTGCTTTTTACAAAGAAATTAATAGGAATAGAATTTGTCATTTCCCCTTGCCTGCTAAAACAGACTTATCTAACAATGAATTCAGATATAAAATATACTGTACTTAGAGTCACTCAAAAATGTAATAAGTGATTATTATTAATCTTTCTTACAGATCTAGAGAAGAGGCATCACACTGAGATTGACACTGTGCCTGCAGGTGCTGATTTCTTGTCTGACTTGAAGTGATCCAGGTCTGTTTTATGGTTCAGTGGCCCAAATCTGACAACCGATATGGTAATGCTACATCTAAAAAAATACAGTGTTGATATTTTGGTCTGGTTACATTCTGACTAGTGTTTATCAGGATGGTACGGGACATCAGAACATTAACTGCAAGACTGATGCCGATACAAGACTCTTAGAAGACAGAGAGTGCATGTTAGTCAATTGTAACACTGAACATTTATTTAAAGATTCAGAAAATTTTAACACTTTTTTCCTACCTCTACAATCCTGTATTGTGTTTTTATCTTGTAATATCTAAGCCCAACTGAACTTGATATACTTGATGACAAAGCATTCTGAGTGATTTATTTTTATTTTTTTCCTATGTTTATTTATTTGTTTGTTAATTTTAGGCTTATTTTTTTTTGTTAAAGGTTTTTCTTTTTTTAAATGCGGTGAAACTCTTCTAGGATGTTTAATGGAGATCTGCTGAACAAAAACTTGGCTAAAGTAAAGCTGATTTAATTGGCTTTACATTTAAAGGAACACCTACAAGCTTTCCTTGTTGGTGTGGCATTTCTGTCTGAACAGGCCTCCTGAGTCTGCTTATTATCTCCTTGTCATGGAGCCAAATAGACCCAGATACAGTAGACTCACAATTAGTCACAGAGCCATTAATGTTATTGCAATTCCACAAAAAAAACTACATTCCAAACTGCCAGCAGTCTAGAGCACTATCTGAGCAGCTGATTTAAAGTACAAAGAAGAGTCTGAAGAGTGACCAGAAAGCTAGAAACTCCTGTAGTGTGTGAAGTGATCTACCACAAACAGATGACATCTATTTAAATAATGCTGTTAATAACATTGACATTTAGTCATTTGGCAGAAAAGACCACAAACATCTAAAAAGCGCGTTTTGAAAAGGTTCTTTTTCAGAATTTAAGGCTGTTAAAAATTAATGTTAAAATTAATTGCATTAATGTTAAAAATAATTTACACAAAATATTAATAAACATATAAGTTGTAAAATAAATGCCAATAGATTACTGACATAAGTGCAAACTTTTTGCTTTATTTTCACCATCTTTCTTGAGTCTGGTGGTCAAAACGAGACCTTGGTTTTGTCTATAAACGGGCAGAGAAATTATAACTCTCAACACGATATTGCACATTTCTACTCAAATGAAACTACTGTGTAATGCACTCGTTCTTTATAAACCAATAAGAAGAAAACAACAAGAATAGAGTGATAGAATGTGTGTTCTCATGTTGCCAAAAGATAAGTGCTCTTCCAGTCAGGCAGCCAGTCAGTCTAACCCACCCAAGCATTCATCCATAAAAGAATCAAAAGTGGAAAGTGATAAACGAAGACAAAGAGAAAAAGAACTAAGTATACATAAAACAGGAAAACTAAACTGCAATACATGGTGTTAAACCATACCATAATCACATATATGGCTGAACAGAAAACAGAAAGTATGGAGAGAGATGAATAAACAGATGGATGATTGTATAAGAGAGAAAGAGAGATGGGGATCAAGAAACAGATAAAGCTGAGGAAAAAGCAGTTACTTCTCTGAATAATGACAGAGGAGGATGGAATTAGTAAATGAAGAGAAGGAGGAGAAAGCAAGGAGGAATCAGCAGCAGGTGGACGGAAAAGGCAAAAATGAGATACACATCTGTGCTGACTAAGAAATGGAGCTAATGGATTGAAGTGTTTATTATAAAATGATACTCTTTGATTCCTCTGAGAAACACACCTCATCTATGCAATATTATGGTATAGTGAATTAAACATTACATATTTAAAGCAAAAAGCGTCCTCAACCAAATAACATTACTGATAAAGATTAAGTGAGAAAGCAGAAAACTGCTGTATGCCACTTCCATAATGTTATGGTTTACAGCCTCCTGGATTTGTGGGGTTTAGGTTCTTTCCAATTTTGCTCATTGGCTGTTAATCCTAATCAATACTTCATATTCTTGAATTATTATTCAGCAAGTAAAGAAAGCAAAACATGTTGAACGCCAACACCATCTTTTTCTTCAGAAATAAGGCCAGCCGATTTGGCTGAAGATAACATAACACATGTAATGCTTCTCTGACCACAAATTGCTTTAGCATTAAGCAAAATTCTTTGCTGTTTTTTCAGAAGTTTTCTGTATAATTCTTCTTCTCAAAGTTTATATATGCTCATTTTAAATCAGTCATTATTGATTTTTCTTTGACCAAACAAGATCATAAAAAGCAGATTATTAATAAATCTCAAATGGCCTTTCTTTCTGGGTCCACAAAACAAAACCTGTCTGATTAGGCTGCATGTGTTTGCCTTTATGGATACTTTCTACTCATTGAAGGCTCTTTAAAAAGCCATTAGTAATATTTATTGTATTAGTAAAAGATGTGTAAAAGTAAACAAAATGACTTTGTTAATGCTGAAGGTAAGATCAGTTGTAGATAATTATTTTATTTCTGTACTTTATCCCGAAAACACATTTTTATTTTCTGAGGTTATTGGTCCACCATGTTTGAAATAAATTAGTGGGCCAAAAGATTAGAATGAACTCTACAATTACTTTTGAGATATTTATTTGAAAAAAAAAAAAAAAAACATTTATCATTTACCTTTCACTTCACAATTATGTACCAATTTGTGTTGGTCTATCACATAAAATGCCAATAAAATACATTTACCTTTGTGGCTGTAACAAAATGTGAAAAAGGTCAGGGGGTAGGAATACTTTTGCAAGACACTGTGTGTCAGTCATACCTGTATGTCTGTGTCTTTGACCGGTTCCAGGGGCTCAAAAGTGGTAGCTGCACTTAAAGTTTCCAATCTCTGGGAAATGTGGAAGATGTCTAAACCTCTGGAACCAAGGAGGATTGACCTGAAAGTGAGAAAGGGAGGAGGTGGGAACAAGGTTATGGCATTCGAAGACTAATCTACAACTGGTAGTAGTGCTTGACATCCACAAGAGGGCACAAGAGGTTTCGCAAGTATTGCAGTGTAATTTATTTGTTAAAGTCATATAAGGTCAGCTTCACAAATGTGGCACGGGAAGTATTTCAAGCATGCGAGTTCTTTTGAATATTTGTAGTTTAAGTATGCTTTAAAACACCTATTTATGACGATAAGTGCTGTAAGGATTCTGCGAACTATATTGAAAAAGTATGCAGAGATACTCCGTTTAACAACATTCTGTCTTCCAACACTGACTCTGCCTTCTGACCAATCAGGGATAATCAAACAACGGATGGGATGTCACAACTGTATATACATTAAATTCAGCTGTAGAGTATTCTTCAAGCTAGTGTTAGCTGAAATGCTGCCTCACAAGTTAGACTTGACAGAACACAAAGGGAATGTACAGTTAGATGAACAAGTTTGCGAAATGTCAATAGGATTAATGCCTGATATTTTAATCAACATAATATTTAATCAATATTCAGCTAATACATTTTAGTGCATATACATACAATATTTAATGCACATTCTACTAATACAAATCAAATATGTGCAAATGATAAATAATGATAAATTGTAACTATCCTTTTTGTAACTAATCTAAATATTATGGAAATAATTTTTCATTTTGTCAAGCACTTAAGGGAACTTAAAGGTCTTGTGCTGGTGCATGCAGCCAGCATGAATTTAGCAAAATTCTGGAAAACCGCAGGGAAAATGGAAGTGTTCAATTGTTAAAGAAAACAGGCACACAAGATGGGACAGAATTATTTAATCTATTAGTATATTTGTTTTTCTACTGACTCCATCATTATACTTGTCTCATTCTTAAAAGTAATTAAAAAATACAAATCATTTAAGGGGACCTATTTTACATTATATTTCAAACATAGGACAAATGCTGTCAATGGAAAGGTTTTGCAAATATTTGTATTTCCAGAGTGACTATTTAGGAAGGAGGATTTTTAGTACAATGTTTAAGATTTTGAGCATAATGCAGAAACACATTGGAGCAACAGAGATTTTAAAACTGTGCAGCATGACTATTTGGTAACAGGACATATCTCTTACGCTTTTACGTCAGCAGCATCTTGTGATGTGCGGGTCAGGGTACGTGAGCGAAGCCTCTCCCCAGCCTGCTGGATCTCTTGAAGGTTCCTCTCAACATGTGGCAGCTCTGACACAGCTTCAGTCTCTGCAGCCAGCTGCTTCTGCTTGCTGGAGAAGCTCACCAAAGCCCTCTGCATCCATGCTGCTACACAGAAAGACGAAAGATTAAGTGAATACAACTCAGTAAAACTGGACAGCTTTGGAAATGTTTGTCTTATTTGTGCTCTGTGCGGCAGTTTATTTGAGCTGACAACAGAATCATTATGAGATAAAACACCTAAACCTTTGAAACAAGACAGAAGCTAAGGTGGCTTAAGTATAAGCTTGGGGAAAAAAAGACCTTTAATATATTAAGCATCTATTAAGGTCGTTGACTTTGCAGCTGAACTTTTAGATGATTACTTAATATCCAGTTATTTACATGATTTTATCACAATACTTATTCAACAGTTACAATTCCAAAATAGTTTATATGATATGGACAAAATTTGCCAAATTTACCACAACTATAGTTTTTTTTTTTAATCAAATCCTATAGAGTCTCATTTCTATTAAAACATGTACCAGAAAACTTTCTGACAGCTCACATCAACAGTCCGACACCTACAGCCCGCGCATGTCACATTAGCTTAGCTAGTGCTAACACAACGCTAACACCTTGGCTGGCGGCGTTAATTAAAAAACTTGCAAAACTTGAGACAACAGCAAGATAAAGTCTGAATTATATAGTTAGTTGTTGAGAATGACAGACAACATAACAAACAAACAACATTGACGACTAAGCTATGTCATATTCAGCATGTTTTCCTTGCCCATTTTAGCTAGCTTTATCAAATTTGAATGGCGCTCCACAGTTAGCTAGCAGGGTACATGCTAACGTCCACTCGCATGCTCACAGTTGATTTTAGGTGAACTGTAAAACTAGACTTTACATTGTTGGAAAGAGATAAAACTTCCTACCTGTTGTATAGGGCGGATATGCTCGCACTCCTGTCTGTACTCCACAAATCAATGTATTGACAATTACAATCTGTAATTCAGTTTTGTTTAGCAACACAACATGTAAGAAAATATATTATGTGCCCCGGCACCAGCGCAGTCGACGCTGATTGGATGAGACCCGTTCAGTACCGGATGCAGTGCTTGCTCGCGTGTTGTGAGTATATGACAAAACCCGCTGCTCCGCCAGCTGGAAGGGAGGACTAACAAATAGTCCACGCAAGCGTTTCCCCAAACACCCAGTGCTCCTCAGCTATCCAAATTCTCTAAACGGTTTACTTTTCAAGTCGTTTCATGGGCTTCTCCTCTGGGGTTTAACTACACTTGTGCAGAGTAAGTTAGGCTGGGGGTATTTGCTGTGTGGTCCATCCCTACATCTATTTTATTTTAAAATGAGTCTTAATTCTTGCTGTTTCCACATAAGGAGAAAAAAAAGACTGTAACTCAATCAGAGATGGTTGATAGATGGCTGCTTCCAGGCAACAGTCTGTTGCTTTGTTAGAACACAAAAAAAACCCTAAAGTAAAAAGCTTTTTTTCTTATGTAATTAATTTATCACATCTCTTTACCACAGCAGAGCAGTATGACTGTATCCTAAAGAACTTGAAATGTCTAAGCTGTCTGAATCTCTGGTTGGAAGGGATCTGTGATCATAAGTGGATCTCACTCTAGAGCAAAAATACAATATGTTCAAATACAAAAAAAAGGAAAAATGAAATACGTTTATTTGCATACCAGCCACATATAAATGACTGTGGATGGATGATGTATTATGTTCTCTATACTTATAAATGTGTATATTTAATGCGTTTTATGTTTTTTTATATTTAATGTTGTATGTCCTATTGTATTGTGTTAAATATTTATGTCGTTTTCAATCAGAGTCCCTACTAATTCCTTATACCCCCTATTGTGGAATGACATTAAGGTCTATGCTATTCTATGTCTTATATTAAACCCTTGCACATATTATGACATGACAAAAACCAAAAGCAAAATAAATTTAAAAAAAAATTCTTTACTTAATTTACTGGTCACTCACATGGAGCTGAAGTAATTTTCAAATTTAAGTAATTTTGGACCATTGCCTATGTTAGGGTCTCCCTGCATTGTACCATAAAGTTACTTTGAACTTTACACCATGTTGATGCATTTTGTGTAACCATGAAACATTTTTGCAAAATTGTATTTATTACTACTTGACACATAAGCCCACATCTCAAGCCCTAGTTACATCTAATTAAAACTGTGGCAAACTTGTGGTCCAGGCTATAAACGCATTGTTCTTTATTTGTGTTTTTGTTGTTGTTGTTTTTCTGACTGTGTTTTCTTTTTGTGACACAGATTTAGGCCCTGACCTGCCAGTTTCACACTGGCCTACATTTACACACACACACACACACACACACACACACATATATATAGTCTAGTTAGTGCTATGCAATTTTGTGAAAAATTAAATACATTAATGATAGCATGTACATAAATGCATTTCTTCACATATAAAATTGTAGCTATTAGAAAAAAATTCACCAGACCCTCCCCACAAATACAACAGAATTAGAATCATCAGTAAGGCTTCAGTCCCTTTTAGACTGCTTTATGCCCCCTACATCTTGCTGAGTTAACTTCAACTATTATGGCATCTAAACCAACAACATGTCTGCTAGACCCTATTCCAGTTAGGCTGCTCAAAGATGCTCTACCCTTATTAGACACGTTCGTATTAAATATCATTAATCTATCTTTACAAACAGTATATGTACCAAAGGCCTATAAGGTAGCTGTAATCAAACCTCTACTTAAAAAACCTTGTCTGGATCCAGGTGTCTTAGCCAATTACAGACCAATATCCAATCTCCCCTTTATTTCTAAAATTTGGCGCTGTGTGTCTTCCAGCTACTGGTCCTACTAACCTGCCAAACATTTTGTTGTTGCTTTGTCTCTCTGTTCTTTTCTCTCTCCACTTTCCACTCACCCCAACCGGTCAAGGCAGATGGCCGTCCACCCTGAGCCCGGTTCTGCTGGAGGTTTCTTCTAAAGGGAGTTTGTCCTCTCCACTGTTGCCTATGGCTTGCTCAAGGGGGATTTGTTGGGTTTTCTCTAAATGTCTGTATAGTCTTTACTTTATTATGTAAAATGCCTTGAGATGACCTTGTTGTAAATTGGCGCTATATAAATTAAGTTGAATTGAATTGAATTTTGTGTTTTACGTTATAAAGCTAAATTGGGTCACTTACTAAATTAATGCTACTATCCACAATCACTATGCACATGCTATTACCAACATTAAATTCCATCTATTCAGGTTTGTTCACTTGTCAGCCTGCATGTGGTTGAAATAAATATTGTTCTAATGGATGTGAAACTTAATACAGTAACTCCACCAGCTGCAGTACAAAGATACAATATAAACATTTGGGGTATATGGGGCAGGATTTGTTAAAAATACTGTATATCTACCACAAATATTAAATTAAGAGTGTATCATCCTTTGAACCAATTTGTTTAGCGGACGTTTTTGTTATAGATTATAGGCAACAATGGAAGTCTATGGCCTAGATGAACAAGCTAATGCAGGCTGCTGGCTGACAACTAATTAAACAAAAGCAAAGAAAATGTAGTGTTGATTTTAACTGTAGAGTGAATGTGGATGTTATAAATATTAGCATAATAAAATTATAATTTTTAATTATACGATAGGTCTTTGTTATATACACTATCTTGTTTATGGCAATTTTACCTATTTTTGACAGGCTTCCTATATATTAAAACATACCTGCTTCGAACTGGAAAATGATGATGAGGTTCTATCGAGAAGCTGAGAGATATTTTATACCATTTATATGCATGTAATACCAAACCTAAAACAGTATGAAACAAGTTGAAAAGAGGTCCATTCACACTTTAACAAGCACTTGCTTTAAAAATACTGTACAAGTACTTCATTTTGCTGAAGTCTAGTGAGCAAATTATGACCCAAAAACTGAGTTTTTTAGCACTTGCCAACATCTCAGTAAGCATTATACCCAGAATATAAGTTTGAAAATAACCATGTTTTTTTTTTTATCATGGTGTTTAATTAATGTAGAAAATAACAAAAATAAAGATGAGTTCACCACAGGATCATCCTAATATAAAACACATGTCATTAAGAACATATGACATTATGTGCAAATATTGTCTTTTCTTTATCAGCTGGGGTACAGTGTCTCTCTGGTACAGGACAAATCCTCAGCGGAGAGAAAGTCACTGGTGCTGCCCAATTCACACAAGGTTCTGTTTATGTTAGAACAGCTTGTCTGGTCCATCAGGGAGACATCTCTACTTGAACTGATTGTCTATGAGTGTGCCCTTCATCTTCGCCTTCTTGGCCTCCAGCTCAGCCAGCTCCTGCAGCCTCCTCTTGCTCATGCCCTTCCTCTCCAGCTGCTTCTCGATCACTTTGGCGTTCTGAGCGTACGAGTCCGCCACCTCCCTGGCCTCGATCTCCTCCTCCTCTTCGTCTATGGTGGACACCGTGACGGAGCTGAACTTCCCCATGTCTTTGGTCCGCTTGGTCATCATTACGCGGACTTTCTTGGGAGCCTCCGGCTGCTTTTGGCTGTAGACGCTGGTGTTGCCAAAGCCCTGTCCGAACTTGACCACGGCTCCGTCCACGATGAATGTGGCCGGGCTGTTCTTCTCCTGGTGCTGGTAGAAGAGCAGCAGGCCACACTTGCCGCACTTTTTGCGGCACTGCTTCTCGATGCCCTCGGCTCTCTTAATGTACGCGTTTTCGTCCTCCTCCACGTTGCAGAACTTGTGGGCATGTTTGGCACCGTCGATGACCCTGGCTCTGTCCCGGGGCCTCATGGGCAGCTTCTCGAGCTGGCAGTCCAGCACCAGAACCATCTGACCGCACAAGCAGTAGTAAACGTGAAGAGGCTTCTCCCCATCGTCGTACTCTTCTCTGTCCCTGGTGTCGGAGCACACCACGCTTCTAGACACGACCTTCGGCATGTTCGGCCACTGTAGGATAGATTAAATAACGGCACAGTCTCATTAAACGCTACAGCTCGAACGCCATAACAGCGAGGGCGACGCTAAATATTCAGCCCGGACAGTGAAACAACACTTCCGGTGTGCGTCTGTCAACTGTTCCTACCCACAACCAGTGTCGCAGTTCGTTCCGCTACAGTTCGAAATAAACCCAGCACACCATAATTAATGATCTAATAATCCGATCACTTCTATATTGTTTAGGACTTCCACTCAGCATTATTCAATTAGTTTTGAGGCTTGTAAAGCCGTACAGATGGAAAACTTTACTTGTGAAATGTTTTTTTGCAGTACTTTTAAAACACTCGATATTTTTTAATTAAATCTTAAAGCTGCAAAGCCTTCAGGGCTTCCAATGTCACTCCAGCAAAGGTTATCACACGCATTTTGTTCAGGAAATGCAGCATTCTAATGTCTTCGGTTCCTCCTACAGTCTCCTGGAAGCTTGGTAAAGTAATAAGTGTATCAAAACAAGCTGCCTTTGAAGTTTGCCTAGTTGTCAAGGAAACGGCTGCTCGTATTGCAGTTAGATACGAACGTGGTGGAAAGCCAGTGTGTAGCTGTGGAAGTTCACGGTTTGGTACCAATTGTAGCGGCAGACTTACTCGTGGTAAGTACAATTCTCCACTTAGGGTTCCCCCATTATACAATTCAATTTTCAGTATTTCAAGTTCCAACATTGAAATATGAAACTTTTGCATCTCGAATGATGGCCAGAACAAATCTGTCGCAAGATAACGAGATGGAAATTGTTACATTTTTGAAGCCCCCCTCCCTCAAACTTACGTTTATATAGAAACTAAAAGCTAGACTTCAGCTAGTCCTAAACTCAAGCATCACTTCTGGATCAGGTTTCGGTGTTCGACCTTCCACAGTGACTTTACTGCAAGGACAGAACACTGCAGCCTCATGAGTATCAGCGTTTAACCCGCACAGTCCCGACACAAACAGAAGCAAAGCAACGAAATCCGTCACATTGAGGAGGAGTTTATTTCAGTGAAAAGACAAGTACAAAACATATATTTCTCTAACACTTGGGACTGCATTTAATCCATTTATTAAATCATAAAGGCGAAGGCGACATCACATGGAGGGTGCTGAGGTCGCGTAGGCTCCTCACTGACAGCAGGTCTTGTCGCAGGTCTTCCCTTTGCACACGCAGCCAGAGGCGCACTTGCTGCAGCCGGACGGGCAGCATGAGCAGCAGCCTGCAAGCACAAAACACCGATTAGTGGGACAAGCAAGTGACCACACACACGTGTTTACTTTGTGATTCAGAGCAGAAATCACGTTTTAATTCTAAGTAGGACAGTAACGCCACCTGAATAGCTACGCAGCATTTCATGTTTGAAAAAGTGGTATAAGCACTAGACAGGAAAATATCGCGTTTTATCTAGGTTCTTTGTTGGGTCTATATATTTTTTTAAATTACTACCAAATGAACTTGGACTATTTTAATAAGGTCAATAAATAGCGATGGATGAAAGGATAACATTAAACTTACTTTTTTTGCAGGTGGTGCAGGAGCAGTTAGTGCAGGTGCAGGATCCACTGCAGCTGCAGGTTCCAGCTGAACAGAAATAAGAGACAGATTAGACTAATCACGTCCGTCAAACACGTGCTCCGATCAGATGACGTCAGCACCAGTAAAACTTACTCTTGGCGCACTCGCAGGGGTCCATTGGTCCAGTAGGGTTCGGGTTCTGTTGGAGCGGGAAGCTGCTTGGTCCGTCTCGTTTGAGGAGGAGGAGTTGTTGTGATGAGAGGGCGAGCAGCGTGGCGCTTTTATAGCGTCCAAGAGCTTCGGGGCCGTGTGCAAAAGGCGTTTGTCACGCTGCACGCAGCAGAAAAGCACAAAGACGTGTGTGCACACGAGTTGGTGAATCAAGCGGCAGCGGCCGGGGAGTTAATTTAAGATTATATAATCCCTGCGACCACCGGCGCCCCCCTGGACAGGCAGAACCCCTGAATAATAAACGTGTTTACACGGAGAACAACTTATTTTTAAAAGAGAGTGGAACACTGTTTATGAAAGTTCAAAACGCCCATTTTCAGGTGTATGTTTTCTATGTATTCACCTTGGATATTAGATAGATTATAGATCATCTGTAGTGCCATTCGTATTTTATAATGATAAATATGTGGAGGTATGAAGAAAGAATAATACATGCTTTTGCACACGGACTACTATGATATACTGTAGAGGAACTTAGTAAGAGGAGCGCAAAATGACGCACAGGTGCTCAGTAAGATTTACTGGACTATTAGTATATATAAATTATCTAATTTAATGGCTATTATTAAATTAAATGACTACTATAGCAATGGTATATGCTAATCTATGCTCATCTATTGTAAATCCCTGATTATAGTTAACAACAATGTCTGTTGTTCATAGCATTTGTAAATATGATCCATATTTTCTTCTGTACATATTCTCTAGAGGTAACTTATAACCTATACCCTGCATTTGCTGCTTATGGCACTTCCGGTTAGACATAAACGGCATTTCGTTTCCCCGTACTTGTACATATATAATGATAATAAAGTTTAATCTAATCTTCCTAATCTAATATACTGCAATTAGTTATTTACCATTCATAATTGTTGTTTTTTTAGTATGGTAAACTCGTTTTATGCTCAAGGGCATTTGTATTTATGTCAAATAATAAAAATAATTTAAAAAAACGAACTGTGGGATTATCCATCTACAGTTTGCGAATAGTCTGCTAAATCATTAGTAATCTATAAACTGGACCACTGGGCTTCATTGTAGTCTTGATGTTTGATTAAAAAAAACTAAACAAATGGAAAATGTCAGTTTCACATTTTCGAAATAACTGCTAACGTTTCTTCTCAGCTCACATGTGAGGACTCGCTGTTCCGTCATGACTCGCAGTGTTTTGGGCCTGTGCACACGGTACAAACATGCTGCTGCCGGATCTGTTTTGGCGTCGCTCTGCACTCGGCCGCTTCACCCGGCGCTCGTGATTGTAGTTTGCTGCGTTCACGTACTGTTCGCTATGGGAAATGCGAATCTCATCACATGAGCGCTCACATCGTCGGTCTGAACTCCTGCTTCAGTGTACAGGTGTCATCATTCTGTTACATTTGCGAGCTTTCTAACAATATTATAATAATTATTACTGAGGATAGAACTGAAACTATTGTGTTCATGAAGAAACATGGTGGACCATCCGGCTTCTGTTTTGAATCCCGTAGAGAACAAACAGCACGATTGGACTTATTTGGACGTTTGCATGTGTCTCTGTCTCTTTTTAATTTTAGCGACGACACATTTCCACTGGTAGCAGACCGTCTGCCTTCAATGTCCTCAGAAGTAAGAGCTTATATGTGGAGCCTGAAGGCAACGTTGTCCCCTTTTTGCACTCGCCACCGTCCGGCTGCTCCCGGGAGTTTCTCCGGGACAGTGTCAAGTAAAAGCGACGTCACTGCACAGAAACGCAGCTTTGAGCTGAGTCAGCAGACTGAGTCATTTCAGTCAGTATCAACCACAGAATGTACCAGAGAAAGAAAGAAAGAAAACATCAGGAATTCATGCATGGCCTACTGCAAATGTGGTTTATGACAAAAATTATTGTATTATATTGTATTTATATAGTATTGTTTATGTGAGTTTGTTTTACACTTGTTGAATGATATAAAGACCAAATAGCAACCTGTAGGGCCATTACTATGTATGCGCTCATAAACTTTAATAGTTTTTTTTGTTAAACTCCCAAATGTCCAAATATACAGAAACTGGATGTCCATAAATGGCAGGCATAATTTACAACAGTCCCAACAAAGTTGTTGGGGGCTCACTGTTGAATATAGACTGATTGGGAGTGAAATGACTTTATCAGCCAAGTTAAACAATGAATCTGGGTCTGTGATTACTGAACAAACTCAGAACTTTGGTCTGAAGCAGGCAGCCAGTATAAACGCTTGCATTATCAGAGGGGAATTTTGGAATGGAGATAGAGTGGGTGTTGGGAATTTGGCAATTTGTGCTGAACAAAGAAAAAAACTGCTGTATTACAGATGATTAAAACTAGTTTTGCTCACTAATGCCTTTTACCTAATGCATAGTTTGTGTATTTTTACAGCCATATATTGTGTACATATTCCACTTTGTGTAGCTCATAGTACAGTGATACCGAAGGATTCACACATTTTAGTGGAATTTTCTGTACTGTCAGTGGAAGAATTTGTGATGTTGTTGTATAGCTTCGAGGATTAAGGCAATAACAAATCATAAGACAAGTGTCTTATGTGAGATGAAAACAACATTGGAAACATTGTTTATATTGAAACAGACATTCCCGTGTTTAGCTTGAATTTCTCATTTCTAATTGCACAATCAGTCTTTTGATTGTGTGCACAGACATAAACACTTTTTGTGATTGTTGGCTGTTGTGGTTATGATGATTGGTAAAGAACTACACTTCTTAGCGTTAATCAAGCCTCATTTCTTTAGTTTTTCAAACCCATGTTCCAAATTGCGATGGTTCACTGCTTTATTTTGGGACACTCGTAGTGAAACATGTAAGGATGCAGTGAACGGACGGTGTTGTTTATGGTAGAAAGCGCTAGATGGAGACGTCTATACATTTTTAATACAGCTGTATGGCTCTTAACTTTGCTCGTTATGGATTTGAGCAAGCAATCAGTGTAAAGGAGGATTGGACAAAAGTGTGTGTGTGTGTGTGTTGGTTGGGGGTAAATGGCCGTGCGTAATCGCGCTGCGCTCTTGCACGTGTTTTGAGCTGTTTTTTTAAAGGATAATCTTTTCATAAGGTGTGTGGAAAAACAAATTGTATCAATCAGATGCATTTATAAATCAATACGCAGAAACCACTTTCTCTCTCTACCTGTGCGCGCTGCGCGTCGCATCAAATTACTCAGGCAGCCAAAGCGAATTTGAACCTCGGGAAACAGCTGGAGCACATAGAAAGACCCCGAGTCTGAATAAATGCCACTAAATCTTTGAAAAGACCTTTAGGCTCCAGGATATGACTGTAAACAAGATATGGGACTGTACGAGTTTACGATTTATTGTGGCCTCCCCTAAATCGAATGGCTCCCATTTATAATAACTCTGCTCCTTTTTTGAGTGGACAACAATATGAAAACTCCTCGATCAAACTCGTCTTACTCTTACTTTGACTTTGTTCGTGTGCATGTGCATGAAATCCGAAGGTGGCGTGTGTGTGTGTGTTTGTGTGTAAAGGGCAGAAAGTTCAGGGAGAATTTGATCCTGCAGCCCAGCATGGGACCGGCCGGCCACTTGCACTGCCATGGCAAGTGATGTTATTTTGCATTAAGTCAGATATGGTCTAAAATAACTGATCGAGAAATATGAATATGTGCTGCACAGAAGCGGAATAACTGCAGCAGAATAAATTCATATTAGCAGCATCTGCAGTGATTAGTCACCATTAAACACTACACACCATTAGGCCACGTGCTCTCCGTCACAGATCACATGGTGCTGGACACATTGACTGTGGTCGAAGGAGGATTTGTTCACTTTTTAGGGGGATTCACTCAAACCTCGTCCGGCCCTGGTCCTAAAGCAGGTCAGTCTTTAAGCATGAGCTCAAAATAATGCATTAACAGCATGAAACAGCTGAAATGGACACTGAAATAAATTAATTTTATAAATCTAGATTCTAAATTAGGTTGTTTTCTTTTTCCTACAGAGTCATTCTTATCTTTTTGCTTAGTTTAGTTTTTAATCAATGTCAGTAAATATTGTTAATATCTATGTATGCATTTATTAGAGTGCAGGAAAATATTAGATTAAATATTTATTTATTTCTTATTTAATTTATTTATTTCATATTAAATGTAGTAACACACCTATTTTTCTCCCAGCTGTATTGTATATAGACTTTCAGTGAGACTCATTTAGAGATCGTTGTCTGTATTTATTCTCACTGTGATTTAAAGATTGCTCCCAGCAGCTAATTTAGGTGAAGCTATAAAAAAAAACAATAAAGAGAACTTTTTGATATATCAAACGTATCGTTTTCTGACTGTTTTTCTGCTAAGTTCTCTTTCCATGTGTGCTTAAGCTGTCCCTCTGGTATCTAAATTATTTCAAAGAAACAAAATAAAAACCAAGATTACGTTTATACGTTTATAAACAATAAATGTTCTGCAGTTCTTTTTTTGCCACAGTTGTTTTCACAGGTTGTGCCATGGATCATGTGCTGAACATTGCTGACCGGTACATCTTCAGTCCGTATGTTTACCCGGCCTCTTGGCCCGAGGATGGAGCTTTGCGTCAGACAATCAGCCTGTGGATGGTGACCAACCTGGGAGCACAGCTGATTTACCTGGGCTTTGGTGCCCTTAGCTTCTACTGTGTGTTTGACCATAAGCTCACGAAACATCCGCAGTTTATTAGGGTAAGCGGTTTACTGGACGTGACTCTGTTTTGAACTTTTAGTAACTTTTTTAGGAACAACAATTCCAAAACAACTTGTGTCTTTAATGCAATGACAGAATCAAGTAAGAAAAGAGATCCAACTGGGAATTGTCTCCATCTTCTGGATGAGTTTTCCCACAGTTGCCCTTTTCTTCTGGGAGGTCAGGGGACACAGCAAACTTTACGACAACGTCAGCGAATCGACGTTGGGTGAGAAAACTGGATAAAACCTTAAACCTGATCAGGATTCCTGTCAGTGAACTTAAAATTCAAATTAAAGTTACTCCAAATAGTAGAAAGAAACCCAAATCCCAATCATAAATCTAACATTTCTTGAAAGACGGACAGGTTGAAGCATAAGTAGTCCTAATGAGACTCACTAGAGTAGAGTTTGCTTCTGTTTTCAGGCTGGCCTGGAGTGTTGCTGGGCATTGCTGGTTTCTTGTTCTTCACCGACATGTGTATCTACTGGATACACCGATGCATGCACCACAAAAGCATTTACAAGGTGAGCTTCAGTATGTTTATAGCTGTCTAAAGGCTGCTCTCCACAATACTGTACAATAACAAGTAATCAAGAAAACGTTAGCAATTAGTGCCATGTGCATTTAACAGCTAAAGAGCCAGATATTCCCCTCAAAATTTGGCAGAGGTAGAGGAGGGAAACAGAGCCAAAGGGAGAGTAAATATTGTACTTCCAACCATCAGGTAGACATTAATAAGACTAAAAAAATGAAGGATAATATTGGTTGATGTCTGCATAGCAGCCTATGAATATGATACTTTGCTGTAAAGTGATGTTACTGCTGTGTTTACAGCTGCCACAAATGGCCACAAATCTTTTGATGTATGTTGAAGATGAGAGGCTTATAAAAGTAATTATGTTTACTAGTCTATCACACGTGCATGGCAGTAGTGGTAAACGTTTTAACTTTGGACACTCGTGGTTCTACATCTGTATCCTTGTTTGCACTGTGTAATGCATGGTAGATGGATTATTATTACATGGATCATTTGTTAAAATTTACTGTTAGATAATAATACATTGTCCCTCCATAAGAACTGTTTTTCACTACAATTTACTGCACAGTGTTTTTTTACACAATGTATTTCTCACTAAAATGCTCCTAAAATTCAGGCTATTTGTGTCTCCTCCTCAGCTCTTACATAAGCAACACCACATATTCAAGATTCCTACACCATTTGCCAGTCATGCCTTCCACCCACTTGATGGATTCCTGCAGAGCTTGCCCTACCACGTCTACCCATTCATCTTCCCTCTCCACAAGGTGGTGGTCTTTACCATTTTCAATTGTTAAACCTGAGGTTCGAAGAGTATCAACGCTGAAATTATTTAAATGATTGTGAGGGCAAATGTTCATTGATTTTTGACAAATGCTGTATAACTGTGGTTTTAAACATTTACTTTACGGACATCATGTAAACCCATATACTTAAGTGGACATTTACTTTACAGGTGGTCTACCTCTCACTCTTTGTCTTTGTCAACATCTGGACTATTTCCATACACGATGGAGACTACCGCATCCCTGGCCCTTTGATATATCTGATCAATGGCGCTGCTCACCATGTAGACCATCACCTCTACTTCAACTACAATTATGGACAATACTTTACATTGTGGGATCGCTTAGGGGGCTCCTACCGACACCCCTCTGCCCTGCTAGGGAAGGGGCCACATGACCATGTACGCAAGCTCATGGTGCACGCTGCACATACACAGTAATGTTTGGAGCTACAAATGGGGTATTTTTCTAGTTTAAAACTAATAGGAAGGTTTCCTAAGAGGCCATTTGCTTTGGCTGGAAACTGAAAAACCAAATCTAGCATACAACATTCTCTTTGTTATGATAGAAGTGACAGAATGCTAACGGTTTTACAGCATGCATTATAACATTTATTTCTTTAGTAAACAATACTTTTACACACACAAGAAAAAAGACTGACAAATTTCAAATGTTGTCTACTGTCAATGTGAAAATAAAGCAATTTTATCTAAATAAAAAAAGATTAGATGATTTTTCACACAATATGTAACAGACAAATAATTAATGTCTGCATTGATGGAACATACTGCAAATCTTACAAGACATGTGGAATAAGAAAAGGCAGGAAATTACACAAGTCCGAATCCAGTGTTCATTTAGAAAGATCTTTCAGCTTCCGGTACTTGGTGTGTTTTCATGCAGGCTCTGCAAGGCGAGGTCTGTCCACTTCATCTCTTGTTCTTTCACAGACTCTGTGGATCCTCCATTGTCTTGCTCAGCCTCTGGCAGTTCACTCTAATAGAGAGCAAAAAAGACAAGATGTCATGAAGGAAGCCGGACTTACATTCATTCAGAGTTCACTCTATTTTATGTCAGTATCATGGAATGATGGTTTCAAAACTAAAAGAAAATGCAATGCCAGAAACACAAGGGTCAAACATGTTTGGAGTCTGCAAGATGACTTGGGACTATTCGTTCCGTTCAAACTGCTCACCCTCAGCTTTCATTTTGCATTTAAAAGAAAAACATTCACATTTAAAAACAAGATCACATTGCACCATAGGATACCATCTTGAGTGTGACCCTGTTTGAACCTACGCCATCTTTAGGACACTACTTCTAGGTTGCAAACTACCTGTCCATTGTAAAAGGTCTGCTCTTCTGTATCACATTCAACAGTACCTAAAGCTGCTTCTTTTGAACCATTCACAAATACATTCCATAGCATAGCAGCTGCCCGCCTGACCCAAAACGTGTAACTCTGGGTTTAGTGTCTTGCCCAAAAAGACTTCAACACACAGAAAGGAGCAGCTGGAGATCATCTCATCAAGGCCACCCTAAATATCTTGTTTCTTGTACCTGAACCCAGTTTGAGGTTGTGCTAGTTGATGCTCATTAAACAGTGCTACTTAGCTACATTTATATATAAGCTGAATTAGCAGTAATATCTGAAAATCATCTTTCTACAATGAAAACAAATCTTTCCTCACAGTGTCGCTAAGAACTCCACTTGACTGTAAACACACCTGGTAATATTAATGAATATGACTGCATGATTTACCAAAGGAATGGTGACATCTTCATACGGCAGCTTGTCTTCTCTCCAGGCATCGTCGGTGAGGTCCAGGACTCTCCCGTCTCTTTGGATTTCACTGTCCATCTTTTGAGCAGAACTTGGCGGAAGTACGTATCAAGTTAACTAACTGGGAGTTTGCCAAGACACTTTATACAGCTAGTCAAAATTAACTATCAGCTGTACAAATAAACCGGTCAGATAACCAAAGAGGGCGAATGTAATACACCTAAATGTGGCTAGTTGAGTAAAGTGCTAAGTTTGTCAAGACGCGGTTACTGTGCGTAAACAACGGGCGCTTGATGATGACGTAGACTGTGGTGCTTTCACCGACTAGGGGAAATATTTTGTGTTCATAGACAAACCTTTAGAAAAGGCCCAGTTACCACATTACTTATGGCAGTTATAACCAAAGGGTTCCATAAAAGGCTGGATTTATAAAAGAAGTTGCATTTGAATTATAAAAAGTCAATCAACTATTCAAATTATAATTATTCCAGGTTATTTTTACACATCCAACACAATGAATGTCTCCAACAAATGTTGGTGAAAATGTTGCTGAAAAGGAACCGAGAAACCGAGACCATTAATCGTTGATGAACACGCTGACGTACGTGTGACCTATCAGTGAAAGTGTAGCTACGGTTATGTCGTCATTGGACTGTCGTCTTGTCACCTAATATTTGGTGGTTTCTATGGTAACCGGGCGCTTCTTGTCCCAGCCGTGGTCTGGCTAACAAAACCTCATCGAGACAAGGCTTGTTTTTGGTTTTCCGCATTTGAAGGTAACTACATTAAGATGCTAATGGATTATGAGCATTACTTCATTCTGATCCTTTTTTATTTTTTACCGACTAACCTGATTTTACTTATAAATCGACGGCTTTAGCATTTTAGCGTAAACTTTGCCACGATTTTACATGTGAAATGATGTAACATACAGAAAAAGCAGCTCCCTGCAGGAATGTGACAACACTTGATTTTGGTGTCCCATTTTGAAATTCCTGCCACTTGATTAATAAAACCAACCTTATAATAAATAGGGGGTTTTCAAACTTTTTTGCAGAGTTTTTAACATTACGGAAAGCTGAGAGGAACATTCTTTGTCAACTGTTGGCACAGCAGTGTAAGTTACTACACATGCAAATTAAGCATATTCAGCCACTTTCAGACATTTTTGGCTCTGATGATTTTAGAAATGGAAATGTGCAAAGATGCTTGACAGAGAACCTTTGCATCACTGATACTATGTTTTGTTGTTGTTGTTTTTAGAGACTGCAATGATGTCAGACTCTCAGCTGCAACAGGAACCAAATCCAAACACATGTGCCAGCCCTGGAAACCCAGTTTTCTCCTGCATGATGTCTCCATCCAATAAAGACGTATCACCACCAGGAATGAGGGCAAAGCTCCAGAGTCCACTGTACAGGACCACTTCTAGCGATTATGGTGGTGTGTCTCCAACCGTTGAAAGCTCACCTTGTACTTTCCATCCTAAATCACAACGATTTTCTGAGGACCTGGGCAAGAGCGGGATGTATTGCGACAGCTCATTCAATACAGCCCTAGATCGAAGCAAAGTGTATGACTATCCTAATCTACAACACACCGTCTAAATACTGAATGTAGTTACTAAGTTGAAAAAACTTGTAAAATTTAAAGTTCAGTCACGCATAGGTTTGACTACACCAGTGCATAAAACACTGGTCACAACAAGTTAAATCCTACCATGTTTTGGGTATGTAAGAATATAAGAGTCTAGTTATTGTTTGAGCCATTAAAAACTGTTTATTTGTATCAGCCACTTGTAAAACTAAAACCAACTAATAAGTTGATCTAATGTTATTTTATGTCACATTTTTTTCACTGCACATTGTGGATGTTTTTTAATTACCTCATTTATTGTATAATCCTTCAAATCACTGACATCAAACTGGTGTGATGCTTGTCTAGAGGTTTTTCCTGGCTGTATTTGTCCTTATCCTCTGACCTAAAAGATGTTGGTTTAGTGTTATTATGATAGTGTTAATCCATATGTGTTGATGACTAATAAACAGTTTCTAAAACCATCCAGTGTGGCCAAATCTTAATCTGGTGATCCTCGTTATCCCATTAAGAGAAACTCGCCTTTAAGTTAAAATCTGTTCCATATTTTACCGTTATAACATATAAGCGTGTGTATATACATTCTTACAAAGATTAAGATGTTCACACTAATGACAACTTCCGTTTTGCAGAAGCGGTTTAAACAGTGTGTTTGTCTTGGGCATCACTCGTGTCGTTTAAGATCACCAGGTTTATTAAAAGCGATGACTCCTGTAGAATGCGTTCAAGTACTGGTGGTAAAGTTCAGCTTTCACGGATGTAGTTATCTCCTGCCTTTAATGTTTGGTTTCTGTTTTTCTTTTGCTTCCCCTTCTTAAATAGTCCCAGAAACACCTTGTGGACGTGTTCGTGTTGGCTCTGTAGTCTGATGATGCCTCTTTCTAGAACTTTAGAACCCCAGACCGTTTGGACTGCTCTTTTTCAGTGTGGTTACTTGTTGCTCGTCTCGTTGCTTCTCATAAGTTTCTTCCCACGGTGTCACAGCTCACATGCCTCATGTTTCCACTTTGGGGTTAAATCTATAAACACATACAGCTCACGTGGTGGCAAAATGCGGTTTCCACATACATTTACATGAGTTATGTAATAACCCCCATCGCCGGCAACGTGTGAAAAACAGGTTTTTTATTTTTTAAAAAAGGGGAAACCACAGTCGTTCCTGTATGTCGACGCATCAATACAACAGAAATCCTCCTCCGTCAGCCTCGCCTCCGCATTCACAGCTGATGATGACCAGCCTTTTACCGTTAGCTGCCAATGCTACGGAACTTAGCGAGCGGCTAGCGGAGAAGCGTCGTAAAAATGTGTACTGAAGAGTCGCATGAATGTGCTGTTTTAGACCTTACGCTGGTGTGCTCCGGAATATAGGCGGGTGGTCCAAATGTGTCCGTACACTTCGCCGTTGTTCGGATAGTACCTTTAGTCCACTTAGTTAGTTAACTAGTTGTAGCTTCACAGTAAGTAGAATCAGGAGTGTCCACCTAATCGGCTAACAGCTAGCGTTAGCTGATGAGCTACCATACAAACGCAGCCAGTCTGTCAGGTTAGCTGTCTGTTTTGTCAACTAGTTTCGTTTGGCTCGTCAGCGTTTGGATTGGATTTTTTCACAAGCTGTATCCACGTAAGTATGCGTCTATGTTGAAATGAAATCATTATAGTTTACTTAAATATTTAAACGTGGGAGTCTGAGAGACTTGGTTTCAGTTTAGAAGTGCTAATGTTACAATGCTTTCTTGGTGGGTGGCTAACTGCTAATCAGCTAACAGAAAAGCTCTTGTTTGTCAACAGACCTAAGGTATCTCAGAAATTTAGTTCATAAAAAGATTATTGTTAACTGTCCACAGGCCGACTCCAGGATAAAACGGCAAGACGTCGCACAAAAGGTTTTATTACTTGAGAGACTAAGAGCCAAATAGTCAGTGGTTATTTTCTGTAAGGTGCTGAGTAACTTCTTTTATTTATTGACAAATCGAAACTTATATTACGGGCTGTATTATTTCAGCTGCTGTTAAGATCGACTGATTGACAGATTGAACACTTTAAGCTGTTAGGTGTCAAACATACATTTTTGACAGTTACAATTTCTCTCTTCTGTTTGTATTTTTCCCACAGCTCTGAAAGCCCAGGACGATAGATGGACTACAATCTTGTGCTCTCTATGATGTTCAAAGCTTTTCTCATTACATCTACTGACCCTTCCTGGTCCATTTAATGTGCCATATATTATTACTCTTAAACCTGTCTCACATTTTTGCTTGGTAACAGTATGGTTATTTATGTTGAACCCACCCAGTCCACTAGGACAAGAATCCCCCAACACCAAGCTCTCCAAATGATATGATCGTAGCTGCCTGGATCATTTTCTGTGCCTGCAGGAACCTTGCACAGGTTCTGCTCTTCCTTACCTCCTCAAACTCCCTTCCTCCATTCTGGGAGATCTTTGCCAGCGTGGTCTCCGGCACTGGAAACATGGGTAATAGCTGTGTGTGCCGGGAGGACAGTGACTTGGAGGATCATCACCATGGGTCCTTGAGGGCCACCAGAGGACAATCTAGGCGAGTGGAACATGGTACAGCTGCAGGTGCTGACACTGGAGAGGCTCGGAGCAGTCGACCTAGGGACCCAGTAAGGCCGCCACGCCGAGGACGAGGGCCGCATGAGCCACGGCGGAAAAAACAGAATGTGGATGGCCTGGTGCTGGACACGCTGGCTGTCATCAGGACACTAGTGGACAAGTAAGTGTAGCAATTACATTGATAACAGAACGATTAGGATGGACGGAGCTAGTATTCTCTCTGCAGCTCTGAACTTGATATTCTGAAGCTGTATATAGCTTACTAAAAACAATGCTCCATCATTATTGCATATATGTTGTATCATCTGTCTGTGGACATGACAAGCACACACGACCACGAGGATCGTTAATGTTCTGTCTACGTTAAATACATTTTTTAAAACTATTGTCATTTACGTTTAATTACATGGACGTTGGCCAGCACCATGGCAGCAGCAGTGACACGGATCTGTACTACTACAGCCTAGGGAACCTTCTTGACCCTTTTCTTTGATTTTCTACAGGGAGATATACACCTATCAGGCAAAAAATTAACATATCCTGAGGGTTACATGGGAAAATGTAATTCTGTGTCAGAAAATAGTGTGCTACAGCTTGCTGCTTACAACCATGGGTTGTTTAGCCACAGACTATACATATTAACATGAAGGGTGCAGTGGGGGTCAAACGCCATGATCATACATTCCACATAGTTGCCTTTCAAACACAGTTAAACTTATGCCCACTTGAATCAGGAGAACATAGAGCTTGGTCTTGCAGGAGAACCATCACACAAATTAGTTTGTGTCTACAAACACACATATTGCATGCATGGCTTTGAATATTTTAGGTCTTGTCTTTATTTGGAAAATGGTAGAGTACATTGTTGGGCAGAAATCAATTTTATTTTTTTGATTTTACTTTGATTATTAGTATTATTGAGGAAAATTAATCTAAAAAGTGAATTAAATCCCTAATAAGTAGGATTTTGTTCTTTGGTGTGATTTGTCTACCGCTCCCTTTGCTGAGTATGATTAATTTTTAGACAACTGTCCTAAGGGCCAGTTTGAGTCCTCCTAATGTACAGAGATGCATGTGCATTTGCCCAACAGCTGAAGCTGTTCCTGAATCAGCAAAGAACGCGTGGGAAGCCAAATAATGATGCTGACTGATATGTTACAGTAATACTAGGGGCTTTAATGACTCTGCATTGTTTTGTTTATTGAGAAATTAAAAAGTAAAGCTACCAGCGATCCGTTGGTGACTCTAGGATTGTGTTTATATGGACTTAAGTAGCCAGGTTAGAGTCGTCTTTCTTGAGAAAGCTGATTTTTGAAGTGTCATGTAAACGGGAAAGCTGGTAGCTTAGGGATTCCTGGCTTTCCCAATCAGATTCTGTTGAAGAACACTGATTTCTCTGCCATGTAGGTGTGGTAACCAGGTTTCTAATCGGCTTTCTCCAACTGCACGTGTGTATAACAAAAGGCTGCAGACAGGAACTCGCAGCTGAGTGAAAGAAAAAAGAAAGGAGAGAATTGTTAACAGGGTTTTTCTGCCTCTGGTTTAAAACTGCCTAAAGGAGGAGGAGAATATTTAAGCCAGAAAGTGAGAAAGCAGCGTTTACTGTCACTACACAAAATCTGTGCACCAGGTTTCAAATAAGTCAAAATAAGGGGAAGGAAAAATTGTGTTATTCTTCTCATATACACGGATTTCCAGTAAAGAGGTTTCTTAAATGTGTGTAAACGACATTCCCCGATTACCCGAGAAAGCTGATTTCTGCAAGTCCCCCAGTTGCTAAAGTAGATCTAAAAGCAGTTTATGATGCGATCCTAGGTTTCCTTAACAAGCTTATCCAATGTAATGTGCAGCCTATTCAGAGGAAACTTTGCATTATATAAAACATTGCAGTCAGTTATGTTGATAATTGCTTACTTCTGTTTGTCTGTGTTAGTAGACGGGTCAGATGATTGACTCTATCCTAATTCTGCTGTGCTGTGCTACTCTCCTCAGTGCATCTGGTAGTCATCTTAAAATAAATCACAATAGTGAGTAACTCATCAAGCAGGAATGATTGTAATTCTGTGATTGGGTAGAAAGGCGAGCCTTCCTCACAAACAAGAACACCAAACAGAACAAACATCTCAGCACTGCTGGCAGTGCATGACTGAGTCTGGGTCACAAGAAGTATCGCTACAACCTCTCCACATTCAAATAGGTTTTTGGAGTTCAAATACAACAAAATAACACTGATAATCACTTCAACAACAGATGAAATGGCTTCACAAAAAATACTTCCTCCATCTTAACATTATGTAGACTTTAAAGAATAACGTCAAAGCAAAAGGTATTGTTTGTTTTCTGCTTAAGTTATGGATGGCTTGTTTAGTAGGGCTCACATCCTTGCAACTTTCAGTCTGTTGGCTATACTTAATCATATTCTTTGCAAACTGTTTTGTTTTACAGTGACCAAGAGCCCCCTTACTCCATGATCACATTGCATGAAATGGCAGAGACAGGTAAGCAAAAAATTTTCCTTTCCACAAAGATTATTTGCTGAGCATGAATTCATCAGGCAACAGTTTGCCTATGTAGCATTTAAATGAGAGCGCTTGAATCTTAGTTTATGAACTCAAAAAAGGTAAAAATCACTCATACATTAGTACTGAGACCAGTACAACTCCAGATTGTGGTCAGGTGCACCCTGTTTGCTTAAAAATCTGCTATGACTTGGCTAATAACATCGCTATAATGAAGCATTGAGAGAGCATTAGGCTATGGGAGAGCTTCGTAGTGGCAGAGACATCCAAGATGACTGGTCAGGACTGAGGGATAACTGCAGCAAAATTCAGGGTTCTTCCAATATACCTGTGATGCCCCGTATCCACCAGAGCAGTCAGAGAGTTTTGAGCCAGTTTTACAGCTTAAAAAATGACTCTCTGCCAAGAAAAGTAATTCAAGAGCAAAACCAACTCTGTGCTAGTCTAAAACCAAGGACCATTAACTATAACCAATAGCCCATAATAAATGTATTGATTTGGCTCTTTTAACTAAACAAGCCAGTTCTTTGATGATTTGCAAGTTTAACCAACTCTTGAATTAGAACTACACCAGCCTAAAAGAATCATCTAGTACATGCTGATAGAAAGTGGGTATACTGGTTTACCAATTACCATTTACCATTCACCATTCAGTATGACAGAGATCCGTAGCATAAAGCCAAGACAGTGGCTCAGCTAAAACCCAGACGGCAGCTCACAGATGCTTACCATGATCAAACTTGAGAGGAACTGCCTGGAAGAATTTGATCCATACTTTTCCGTGTTATTTTGCACACATGAGATAGTATATACTGTACAGAAGGGGTAGCTGTAAACTAACTTGTTGAGCCATGTTCTGTAAAAATAAATAGTTCTCAAACATATCATAATATAACATACAGTATTTTTAAATATCAAGAAAAAATGTAGTTTGTGCTGTAAGTTAATAAAATATATATTTACAGTTTTCTTTTATTGCTCACTAACTGACAGATCTCATCCTTTTTTTTTTTCAGTTCATAACTGCTCATTATGTTTTTGTGTGTATTTGGTTTGTTGTGTGTGAGAGTGCTTGTGTGTATGCTTATGTTGTAGCTTTTGACTTCTTGTTTGGCTTCTCTAGCATGCACATATGGTGTTTGATGCTCACATGATGTGGTGTTGTGTGGCTTGAAAACAGCCAAGATCCTGAATCCTGGAGGCAGCCAAGCAGCAAGTCAGTCAGTCAGTCAGTCAGTCAGCCAGCCAGCCAGCCATTCGCTTTCTTTTTGACATGTGTTGTGATGTTACATTATTCATAAGCCAGATGGCTTTCATAAGTGATAGAAATAGCAAGAGTGTGTTGTTTTTTTTCTCATGAGTCACCTAATGGACCGGAAATTGATGCATTTGTGCTGCACGTGATATTCGTAATCCAGGAGACTGCCTCACAAAGAGATTGCAGGAGAGCTCAATTACCTCGAGTTCTCTGGTTTCATACGGAGTAACGGTGGCAGTTCTTTTTAACGCTGAAAAAAATGGCAAATTTATTTACGCCGAGTTGTTTATAATTGTATTTGTTTGACTGGTCAGATTAATTACTAGAGTTGAACCTCAGATCATACCTTTCTTTTTTTCCCTCTTAGATGATGGCTGGCTAGAAGTCGTTCAGTCCCTGATTCGAGTGATCCCATTGGACGATCCGCTTGGCCCTGCAGTGATCACTCTTCTATTGGATGAGTGTCCACTGCCCACCAAGGTTAGTTTTGTGTGTGTGTGTAGTTATAGTTGTAGATGTACTTGTCTTTGCAACTTAGTGAGGACCAAAAAACATTTTCATCACAGAGAGGACATTTTTGAAAACTGAGGGCTCTGTTCTACTGTAGTCTTCAGTTTTTAGAGTGTTGTTTAAGTGTTATAACTAGTTTTTAAGGATATTGTTAGAATTGGTTTTAGTTAAGGGAAAGGATTGGGGTTTGGTATTCGGTCGGGATGCCTAGGGTAAGGGGCTAGGGATTGCATTATATCAGTCACTGTCCTCACAAAGATGCATATGTGTGTCTTTCTGTGTGTCCGCGTGTGCACGCACATACCAGACAAAGAGCAAGCTGAACTGCCAACTGAGCAAAGTGGACAACAAGGGGACAGTACTTTTATTTCGGTAGATTTTGAGTCACGTTCAGAGTCCTAGTGAATAGGCACGTCCAGACCTTTTTATTTTCCTGATAAGTCATGGAGTAACAAGAGAACCAGACACACCTGGCCATGCAACTGCTTGTCAGCCATTTGTTCCAGTATTTATGAGCCACCAGAAGTGTGTGTCTGCATTTGTGTGTGCGTGTCTGCTTGCATCTGCACGCACACTCAGCACTTTATTTTGCCTACACTTGACTTTGTAAGTACAGATGTCCCAAGCCAATTCTCAGGATCAATACCAGGGTGTATCCGGGTATCAGGGCACATTGTAACATATCAGTATCAGTCAAAATAAATCGGATCCTTTCTTTAATGAACTCAGTGTTTCGTCTCAGTCTGACAGTGCTGCTGCACTGCTCCCTCTCACAGACAGCTTCTGAGGTGCAGCATTCTGCACTGAAGAGTTTAGATGGTGAGGTTGGTCTGTAATACTGCTACACAAAATCAATGGAAGTGATTGAGTTATACTACCCTGAGTGCAGTTGTCTTTGAAACTAGTCTTGTCTGCTGTATGCTACCGATTTAGGGTTATTAAGGGCAAAAAGTTGTCGATATGATGAACCATTCAAAAAGACACATTCCAGTGTGTCCATTGACAGCACAAGGAAGAAAGATTTTAGAAGAAGTCCTCTCCACACCAATTAAACAATCTTTTGTCCATATTCAGACAGCACATAAATAAAGTATTAAGTTACAGCTGTTCAATGTGTAGGTATGTACATATTTAATGAAATTTTACCTGAGGTAAAATTGTGGGATCTGACTTGGTATTAGCAGATAACAAATGATAAAGGACACGGTTAGGGCCAAACTTTGATCTGGATATTCATGTTTATGTATGTTGACCTGTTTTTGCATTATCCATCATAAACTTATGGATTTTGATATTTTGTGAGACGAAATATTTCAAATTTCCGTTACCTCCAACAGTCTAATTGTTTGACAATAACTGTATGTGAAGGAGATCTTCATTAGAGTAATTAATCCATATTGTCTTTCTAGGATGCTTTACAGAAACTCTCTGACATGTTAAATCTGAGTTCGGCCGCAGCGCGACAAGATGCTCTGAATCCTGCAAAACACAGAAATACAACAGCTGTGCTGGGATGCTTGGCAGAGAAACTGGCTGGTAAGCTCTATTTGTTTTTGTTGTTGTTTTTTTAATAATCCCAGAATAAATATTTCTGCTATTTCTATTTCCTTCACTGCTTCTTTTGGCATGTTACTTACTGAAAATGTAGACACTTGCATACAATTAATAATTACAATGCTGTGTTGTTAAATCATATGCATCATGTATCTATATTGATCCTCATACCTTGACTTTGATACTGGAACCTGAGTGATACTTTTTTTAATATTAATTCTATAAAATCCTTCTACATTTACATTTAGTCATTTGGCAGGCGCTTTTATCCAAAGCGACTTACAGAGTAATTTGGTACATACACATACACAGTGGTGATGGCTGCCACACAGGGTGCTTATCTCAACTAGGTGTTTAGTGTCTTGCCCACGGACACTTCGACATGTAGCAAGCAGGGACTGGGGATCGAACCACGAACGATTGCCTTAGCAACTGAGCTACAGCCGCATAAAAAGCATTGTGCAAAAAAATCTTTCCTTTTAGCTTCTTGGCATTGGTACTGAAACCAAAATTTCTCCCTCATGAAGGAAGATTTACTGTAGGACTGTTGGATTAGACTGACGTAGAAGATAATTAGTTCATTTGTAGAACAGTAAACTCACATACTGTAGACTCAAAATCATTATAATATGAAAACTGTTTCTGAAATTAGTGGTTGAAATTTAAACATCACTCATTAAATCCTCTAACCTCCTTCCTGATGTGATTGACAGCTGAGCAGGTACAGAAGACTAAGCGACTATCTCTCAAAACACTCTCTTAGAGAGACCATCAGAACTTGCTCAGCTTTACAATATTATGTTGGGCTGAAGATTACAGTACATACATTATTTTTTCAATACTCGATGCGTAAAAGCAATTCGTTCAGCACCTTAAAAGTATAAAAAGTTTGATACCCAGCTCTACACGCTGAAAACATAGTATTGTTATGGTTTATGGGCAGCAGGTGTTTATGTAGCTCTGCAAGAGATTACTCTCAGATTTTACCTTGGTTATTCATGAAAACCTCTTAAGGTCAAAACGGTAGCTCTCCTTAAAAACTGAGAAAAATCCTTTGTCTTTTCGACATACTCTTAATACAACTCTTTACAATAAAAACAGTAATTCAAGTGAAAAAAGTTTATTTGTTGTTCATATGGACAATTACATTCTCCTGCAACATTAAATTAAAGGTAATGTTGTTATAAGTAGTTTGGTAAGTTTACATCTATTAGCGCAGTCTGTGTTAGCAATGATCAAAATAATTTTTCTAGATTAAATAAAAAGAAGAGATTCATGCAGTAAAAAATCTAAGCTGTTGTTTTATTAGCTTTTTCCTATTTACCCCCTTTCAGGACCAGCCAGTATTGGACTATTGAGCCCTGGAACACTTGAGTACCTCCTGGAGAGCCTGGTGAGCAAATATATAATATATACCATTCATATTTTGTACCATATCATTATACCATACATTGTCCATGGCAGTGTCTCTCTTATTATTTAAAAAATGTTTTACTTTTTATGCTTTTGCTATAAGTGCATTGTTGTTGTTTAATTGGTGTGATGAAATTTGTGGCTACTGGGTTGTTTATTTCTGTGGTGGTGTGTTTGTGCAGCGATATCAAATGAAGGTATGATGGAAAATCATTTGATAATGCCCATCACTAGGGATACCGGAGGTTAACAACCATTTGACTTTCTGATGATGTGGACGTACTGATTGTTAGGTGGAAACCAGTTTATGACTAAACCAACAATGCTCATCAGACTATAGACATACATGTCAGAGATTTGTTGCCGAGCTATTTGCAAATGATAGAGGAAGTTCTTTCTTCAGAATTAACTCCTCCTCAAACTCTTGAAGGTGTTAGCTTGTTCTTCCACCACGCTTGGTAAAATGCCCACGTTAACACATGATCGTTTAATTATATAGTCAATAGCACAAAATGACTCATGTGAATCATGGAGAATTTCTGATGATATTTATGATATCATTATGATATGGCACAGCCATAGTTTAGGAGCATCCACCACAAGATGTGCACTTTTGAAAAGCTACAAAAACAGTGGTAAAGTTCAGATCCTAAGTAAGTGTGGAGGAAAAAGTATTATTATAAGATGATAAAAGGCAGTGTTTAGTTAAATTCGGTTATCATTTAATGATTCTCAAACTGGTGGCCATGTCTTTTCTGTCAATCTTCTTTCAGAGCTCTGAAGCCCACCCTACTGTCATGCTGTTTGCTCTCATCGCTTTGGAAAAGTTCTCCCAGACCAGTACGTTTGCTCTTGATATCTTTTAGAATAAAAGTGAATGAGGATGCAGATGGAAATTCCTAAATTCAATAGAGATCAATACAAAAATGAGACTGAAAATTAATTTCCAAAGCACTAAAGTTGTTTTACATCTCTTCTGGTGTAACAAACTAGAGTTTACAGTGCCCTTAGGTACAGGTCTTTGTTGTGTTGTGGTGGTATTTATTGAGTTATTCCTCCTCTGCTTGCTTGTACCCTCAGGTGAGAACAAACTCACAGTGTCGGAGTCCTGTATAAGCAATCGACTTGCTGTCCTGGAGTCATGGACCGATCATCCTGACTATCTAAAGAGGCAGGTCGGATTCTGTTCACAGTGGAGCCTTGACAACCTGTGTAAGGAGCTAGTAGCTATGTTTTCATACTTTGTGTTTGTGTGGGATCACATGCTGGAGAGACAGGGCCTCCAATGCTGTCCTTAAGAACAATGTGAGAAAATTTCCTTTGTTGTCCCCTGTAGTCCTTAAGGAGGGTCGTCAGTTCACCTATGAGAAGGTCAACCTCACTAATATCAATGCCATGCTAAACAGCAATGATGTCAGCGAGTACCTCAAGATCTCCCCAACTGGACTGGAGGTTAGTCTGTGCGTCTGCTCCATGAAAAACCGGCACATTTATTAGGCTTCAGAGGAATCCACATGATCAATTGCTGAGTCTCACCTTTGCTAAATGATTGATGGCTTATTACTCAGTAGCCCAATAGAAATCTTTACATGTGTATACATAAAATCTGAATGAATGAAGAAAAATTTCTTCCACCTCTTCTTGCTTCACTTCTAAGGCCCGATGTGATGCCTCGTCCTTTGAGAGCGTCCGCTGTACATTCTGTGTGGATTCAGGTGTTTGGTACTATGAGGTGACGGTCATCACATCAGGTGTGATGCAAATTGGATGGGCCACCAAAGACAGCAAGTTTCTCAACCATGTAATCCCCTTCAATATCTTAACTGTTCAAACGTTTTCCATTTCTGTTTCTCTGCAAGGACGGAGTTAAGTGTTTTTTGTGTGTGTGTTACAGGAGGGTTATGGAATAGGAGATGATGAATACTCATGTGCGTATGATGGCTGCAGGCAGCTTATCTGGTACAACGCTCGCAGTAAACCTCATTCTCACCCCTGCTGGAAGGAGGGTATGCACCACAAACACACACAGGCACTACCTAGGGCTTTTCTAATGATTAAGCTCTTGGAAAGAATTGTCACTTCAAGCTGTACAAGAGACAGGACACCACGCTTTAAATGTCAAACTTGTTTGTTTAGAACTAGCTTCATTGTAGTTGGTGTCTCTGAAGTGTTTTTATGATTTTCGTGCCCACACTCTGCTGTCACTGCCAGCATTGAGGCCCTGATATACCTCCTACATGGAGTGATGATATTAAAAATAGCCCACCAAGACTTAATTCTGCTTTGTGTGTGCATGTGTGGCCTGTTTAGGAGATGCCATTGGCTTCCTGTTGGACCTTAGCAAGAAGCAGATGATCTTCTATCTGAACGGACATCAGCTGCCACCAGAGAAACAGGTCTTCTCATCAGCCACGTAAGTTTCAACAGCCAAATTTTTAGTTTCTGTCTTCTTTTTTTTTAGTTTCTCTTCAAGTTTTCTGCTTTTAGTGGCACTAACGTCCTTCCTCCCTTTTCTGCGTTTTTCACTCTTGTTTCTAAAGTTTTTGTCATCTACAATTAAACTCTTTCTCCCTTTTATTTCTTTATTTCAGTTCCGGTTTCTTTGCTGCAGCCAGCTTTATGTCATACCAACAGTGTGAGTTTAACTTTGGGGCCAAGCCTTTCCGTCACCCACCCTCTGTCAAGTTTAGCACCTTCAACGACTTTGCTTCACTGCTGCCCAGTGAAAAAATCATCCTACCCAGGTAAGAAATAAAACAGGAATCTTCTATGTTTTTTTTTTTTTTACAGTATCTTTAAAAATAGACACCACCTCAGAGTTTGGGAAGGCCGTATGTCATCTGTTGTCTTACCAAACTGTCCTCTGAATCATTTGTTTGCAGACAACATCCAAATGATGTAGGTAGGGAATGATACAAATATGAGTCATTGTTTGGGGTTGCTCCAGTGTACAGAGAGTCTTTTTACCACAGTTTGATTGTCGACTGCAATAAAACAACTCTTAACACCTTTTTAGAGCATTTAAATGTAGTAATACAACGCAGCATCATACCTTTTGTTATCACATCTATGTGAAGTTAAAATGATCAAAATTTTGTTGAGTTTTTGAACAGACTCTTAAGCAGTCCACTGTACTGACTCAAGCGGAAACATTTCAATAGCATTATCAACACCTCTCTGTTGCAAGGTCATCAAGAATTATACGTATAATCTTGACAAATGTAGGAGTTGTTTCAGCGTTGCACTTTTTGGTGCTTGAATCAGACAAAATAGGAAGTGAGAAAATGGTTCACATTTTGCATGTCTGCACCACCGAAGCACACAGTGCCAGTACTTCATGCTAATTTTCAGTTCTCAAGAGCGATTACGAGTCATATCTAGACTAGACTTAAATATGTGTCTGTTAATGCAAATAATAATGCTTTGGTTTTGTTTCACATGTGTGTTTTGAAGACACCGCCGTCTGGCCTTACTAAAGCAGGTTAGCATTCGAGATAACTGCTGCACATTGTGTTGTGATGTCATGGCTGACACTGAGCTGCGGCCGTGTGGACATGGGTATGTTTGCACCTGATTTTAAAATTGTTTAAATGTTATATTATGTAGACTACCTAAAATTACATTGTCCTTTTAAAATAATAATACATTTTCTGTTCAATGGTGGTTCATCATTAAAATCTTCACTCATGTTTTTCTACATTCTAGTGGTATGTGTATGGAGTGTGCCTTACAGTTAGAGACATGCCCCCTGTGCCGCCAGGACATCCAGACCCGAGTCAGACTCATTGCACACGTATCCTGACACACTTCCTGCCCCTGCTCCAGAAAGAAAAGACAAAAAAGCCCCACGGCCTCCTACTCTAATCCCCTCTCACCCAACAGGGCTGTGAGTCATGATGCTAGAACTGTGAGTTCTGGTCAGAGGAGACGATGGACACATGGAAAGAAGAAAGAGAGGAGATGAGAGGAGGGGAATCAAACTGCAGCTTGATCCCCATGAGCTTTCCCCTCATTTACCTACATCTCCTCTTCTTAGTCCTTCTGACAACTCACTGCAGATGCTGGGCCAAGGATCATCCTCTTTCTACAAACAATGTATTTTTCAGAGATGAAGAGATGCGAGGGACACAAATAGTTTGACCATATTACAGATAGAACCAACCCCTCATCTGCAGGCACCTGCACAGACTCAGCAGATGTCCTTTCAGATATGAGGAGCTCAGAGGCTACTACTATTTAATCCCATCACCGTCTTGCACATGTTGCAGATCTGAAAGGGCTGGGTATCAGAAGAAGAACACAGCCTGTAGTACAGTATTAAATCCAAGGTACAGATATTTTTGAGATGCATCTTACTGTCATGTTTTGGGTATAAATATGCGAATTTGTGTTGTTCTTGAGGTAGCATTTTGATTAATCTTTCTCAAGGTTGTACCAACATCTGTTCTTTGGTCAACTCAACTGTCTGTACTGATTGATTGCCCACTTGTAGCTATTGCAATCAGAAAAAGATGAGCCAGAGGTTTCTCTTGGTGTCTAAAAAGTTATTGTTCCTAGAGGTCAACGTTCTTATCAGTTTTCAAAATATGTTAAAGACCAGTTTGTCATACAGCAGAGCAAATTGATGACATAATTGTAGTTAAAAACCGCACACTTAATTTTGTGTTAGGTATAACTCATTTTGAAAATGGCTGATCCATCTTTTTTTGGGTTTATTGTCTTTTAAGGAAAGACAAAAACATCTTTTCAGTCATTTATGTAACACCCACAACAATTAAATGCACTAGGATTCAAATTTACACAAATTCATATGTGCATATATTTGAGGACCAACTGAGTGGAAAGTATAAAGTTAAATCTTACCACCACCTGCTAATTTTATCTTGCATTGGTTGATTGCTGCACATTAGAAACGTCTTAAATCTTTGTGATTACAAACACGTGTCTGTATTAAGACGACTGATTAAAACCATACGGTGTGATTTAATTTTATATTTTAAATGATGGTGATGAGAATGGAAGCTTGGCTGAAATTTTGTTGATTGACTGTGAAACAAATGTGAAATGTTTATGGGAAATGTTTCCTCAATATAAGTTTACTTGATATACCAAGGTCATTGTTAAGATAACTCCATTTTGAGTCTGATTCGGCAGTGAAATACTTGGCAAGATTTAAGACCTACAGCACAGTCACATTAAATAAACTATGTGGGCTTCAGTACAGGAAAAAAAATGTATATTTATTTATAATTTGCTACAAACCACAACACTCTTGGTGAGATTTCTTGCATAGAGAATTATTCTTCCACCTAAAGAACTGGACTTCTTTAAAAGAAAGCTTTTTTAGACCTGAAGCACTTTTCCAGATGAGTGCTTCAGACTGGGACACATGCTTTTATTCTTGTGCATCATTTAAAAGCACATTTCACTTGCACTCATTTTCACTTTATCCCCCTCTCTTTTGGGCCTTGTGTTTTCCATTTTCTGTCCACTGTTTACTTGAAACATCTTTAAGTTGACTGAAAAAAAGGAAACAGTTGACGCAATGAACATGAGAGATGTGCAATTTACATTTAGAAAACTGCAAAATTTTTAATTTATTTCGGTCATGTTGTTCCTATTACACCAAATTGCATGACCAAAATCTATAAAATCACTCAAACTATATTGGAATGATCTGTAAAAGATAACACGCATCTCTCAGTATGTTGAAAGACTGGTCTAGTCACTGTTTGATACTTGTATTTCCTGGAGCACCTTAGACAGGTTGGTGGGAGAACAGTTGTCTCAGTCTACAGCTGGAGCTGATGTCGGGATTGTAAGAAAAAGATGTGAGTTGTATTTAAAACTCTTCTAAAGGAATTTTTCCCCAGAGTTCCCTGCGATGTGATTTATTGGAAATCTGTTGTTGTGATATTTGTAATAAATGTATGGTCATGTGATGTTTTTTGGACGACTGAGTGGTACTTGTTTCTGTTTCACATCTCCTTTGCCTGAATGTAAGAGATGAGTTGTTCTTGTGATGAGACCATGATTGGTAATGATAATACATGATGATAATTCGTTCAGTGCTTTGTGTCTCTCAGTAAGTGGGATTTCAGATTAATAATAACAGGAGTAACAAAATAAAAGATTTAATATAAAAGTAGCTACCCAGAAAATTATTCAAATAACATAATCCAAACAAAGCTGGTAATATAAATGTTTTTTTTCTTCATTTAAGTGAAATCCAAGCTGAGAAAGCAAATGGGTTTTGTGACTTAGTTATTTCAAGTCAAGATACAATCAATAGTTGGTCTAAAAGTACTGCAACTCATTTACACAAAACACTCTAATAACAATGTTTTAAATATTATGGTAATTATGGGCCAGAGGTTACTGTTGAAAAAGGTGGACCAGGTGTTTTATTTATTCTACATCGTCCGCGTTCATTAGCTCATAATATTTGAGGAACTCGGGTAGGAACCAATGTGCGCGTGTTTGTTCTACCGGACGGCGCGCAAAGGCGCACTCAAATTCGCCGTTTCCTTGGAAACAGCAGGACGTTCACGTTAACATGGACATCCAGGAGCGCAGTAAGTGAAATGAATCAATTTCAACTCGCACGTCGTGTGGAGCGACGCTGTCAGCGGGGACGACAGACACGTGATGCAGCTGACGAGCGGTTTCTACCTTCCGTGTGTCGGATAAAACGCGCTAACCTCGGTGTTTTCGGAGCTGCTGCTCCGCTACGTTTGCGTTAACTCGCATTAATGTAGTTAACGGCTGTTGTCATTGTTGAGTAACGCTGGCTAACGTTAGCTGCCACGTTTTATAATTGCACAGAGTTTATTGTTGCCCACTATGAAACGTGACTAACGTTCAGCTTCCCATCGCTTTCCAGACTCACGGAGCTGTGGGGACAACATCGTAGAAATGGTGGATATGGACGAAGAAAACCTAGCTATTTCAAGGTTAGCTGGCAAGATGATTCTCTTTGTCCTGTGTTGATTCTGTGTGAACAGAGCAGTTCGTGTTTTAAACTTGTGCCCAGTTGCCATGTGTATTTAAGAAACATGGGATTATTATTTATTCTTTCTGGCTGGTAAACTTATAGTTTACAGGACAGCAGCACATCCACCTTCCTTGTGATTGTAACTGGCTTCTCAACTGCATTGGTTTATCTTTAAACTTGATCTCTGTTTCTTGTTGTTCTCCTTCCAGTTCCTCAGCTGCAGATGCCGCTTTTGATGCCGTAATAGGCTGTATAGAGGACATCATCATGGGTAAGACTGGAGATGAAGCTACTCTTGTTTTTGTTCAATGTTTCACAAACTTTATGCCTGTATACAACAAACACGCAACAGCACTCGGAAAAAGGACAAAGCCACTGGAAAGCTCTGAATGTTAGAAAATCGGCTGCTTTGAAAAGGAAGATCACTGGTTTTGACTAAGTAAAGAAATCAGGATTTAGGTTCCTAAAGGACGGGTTCACACATTTTTGTGTGAGTTGAAAGAAGAGACCACGTGAACACTGAAACAGGATTTACTTGCTGTAACTATTCATCCTGTTAATACAGATATTTTTGGAGGGATGCTTCAGTACTATAGGTAATAAGGGCTAAAATCCCCAGTCCTCCATGTCTGGAAAAAGACTTTAAACTCTCTCTGGAGGGGGACAGAATTGACCCTTTTTCAACCTTGCAGTTGTAGTACAAGATTCCCTCTTTCTGTGTTCACTTTAGGTAAATATTTGACGACATATTGGCCTGTAAAAGACAATAAAATGTTGAGTGTTTCACACATTAATGGTAAAGATATGTGATGCTCGACAAGTCAATTGTTTTTCTTTATTTTAGAGGAAGAGTTCCAGCAGCTTCAGCAGAGCTTCCTAGAGAAACATTACCTGGAGTTTGAAGATTCTGATGAGAATAAGCTTAGCTACACACCCATCTTCAATGAATATGTGAGTTGTTGGGAAAGTCACTGTATAGAATGTGACGTAACAATTGTCTGATCACCCGTCACTGTTATTTTGTAATAGTTGGGTAGATAAACTAGGACCAAAGTGAAATTAGCCCATGTGTGTTGTGTAGGTTGACCTCTTGGAGAAACACCTGGAGCAGCAGCTGTTGGAGAGGATCTCTAACTTCAACATGAATACTTTCATAGAGCTTCTCATGTAAGATGTGACATCCACTCTTTTCCGATACAAACTCTTTACTTAAATTTAGTTATTGAATGCAACCAGTTGGCTCGGACATTTGGTTGTTGCAAATGTGGCTCACAAGCAGAAATGTTTTAAAGCAGGCCTCTAGGTGGCACATAAGTACACTGAATATGTGATGAGACTCTTGATGTTTGTCCTTCTCTGCAGGCAACACAAAGAGGAGGTTCCAGGTGACATCTTTGACATGCTGTTGACGTTCACTGATTTTATGGCCTTTAAGGAGATGTTTCTGGAATACAGAGCTGTGAGTTGTCTAGATGCTTGGAAATCTTTAAAACTCGCTTCATCGATTCTCACAACACAGTATAGAGAAGCACAGTTATGACTTGTGTTTCATGTAATCTAATCGAACTTTGCTAGGTAACCAGCTGGCAAAGAAAATGTTGGGTGATGTTTTATTTAATGTTTTAGAATCATAACTTATACAGTTGTGACACTGGCTTACACTGCCTCCTGTCATAAATAATACAGATATGGTCACTGCATTTTAGCACTTAATAAAAGGTGGTAAATATAAACCTAAAGTTAGTCCAAAGTCCACATGCACATGCGTGAAGTTCTCTATTTTCATGCCAGCTGTATAAATCTGTCTTTCTAGGAAAAAGAGGGCAGAGGTCTGGACCTCAGCGAGGGGCTGATTGTCACGTCTCTGATCCCTGCGGGCTCCAAACACAGTGGCTCCATTGAATCCCAGTGACACTCACACACTGAAATTGACTCCATAGTTTCATGTACAGTTTTGTCCCTGGGCCTTCAGGAAGATGTTAGGTTGTGGTCAGTGAAGTTGTGAGCTACAGACCGCACAAGTGAACCCTGATGGTAAATTGGTATGTGCATACCTCTGTGTTTTTGTGGTGGACCAGCTGGCGTTCAGTTCAGTTCATCTCAATCTTTATTTATAAAGCGCTTTAATAGCGCTGACCACAGTCCTTTAAGAAGAATAAACAAATGGAATCCTAAGCAAGCGATTACAAAAAATCTAAATGAATAAACTTTTTATCGAGGGGAAAAAAACTATAATAAAATGATGTAAAACAATGTGATTAAAATAATTTCTAAAATGGAAGTGCAAATAAAAAAATTAAAATTTTTTTAAAAATATAAAAGACTATCACCTCACTACTGAGAATCAAAAGCCAGTTTGAACAGATGCATCAATGTCTGTTTTAGAGCCGTACTGTGGGAAGACAGCGCTGGTGGAAGCTTTGACTTCTTTCCACTCCACAAACACATAATGTTTACTTGAAATAACCAAATCTCTTCAACTGAAATTTGCAGATGAATGAGGCCTGGTGATAGTAAAAGACTTTTCAGGTCATTCCAGTGATTCTTATGTAAAAGGCATCAACACATTTCTTAGTGGGTAGGGGACATCATTTGGTATGACTGGATGTTTGTTTCATGTGTTTTACACAAGAAAGATACTAATATGTGTTTGAAGAAGTTTTAAATTATTTCATCCGTTTGAAAATGTGTTGTATTGGGTTTTGCACCTGTGAATGTGATTCTGTTATTGTACAAAAAGACTGTTTTTACAATTAGAAACCTCTATATTATAGTTTTAAATACGTTGTTAAAGTTTTTTACTTGTCTTCATGTCAAAATACTGTTAAAATCACGTTTGTTAGTAAAAAAATATTTTCAAATAAATGGATAAAGGCCGTCTTTGGAAATCAACAAGTGCTTTATTTGAACAAGTGCATGTTTGAGTACCAGCACTTACCACATTTCGATAACGTTAAAAACATTACTAAACACAATATAGTTTATAAAGGCACATACAGTACAACAGGAGTTCAGCAGTGTTGCATGTAGAGTGACAAAATATGTTTCACACTTAAAAAAAGCTCAGGAAGTCACTAGTGGAACAATATTTGAATCATTAGTCATTAATGTTCTGCAAAAACACAGCATCTTCAGAATATAAACTCAATTAATACCTCATGATTCATTATATTTCTATGACATGACGTGGCCATCATCTGACTTGTCTGCAGAGGAAATCAAAACCAGATCTCTGCAGGACACAGATATTCGTCACATCCTTCACTGCTACATCAGTATTTGAGAGCACAATCATCCTCAGTAAACAAGTGACAACTTTAACAATGAAGTTCTCAGTTATTAGGTTTCTTTGTGCTTCCCCTTAATGGACATCAGGCTAGAATACGCTACGCAGGAGTGACTACAAGGGGAGCTCCAATTTCTGCCTGTCAAGTTCTTGTAACAAGGTTTCAGATTAACGCCGTCAAAAAAATGGAAAGATTTTACTCTTTATGGTGTAAATCTGTTCTTTACATCACTGACTGACTAAACAGACATGTTTTAATGGCTGTGATAGGAAATACAATTAGTTTGTAATACAAAAGTATTTGTCCCCAGGCATTTAATTTCATCCACAACCACCGGCTTCAAATTCAAATGTTTAAAATCTGTTTTACAGTAGTTTAACAGCTCAAGCCTCTTTGTGTTTCTGTTTTAGATAAATAAGGCTCAGGGTCTTTGTATGTATGTTTAACGTTCCTGGATGTGAGGTAATTTTACAAAACTAAAGCAGTCATATTTGATCACATTTTCTGGTATTATGGGCTGTACAGGTAGAAAGGTTCTTCACAATATGAATTCATAACTGCATTTTCCAGTTGTTCCATTGTTGTTTGTTTGTGTGTTTGTTATTAGATGTTTTGCTCCATTGATGCCACCTTACTGTAAAAGAACCGTTTGGCATTTTGGGAAATGTGTGTATTTGCCTTTTTGTCGATAGATTGAAACATCTACACGTTCTCATACGGTATCTGTGTGAAGCTACAGCTCCTAACCCGGTTTGTCTAATCATGAGAAATCTGCCATTATTAATGTTATTTAAAAGGTACAAACTTCCAAGGAATGTTTTTTTATTGTCACTATAGCTGACTGCTGTCAGGAACGATATATGAAAATAGTTTTAATTTATCTAACGTTTGGCAAAAACAGAAAAACGCGGGGAATTTAACATGTCAGACTATTGCAGTCTTATGTCTACAATCTTTAAATGTACAGTGTGCAGGAGTTAGTAACTATATGATGCTCTTTGTGTAATGTGCAAATGGCACACGTTAAGTACCACCTTTGACTGTATTCACAATACTATTACTGAATGCATTTATTTTTAGATTGATGAATGTCTGGTCTCTTTGCAACCAGCGCAGTCCTTCAAAGAAAAATCTTGTTGATGTCGTGTTGATTTATTCTGTCAATATATCACCACATGTTGTGATAATCCGGTGCTGAAAAGTCACGCGTGGATATGTTCTTTGTCATGGGATTTGGGCAGGATCAGGATTTTGGGTAATAATAACACTCAGCAATCCAGAGAAATGTTGAGAGACAGAAAATATGAGTCTTTTCACAGGAGCAGCGTCACAGGTTTAAGTCCTAGGTGGGCACTGTGGTGGTGGCAGCGTTTCCTCCATCGCCCTTCCAGTCCAAATAGGAGAAGAAAGCGCTGGCACCGTATGCCAAGGTCACTACAGCCCCGAAGAACTGGACAGACACAGACATGATCAGGAAGTGAGAAGGGGAGAGGTCAGACAATCGCACCTTGTCAGTAATTTCAGGAAACATGGACAAACAACGTGTAAAGGCCAGAAATGTCAACCTTGGTTCTTCTTATCCGAAATATATTAAAGAGAGTCAATGATTGCATTACAGTGTGAGACTGTTTCATTTTAACTGGTTTGCTTCTCAACATGTTCATCGTAGAACAAAGTTCTTTGTTACAGTTGCTCAGAATTTCACCAAAGCTGCACTAATGATTCATGGAATTCCTTTAATCTACAGCTGAACAAAAGTCTACATACACTCATCATGGGCGTGACTGTCATGGAAAAACTATTGGTTTAAATGGTTTCTTTAACCTGTGGCAGAATGACTGTACAACACACATCTTTAAAAAAAACCCTCATAGGAATAATTCACTGTAAAGTCCAGTGTCGTTATGACAGTTGTGTTCATCATGACTATGTAAACCTGGGGCTTTTGTCTTTTTAAATGAATTTTTCATGTCATCTTCTAGCTCGAACTAGATAAAACTGGGAATTTATTCGATTCAAAGGCTCAGACAAAAAAAATGCCCACAAAGGTAAATTCTCGTACCCTTATGTCGTCTTTCACTTGGGCAAGTCAGCAAATCAGCTTTTTATCATTGCTAAGGTGTGACACACAGCGAGAGAGAGAGTTTCGAGCTTTCTGAGTGCGCTGGCGAACAATTATCCACAGTGTGCGTCAATGTGCCTCAGAGGCAATAAAATGCAGTAGGTAAACTCGTCTTTTGAATTTCTAATTGAACTTTGACCCTTGGAAAGAGCAGAGGGGCGGATCAAGTGGTAGGACAAACACTTTACACATGACATGCTTTCCAGCTCGGTGAGTCTCACCCTGTGTCTCACTCAGCCTCTCCTCCTAAGGTTTCAGGTGTGTGTGTGTCATTGTCAAACACTGTTATGAACGCATGCAATTAGAAATACACGTAGGAAAACCTCGATGGCAGCGAGGGAGAAAGAGGGAGTGGAGATGTGTAAAGTTCACCCAGTGTTAAACATTAGAAGACTGAATGAATGAACCTTTCCCAGTCCTACACCCTACAAACAGGTCATATCAGACATGTCAGGATGTGAGCTTGGAGCATTGTGTCCATATCTAATCAGGTCTTTACGTGTGTGAGTCAGTGGGAGCGGTGTCAGGCAACTTACAGCTGCGGCCGCCATGTATCCGTAGTATATGGTGAATCTGAAAGGATCGACAGATGCTGCGTTGGCCAGGAAGGCGGTCAGGTAGAGGACCGTGGCTATGCCTTGGTACAGCATCACCTAGCACAAGACAAGAAACACGAGGCGCCTTTTCTCAGGGCGTTTCCTTTGTGTTGTCATGGCAACTTGAGGATTGTTCCCAAGAATTTAGTTACACTCTCACTCTCATTCATCCTTTCATCCTTGCCAGTTTTTCTAAATCGTGCCTCCTGATTTCCTTGTTCTGCTACGTCTCTCCTTGAACCTTAAGGCACCTGTAATCTACTCTGTGTTCAGACTGAAATAACTAGTAATTTAGGGAACACAGACTATTTTTAGGTTAATGACATTCATGCAGGAAAGCATTTCCCAGGACTCTTGAACTTTTCACCCGCTCTCCCTACCGTCAGAGGCCAGGGGACAGCGGTGAGTTTTCGCTGGGAGCCGAAAAGGATCATGAAGAAAAGGATGGTGGTGAGGATCCACAGTGTGACGGCCACAAACATCACCCAGCCGTATGCTGGCACGAGCTCGTAGCGGGCGCTGGCTATCAGAGCCCAGTGAAGGAGCCCCAGAATCTAGACACGGGACAGAGAGAGAGAAAAGAGAAAGTCTCAGTCTTTTTCTTTACTTACAACTACTGAGCTCTTACCTGTAACATCCCCCCTAAGCTTGGGTTGTAACAAACACACTATTCCAACCATGTTACACTGTGACGCACTGACACATTGACACTGGCTGATTAGCAGTAAACACAAAAGTGCAATGTGTTAGTTTTGCAGGTTTTCCGAATGATTAAAGCTCTTTCTATTAGAATTCTGTGTGAACGTTATATGAATATGATACAGTCGTTGTTGGAAAAACTTTGTCTGGAACAGAGGTCAACATTGCCATTTGAGCCATGCTGCTGACGTGGTCCCAAATGTGGACGTGTCCTTTGAGCAAAGGCCTAAATTCCATAAACTATGTTCCAGGTAAAACTTGGAGAGTAAAGCCTCTAGTTGTCTCTGTGTCTCTTGCTGCTTCTTTCTCATGAGGCATGAAATGCCAGTCAGTCCATTATGTATGCCAAGATCATGTTTCAGTTTTTACACACCTGATACACAAACACTTTGGGCACAAGTGAACTTTGCAAAGCAAACATCTTAACAAAGACCTCTGCTCAGAACTAGATCAACAGCAGATATCCTGAGTCTCCTTATTGAAGCAGCAGCATAACATGTTTCTGAGTCAAGCTCGTTGTTTCCGTACGGTTAATATTATAACACAGGAAAGGATGCCACACAATTAGAGTTGAATGCCAAACTTGTGCGATAAGAAGTTCATAACCTTTTCACAGCCCATTTTTCATGTTAAGCAGATGTGTTCAATGATGCAGTTTGTGCCATTCGATAACTCACATGAAGAGGTGGAAGTTTAAAAGAGGAAACCAACTGTTCTATAAATGAAAGGCAATAACGACCGAATGCAGTTCTTCAGAGAAAATTAAGCATACAAAAATGTTGGCATATTGTTTATTTTTTTTACTTTATGCTGTCCCTCAGATGTGAAAAGGCAACAGGTTTATCAAGTTTCACTAAACTGAATTTCAAAGTAGGAACATCACTGTTTTGAAATATTCTTCTCACTCACTTTGCGCTTTGTAAAGTTTGACACATCATCAAGGTAAAACAAACCCAGTCAGTCAAATTCATTTTAATCTAAAAAGAATCAGGATTAGAATGTTAATGGAGAGACTTTATGGTCTCCAACCTTAATTTATGCAAGTCACATTCACTGAGCATGAATAATATTTCTATTGGTCACACTTTCACACAGCAGTGCATACACTAGGTGCCTCGCTGAAGGACACGCCATAGTCTGTTCGGGATCCTTACGGCGAAAGATGCCATGATCTCTCACAGGTGGTTTGGGGAATCACATTCTCATGGCTTTGGTCTGTCCTGATATTTAGTCACAGCACAGCCAATTCAAAGAGGTCAGCACGAACTATAATCATCAAACGTCTGAGTGTGTATTTAAAGCCACTTACACGATCTAACGTTTCAATAGTTTTACCATTAAGAAGCTCAACCGAAACATGGAGCACCAAACAGCAGACTCGCACACACCGATCAGCTACAACAGTCGCTCTGGTGTGATGATGTCTGCAGCTGCACGGGCCCATACACAGCAGAACGTGACACACTGCAAAATCACAGTTTAAAATCACAGGTATTGGCCTAAAACGTTCTCCAAAAATAGTGTATTTTAAACACTACTGATTATCAAAACATTTACAGTAGTTCAAAAAATAATAAGGTTCAAAGGTCAATGTTGGTAAGAGTGAGGCTGATTTTAAGCCCTTTATCTGCCAACAGGTGGTTAATCCATAATGATAGATAAACCTTTCATTAGTTCATAATATTTTTCTATTAAAACCATCCGGTAGTATTAATGTTTTGGCTGATTGGTCTACGTACACTTAAGATGATGCTTCACTCTTGTGTTTACCAAACAATAACCAATGTGGGTTCAGAATAGCATGTCTTATGTTGAGGTTTGTGGGTTTTCTTCGATGACTAAATATTCTGTTTGTCACTACTGTAAAAAAAAAGTTATTTACCTTTGAACGACATATAGCTATTTACTTATCACAAGGCCGCTTGTCAGTGCAGCGTGACAATAAGTCAGCTCACATTAGCCAGATAAGAAACCCACGGCAGCCCAGCCCGAACATTCCCTTTCCACGTCACACATCTTGAACTTTACATTATCCAATGTTCAGATTTATGAAGTTTGTCTGTGAAGTTAGATGAATATTCCGGCTCATTCAAAGCGGAGCCTGTTTACACCTTGAGGACCCCACCTGTACCACCTGTACCTGTCGCATGCCAGAGAAAAGGTAAATCAAGCCGAATAAAGTTTATCATCAATCTCACATTTCTCCTTATTCTCACTTCAGCAGGTACCTGCCACACGACAAGCACTTTTGAACCTTTAATGACTATGACTCTTACCCGACTACTTTTACAACTACAACACATTAAGCACCCATAAAACTTGCAGCTCATAAAGCGAGGAAAAGTGGCAAATGTTTAACTCTCAGGATTTGTAAAGAATGAACAGAGTCAGGACAGGACGGGGCCTCTAGGGAACAAAGATCTCGTGCAGTTGTCACTCATCCAGCTAGTCACATGTTCTCCGTGTGGACAGAGCCTAGTGCAAATACATGCCATGAGATCACTGTGTTTCCTTCTGGAGGCCGTTTAACCCTGACGCCCCGGAGCCCGTCAGACTCCATCTCAAACGTGCACATAAATACAAATGCTTATCAATTTTATTTTCAGCTCCGAGCTCTGTGCCAGCGCCTGACATGAACACACAGGACGCTGTGTGCACACCGAGAGTGGCATTTACCGCACGGTGCACAAAAAGAAAGCTTGCTGACATGTATTCAAATTGATGGTTTCAGATTAGAAGGGCAGATATACAAATCACTTTATCTAGTTCTGCTTTGATGTCGATTCCATTGTGACAAGGCCGTCACACTGTGTGGTTTGCCTCTAACACCCTCAGTGACAAATGTAACCGGATCTGTGTTTAGCAAATTTGTCTATACCAACCCTGGATTATTCACACCACATGCTGTAACACTACTGCAGTACAGACTGGTCTTTCGCTGCTGCAGAGAGCTTTAGCATTGGATCACATGCGCTTTCATAAAGAACATGATCACTGTTGTATATTTGGATGTAAATATATTATCTGATGTTCTTTGCGTAACAGCAAAGAATGTTACATACTATTTCAACCACCATGAGGATGGCTGGGATGCTTCGGATAAAGGACATGTCCATCTGGATGGTGACGCTGGCAGCCAGCCCTCGAAGACTATTCCCCCCCTGCTGAGAGCTCTGGGACTGGGGGGAGCTGGTCTCTGTGGTGACTTTGGACGGGAAGTCTGCCATGATCACGCAGCTTATCTGAAGAAAGGTGTTTTTCACTGCTCAGAGAAGACCTGGATTCATCAGTGAACCACATCCAACGGTGGCAGCAGCAAAAAGTCAATTAAACTCCAGTTATGTCCACAACACAAACAGATCAAAAAGTCTTGCTTGGTTAAAAACAAAAAAAAACAAAGAGGTGAAGAGGAGTTCTCCAGTGAAACTTCCAAATTCAGAAACTCAGTAAATATTCAGGAGTCATTCTATCCACCTACACTGGCAGGTGTTTAATGGTGGTAGTTTGTCAGGCTGTATCCACCTTGTTCTCTTGTGTGTCTCTCTCCCTGCCTGTCTCTCTCTCTCTTTCTCTTTCACACAAACACACACACACACCCATGCGAGTCTTTCGTCATCCTCTCTCGGTGCTTCGGTCTCTCCCAGGCACCACCCATGAGGCTCTCACAGACCTCTCACCTGAGTAACTCATTAACATGTTGGAAACTGGGAGAAGGGAAAGGATGAGGGACACAGATCGTTTGGTGACACCCTGTCTGTGTGCGCTGCTCTCTGTGGCTGGAAGCCTTAAAGCTTTACTGTCGCTGCTGGTTCATCTAATTAAAAAGCACAAAAATGAATGAGAAAAGGATCAAAACGTTCTGAAGAGACATAATGAAACAACAAATATCTCAAGTTTAGAACTTATAGAAAACATCGGTTGTGCAAAGCATTGAAGTATATTTTACATGTGATCTGTACTTGCACTGCACTGTATGTATAAAAATATTACATGTTAAATGTCGTGCTGCCTATGATTATGAATCATACAAGTCCTGCCTACGTGTTAATGTGATGTACACGCCCTGTGGTGCACTAATAATTCTGAAACAATAACAACTATATAACAATTATAACAGGGGCCTTTATTATTTGAGCACACTTTGCTAATAGCACTTGTTTATTCTGTATAAGTGCTATATTTTCTCTAACTTTACTTGAAGTCTGGTATGACATCATAATTTTAGTCAAACATTCTTATGACACAACTTATGACAGAAACAAAACAACCAGAATAATGGTGTATTAATAATCATGTGCTGTTTCTATTTCAAGCTTCTTCGTTTTTTTCTGGTTGAGGCGCTGTAGCACGTCCCCAGTGGTGATGTCCTGTGTGAAATGATAAGATGTTTCTTCCATGATGTATCATTTGTTTCATGTAAGAAAATATTATTATTGTCAGAAAGGGGAAAGAAATTCTAAAATCCTTCTTTATGTAATAGATTTAATCTCCCTTTGCAATGGTGTCGTTACTATAACAAGGCAAGACAGTTCCATTAAAGATTTCTATGAGAGTTTTAGTTGTTCTTGAATCTGATGATTCCAAGTCTGATGGTAAATGTACTTTTTACTGTTTGTGATACTAAGAAAACCTGTTTCATGCCCTTTTTTCAAATGGCAATAGATGAACCAAGAGAATCACAACAACCTGCAATTTGCGGGAAGTATTCTTGGTGTTGTACCATTATGGAAAATGTACAATCAGGTTGTTTCATTTCAACAATTCCGCTTGGGTTTTTATTTGCAGAAGCACAAATGTAAACAAACTACGCTATTGTGCATTGATGATGATAATCATTGTCACTACATCCAATCAGTATTTCACTGTTATGTGACAAAAGGGTTTTTGAAATTGCGACCAGGAGTTTGAGTTTGTAACAGGAAAGTTGCTTCCCTGAACATCAGCCCTTGTAGTCGGTCTTGCATTGTATAATAGTTACCATGTCTGTCCTTTAAACTGAATTTATTAACTTTCATATTATGGTATCTATGAATTTTCCAATTTAACATTGAACGTGGGTCTCTTTCTACCTCTGCTGGTACAACTAAGTACTTACATTTCAAAATGGTTCCTCAAGCTGTTTTTCTAAACACAATATTCACATCACTCACAAAGTTAAAAATATCCTTCAGCTTTACTTTACCCGATTTATCGGACATGAGCTTGTCGTCTGTCCCTGTAGGTTGAAAATGATCATCATTTAGTATGACAGTGATCGTAATGAACTCATGTAATGGGATAAAGTTACAATAAGTGATGAAAGAAAGTCACAGGACAGTTTTTAATCTTAACATCTTTCATAAGGAGGAATTTTGTCACATATGTATTAACTGTAAAGTTTGGTGCCAGTGATCACAGTTTGAGCGACATCTATACGTCTGCAGTGGAGAAGGGAGATGGTGGCTGAGGAGAAGCTGGCTGCCAGGGAGGACAAATGGAGACTTGGACCAGAGCTGACTGGATGGGATTTTAGGTGCCTTTCATTTCATCTTACCTAAAGGCAGATGGAAAGATAAAAGACATTGCAGGTAAAAAAAAACAACTACTCATGACAATGAGGCAACAGTGGAGGAAAAACAGAATAAACCTCAGGTGGACAATGCGTCAGGCATTATTTTGTCTTAAATTTAGACAATAGCGCAAGTTTCTGGTGAAGAGTAAAGAAGGTGGAAATCTCCCTCCAGCTGTAAATCTGTACGTGAAGAGAAAAGTGCACGTTGCTGCCAAAGGAAGAAAGTGGAACTTTGTCCCTCCACCTTTCGGCAGCACTCTGCACCACTGTTAGGATAGAGCTGCTCCCAGAACCTTCAGCTGAATGCAGCCAAGCAAGCTGCTGGCAGAGGTAGTAGTTGAAGGAGCCAGTTCACAGCTGTCTGCTACAACCTGCAGGCGGAGGAAGCTGCAGGTGTTTGGCAGAGACACTCGCAGCTTCCTCCACCTGGACGATAATTCTGCATCTTTCTAACAGAATCTGCAGATGGAGGCCACACAGAGGATGTTGAGTTCTTTTGGTTGCTTGACTGTGAATCAATCCCGTTGATCTAGGACTGAGCCCATCTGACAACGGGCTGGAAACCACGAGGGCCCCACTCGATTCAGGGGCGCCAGTTTGGTCAGTGATAATGGGTGAATCCATCCACCTCCGAGGGTGGAACATTCCAATTATAGAGGGAAAATCAATGAGTACAGTGGGCAGTGTATTATGCATTCATGTGTTGTAGTGTCTGCATGTATGAACGTGTATCTGTATTTTTTTTTGTTAAATTATAGGAGAACGTTGCATTTGTTTCCCATCAAGTTTAACAAAAATGCTGACAGCCAAGTCACAGTCTGGCTCAGGCATCAATATTAATAATACCATGTCAGACTAAAGGGATATTTGTTAAAAAACAATCTTTATTAAAAGCACTCTACATGTTTCATGTTAGCTTGAACAAAATTATAAAAATGTATAAATATTATTGTGAAATAATTTGAAATGAATTTCTTAGAATCATATTTGAATCAAATGGGATTGGAAACAGTGCAAAAAATGGTAAAACAATAGATTTTCTGCGATCAGATACTTAATAACAAAACATAATAGTAGAATAATGTCCCCCAGAACCTCACGATGGCGTTCACCAAGTCATCCAATGAAAAACACACAAGAAATGAAATGCAGCTGAGGAGAGAGATCAGCAAGAAGCAAAAAAAAAAAAATCTATCTTCTGCCAAAAATAATACACTTCAAAGTTAGAAATGTTCAAAACTGAGACAAAGTAACTTTAAACTTTGTCATCCTGGAAAACACATGTCGTTTAAATAAAGTTATCTTACAGACAGAAGCGGCAGTTTGCAGTAATACTTTTCAGAATCATGACAGAAACTTACAGCCAACAGAAAGGCTGGAACATCCTGACAATTTAATGCATGAAATGAAAATTCACATTCTCTACAATCAGTCTACATTTTGGTGCAGTTTTCACTGTGAACGTCACATTGTTCAGTTTGTTTTCCTCAGGTCTCCCACATCCAGGACGCGCCACATTATCCCCGGAGCTGAAATTTGTCAATTCGGCTTAAAAGTTCTTAAAGCATTCCAGGTCGAATGGGGGTGTATCTCTTGCGTACAACCACAGTGGCGGCTCCCTTTACGTCCTTCAGCCTGTCAGAGTCAAAGTCCACCAGGAGCCTTCTCACCCCAGTCCTCATGGGGGAGAAGGAGACCTTCACTGAGACCTTCTGGCCTGGAGAAATGTCACCACTGAAACCGAAAAGAAGAAAAGAGAGATCGATGAAAGCTCGAGTTTAAACCAACCACGACACCACCTACGTACGACAGACTGTGCACAGTGACACAAAGACTCTCTGTTGTGTGACGACTGCTTATTCACTACTTACTCAACATGGACCTCGGTGGCGGGCAGGAGGCCAGCCCCCTCCGCCGTGAACACGCCGCCCCTCAGGGGGACCGACAGAGGATTGGTAAAGGAGATGTAGGCTGTCGTTTGTTGCTGCAGCAAAGCCTTTCCGGGCACCTGGAGAAAGAGGATAGACACAGTGGCACAAATCTGAAAACACGAAATATCCCGATGCACCTGTCGAGGTCCCATTGAAGACACGACCGCTGAAATTATTATTGGCTGTCAGATTTAGAAATAGTTTGAGCCAAGGAAAAGTGTGGAGGGAGAGACTGAGAAAAGTTAGAGGTACGTTTACAGCCTCACTTCATCAGTCTGACAGCTACAGAGGCTTTGTGTCTGTTCCTCGGGTTTGGAACTTGTTTGGTGTCACGTATACTTGTGATTTTGTGGAACAAATGCCTAAATCTTGTTTTTTACAGTTACATCCTGGCCAGTATCCCAGAAAAATGTGTGGGATGTTTCTTATGCACTTTAGGTTCAGCTGTGCTCCTACCGTAGCTCAGCACACACCAGAGAGCTGTCCACTCACACACTTTTCATTCATTCATCTGCTTTTATTCAAACTGCCTAAACCATTTGTCCAAAGATGATCCAGCTGTGGCCTCTGGACGTGCGCACCCACCTGTACGAGGAGCTCAGGTGTGCTCAGCGGAATGTTGGCTATGGTCATGATGGGTTCATTCTCCCCAGGAGCCTCTAAGAACGCCTTCACATGGATCAGATGGTGCTCAGAGACGCACCTGACGTAGTCGTCATAGTGCAGACGCAGCACCTCCCTGTGAGCTGAAGACACACAGACACGCACGTTGCAAAAACTACACAAGTGAGACACAGCAGCTGGGGTTATTGGATTTTCTACTAACTTTGGTGAGCTGGAACCGTAAGGCTGATCGTCTTCTTGTGGCATTCCCCACGGTGGACGGAACTGTAGGTTACACCCATGGCCACCATGGTCAGCTGAGCACTAGCGTCTTTATCACCTTCGTTGTTCACCTGCGGGTTCACAGATTCACTGTCATCGAACCCGTCCGTTTGTTGGCTCAGTCGCCCACATGAAGTCTACATACCTCAATAAACACGTCGAAGTCTGTCCCGAACACCGGCTTAGGGTGTTTTATTGACAGATGCAGTTTTCCCACTTCTGGAATCTCATCGGTGAACCGACGTCCTGCCTTCTCGTACACTTCTCTCTCCTTCAGGGATCCTGTGGGGAAGACAGTCCATGACAACTACCCCAACCATGAGTCTGACTACAGGCAGATATAGAGTAAGATGACAATGACATTAAGCCTGAAGGTTGTTTGTGTGATTTTACTCCCCTTTGTCATTGTAAATGATTATTGACTTTAGTCTGTCAGCTCCTCTGTGTGTGACCTGCAAACCAACCTTCAGGGTATTTGTAGTCTAAAGTGATGTCTTCTCTGTGGTCTCCATAAACACTTTTGGTGCTGATGTTCCTCCCCACGTTACTCTGGTCCACTTTGATCTGTCGCAGTGATGACAAACGTCATTATCATCTCTGAGGGCATCATCATTCAATTCCAGACTTTGATCAGTTTACAAAAATGTGAATCTAATTTAAAGCTGATCAATTTACCTCTGCTAACGTTTCATTTTGAAAATGGAAATCAGTTACCTTATTCCGTTGTCCGTCTCGTTGGACCCTCCAGTAGACAATGTCGGCATTCACCTCAGCGAAGACAAAGGGAGCGTCGTACTTAACACCCAGATTTCCCTCTTTAATGGCCCTCACTGGACACGGACCACAGCAATACTCACCTGAAAAGCAAAAAGGTGCCATACAGGAAATTAACCTTTTTAAACACTGATAGGTCATTTTGGTTTCAGACCAAACACCTTTGAAGCCAACGTTTTAACTTTTATTTAACAAAAAATGATAAATGTACCATCACTTAGTTCTTGCGGGGTGGGGTCCAAAACCTGCCAGCCATCATTTCCTTTGGGTAGATCTTGTCTCTTTATCCAGGACTCCACCCAACAGTGGAAGTTCCTAAAATCATGATTATACCGCGTTAGGTTATGTAATATGACTAATGAATCATCTTCCTCACAGTCAGCACGTGTTTTTAATATTCCTACCAGGTACTCTCGCTTTTGTTAAAGCTGTCAAAGTTTTCATCCAGCAGGACATCTATAACGAGGTTTCCATCACTGTCGTGGGCTGAGGAGAAGTTCGTGATGAGGCGTGTGGGGATTCCCAGACAGCGCAGCACTGCGAAACACACACCACAGTGTCACAACTTGTCCCGTTATTCTGGCTAAGGCGTCCATTAGCTGCAGGATCACTGGATCAAAACCCAAGTTCAAGGTACTGCAACATGCATGTTGCATTAAATAAAAGTTTCTGCCAAACTATTTAACGTTCCCACCTCCTTTGTTTTGTCATTTTAAAGTCTTGCAGTGAGCGAAACTTTAAATATATGTAAACATTAGTTCTTATAAAGTTAAGGAAATTCAGTTCTGGTGCTATTCAAAACTGTGCGGGTTCTGTACATACTGTCTGATCTCAGGGTGCCTAAAAAGAAATAAATAAAGGGGGAGATGAGAATAATTGTTACTGAACGCTGATATTAAATTAAATTAAAGATTTCAACAGTTTGGGAAACATGTCTTCATGTCGCACAGGAAGATGCTTTTCTACAGTTGGCCGGAGAGGGCTAGTTTAACTGCAACATGAAAGTTAATCTAGCTCAGCCTTTACACTCACTTTCTGATAATCAGAATCACATGAATTGTGCAGCATTAACATCTGTGAAAGCTCCACCTGTGCAGGCGACTCCAGCAAACACCCAGCACTGGCCCCATTTGACCGCCCTGGCCCCGGCCTCGCTCCACTTCCGGAGGATGGGCACGCTGCCGGTCCATCTGTTTGGTGCTACTCCACCAAAGTAGGGCTCGGACCAGCGACCAGTCAAGACGCCTCTGTCTCCTGCAGAGTTCACCTGGACGTATGGAGGGAGCAAGTTCAAAGCTGTAACTCACTGCGAGTTTAAATACGTTATGTATTTGTGTGACAGTACAAGATGTTTCATTTTCAGTAGGGGGGTCGTTCAGCAACACAAGTGCAGTGATATTTACATTTATCAAAGAGGCCGGGAAAAAAAACATCAGAGGCAACCTGAGAAAGGCCTCGCAATAGAAATATGCTTAAGAAAAGCTATCCTGAAAACAGAGGAGTCAAACTAAAACCAGCAAGGACAAGGAGACTAAACTGTAAAGTAAGAGAGTATATGAACATTTAACCAGAGGAGCTGGTGCATAAAGAAGACACACAAGATAATTATGCACTTTAAAAAACTGAAAACTATTTCAACCTTTGAATGAATATATGCTCTAATTTGGACATCACGGTTTCTGTTCAAATTAACCTCAAATGCTCAGTTCTTCAATCTGTCATAAAAAAATATGCTTTCACTGCCGGTACAGACATGTGACACGGTTACATAACAAACCACAACTGCCAGAGAAAAGTCTAAAATGACATTGCTACCATTGCAGTGATTATCCTGCTGATGTAGATGGGGTCAGATCTGTTCTCAGTGTCCCTCACTGAGTTCTTCAGGGCGTCATTGGAGTTGTCCAGGATTTCAAAGCAGATGTCCATCACATGGTCTTCAAACTGAGAGACAGAGACAAAAAAAAAACTTGGAGCTCATTTAAAAAAAACAGGAACAAGGAAAGAACGATGTGTTGCTGAGTCAGATGCTTCCGAGCATATTTATAAAACTGATCTTCCGACGTCAGTCTTTCATTGATTTGACTGTGTGCATGTGTCCACCACCGTCTGTCTGTCTGTGTGCCATCTTGTGCCTGCCTGTTTGTCCCCCTTTCTGCCTTCCCAGACGGCTGTGAAGGAACAAGCCCTTGTTTGTGTGGTTGGGTTACATTCTGACACCTCTGGTACACAAGTTTCCTCTGTCTGCTGTCTGTTACACTGCGGTGGCAATTCACACAGCTCACCCGCTGGATTGATGGACGTGCACGACTGAAACCACTCACTCACTGGATATTTGTGTGCTTTACCTGTCCATAATTCCAGGCCATGCTTCTGATGTCATCCCAGGTCCCCATGTAAATTACTCCGTGTTCATTCATAACATACTCCTGCAGCAGACGCTCATCGGGGAGGTACACTGCGTCATCTATGACACACAATTACACCCATAAACACCCTTGTGCCAGAAGAATGACAAAGATTAACATTTGCTGTTCATTAAGTATGGAACGGTTTATTTAAGGAAAAAGCTGATTCTGCACATTCGGGTTGATATGTGATGATTTGTCATGTCTTTAATGTTTATCATGCTGACAACACATTGTGTTTTTTTTTTACTTTTGTCTGCTGATAAATGTTTTTTACAAACGTTTAAAGCTGTGACACTGACCTGTGCTGCCCTGCTGATCTCTGATCTGTCTCTCTCTCTCCTCTGACCTGATTTTTCCTGTCTCTCCCTCCCTGATCGCCAACACGTTTCACCTGTACCTTTCCCTTTACATTGTCCAGCTCAACACTGTCCTTTGCCAGATCGTCTTCACCACCTTATGCCTCGAGTTACCGGTGATTTCTTGTTTGGAATTACCTGTTGATTTGTTACTTTGTGCCTGGACCAAACCATCTGCCTTTTCTACTCAATGCCGTTTTTGCCATCAATGAAATCCTGACTTCACCCTCCTGCCTGATACTCATAAGATATTTCAAAGAACTCGCTCGGAAATTGCAGCATTCTACCTTTGTTTAAATACTCTGTTTTTCTCTCTCTTACCTTTGCACCACGGGTTAAAAAGCAGGTGAAACTTGATGGTGTCAGTTTGCTCCACAATGTGTCCATCTGGTGACATCAGCAGCACAGCCAGGCCGTACTGGCCAATGACAGCATCCGCTGGACTGTGCAGAGTCAGCAGCATTTCATCCTGCACTTTCTGCTGGTTAAACCACCACTTGTCTCCAGACCCAGTCTCCTTCTGAACCTTGAACACCAACTCATTGCGCTTGCCTGAAACAAAGTTGACATAATTTTATTGTTGCTTTTCATTAATCATCTTACTGCTCATCAGAGTTGGTGTCACAACGGAATGAGCAGCTGTTCTCTATCCTCCGTCTCTTACAGTGAGTCTCAAGGAGCATGCCGGGAGGTTAGTGAAACAAGACGTCTTAGTGCACTTTGAATTAAATGGTGGATTCTTAACAAGAAAAATGCTGTTTAGTTTAGATATAAACAGTTTGACCTCTTCTTTTCTCCAGTTTTTCAAGACCTTTCTTTCTCAAGTGAAGTTTTAAAAATTAAAGTTAATGCACTAATTAAGGAGACTTTTGCAGACTCTTTGCCAGATGGGAGGTCATCTTCAAGCATTATTTTCAAAAAAGGGTGTAACTTTTACATTTTTTCATTGTCAATAAATCTGTGAAAAAGGGCAAAAGTGGGAATGAGCTGAGATCAGTAACACGTGTAATCTATGTAACAAAGTCTACATCCTTTTCATTCTTATAATTAAACAACAGTGCTGCACCGTGACATGCTGGTTTCCTGTACCACATGAACACAACCAAAGCAGTGATACTGGTTTAAAAGGTTTGTGTTGCTTGTGTAGCATATACGTGTAACACATATTACTACATACGGCATTAGTCCTCTAATGTTAAAAATGTTAATATTTATCTAAAGTTACAGAATGTGATGGTATTTTATTTGGAAGTAAACAGCACACTCCAATCTACAGGACTTACGACACACATTCAAGCTTTAGGTTTTATTATGTCTTAAAATTTGTGCGAAACGTAAATGAAAAATATTTTTTAAATACACGCTTTTTAATTAGAATTAGAACCTTTTTTGGCCATTTATGCCTTTTTTTTAAATAAAGAAATGACAGGGCATAAAAAAGGGGCAATGAGATGGATCCTCTCAAACCTACAGTAGGACATGGTGGTTACGATACATAGCAGCTGCAAAAGGAACGGGAATTGACTTCTAGGATTAACAGCCTGTCAAAACATGCTTTATATGGTATACTGCCTTAAAACCGCCTTAACATAAAAAATATATTTAAAGTATTACTATAATGCCAATTTGAGGCTGTATATGTTTCAATCTGAACATTAGTCTGGGTAAAGTTGCATCACAACACTATCAGGAAAGACAGTTTTTAGTGATCTCGGCAGATTTATTCATACAGTTTATGCTGAACTCACCAAGGTGTAGGACCAGCTCCAGGTGGTGTTTGGGGGGCAGAGAGTCAGAGCACTGCAGCGTTATGGAGAAGGGCTGACCTCTGCGGACAATCAAGCGCTCCCGATCAATCTCCCTGGTGTGGTGAACCAAGTTGTTCTCATGACTTCTCACGTCCACACCACTAAACACACCTGACAGGACCAACAGAGACGAAACGTTGTGACCGGACACAAAGCTGAATAGAGTCACTTGTCAGAATAAAGTTGGTTATGAAATTATGAGACTGATATTAGTCTGTACTGTGAACCTAAAGCTACAGGTACATCGTGTACAGTGATCCCCTGCAAACAAGTCAAACTTTATGACGGTAAAAAAAACAGAATGGATTGTATTCAGGTTTTTTTTTTTGAACACGTTGTTTGGCCAGCCGTGTCTGCCGGCCGACAGTAAAGGCTTGTAGAGAATTTACTGCAAGAATGAGGATGGGTCATATCTCAACCAAGTGTTAGGTCACACGTCAGCACATCAGCACATTTTTTTACGCACACTGTAATCTCCATGAAAGTTTGTAATGTGGACCACAGCAAAAGAGCCAAAGGAAAAGATGTTGATGTGCTGTGAGAATACAGGCACCGACAGATACAATCACTTACCACTGCTGTTGGCCATTGCAGATCTTCTTCCGGTCAAAGTCAGTTGAAATGTTGCTCAAAGTATCTTCAAATGTGTCCTGTCCTTGGTTTCATGCTCGGGGTCCATCACAGTCCTGTATTTATACGGCACACCGCTGGCCCTCCCACCTCTTCGACACACACTCACCCTAAAACACTCACTCACTCTTTTGACCTCTGACATCACTTACCAAAAACCTGGTCCTGGGTGTGTGCGTGTGAGGGAGGAGGGACACTGGTTGTGTGTATGTGCAGTGTGTGAGTGATAGTTTTAAGTGGATTCTAAACACAGCAGCAAAGACACTGGTATCTTTATTCCTGTCTGTGTTGAAGGGTGGATGTTAGAACATGCAAATATTTGAGAGTGGCCATGTTAAAGGCCATTACACTAGGTTACAGCCGGTGGATATGACTTAAATCCAGTGACATCTTCTTATGTCAGACTAAAATAAATATGCAATAGTGGGATTCTGTGTTCGGACATTACACAAGAGCCGTGTTTCTAATGAGAACAGTGAGTACACTCACTGTACTCAGTGGGAGGGGACAAGACAGCATACAGTACACATATGGATGTGTATAATTCTCTTCAACATATGAAAAAATAAAGAAATCCTTCTGAAGAAATAATTCTTCTTCTTAGATGTTTGGATGGGTTGTTTCTTTTTAATTATCGGCCAAATACCATTTCTGTCAGATTGGGAGAGCAGGTTCCCAGCTGTAAAACTGCAATCACATCAAGATTTGTTTTACGTTTTATAACGTTTGCCACAGGTCAGAAGCTGTCACAGATGAGTAAATTCCTACAGTTGAATTTAAAAAAACCCCTCCCATGATTATTCAGTAGAAATGTTCTTATATTTTGCAACAGTTTTTGCATACCTCATCTCAGATGAGGTCAAGTCAAGACCTTTGTCCACTGTGTGGCAGTTTCCATTCAGGAATTAAAGTCCTGTTCATTTATACTGTACATCGCCAAATTATAAACATTAGGCTTGGTTTTTATTACTTGGATGAAATGTTTTTCCAGTTAATGACACATGGACATGACCAAATGCTGATTTTCCTCCCTCGTGTCAGTTGCTTTCAAAGTCCTACTACCCATTTTGAAGGAATTGTTAATGGTCCGTTCATAGTTTTGTGTAATTTCCCGTGTAGGTTTGATGGTAGTGATGTTGTCCGCAGAGCAGGTGCAAAGGCTGGGACATGTTCAGTTGTTGCTTGTGCTGGGAGGCTAATGACTTTTAATAGTACTAAAGTTTCTTTTCTCAAAGCTTCTGAAGTTGGAATCAATGACGTTTTTCTCATGACTTCTTCAATATTCCATCCAACAAGCCAGTAAATCAACATGGAAACTTTGCAGTTATCTTGAATTCTTAGCACAAACATTCAACAGGACTCAAAGATAAACTGAATCTGTTTAGAGGTCAAAGGTCAAGGCCCCAAGTGCAGCCCCAAACCCAAGACAGACCCTCAAACCATGTTTCTATAATATTCTTTTCCACTTAATTTTCCTCCAGAGTTTCTGAGCTTTGTCATAACTCGGCTTTTTGACCCTATTTCTCTCTTGAAAAAGTGAAATTCATACTTGACTGAGCTCAAACTTCAAACTGCTGTGAACAGGAAATCATCCATCAACGTTCATACAGCATATTAAGGAATTAAAAGGTTTTGACTTACAGTTCACATGTGTGTGTGAAACAGAGGTCACTGCATCAGAAGTCGTTCCTAATAACTGTGACTCAGTTGCTAAACTACAGTTAACCAGTTACAGCTCATTCAGTTTTCCTCATCAGTCTCTTTTTGTTCCGTCAACGAAAGTGACAGCAATGAGTTGACATTAGCCACTTCTTCATTTCATGATTGTCTGACTATTCCTTAGCCTTTCTTGTAAAATGATACGTCGTAGAGAGAAGTTTCTATATTGTGGCAGCCCACGTGGGGGGAGAAATCCCCAGAGACAGAACAAAACCGACCAGAGATTCAAACCTGGGACCTTCTAGCTGTGAGGCAGCAACTCTAACCGTTGCATCACCATGACGACCCCGTGCAGCAGTCATCAAATGTCAGTACGTATCGGTTCTGTATTGGTCAAACTGCCGACTTCAAGCTTAGCCTGGCTCGGGTTAGAACTTTGACTGAACAGAGAAGTTGATCCTCATGTACAGGCAGATTTAGTACCCGTCTTTAACAAGTCCATCCACATTGATAACCATACCAGGCCATTTTTTTGCATCTCGGGGTTACTGCTGCTGCATGGTTGACAGGAAAGTGTTTGTATCACTATGATGCTGAGCTGTGGAATGCTGCCATAGTCATGTTTCGGGAAAACCAAGTCTTTGACCTAAGCCTTCTTATCACACCAAAGTGGTAACAGAGTGACACATTGATGGGAAGGAACTAAAAATGCAATGCACTTCAGTGGTCTGTTATCCTCTTTAACAGGAGGAAGACTTTAGTGCAGCATGTGGATATTACCAGTTAAATCTTGACCCAAATAAATATGAAATCCAAACGTCTAAACCCAACTTCAAAACTTTAGTCACACTAATGAATTCCAGGCACAAAAAAGGCACCCGGTCCAAAATGAGCAGGGAAAACATGTCAGCAAGAACAGGCAACAGGTTTTAATTACCGAAAGGTTGGGAGCGAGGGCTTGTAGATGATTTGATGGTAGCAGGGCTCATTTATGTAATAACTAAAGCTGTAAAACCAAACTGACTGAATAAAGTGAGACCACTTTCTAGGCTAACATTACAAATACTGCATGATACTGGCTCAGATTGATTTCTTGTTTGAACCAGTAGATTGACTGCTTTGTCATCGTTCTGCCATCTCTCAGCACATTTGGGAAGTCCTTCGAGACTCCTGGAAAGGTGTTCCAGGTGACTGAATGAGAAAATGTCAGCAGTATCAAATCAAACATTCTTTTGAGGAGACTCCTGTAGTTTTTTGGTAATCTTAAACACTTACTGGAAAAAATGTTAGTGTGTATTTTCAAGCTGTATTCAAAACACAATCTTCGTAATGAACATATATGGGCATAGCATAAGATAGCATTACTAAAACAACAAATTTAATGGTGGCCTAAGATGTTTGCGCAATACTGTAGTTTACTGTATATATATTTAAAAAGGTTTTGATTGATATTTAAATGAAAATTTCAGACATAGAGATGTGTTTTGTTCATGCTTTTAATCTGTGTTTTATTCATGCTTTTAATCTGTGTTTTATTCATGCTTTTAATCAGTGTTTTATTCTTGCTCTTAATCTGTGTTTTATTCATGCTTTTAATCTGTGTTTTATTCATGCTTTTAATCTGTGTTTTATTCATGCTTTTAATCTGTGTTTTATTCATGCTTTTAATCTGTGTTTTATTCATGCTTTTAATCTGCTTGTGTAGCACTTTGAGGTTTGCCCACACATGTAAAGGGCTTTATAAATAAAAATATTAAACTAAAAATGACAACTGAACACTAATTTGTGAAGCCTGAGAAAAAAAAAATTGTGTATGTTTATGTCATGTAGATTTAAAATATCTAAAAATAGATTGTTTTTTTTTATTTGAGTATGTTGTGTAATACAGTAAATATGGCATATGTCTGTTTTTACTAACTAACCAAACTGCTTGATAACCAGCTGTTACTTTAAGACAGATGAAGTAAGTTTTTGAATTGGATGTATAGTTCAAACTCCAAACTGGTGTGGACAGTCCCTCCACTGTCATTCAGTATAGTAATGAATTAAAAGTTTTGATCTCCATTTCATGTGTGTGAAACCTAAGGTCAATCCCAGTAACTGTGAATCAGCTGCACAAACTAGTTTCTGCTCATCCAGTGTTCCTCAATACATTCTCTTTTAGTTTCTGTCAGAAAAAGTGACACAACTGATTTGACACTGCTTCCTCTTTATTGCATGGTTGTCTTACTTTTGCTTAGCCTTTAGTGTCATACTGACTAGTTCCTAGATTGTGTCTTTCTGACTCGTGCTTGTGTTCTCTGGGCCATTTGTGCTGCTGAGTGATACAGACAACAAACACTTTCCTCTCCAAGAATTCTCCTCTGAGTACAGGCCTTCTGGTTGTTGCTGTATGACACCAAAAGGCATTTCACCAGTTAAAGCAACTTACAGAGTAATTTGACACACAGACAGGATGGTGATGGCTGCCAAGCAAGGTGCTCATCTGGGGCGCCAGGAGCGACACTGGGGTTCAGTGTCTTTGCCAAGGACATGTCGACACGCAGCAAGCACGGACCGGGGATCGAACCAATGACCCTGGACGACTGCCAACAATGGACGACACTGGACTCTCCACACTGGTGACCATGGCGAAAGGTCGTTACTGCCCAATAGGCCTGACCTGAAACAAAAGATAAATGCAAAACAAAAACCAAAAACAACTGCATAATGTTTAGCACAGTGTTCCTTACTGTGTTTACTCAGGTATAAATTACAAACATTATATTTTATATATTTTAGTAATTAGTCAAAAACTGAATAACCAAGATGTCCCCCCAAACCTCATCAAACAATGCTGGGGTAACATGGGTCATCTGGGTTTCCACGCTGTCATTAAAGAAAAACAGGGAATACAGCGCTACACTACTGTGAATTTCATGGACATTTTCAGATTCATCTGTTCACTGAAATTGTTTTAACTATTATATTATAGTCATTGTTTCCATTTTTTTGAATTGCAAAAAAAAAAAGTGTTTCCCTAATGTTGCTCAAACTTGCACTGTTGGTTCTGTGCATTAATACTTAACTTTTTTTACAATAATAAGGTTTGCAATAAAATCAGTCTTAGGTCTTTGCGTTAAAAATATATTCAATTTTTGTGGTTCAAATTCTTATTTTTATACCAAATTTGAATTTTCATTATCTGACACAGACCTTTTGGAACAGCCTTACAAACGGTACCAACGTGTCTACCCACCGTCCCCCCAAACAATTTTACTAAAATGATCCTTTCTTGCAAGCCCACCGTTTAACGTCTAATTAGGACAACAAAGCGTTTTGTTTAGCTACGCTAATGAGGCTCCTCTCCAAGTGCTAAGTGTCCGTAAGAACTAGTTTCCCTAACTGAAAACCACTTGCCAATATGTATAAAATAATTACAACATAACAGAAATGACACAATGATTCAAATTACCTTGGAAGCTAAAGACACAGACCCCTCCGCCCAACAGAAAATTTGCTCTGTTTGCGTAATTTGCTTGTTCCCATTACCCAAGAATTATGGAGCTTCTACCACACCTAACACGACTCATGGAGGACAGATGGACTTATCAAAAGTTATCAGTTATCAGCAGTTATCAAAATACCTTGGTCTTTACAGTGAGATAATGTGATTATTCAGCAAATGTCACAAACCTGACCAAGTCTCAATTTAATAGAGTATTAGTTTGGTGTCTTAGTACTTTGAGCAGCATTCATAACACCAAATCTACAAAATCGACAGAGAGGTACAGGCCTTCATAGATTATTAAAAGGAAGACACTGTAAAATTAGTCTTGTAAATTTTTATTTACAAAAATGTATGACAAACATAGAAAAACCTGTTATGATATTGGTTAATAAGTCTCTCAGCTCTCTGACGGTGGGGGAGCAGCCTTGCGCACAGCACTAGTCAAGGCTTGCTGAATGACAGGATACAATTTATAGCATCCTTCAATGCAGGTCCGAACCCCAGCTGTCAGAGTCTCCTCAGTCATTTCTCCATCTGACTGCAGACCAGAAATCTGGTTCAGGCTGGGGAGAAACGCAACAGTCAGGCGGCCCTGGTTCTCGCTGCTGACGGTGCTGCAGCTGTTTTCCTCAGTGTAAGAGGGGTCAACCACATAGGAAGCACCATCCTGACGAATGGAACAACCGAGCACCAGGTCGTACATTTCAATCCCTGCGTCCGCAAGAGCAAGAGAAGCACACGTGATGGCATGGGCCAGAACTGACCCGCTGTTTTCGAGAACCACCACGTTGACCTCAATCTGAGAGCGTGGATATTTGTGGAGGCACAGAGTAGGCTGCAGGCTCTCATGCAGCATCAAAGAGAAGTCCTTGTCCTGGCTCCCCTGAATCCAGGAACCCCTCTCAGGGCAGGAAAATGGAGCAAAGCGCATGTCAGTTGTCAGCCTAGATACACAGAGAAAGAGAGAGAATTTTACTATTGTCATACAAACTCCTTTAACGGTATACGTTATAGCACTTGTTGATACGCCTCACAGTATATTAATTGGGTGACTGTGGCGCAGTAGGTAGTGCGGCCACCCACCAATTGCTGGTTCGATCCCTGGGTCCTCTGGTCACACGTCAAAGTGTGACAGACAACACGTCAAAGAGTGACCAGTTGTGTGATCAGACACTGAATCCCCTTTTAGTTGCTCTCTATGAGCGTTGGCCAGTTGCATAGCAGCTCCCCCATCGGTGTATGAATGTGTGTGAGTGATTATGAGTGTGAATGGGTAAATAAGAAGCAGTGTGAAGCACTTTGAGTCTCAAAAGGTAGAAAAGTGCCATTTTACCATTTAATGCTACAAAACGTTGAATTAATCACAGGAATGTGCCCCATGGTTCAAACAAAGATAAACTAGCCTATAAGAACATTGTAAAAAGCATTTTTTATTTCATTTTGATGAAATCGCCTTGCAGCGTATGAAAGTAAACATTAGACAATGAAATAACAGGACCGCTGTGCAATCACGTGACTCGAGTAAATAATGTCCCAAGACTATTTCCACCTGCCAAATTAACTTGGGCCAAGTCAGAGATTGAACCAACGTTTGAATCTTCGTAAACATCGCTCTAACTAAGCCTGTTGTGAGCCAATGAGCAAGGACATAAAACACGCGTATAAAAACATTACACACCTTCCACATTTCATGTCGGTTTCATCTTTCCGCTCTGTTTCTCTCGGGCCGTAAACGCAGCACATCAACTTAGTGTTTCCAGCTTCGATGTACGCGGAACCTTTGGCCTGGCTCACCAGCCCACACCGAACAAAAACGGGCCGCACGTCAACCTGATCCCGCTGCCGACCGTCCGCTCTGGGGCCGTGCGACGAATCTACGTCCGCCGGTTTGTTCGCATACAGAGACGGACTCTGTGAAACCTCTGGCCCGCGTACTCGTTTAGTATCAGTCGGCATTGCTCCGCGAACTGGACAAGGCACGAACAGACAGCAGCGTGTGAACCGGTCCACCACGCAATTATTCCCCCCGGAAACACAGCAAGGAGAAGAATGATTCCACCAGTGCGTGGCACTGACAGATGGTAACTGGACTCAGTTAGCAATTCTCTAGGTCCGTCCACTAAATTAGTGCAGGACGATACAGCAGTGCTGGAATAAATCCCATCCTTCATGAACTATATTACATTAATACATAAGGTGGACATAAGCAGTGTACATGATGAATGGAGATGCAGTGTTAATAATAATTTAATATTCAAAATTGATGGTACCTGGCCATCTACGACTTACACCTGATGAAACCTTTTACTTCAACCTTTTATTTAAGACTCTTTGCACAAACGTCTTTGTTTATATAGCAAAGATGACACCAGCGTCATTTCCATTGCATCAGCCAAGCCGGGTCATTTGTACCACTAAGTGGCGGGTTGGGTTCAGATTGACACTACGCCTGTCCAATAAAACTGGAGATTTTCCTGCGCACCGGTTGCGTCGGACCAACGGGCGCTTGCAGTGGGCGTGTTCACTGGCTCTGCGCTTTCCTTTTGGTCGAGCGGCGTGGGCTTGAGCGGTGTGTTTGGGGAGCTGTGACTGCTTCATTGTGCGAGATTAGAGACTTCTGTGAGTATTATCATCTGCCAAGATGCTGTTAAAATGAACGATATGTAGCGTACCAGCAAGTAAAGGGAGGTCTCTGTTAGACTTGGTTGGCTAAATGTCTCCGAGGCTGATCATAAAACGGTCGCTAGCAAGGCTAACATTTAGCTTGCTAACGTCAGCTTGTCAAGCTAAAGTCTGCTCAGCACAACAGTTCATACTCGACGACGGCCCAGTAAAGCAGCGTGGCATTGTTTTTACGAACTGCTTTGGAAAAGGACTGATGTTGTCTGATATGACTGACGCTTTGTGGCACCAAACCATGATCGTTTATTAACAGTCCTGTTGCAGAACTGATTTCAATGAACGTTAGAAAAGCAGAACCCTGTGTTGTATATATCCAATTTATGTCTCTATGTGAAGTCATCTGGCTCAGTTTTGGAATGCATCATGAAGAAAAAGCACAGATCTGCCACACTGACTAACATGTATATCTGTTTATTCAGATATACAGAAATACTGTAGTGATGACACGTGGAAATATCATTATTTGTAAACTTAAGCCATTTCTGCAACACACTAATGTTTCAAACAGTCTGATTATCACAAAGGCTGTAAAGTCCATGTTATCACCTCAGCATTTCTTATCTGTGTTTGCCAGTCACGGAAAAAACATTGTTACTAAACTGACAAAAAGAATATTACTATTATTGTTATTGTTGTGTGCAGGTTTTATTGCTTACATAATAATAATGTGAAATAAAGAGTGGGTCTGCATCTAATTCAATTAACCCTGGTGCGTAAAGATTTATATAAAATTAAAAATGCGCATCACACCTTTTTCTGATGATGATGTCTTTAAATTGTGAAGGTGTTAAATTTTCACTAGTATGTTTAGAGGTGCAGGAAGTAATCAAATTTAGAAATCTAGCAATGAACCAGCAATTCTAGTCCTTCCAAAATGACTGCTCCTTCAGGCCTCCACCCTAGCCTACATGTCAGATGTTACAATGCAGCAGAAGCACCAGCCGACCAAATTACTGCCTAACCTTGTGAAGAACAATGAAAGTGTCCAGAATCTATTCAAGCTTTAGAGGTATTGTTTGGTTACACTTAGATTGAAAAATGTTGAGTACAAAGATCAAAACAAAATCCAAATAATCCAACATAGCAAGAAGCTTCTTCATGATATTCGTAAAAAAGAAAAAATGTGTAGAAATCTTTTATTGTCACAAAGCTTTCCTACTCAAAAATGTGTGGTCTTTAATTACTCAAACACTTCACGTATTATAGACAGTATAAGAAAATTGTAATCGCTAGTAATCTTTTGTATGATGATATTGCCACCCTTACTTTAGGCTCAGACAAATCGTGTCTCTAAAGATAACATGTAAAATATATTTTTATACTAGTGATTGGGTAACAAGCCGTAGCATTCCTTGAGCTGTACTTTTGCCTCGTTTTATTTCTATATATGGCCTCATTAGAAGAAGGACAATGAATGAAAACAGGTGTTTTGCAAATTATTGACTTGCAAGAAAGGCTAAGCTGGTTTAACTAGTTGTCAGTTGTGTCGGTGCCTTATGGGGCATTTTTACAGAAGATTAAGTCACTGGGACAACTTTGGTGTGACAGAAAAATACCAACCACTGGTCTCAGCATTTTCCTCAGCTTCTTTCCATGAGTTTTTCGGTGATACTGGCACCATAACTGGGTTGTTGAGTGCTAGTGTCCTACTCTTCAACCAGGATTGTCCATGTCTCACTAAATGCTGCAGTGTTGGACAGATGTACTCCTGCTACTCCAGAACTCTGACGTCTTTGTTCAGTGTGGTGACGGGTACAGCAAAGCACCACTGGGTGAACTCCAAAACCTAAACCAAACTTTATTGAAACATTAAAAGACAAAGGGCAGTAAACTTGGTCAGGTTACTCCTTGCCACATGCTCACACCAGTTTGTGTTTTGATTATCAGGGTGTACTAGTATTTTATGTATATACTGTATATAAAGGATTATTTTGACAGTCAGAAACACATTTATGTTTTGGCTAAATTAGAGACTCTTCTTGCTCTTGAGAACATGTTTGATAGTATTATTATATTCTTTGTTGTTTTATTTTGTCCAGAGAGCTGATTCAGAATGGACTCCTCTTTGAGTGCAGCTCAAATCCGTGAGAAGTTTATTGACTTCTTCCGACGCTACGACCACCAGTATGTCCACTCATCATCAACCATCCCACTGGACGACCCCACTCTTCTTTTTGCTAATGCTGGCATGAACCAGGTACTTTCCCATTCTTGTCCACGTGTGCTCCGCACATTTATGCCTCTGTCCTTCAGGCTGGGTTATTGATGTGTACCCACTGATTTACAATGGTTTGACCCAGTGCTAAAATTAGTAACTTAAACTTTATAGCATTTTAGGAAATTGTATGTTTAAAAACTTTGTGTACCCTTTCCTCGTAGTTCAAGCCCATCTTCCTCAATACCATTGATCCATCCCACCCTATGGCCAGGTTGCATCGTGCTGCCAACACCCAAAAGTGTATCCGTGCAGGAGGTAAACACAATGACTTAGACGATGTAGGTAAAGATGTCTACCACCACACCTTCTTTGAGATGCTGGGTTCCTGGTCCTTTGGTGACTATTTTAAGGTATGTTGTCATCTGTTTCAGTTGTGACACTTGTGATGTTACAGTAAGGGCTGCGGGATATGCTCAGAAACACTTAATACAGAATAATGCATGTTAAAGGAATTTTTTGCAATAAAACCTTCCTAAAAGCCAGATGACATGACTATCTTGTAAATCATGGACCTTGGGAGTGAAAATGTTTGGAATGACTTGGCTCTCTGTTTCTCTTCACACTGGATCATCCCACCTCTTTCTGCAGCATCTTGCTTGTAAGATGGCCTTAGAGCTGCTGACCCAGGAGTTTGGTATTTCTATAGACCGTCTGTATGTCACGTACTTTGGGGGTAACCAAGACGCAGGCCTGGAGCCTGACCTGGAGTGCAAGCAGATTTGGATCGATTTAGGGTGAGTCTAGCTTGGAATGAGACAAATTGGTAAAGAAATCAAATGAAAGCATTTGTTTTTGGCTACATCTTTGAAAACTTAATAAATACAATTGTCTACTATGAATTATTTTTTATCTTATGTGAGTGCTGGAAGTACTGACTCACCAAATTATTTTCAGCTTTTTTATAAAGGTCCTGCGTTGCATATCTGCTGCAAATCAGCTACTGTTCATGATCAGACAACATCACATTTGCATAATATCATGTGAATATTACCTGGGGAACCATCTTTCTTCTCCCAATCTAATCCCATGCCGTCACTACACTGTTTACAACAACAGCAAGGAGTATACTGTTGCTTTCCATTTCTTCACCTTAAATCACGTCTCGTTATTTATCTTTATCTAAAAAAACAAAAAGCTTTTTTTTCTTTTTTGTTGATTTTTGTTTTTCTTTTTGTAAGGATATTATGTAAATATTTGTCCCACACATTTATATATTTTTTATTTATGTGCCCCACCATCTGGATGGTGACTTCTGTTTAAATAAGCTGTTACATGACATACTGTGTTTGCTGTGTTTCTCAGGATGGATGAGGCCCGCATTCTGCCGGGCAGTATGAAAGATAACTTCTGGGAGATGGGGGACACTGGTCCCTGTGGTCCTTGCAGTGAGATCCACTTTGACCGCATTGGCGGTAGAGATGCCTCTCACCTTGTGAATATGGACGATCCAAATGTCCTGGAGATCTGGAATCTTGTGTTCATCCAGTTCAACAGGTAACAGACTCACACACAAACACTGGACACAGTCTCTTAAATGTAATTTTTAAAATTTTCTGAACTTTGAGACGATGCTTCACTCATGGGAAAACACAATGACTGGATTATTTTGTAACATTTAAATATGAAATCATTTTTTCTCCAGTCTCCACCAAGTCTGTTTACATTTATAGCCTTCTATATTTTTTGCTTGTTCTTGTGGTTTCCCTGGAGCTAACAGGATTCAGCAAATACTACCATTGTTCCAAAGTTAAACAAGGATGAAGACTCTAGAAAAGATGCAGACAGAATCTCTGTAACATTTGCTAAAACTTGGATGACTCCTTTGTTTCAAATGATTTGCTTATATATTTTCAGTGCTTGTATCTTATGACAGAGCATCGTTGACTGTTCTAACCTGGACCTTGATAGTAGATAGTGATTACTATCTTTAAAAACACTCTAGTTGTTTGCTTTTTTTTTTTTATTTGATCCTCACCCAAACAATACAAAAACAAAAAAGGCAGTAGAGTTAAAATGCTCTAATTACACTCAGCTCTGTCTGTTCGAGCTGAGGCCTGTAATTAGTTCAGTCGTTTATTAAAAAATCTGTGTTTGGGAGAATTTGGCAGCTACAAACCTGACTAAAAATAAAGACCTTTTGATGCTGGAATTTGGACACACCTTTTATTGTCATTTGTTCAATTACTCAAATATATGCTCTTACTCTCTCTATTCAATTTTATAGTTCCTTATACTGTTCATGCAAAAATGTTTTGTTGTATTTATGTTATGTGACGTCGTTTAAAAATGTTATTCCAAAGGAAATTGAAATAAAAAAATCAAATATATAGATCAAGTAACTCTTAGTCTACTTCAGTGTTGAAAGCGATGTTAAATTGTCTAATTAAAATGACTTGGTGTTTGTAACTTTCATCTCCTGTTTTTTATTCTACACAGAGAGTCAGAGACGGAGCTCAAGCCACTGCCTAAGAAGAGCATTGACACAGGCATGGGTCTGGAGCGCTTGGTGTCTGTCCTGCAGAACAAAATGTCCAACTATGACACGGACCTCTTCATCCCGTACTTTGAAGCCATTCAGAAGGTGATAAAATGCCCCAGATACACCTATTTACATCAAAGTCTCATGCAAACGTAGTTGTAGCTGGTTTATGTGTACTGAAAGTTAGCAACCACTAATAGTGCCACCATCCAATTTGCCCTAAAATTGGTGTGATTTCTGGCTTGTCTATATTTTCTGTTAGTTAAGATTTTTAGCTGCAGTTAATTATTAGTGTTCAAGAGAATCTGGACACCGAGCCTTTCCAAGTGAGTTGCTTAACAGCTTTCAATCGCTCACTGCACAGTCCAAGGTCACGTGTACAAGGACACAGCACAGCACTTTGTAGCTGTTTGTGCAAGTGGGTGTATGACGGACAAACCGGTGTGGAAACACTGATCTAGGCATGTAGTTAAAACATACTGTAATTTGTGCTTGTCCAGGGTACAGGTGCTCGTGCTTACACAGGTAAAGTAGGTGCTGAGGATGCGGACGGCATTGACATGGCCTACCGTGTGCTGGCTGACCACGCTCGCACCATCACAATTGCCTTATCAGATGGTGGTCGACCTGACAACACAGGAAGAGGGTAAGGCAAGAACATTTCAGAGTGAAAAACGAAAGAAGGCTGAAACACTGTCCTGTAGTGTGTTTAACAAAGTTGTACTTGTATAAAACAATGTGAAGTTAATGTTGTCTACTAATGTGCAGCAAATGAATATCAGTGTTTTGTTTGCATCATTCTTAGGTACGTGTTGAGGAGGATCCTGCGTCGTGCAGTTCGTTACTCCCATGAAAAGCTTGGCGCTCAGAGAGGCTTTTTTGCATCTTTGGTGGATGTGGTAGTTGATTCTCTGGTGAGACTCTCTTCATGTTAAAAACCAGTTTATCTTTTAATGATCTTTTTTTTTGAAATCCTGATGAAATGAAATCCTGTTTTTTAAAATTTCTTGGATTAGGGCTGTTTTTGTAGTTTGCTGTTTACATGAGCACAACCGTGTTTATTATCTTGTTGGGGATGTTTTGACAGTCATCATCATGATTTTGCATGTCAACTTTTTGTTTTTTGAATTTCTGTTGTCCAATTTTGAGATTTTAAACAAAATGTATTTTTACTCCACCTAAATTAGTTTGGAAAAACATATTTCCACGTCTAGTATAATAAATTAACCTCTAATATGTTTTTCTTTTGCTGTACAAGGGTATTTGTCATGGTTGTAAAGATGCAGTCGATTTGATAAAGAATTCTGTTGGGCTGTTTTCACTTTGAATGCTTGTAAGAAAACATAGTAAAAGTAACCATAGTAACATCTTTCATCCAGTTAATGACTCATGCTATAAATGGTAACCTGTGTGTTTCTTGTACTGTCTGCTATTTCATTTTTATACCCTCTTTCAAGTCATGGTTCTACTTCTTCATTTTTGCTTCCCATCTTAATTTGTTCTGATTCTGCAGGGTGATGCATTTCCAGAGCTGAAGAAAGACCCAGAAATGGTGAAGGACATTATTAATGAGGAGGAGGCACAGTTCCTCAAAACACTCAGCAGGGGACGCCGTATCCTCGATAGGAAGATTGTGAGTCTGGGAGACAGCAAGACTATCCCAGGTGAGACAAACACTTAATGAGTCACTTTCTCTGTGGGCTTTGACCTTTTTTTTAAAGGTAATGTGTGCAGAATATGGTTTGGAATTGTGTTATTGGCAAAAGTAAGACCTTGTCATCTTGTTACTGGCCTATATATTGTTGAGTATTCATTTTGCCTGCACAATTGTGTCACTTACCCACGCACTATGTACTAACATCTGCCACAAGTCAGATGGTCCCTCTCCCGTGACATATTGTCTTTGTATTATTTGCCATCCAGGTGATTTGCAGTGTATTGCATTCTTTTTTTTATTGACACTACACAGCGTCTATTTGGGGAAAGTTGTGTCACAGCATAGATTCAGATGACACACAAATTGATCCACATCCAGCTTCTGGATTCTTAGGGTACGCTGTTTTGTATCTCTGTGACAGATTGTCATGCTGTCTCAGGCTTCTTAATTTATTCCTTCTTTGTCCCAAGGGATAACAGCATCATTTGTGCATTCGGCCAAAATGAGAAGCCATAAATGCCAAAATAGAGGAATGACAGAAGCAATATCAGCAAAGACACAATGCTCAGTGCTTTTTTTTACATCTAGCTTCTCACCCATTCATCAAACTGATGACTTGTTTTGGAAGAATAATATATTTGGGTTTGCTATGATTAGTTGTCAGGCAGCTTCCCATCTCTCTATTTGTGCTTGCAGGTGACACAGCATGGCTGTTGTATGACACATACGGCTTCCCTCTGGACCTGACCTCCCTCATCGCAGAGGAGAAGGGCATGGCAGTAGACATGGCTGCCTTTGAAGAGGAGAAGAAAGCAGCACAGGTGAGAAGATCAGAGTAGTGGTGAAGTGGTGAAGACTTTCACTGAGGTATGTGAGAAGAAACGCTACTGCGCCGTGTTTTGTGTCCTCTCCTGTGGGTACGCTTGTTTCACTTGCGTCAGCATTCGACAGTATTGCACTGTAAGTCAAAATCAGGAGCCGTGCACCTGCTTTTTAAATTAACCCTAATTTACTTTACAGGTCTGTGCTAATCCCTTGTTGTCTGATTTAGCAAAAAGATTGATTTCTTTTATACAACAATGCAGCCTCAGAACAGCGTTAAACCGCTGCTCAATACATTACAGAGAAATAATGTCTCTCTGGTTACTGACACTGCTGTTGTGATTCATGCCAGGTGGGAGAGTTTACACACTTCCTCCTTTTCCCCCGATGTACACAAGTTAATTTAGTACAACTGTACAATCGAAGGTATTTCTACAGCAGCCCTGCAGTCAATTCTATGTTTAGAAAGCGTGTAATCTGGGTTTTTGTTAATGATGGCCTCCCTTATCTGGTGATGTAAGGATTTGTTATCCCAAGTCAATATAAAATTAGGGGGGGGGTCATGTCAAGAGGTGTTAATGAGCCATATGCTATATTGAATCAGAGTAGGTCAATTTATGACCAGATTTAATTGGAACATCTTTTATGCAGTGACAAAAATTAAATTGCGGATGAACAAATTAATTTGCTCTTACTATTAAAAAAATACTGTAACTATGTAACTTACTAAATTACTTTTCTAATTATTTATCTGTAAGGTGTTTTCAAGTGTCCTCTTAACTAATGAAGTAGTGTTGCAGAGTTTTATTATAACCAAACAACAACGTACGTGTGTGTGTAGATAAAGTCCCAGGGTAAGGGTGCTGGAGATGAGGACCACATCATGTTGGACATCTATGCCATTGAAGAGCTCAGGAACAAGAATATACCAGCTACGGATGATTCTCCCAAATACAAATACACCTCAGACGAAAATGGCAACTATGGTTAGTGTCTGTTCAGTGAACTGTTAACAGACTTTGGTTTAGTGGGACGTTTGTGTTTTCGGGGCGTTAAAGCTCATACGTTCTGTTTGTGTAGAGTTTGAGCAAGCCTCAGCCACAGTGCTAGCGCTGCGTCGCGATCGTGCCTTCTGCGATGAAGTGACCACAGGTCAGGTGTGTGGCGTGCTACTGGACCAGACGTCCTTCTATGCCGAGCAGGGCGGACAGACGTTTGACGAAGGCTACATGCTTCGAGAGGACGACAACACAGAGGATGTGAGTGTAACTAAATGAATGATAACGATGTAAAAAGGGTGTCATTCCGTACATCTTAGTGTTTTATAAAGAGTCTTTATTTCTGTTTTTAAGAGTTTTTTTTCCCCCAAAACTGATTGTATTACAGTAAAAAAGCCTAAATCTATTCTTTCTTTGCAGCGCATGGAGTTTACAGTAAAGAACACACAGGTTAGAGGAGGGTATGTTCTCCATGTTGGGACTGTCTATGGAGCTCTGAAGGTTGGAGACCGCGTCACCTTACACGTGGATGAGGTGAGAACACACTCTGGACATGAAAGGTACATTTTAATCTGGAATCAAATTGATAGTTGTACATTAGATAGTTCAGTTCATCAGTGGAATCAAAGTAAGGTTTTATTTCACACAGTGAACACACTTTTTTTGAGACAGAATTTTTTTCTGAAAAATAACTCTTTAATCTCTTTCCAGGCACGTCGGAGGCCCATCATGAGCAATCACACAGCTACGCACATTCTCAACTTTGGCCTGCGTTCAGTTTTGGGGGAAGCAGATCAGAGGGGCTCTCTGGTCGCCCCTGACCGCCTGCGATTTGACTTTACTGCCAAAGGTGCCCTGACCACAGAGCAGGTCCGCAAGACTGAGGAGATTGCTTGTGCCATGATAAAAGATTCTAAGGTCAGTAAAGTAATACATGTTCAAAACATGTTGCTGGGAATTCTGACTTATTTTTAACTCAAAGACAAACTGCATTCCAGTGTCTCGCTCTGAAGATAATGAGAGTTATTTAGAGGCCAATAGTTCTCATAGCCATCGCAAGTCATTTTTACCTAAGTGTGAAATTAATAATAAATGTTAATTCCATCTAAACTGTGGGTTGACACTGCGTTTCCTCCCATGCTTTCTCATCTCCAGCCAGTGTACGCCATGGAAGCCTCCCTAGCTGAAGCCAAGGCTATTCAGGGTTTGCGTGCTGTGTTTGATGAGACCTACCCTGATCCAGTCAGAGTCGTGTCTATTGGCATCCCCGTTCAGGAGCTGCTGGACGATCCCAACGGTGCAGCTGGTTCCCTCACCTCTATTGAGTTTTGTGGTGGAACGTACGTATGGTGCTTTAATTTGTGTTAGTTTGTGCCTGAAGAAACATACCAGCACATGATTGCGCACAAATGTCTGGTATCCTAAACTACTAAACTTCAGCAGCAGAAGACATGCAAAGATTCTTTCAAATGTGTTTTCACCCGCACACCAACGTCTGTGAAAGACATTTGTAATATTTCATTTCCAAGATGAAATCTTTTCAATTGCTTCATGTCATGTGTTGCTGACACTAAACAGGTAATGAAATAGAAGAGCACAAATTTGTGTTTCATTGACACCAAAACGTACCAATAAAATACAAACTGTAAAAGAAGAGCCAATAAGAGCAAGGGATTGAACATTAACTCAAGACTTAATAAGCTACTGTTGTGGATTAAACAACTTTATAATTATTAGTTAGAATACCCTAAAAGACATAAAATGAGGATATTACATTAATATATTTCAGTCTTTTATCAAGTTTGTTGCATATTTTGTCGTTGTCTTTGGCTCCATTGCCGTTGTCAGTAAAGGTAATTGTTTATTGGTTGACGTTGACCCTCCATCAGTGTGTTTGTTTCACATTGGTTTCACACGTTGGTGAAAGAAGCAGCGGAACATTTTCTTACCTGAGCTCCTGCTTTGATTTGAAACTCTGACACATCCCAGATAACATCACTTGCATGAACAGTTGGAGCCGTTTCTGAATAAATGCATGAAGATGGCACATTTTTGAAGTGTCAGACCTCCCTGGTGGTGGTGTGTAAAATTGTTACCATGAATTGGATTTGCGACTCTTCATGGTGAGGCGGTTGTGTCCCTGTGCAGATGAGGCCTGGAACATTTTGTTGAGCTGAATCCAGCGATTAGACCTGCTCCACTGACTTTTTCAGTGTGTGCTCCTAGCAGTAAAATTCACCTGAATAACAAAGACGTCCCCGCTCTCACAAACATATTAGCAAGACTTATGATTTGATTTGGTCACTGGCTGAGTCCGACTGATTTTACAGCCGTGTTTTTAGTGTAGAGGAAACCCGCCAGCATGTGCTCGGAGTTCTGTGCAGTTTGCATGAAGCTGGCTGTTAGTGAACAGATGTTGTGGATGCTGAGGTTGTCTTTGATGTTGTTTTTAATCAGTGGCCACCTCAAAGAATCCCTTGTTCCTGCCGTCGTTTTGTAATGTTCTCTCTATCTCTCGTGTTCCTCCTCCTTGTCCTCTGCTCCTCGGCGCTCTCCTTCTCATCTGTCTCCCTCGGTTGTGTAACAGTGTTGGTAATGTGCGGTTGCTTTCTGTTATCTGCAGCCATCTGCAGAACTCGGGCCATGCCGCGCCGTTTGTCATCGTCTCAGAGGAGGCCATTGCTAAGGGCATCCGCCGCATTGTTGCTGTGACAGGAACAGAGGCCCAGAAGGTCAGGACATATGCACACACACACACACACACACACACACACACACACACAGTCTCTTTCTCGCTCTCTCTTTCTGATGCACTTGCTTCTAGTGTTACACTCCTATACAAATGTTCAAAGACGAGAGAGTAAATGTAGTACTAATTTTCTTTCCATTCACAACCAGAATGGAAGTATTGAAACTGAGAGACACCATGTCTTATTTTGGTCCCTGGTAAAGAAATGTAGCCTGCTGATGAAACTTTAATGAAGCTTGTTTTAACTTGAAGCTGGAGAAGAACATTTAGCTTTTTCCTCTCTCTCTCTCTCTCCAGGCCCCAAGGACAAATTTAACTATTTTTAGATATTTTCTGTTGGATCTTTGTTTTTCTTTTTCTTTGTTCCTTATTCCTGTTTTTAATTTGCTTCCACCCACTTGTTTTGCCCTTGTCTCCCTTCTGCCCCCTGCTCACACCTGTCTCATGTCTACCAGGCCCAGAGGAAAGCAGATGCCCTGCGCCTGTCTCTGTCGGCGCTAGGAGACAAAGTGAAGCAGCAAAAGGCCCCGAACAAGGACATTCAGAAGGAGATTGCTGATATGACAGAGGTAAGGGACTTTTTTTTTCCCTACAAAACCCAAAACCTCAGAACATGGCGGCAGAAAGCTGTAGTGTCAACATGTCTGTCCTCTCTGCAGTCAATAGGCACAGCAGTAATGTCCCAGTGGCAGAAAGATGAGATGAGGGAAACCCTGAAGGGCCTGAAGAAGACCATGGATGACCTGGACCGTTCTTATAAGGCTGACATCCAGAAGAGAGTCCTGGAAAAGACCAAGGAGGTTATCGAAAGCAACCCCAACCAACCGCTGCTCATTATGGAGATGGAGACTGGAGCCTCCGCTAAGGTAGTTCTCTATTGATTAATAAATTGATTATTTTCATACAGTTTTGCACCTTGACTTGATCCCAGATTTTAGACTAGAATTTCTCTGGCCGGTCTCATCTCTTCACCCTGTCACTGCACTTTGAAATCCTTGAAATCAAACACACTCGACAGTAATAATTATCTGCGTGAGAAACGGTGAACTTGGATTCAAACCTTTTCTCATCAATTCAGCTGTAGGTGAGAATGAGCAGCATTTTTAACAACCAAAATGAAGTGTGTTGGACTGAAGAACAACACCAGAATTCGTATTAAGCCCTTTCTGCTCATTGTGATTTATTATTTTTGTAGATTTAGCTCAGTTGATATATCAGCCTAAAAGAAAACCCTGTGCTTGTAAAAGAAGATCCTGCATTGATACCCGAGAACAAACGTATAATCCAAACACCAAGACTTCATCAGCATTCTGTACAAAGATAAAAAGTGCAAACAGTATTAAAATCCACTTTCTTTCTGCAGTATTGCCTATTTTCTCAGGCAGTCTTATAGCTTATCTCATTGTGTTATTGCCACGGGACCACAAATCAGTTCTGTGGCCCATTACTTCTGACCTTGAGACATCAATAGTGCTGATTAGGAGCTTTTTTTTCTCACTCTGCTTCTTCACTTCCTCCCTCCCATCGTCTCTCCCAGGCTCTGAACGAGTCACTGAAGCTGCTGAAATCGAATTCCCCTCAAACCGCGGCAATGCTCTTCGCTGTAGACCCTGACGCTGGCAAGATCACCTGCCTGTGCCAAGTCCCACAGGTAAGGGCTGTTCAGCCAGACTTTTAGAGCTGGAACGTTAGCAGATCTCACCACTATTTCCTCTCGTCTCTTTAGGAGGTGGTCAGCCGCGGCCTGAAGGCCAGTGAGTGGGTTCAGGAGCTGTGCCCCCTGCTGGACGGTAAAGGAGGCGGCAAAGACATGTCTGCCCAAGCCGCAGGCAGGAACACACAGTGCCTGCAGGAGGCGCTACAGATGGCCAATGAGTTTGCGAGGCTCAAACTGGGAGAGAACTAGGAGGAGAGAGTGGTGTGGGGGGAGAGAAGTTCAGGTTGGGGGTAAACTGGAAATATGGTGTTGGTTAAAAAATCCAAAGTCTTAACAGAGTTCGAAGTGAAACTATCTCCCTTCTCATCTCGTCCCCATTCTTCTCCCGTTGGGTCACAAACAAAACTCCCGGGTCTCTTGTTGGCTCCATGTTCACAGACCACCACTGACGCTCAGCCAGCAGTAAATGAGCCACTTTTTATTTGCTAAGAGTATCGCTGCTGATTCGCCGCGGTAAAATTAATCTCCATGGGAATGCTTGACTACTTAAAGGGAGCTTTTAAAGCAGTTAGAAGACTAAGGCCGGCAGACGATTTGAAGAATTTATTTTAGTACGTGTTCACTTCATTACTGCATGTGTTGAGAGGAAAAGAACAGGAAGGGACAGACACTGTATAGCTCAGATACTGCAACAACAACTGCAGTTTCCCTCTCTGGCTGTTCGGAGCACAAAGCTGGTAACGTCCTTCCCGTCACTGTTCATTCAGACAGCAACAACCCAATGCACTTTGTCTTTTCTGCTCCTTCAGAGCTGCTTTAAGCTGCAACACGTAAAAGGTTTGACTTGCTGTTACAAGTTGGGCTCATCCTGGAAAAGTCAGCTTTGCTCCTTAAATGATTTAGGTACAATTTACTCAAATGTGTCAGTCGTTGGCTGCAGCGGCTCCGTCCATCTGTGTGAGGAAAAACCCCAAAGTCTCTCCTGTGATTGATCTGACAAGTTGTACACAGTGTAGATGTATCATAGTCTTGCTTTTTATTAACAAGCCATTATCTGACATGTGTAATAAGCCACTTGGTTTGATTTAGTAAATTAACAATTCATTAACTGTATAAAATGATTTTGAGCGTGTCTAGTAATTAATCTGTGTATCTTAATTTCCCTGACATTTAATATCAATGCAGAATTTCTTTGATCATTGTAGCTGCTCCATGTCTGACAAATGTCACCCTATGAGAATGGAATAAATGCAACTGGTGAAAGCCAAACGTTCGTTCGAAATGTGTCATTTTTAAATTGGTGATTAATTACAGGGAGGCGATGCAGATCTGGTCGATTACACTGCAAGGTTAGACTGATATTGTTAGATACGGAGCACTCAACAAAATATTAAGGTTGTTCATTAGAAACATATAAACCTCTCAAAAATTGAGATGCCAGCAAAAACACATTTGATTCTACCAGATTTTTTTGATTTCGAGAACATTATTAAAAAAGCAAATTTGGGGTGATACATTTTTATACAACATTCATTTATGCATCTTCACCCAGATACTGGAATTTTACTTTCTCTGTTAAAGAAAGTAACAGAGAACTTCTCTCTGCCAATCAATATATTTTCTATGACATTATCAATATTTAAATTATCTGTAGAGACTTTTTAAATTCCGGTAATGTAGAGGTAACGTATTGTTTGATCACTTATAACTGGTAAATTACTTCTTAAACTCATCTTTTGCTTTTTACTGCATTGCAAGTTTGTTAAAATGGAAAAAATAATGCAATTTCCATGCAATACCCCATAATAGACTAACTTTTTTGCCATTTAATCCAAATCAAGAACTGAAATTTTATTTTATGTATAATATTCTTGGTAACTAGTACTGCTGTATGTGATGTTCGGTAAATGTTGTTCAGATATTGAGTATGTTTCAAAGAAATACACAAAAAATATAGAATAATGGAAGCATACTGTGTATGGCAGTACAGTATGGCTAGCTAATAATCAAATGTACAGTATGCATTCTATAGATCGGGCTATTTTTAATAACTATGCCCACAGATGCACTCTTTCAAAGCCATCATCTAAAATCAAGTCTCAACTCGTGTATAATGACGCTTTTAATTGTACAATGGCATAAGATACAAATAGTATGATCACATATCACATACAGACATCCCAGTGTAGTAAATACATGTGTATTGCCTTGTCCAAAAGGTCCTACCGATGAATGAGACGCCGAAGCTGGGACTAGACGATGGCAGATCCAGACAGCAGGAAACCACCCACACGTAAACATCTGATTCATCCAGACTGAGCTGAACTCAGCTTCTTCCTTTAGTACCTATTTGATATGAGCCACCTGCCAGTGTGATGCTAGATGTTCCCACCAAGCAGCCTTTAATCCAACTTGATAAGTCCAGTGTTATGTGTAAGTGATTGTGGAGTACAAGCACAACAGCTGACAGAGGTATGAATGTTAGCGTTCCACAATCCACAGAGACAGTCTGATGTGTGCAGCGTGCAGCTCAGCGACCGCCCGCTTAAGAGCCGGTTCTGTTCAACGCAGACCAGTGAAGTGATGAGGGAAGGAGCCGCCTGGAGCCGTTCTCACCTCAGCGTCAAACGCCACAGCACGCTGGCAACAGGCGCAGGCGATGTCACGATGCCAGCAGCAGGAGCACAAGCTATTTGATCACTGATGTATTTGTTGCTTTAAGCTCTTTCTCTAGCAGTCGCTGAGATTTTTCTGTCCCTGCTGCAGAAAGCTACTTTCCGTTATGACACTGAGCTTTTACCATAGCAACAGGGAGAAAACACACAGAAAACAGGCTGAGGAGATGTGAGTGCTATGAAAGTGTTTGTCAGGCCATGAAAGCTGCTCTGGCTCTTATCTGGCAAAGATTCTTTTTGTTACAGTTGCCTGCATTGTTTTGCTCCCCTGCTAGTCAACATTTCTGATTCATATTTAGAGTAAGAAGCCTGAAGTACTGTATAAGGAAAAAAACATATTTGTCCTTTAAACTGCCACTAAAGGTCACAGATTTTCACAGGTGACATTTTGGGAAACACGCTTAATTACCTTCTTGCGAAAAGTTAGATGAGAACAATGTATTTGCTAAATGTGATGCTACAGCCAGGAGACTGTTCGCTGAACGTGGAAATATCATATTCACTCATCCCTGAGAACAGTTCCCTTTGGACAGAGCCAGCTGATCGTCCCCAGTCTTTATCCCAAGCCAGGCAAACTGTCTCTTGGCTGTAACCTTAAAACCGTTTTGAGACACACGTATCAATCTTCTCACCAAACTCTTAACTAGTTATTATAAAATGTATTTCCCAGAGTGTCAAACTCTGTAAATGCATTTATGCGTTTGAGATGCTAAACACACAGAATCTCTGCCTATAAAGCATTAGTGTCCACTGTTTCCTTGCTGAACAGGTGTACTGTACTTTCAGACTGCTTTTCATAGTCATTATAATTAATTACACTCATAAAAAAAATTAATTAGATCTAATCTTTGAGGTTTAATGTTCCTCTTTATATAACCAGGAAAATGGAAACTGAGGTAAATGGCAGCTGTTTGTGTCTGACGCTTTGTGCAGTCGTACAAGGCTTAATAAGATGTTTGTGGCTTCACTGAAATGTGTTTCAGCACATAATGTGCAAGAGTAAATGATATAAAAATACTTCTAGATTTTACTGATATTAATGCAAAACATAGAGGGTCTGGAATATCAGAAATGACACAAACTATGTTTCCATCTCTGTTATCTGACCCAAATCCAAACCAAATCTCACACACACACACAAAAAAAACACACTAATCTTTGATCGTGATTCATAAAATGCTCTCGGCTCCATATTCCTTGATTGATGATCTTTACCCAACCACAGCAGACACTAACCTGAAAACTGGTACTTCTTCAAAGTTATTTTAAGAATCAACTCTGAAGCAGAATTAAAAAAACGTCAACATATTAGGTCAGCGACAGGAGAAAAGACCTACTTTAGGTTCGAAATGCTGCAGGGATCACTCCGATCTGTGTCGTGCGTCGTAGACGGGAGAAAAACCTCAACTTTAATTTAGGCTGTCCCAGCGGAGGGGGTTCACCCTGCTCTCCCACTATCTGATCACAATGTTCGGGTCTACAACTGTGAAAATTCAAAGGAGCTGATAACAGTTTCTCTACGTGAGCTGGGCCTCTGCTGTTTGGGGGCTCAGTTGTTCATTAAGACGTTCGTGTCCAGTCCAGGCTGTGGGAGTGTGATAGGAATGTGTTAGTTACACATTCATTTTGAAGCTGGTAGGAGCATCTTGGGGGGAACAAACATTAATAACACAGAACCTCGATGGAAGTCAGCTCAGAAAGATAAGAGAAGGATATGACAGGTACCCGCGACTTTGTGGGCTTGGCTCCAACAGATGACCCACATTCTTGCTACGCTCCACTGTCTAGAAAAAGATGGAGAAACGCCTCAGACGTATCTATAACGTGATGAACTAAGTAGCAAACTGCCTGGTAGGAATTCACAGAAAGTCGCACGGCAACGTATGAGTTTCCTTTAGCCTACAGCCATCTTTAAAAAAAACAATGTCAGTGTACAAAGCATTAAGAAGTGAAGAGTGGGAGGCATCTGTGCCCCGAGCAGAAGGTGGAGTGCGTGTGTTTGGATGTAGTTTGTGTGTGTGTGTGTGTGTGTGTGTGTGTGTGTGTGTGTGTAGATATACAGCTCAGAAGGCACAGCTCTCAGCTCTCAGATGTGTGTGAGACACTCAAACAATGCACAGGTAGCAGGTGTGTGTCGCCTATGGAGCAGCTGTAGGTGAGAGAAACATCCAAGGCACAAAAGCATCAATGTGTGTGTGTGTGTGTGTGTGTGTGTGTGTGTGTGTGTGTGTGTGTGTGAGATGGTGAAAGAAAGGAAAAAAAAAAAACACCCAAATACTGATTCAGCTCTTAAAATGAGTTCTGCTCAACACTGAAAGCATCCTGTAAAATCTGTCATGTGCAAAGTGGGATTTTAACAATAAGAGCAGATAAAGTACAACAGTAATACATGAGCGTCACATGTGGTTACACAATAATAAAACCCCAACAGAAGGAGGCCGGATCCTCTCGTTGCCTGTTGGGGGCAGCATGACACCTCGTAGCTTCTGCGTGTGTGGGGGTGTGTGAGCGTCTGCATCAAACCTTTTCTGCAAACGTGGTGGTTAAGCTACATGTAACACTTAAAACACATCAGAAGAATAAGCCTCATGATGTCACACGCTTAAATCCCTTAACGTTTAACATCAGACTCGGCAACGTGCTCCGTTCTCATTAATGCGCCATCTGCTGCAGCGGCTCACACTCAGGTTCGTGCACAGCTTCTGCTCACAAATTTTGCTTTTTCAAACCATTTTAGAGACAGCAATTTTCTTTTTTAGCTCACTGTATAATAGGTTATGAGTCACTAAAACAACACACCAAGTTCTTCTGAAAAAAAAAAATAAAAATGAGACCGAGGTTCTGGTAAACTTTTAAAGGAGCATTAACTGGTGCTTCAAAGAGGTTTTCTGTTTCTTACTGCATGAGAACACAAATCCCTCTCAGTTGGACCAGTTTTGAGTATTTCTCTTTGTCGCTAAGCTGCTATCAATTAAATCTGATCAAGAATTTTGAATATGAGCGTTCGTTTTCTAAAACTTATAGGTGCTCTGTGGAGTTCCTCCCTTAAATATGCTGGGTTTAAGCTGGAGCTCTAACAAACTGGAAAGTTTAAACGTGCCATGGTTTACTGCAGTGATTTTCTAGCATGTTACTGCCACCTGTAGATCAGTGGAACCTTCTGAAACTGCCCACTGCAACATAATTAACATGACGCTGACTGAACGGTGTCCGGGTGCAACGGCAGCATGGTCAGCGAGTAGTTAAAGACGGGCTCCTTTCTAAAAACCTGCTTCTGAGTTCACAGTTCCCCATCGGCAAAACGCGGGACTGCATCTGGCGTTCACGTGGTGGCGTGCACCATCCCGAAGGTTCACACCATCTGACGAGGTGAATTTGAAACTCTCCTCAGCCTTACTGGCGGTAGACAGAAACTCCACGGGCACCTCTAACTTCAGATGGGGCTTTTTACGAACGTTCACGGCAGTTAAGTTCTACGTCCAGGTTTAAATCAACCACGGCTTCGTGACTGAAATTAGCCTGAGACTAACATAAATACTCATTTGCCTGAATCGTGTGCAGTCAGGAAAGTGAGTTTTAAAAGCCAAAGCCTTTAGCACAAGATAAAGAACCTGCTGAGTCATTAACACTGATGAAACATAAGTCAAACCCAAGAATACACACAGTAAAAGTAATACGGTACCGTCCAAGTCTTTTTCAGTCAGTTAATTCTTCACCTATATTCCTGACCTGCATTGGAACCCTGAGCACTTTTCCCATCAGCCACCAGCTGCTTCTTTAGAAACACATCTGTCCTGCCATCTTTGGATGGATTTAGCCTCAGCTCAAACCAAATACTTCCATTTTCCTTCCTCTCTGTGGCCCTGGTTTTCTGTTCTTACATAGTGTAGCAACACTTCACCCAATGATATTCGTGACACCTTGTTAAAGACGTAAATAACACGGATACCAACTCATGATAAAAACAATAAATCTGCCACGAGGGTGGAAAAGAAACTAATTTGAGCCAACAGTATAAATCCAAACCTAAACAGTACATAAAGCTAGCAAAATAAATCTGCAGTCTGCAGGGGGAGATGCCATCATAATAAAAATTACAATGGGAAGTGCAGTTTATGTGGGACAGAGGTGAAGTCTAAGGCGTCTGGTGGCTCTACCCCTCCAGACACAGCTGAAGTTTTAATTGGCTGAGCAGGGACCAGTGGTTAATGAAGCCGAGCCCGACAGGTTAAAGATCCAGTGGGATTTTCTCTTACCCCATTATACGGGCCCTAATCTGGGGCGAAATGCTCTGGCAGTCTCTGACTCCACTGGGATACAGAAGTCAGGTTGGAGTTTTCAGTTTGCGAAAGGGGAAAAACGAAGCCCCCGTTTTATCTCGGTCCCTTCAAATCCAAAGTGGTGAGGCCAGTGCAGTTTGTCTAGGAGCTTAAGTTTGCTGCCCACAAACAACCGAAAACTGCAGCCTCGTTTTCTTCCTTTTCATCTTTAAAAACACTGGAGCAAACAGAAGTAGTTCACACTGGTTCTTCGTGGCCCAGCTCTGTCTCCACTCTTCCCCTCCCAAATTAGACCCTGACGGACCACATGGGGATTAAACTCTGGTCCAGAAACCAGCGTGCCTCCATCCAAACATGAAAATCCCAGGAGATGGACTTTTGGCCTCATTAGAGTCTCACGCAGTCAAACGAACACTCTCCCCAGAACATGTCTGTCTGTGTCTGGATGTGGATAAAGACTGTAGCAGCCCTTGTGGTTGCTGTGGCATTTAAAAACAGGGCTACAGAAGCGGAAGATCGTGCCAGCGCCGCAGTGATCTTTCTGAGCCTGAATGGCGGAGAGGCAAAAGTCTTTATTGTGTGTCCACGAATCTGCGGTGACGTGCTGAAGCCTTGCTGAGCCTTGTAAGGACTCTGGGGGTTTAGAGGACAGTCATTTAATATCAACTCACAGCAATCACCTTCTGTCTTAACAACCAGCCATTTTACAATCCATCAAAGTCAGGCTAAGTCCTTGTAACACTGTCTTGTGAGGCTGAACTGTCATAAAGACAAGTTATGACAATGACAAATGGCAAGTAAAAGCTTTTTTTTTTTTTTTTGTCTTGGGTAGAGTTTGAAAACTGGTTTACGTGAAGGCAAATTAAGTTATGATGTAGGTTTCTGTAAGAGCTGGAAAACTCTCACAATGTTCAACAACACAATGGCATCTGAAAGCTCTGCAGTTTGTAGACTGGGACGTGCGGAAGCCTGCAGTGCCAGCATCCACAGCTTAGAAGGTGAAAGGGAACTCTGTTCAAAACAATAGAGCCACAGAACAATAGTCCTCTAGATGCTGATGGGGCTGTTCTCTGGCATTTTCCGTACCGAGAATACTGTGGTTCTGCTAGTAGATGAGGATTAGATCCACATCCGAGGTAAAGATTTCCACGGGAACGCCACCAAAAACGGCCCCTCTTTGTCTTCGGGGCGAGTGGTTGATCGCGTCCGTGCTTTAGCGTCTTTTCACTACTGACGAGGAGCTGCCCTTGGAAGCAGATCAGTAGCAGATCAGACCTTACACTGGCCATTAGAGATGAAATCTGGAGTTAGCTACTGGTTAAATTTAAGGCTCATTTGACTTGTTAGGTCAGTCCAGAGTGAGAACTGCATTTCTACATGTTCTACACACCATGCGCTTTTAATTGGATCCAAAACTGATGGACTTCTTGTGAGAAGGTGAAAGCAATAACACTTTTTGGTACCAGTTAATCTTCGTTCAGTAAGGACTTGATTTACTCCAGCAGGAGCCTAAACAGTTGCAGAAAAGTGAAAGTGAGAAGATCTAACACGTTCTAAACAGCCTCTGCATTGTCCGATCCAGTCGTCTGACACAAGACCTCAGACATATGTGCAGGCTGCTGATTATTTCCCAGGGAATACAGTGATTTTGCCGGCCTTGGCCAGAAGCTGGATGATCTGAGCTTCATAGTCTGCATCGTGGACGCCGGTCTTCCTGAACTCTCCCGAGTAGCGATTCTGCTCCCAGTAGTGGTGCCAGTTCCCTCGGCTGTCTGCCCCAAAACCAAACACATTCACCTGGAGGAGAATCACATAGGGAAAGAGAGAGCGAACAGGAGAGAACGTGTGTGAAGACGACGTGTCATAAGTCCAGGATGAACTGGATAATGTGTGATGCCGTCGCACTGACCTCGTCACAGACGTGAAGGGCAAAGAAGAGCACGAGCATGCCGGTGGAAGGGTAGCGGCCATGATGTCTGGTCCAGCGGTCGTGGATGTATTTAAAGAATGCTGGGTTAAAGACCTGCACCTGGATGGCCACAGAGATGTGGACAGAGAAAAGCGCAGCAACTAAGTCAAAGTGTTGGTTTAGATTTCAGAAAGCTCCTCGTACATAAGCCACAGCGTTAGGATTTGTTTTTCCTTAATGTTCTCTGTGTATGAAAAGTTAAATTCTCATTCTTCTGAACTGAGATTAAAGCCTTCCCTCAGATAATTTATAATACAGGAGCACAACCTCATGCTGCATATTGGAGAGGTCCAACCGAACAAGGAAAGATTTTGTCTAGTTAAATTATAATGCTTCCTGAGGTTGTGATTGCTGCGAAAGATTAAAAGCGCTGTTAACCAAATGAACTGTAATTACAGATTTATCATTTACCTCCAGGTGATGTTCAGTCCCACCAAACACGGCTTTTAGGCTGCTTAGAGCTTCTCAGTGGAGGAGTAAATCTTATAAATCTATATTTTTGGGTTGGCTCCAAAGACTCTGTGAAAAGTGTGTGTCTGACCAGGCAAAGATTCCCACAAAGTCTTCGCATGCTGCGGATTAGTTCGAGTTTATTTATTTTCATGGATTAAAGAGCAAGCAGAAGATTATGCAAAACAAAGGGAAGGTTTTTAATCTAACTGTAATCCTTCATAAACAATGGGGGAGGGCTGATATAATTGCAGCAAGGAGGGGTCACTATGTGTGTGTGGTTTGTGAGATTGGCCAAAATAACTGCAGCGATTGGAAAATACACACCTTGTCTTTGTCTACCCGGAGGAACTGCTTCACTGGAGCGTATGTACTGAGGGAGCCAGAGAGAGAGAAATTGATTAAACACATTCAATCAGCACTTTATGTGATTGCTGCACCTATGAATTGTGGATGATTGACACGTGACAGATTGTTCTAAGCCAACACGTCCGAGGCCTCTCACACCCCTGACTGTGTGTGTCTGCCTACACTGAAGTCAAATCATTTCTTAGTGTTCCTTCCTGCAGTCTGTGTGCACACGGACAGTGTGTGCTTTTACATATGGTTTAATACCTGCTTATGCAGCCGTGTGGTGTGTGTGTGTGTGTGTCTCCTTACAACCGAATGTGGCCGGTGGACAGAGCGCTGGTGATCCACACAAGATCCAGCGTCTTGAAAGGAACCAGGACAAAGCTGATGTTGGTGGCCAAGTTCTTTGCGCTCTCTGGGTACATGAAGTGGTGAGTGGTGTGGCTGCCAGCGTCCTCCTCGTAGCCCACCGTAGGTGCCAGGTTTATCCTGGGGGCAGGAAACAGGCACAGATATGCACATCTGACTGGTAAGGAAATACAAAAGTAAAGAGGCCGAGCTCATAAATATAAACATACATAATATTATGTCCACTGTGTCATTTTTAAGCTATGGAGAAAAGGGGGGGCTCTCATCAACATGCAGCCACTTCTGATGCTCTGTGGGCACCGACTCCTGTCGATCATGGCCCCCATTACATTTCCCCATGTCATTCACAACATTACAACCATCAGGTGGTGTTGGTGTTGTAACTGAGCTGTAATTCACTCAGTGCAACCTTCAGCCAGACAATAAGTGAACCACTCAGCTTTGTCTGGGTGCTCCAGACTTTTTGCTGCATTCACAGTCGGTGTGAATCACTGTCTGGAGGAGTGAGCTGTTTGCGTAAACAGGAAGGTGCACCTGGAAAACAAGAGGCCACTGAACGCACCTACCCATATGTCCGTGAATCGCTCAGATAACGGGGGTGAGCAGGCAAACAGACAGGAGGTGGGTGGTGGTGGTGGTGGTGGTGGTGGTGGTGGTGGAGAGTGCGGCTGTTGTGGGTCAGACTGATTTGAAAAACAAATCACAATCTAACCACAGCAATGAGAAAACGTAACAGGAGATGGAAGTTGGAAGTCGCTGCCCACACAGGTCTACCGAGAGTGGAACACTTATGGATGCTAATGCCTTTAGCACACGGAAACATAAAATTCTAGTCATTCCTGCTGAAGCTTTGATGCCACAGGCACGTGGCCACAACCCACACACACACACACACACACACACACACACACACACACACACACACACACACACACACACACACACACGAAAAACAACCTATTGCTTTGTGTCGCTGGCTGTTGCCAACTGACAACAATCAGGCTCTGTGATCCATCACTGCTGCATGAAAACAACAGGGGGAATAGACCAGGACAAAAGAATTTATGTGCCTGCCTCCATGGACGCGTATGAGGGAGACCCAATATAGAGGTACATCCCAATTCCCTTATTTGATTTTTTTCCTTGCTCCCTGCTCCATCCAGATTTTGCTCCTTTATCTCGAAGCTGAAGAACAAGAACAGAAAAAAACCCTATTCACAAAAGTCTTTTATTAAATGATTTGTTTGGAGATTCACCGTTTAGTTTAAACTATTCGATCTGTGTGAAACGAGCCACAAAAAACTGCATTACTAAGTGTTTTCTCTAGTTTGTCATTTAAATCCATATCATAATAATTTGCAATTAGGAAGAGGAGGAATGTCTGCGTCTTTGAGCAATAAACACATTTATTGCTTGTTATTAAAAAAGCAGCGAAGAGCAATTACATAAAGGTATGAGCCCGTAATATCATTTGAACAGTGTGTCACAGCATATGTGTAAAATGCAGCTATGAGCTGATCATCAGAAACGTTGCTTCAGATGATGTTAATCCACTCTTATAGGGGGCCACATTTTTCTCAAAACATATTTCTATGTTTCTTTCCTCCCTGCATGTTCAGTGTAAGAGAATAAGGAATAAAAGTGGAAATAAAACTGAGCGAGCGAGAAGCAGCTGAGGGAATTAAGATTTAGTCTGTATATTCTTAGGACATAAAGCCCTAACAGTAGTCAGGCGACCTCTCTGTTAACCAATCGGAGGGCTGACTATAGGAGGGCATCAAACACAGACACACACGTCTGCTGTCCGCTTCTTTGTGAGCACTTCATGCTTTTGCACACACACACAATCTTCCACGCTGTCACCTCATGGTACACACTGTGCAGTCTGACGGTATAGTGCTCTCCCCACATGAACTCTATTCCAGCTTTCTCTCCAGCTGTTTTCCCTCCCCCTCCGTCTCCTCCGCCTGTTCCTCAAGTCTTTATCATTTATCATCTCATATCTACGTCAGCTCTGCCCTCTTTGGTTTATATCACTCTGTTCATCTATCCAACGCATTCACCCTCCTCACCTCATGATGTAGTTGTGTCCGTCAATAGTCGCCCCATATCCGGCCCCACGCAGGTTCCCAGAGTTGCCAACCACGGCGCAGCGCAGGCAGCGTCCTGGATCCCACGAGCCGTACGGCGACCTTCCTGGAATCACCTGCGATAGACCGAGATGATCAAGTCAAGCGTGCCACGTTCAAGTGACACGGGAAATTAAATGGGACAGTGGCAGTGGAACAGCGAGAGACACAAAATAACCTAACCTGAAGCTCAAACCTGATTGTGAAAATACAAGCTGCTCTCAATACTGGGGGAAAATTCTTCATGAAACCCTGCATGAAAAATACATGAGCCCTTTTTGTCCTCAGGGACAAATATATTTAAACATACATCTTTATGTAAAAGCAGTGCACCGTGTTGGGAGTCCAAATGAAAAATAAGATATACAGATTGAAAAAGAATGAGCTGGGTCACTAATAAAACTAATGTCTAATAAAGACAATCTGTTTCCCTCAGCCTTTGCCCAAGAGTGTGAAGTAATGACTCGGCTGATTTAAAAGAACCACAGTAATGGGAAGATAAATTAATAATATCATCTACCTGGAACAACTTCAGCAGAACTTGTTGGATGCTGTGGGGTTTAAACTGAGGCTGCAGCATCTAGAGAGACAAAGGGAAAAAGTGTGTTTAGGACGAGCTCATTAGTTCACTTCCTTTCTGTGTGCAGATCTACACGTATGTTTGCATGTACGCACTTGCCAGCATTCATGTGCTCTCTGTGTGTCTGTCTGTGCATGAGACTGACAGACTGACAGAATGCAGTGGTCAGAGGAGCAGAGGCACTGCTGTCCACATGTCAAAAAAAAGTTTGATGAAAAATAAAATGGAAGATTCAAAAGGGAAGGTCAAAAAGAAAGCAACTTGTAGATCGCGCTAAAATCCGGCCTTTTTTCGGACTATTTGCAGATTCTCTGTCACATTCTCTCTCACCGACAGTGTTGGCGTAGCCCAAAGACCAGTGGCACAGCGAAAATGGGGCTCGCCTGTGTGAACGAGCCATAGAACAAGCTGAATAAGAGGATAGATGGAAAAAAAGGAAATGGTTTGTGTAGAAATACTGGCACTCTGTAATTATTGGTCTGAAGTAATTAAGTGCTAGACTATGAAAGGTTTAATGGATAAATAGCTAGAGACGTGAAGCTATTAGTTTTCTGTGAAAGAAACCTTCCTAACCAAGACTTCTTCTTTAGGTGCTTTAAAAATGGCTTTAATCCACTGTTGAATCTTCCATCTGGAAATATGCAAAATCAATAAAGTGTTTTAACGTGAACAGGGTCCATTAAAGTAAAAATAAGAAATGTATTAATATTAAAGGAAACACAAAAGACAAAAAAAATCCTGATGTGTGTAAAACTTTCAAATGTAAGTTTTAAATATTATGCTTTAAAGTTTTTAAACCATCACAACCAAAACTACATGGAGACATTAATACAAATTATATGATATTTCAAACTCACTGCTCTTTTGATTTGGGTTTTAAAACCACTTATAGTAATATTTAATGTAATTTTTGTTACCTTTGACACTTGGATTTGATTTGAGACAAACATCTGAACATTTTAGTGAAGTGGAAATGACATAACCACATAAAACTAATGGCTCGCTCGACTGCATCGCAAACCCACTGCTAAGCATTAGTCACTCAAAGTAGATCACATTAACCAGGCTGCAGGTCCACCACAACGGGGACATTTATAATACTTGAACACGTGCAAACCTGTGCCATCTCCCGGGAAGAACAGAGCATCTGTTTTCCTACAGTACAAGCATGAAATATTGTGAAACTACATGTTCACAGTGTAAAAATATAATACAGCTTCATCTGTGAAGCGTAACTTTTATTCTTTTGGTCCTTGTTTTGAGCTCCCTCATTGTGGGATGTGAAATGGAAAATAAAAATAAGGACACGTACTAGTAGCAGCTGATCTGAACTTGTCCAATTTAACAACAAAAAAACTTGTTCCAGTTTGAGCATTTGCCAGAAAACGCAGGCAAATGAGCGTTCATGCGCGCAAAGAGAAAGGAAGCACCTGCACACACTTTAAAAAAAAACAAAAATGCACACGTAAAAAAAGTTCCACCAGGATATGGGCAGCTTGAACATGAACCATATTTGCCTTTCTTTCTCCCACACACCAATCTTCCTTTTTGCTCCTCTGTCAGTTCCTCCTTTTCACCCGCCACTGGCCTTAATTCGCTTTTCCCAACACAAATCTCATTCGCTTACATTTTCATTCACACGTGTTCGCCTGCCGTCTTACTGCCCTCATGTCTAATTCCTTCTCTTTAATTTCCCTTGCTTCCTCTTTGTTTCTCCTCCTCCTCCTGTCTTTCTTCATCTCTTCATCTCTCTGGGACGCCTGTGCGCCGCGCTGCTCTTCAGTGTTGGAATCAGAGACCGCTAAATCGTTCATTCCCTTTTCTTTCTCTCTCTGGCGTCGTCTGTCGTGCTGTTACGTCTGCAATTTTCTCCTCCTCTCTCTGATTCTCCATCCTCCTCGGTCTCACCGTCGTTCGACTGTCTCCGTCTCCCTGCATAATGTCAGAGCCAGCCTGGCTCGCTGCACCTCTGTTGTTCAGGGCTAGTCAGTCTTGGCAGATGTTTTTTGGCAGCTATGTCAATTGCCATTTTGCTTCCTTCCCCTCAGCTGTCCTAAGCGAGAATAAACCTACTGGCACACATTGAATATAATAAAAGTTTTCGATTTCACTTAAAACACAATATTTCGCATTGGCAGAAAATTGCCACTTCCATAAAAAAACCTAAATGCAGGCCTACATGTAAAAAATGGAGGCACCACACAAATGTTTTTATGATGCACCCAGTGAAGGAAACTCTGCTGCATGTAACAGACGAGACAGTTAATGTTAATGCTAGTTTACTATGTATGTACAGTATATCCCTTGAGAGGGCAGAGTAAAATATTTATTGATATGTCTGAACTTTCTGCTTGGTTGGTACGGTGAAAAATATTTCAGTAGAAAAGTAGAGCCAGTAAATTAATACAGGACTACTTACCGTCTCTGTTAAGGCCCTAAAACTCTTATTTTTAGAACGTTTGGATAAAAGCACCTGTCAAAAGAATAATTTCTTTACTGCATATAGTAGTTAGCTTTAACTGATTTAAATACAAAAGATTTATGAATCTGTATTAAACACATTTAACTATTTATTAGCCAAGACACTGCACAGGTTTTAATATTGCGCCAAAACTTCATAAATCAATTTGTCAAAACTGACTATAAGTTAGTAAATTAGGAGATTAGTAACAAAATCATAACTATTGGTTGTCTTCAGTCATCAAACATTTTTTTCTTTCTCAAAATTCTAAATTACTTTTATTCACGTAAGAAAAATCATTAGTCAGACATTTCAGCAACCAAAGATGTCATTAAAATCCTTCTTCAAAATGTTTCTTTCAATTCCGCTCGCATTATTCCTCTCTGGAGACAGGAGTGCACGACAACAGAGAGTTTATGTCAGTGTTTTGTTGGCTACATTGACTCTGCGTATGAAATCACTTTGGACTGGAGGACGCCCCCCGAGGAGATAAAAGCAGGTGGTTGTCTGGGGAGCAAACATGGCTACGTCTGTGAATCAGTGATGTCGGTCTCACAACGTCTTTACCACAGAACAAGCTCTTATTCTGTCTTCTGATTCCCAACGGGAAAAAAAAAACCCGTAAAGTCTCTTGCTTGTACATCCTGGTGTCCTTCTAACCAATCAGAGAAGGCCAATTACTGTATGTCAGCTTGGCTGATATGTTTTGCAATTCCATAAGACAAATACCTGAAGCGCTGGACAGAGAATGGAGACTGGGTGAGGAAGCGGACGGATATTACGTCTCATGCTATTCATAGGTTAATTCCCAAAAGCTGCACATCGCAGCTTTAAGGTGAAATGGTTTATTGATCCTTTATGGGGGACTGACAATATTCTATTGATCCTGTATCAGCACAATAATGAATAGATTTGTAGAATTAAGTGCATTAAGCTATTAATTTGTTCTTGTAATAATAAACACAGCACCTGACGTAACATGTACAGTACAGTTGGGTGACTTCACCCTACCCACAGTCAGCTAGTTCAAACGTTATTCCATGGTCAAAGAGGCTATAAAAAAGGTATAGTTAAAGAATTTTAGTCATAATTATAATTATCAGTGCAATGGTTTGCATTTCCCTAGATAAATTCATTTTTATTTTTGTGCATTAAATAGCACATATGAAAAATCTCTCTTTTTACCTTTTCAAAATAGGGGCATTTTTCACTGAACTGAATGTGTCTTTGAAAATATTAATCAAACAAAATTCTTTCTTTTGGAAAGTCAAGCAGCACAGGGCCAGTCTTTGGAGCAGCCTATTTCTATGTGAGCCTTTGTGAGTTGACATCTCTCTCACCATCTCTTGAGAAGAAGGTGGTAATGACTAGTAGATGGTCTCACTAAGCCCACGGTGTTGATGTTCTTTCACAAATGTTCACGCTGACTTTTTTCCAAAAAAAATATCCTTTTATCCATTTTAAAACAAGAGATTGTATTTTTATTTATCATATATTTCCCTTTTGTAAAACCACAGGAGTGTCTAAGTGTTAAAAAAAATTGCACAAAACTGCTTTTAAAGTGATTCATTGGTTTGGAACAAGATCACTGAAAGTCTGAAAATGACCAAAGCGTCAGTGAAGCCTCCTTCACATTACTCTGAAACCTCAGTCCTTGTTGGAATAGGTGTCACAGTGTTTATTCTGCTGGCTATGGTCATGTAACTTTATACTGTGTCCTGTATTCTTGCTTCCTTCCCTTATTATTATTGACATTTTTCCTACCCCCTCCTCTACCTCTACATATCCAATTACTCACTGTCCATCATTCCCACATTTCCTATTTTCTCTGCTTTATTCAATGTGTGGCCTCCTCTGTTCCTTCCCTTCTGAATCCTCTGCTCTTTGTGCGTTTTCCTTCGCTCCTCCTTTCATATCCCCCAGTTCATCACCTCCCCTGTTGCAGTTGACCTAATGACTTGGCAGCTGTTGGTCTGTGTTTGCAGTTTTCTGCCATTTCAGAGCTGACGTGAGCCTACAGCTCTGGACAAGGAGACTACATGAGCAGCTGAAAGGCACCAATGCACAAGTACAACACAAAAACCACAGGCTAAATACATATTCAGGTTGACATACAGACAAATGAGTGTAAGGCCAGAGAAACAGAAAGTCCTTTCACTGCTCCATCCGGGTAAATGAGGTTAGATTTTCATTATATGCTTCTCATCTCCGACTCTCAATCTCACAGAAGACATACTCATTTCCGTGTTTCAGCCAGTGCACGGTAATGGTTTAAGGAAATCCCGGAACCCTGCAATGTTCCACTTTTCCACTAACACCATGACACATGACTGGCACAGCTACATGAGAGGCATGTAGGGCTTGTAAGAGGAGATTGGTCGGCGCAACAACAAGGAGGGATGAACAGGATGGAGTCAGATCTGTGATTATAATATCTTACTCCACAAGAGTATGTGTTTCTGGAAAGACTTATGTCTTCCCTGTAAATGTACATGTTTCATGCAAACACTAAAGTTTATTTAAATATCACAAGGTGTTTTTTAGAATGTGACATTTACAGTATATTAGGGATGTCACCAATTCAACACCACACCTTGAAAAATATAAATGATTTAATACTACAGGAAAAAACTTTAAACTGTATTGAAAAGTATTATATTTTTAGATTCAGTTGCTACGTTGGCCTGTTGAAAAATCTGCAGTGTACAGTCCATGAGGTTTTATTTTGTGTTTAATGAATATTAATGGAGACAAAGATGCTGAATCAGAAAACCATTTTCCGTGGCTTTCAGATGTTTGGGAGTTTTCATTGCCAAATGTAAATTAAACTTGTAAACGGTATAATCAAGGTAAATTAAAGGCCCTATGTATGGATGTGTGGCAAGTGGCACTAAACAGAATTCATGAGCTTTAGAGATGCAGTGTCTCCTCCAAGCTAGTCTCACTTTCTTTTAGGATTTGTGCTAAGCTAACTAACCAGGGGCTGACTAGTTTCATATGTAACATATGATGTGATAAGGCTGAAAATGACGTCAGGCATCAAAACATGAAACCCAATAACAGCATATTGTTTATGTCCACAGTAACTGTCAGAGTAATAACTAATGGCTACACAACTCGAGCAGGTAAAAGTAAATCATATTTTACTTACCACCCACCAGTAGTAGACGTCAGAGGGCAGCTTGATGTTGTCTCTGGTCCAAACAGGTGAGATGTCGGGGTCGTAGTTCTCATCGAACCAGTCCGAAACACCAGGGTCCGCTACACAGCGTGGGCAGGCACATGTCTTTTGTTGCGACGTGTCAGGTGGTGACAGCCGGTGTGCGCCCACGTAGCTGGGCACCAGCTTCACCCGTCGTGACTCCTCCCACCCAGGTGGCTCCAGGTAGTTAAAGCCGATGCCTCCGCGAAGCGAGACAGAGAAGAAGAGGGACGTAAGAAAGACGAGAACCAGCGAGCCCAGGAGAACCCAGACTCTGCGGGAACATCTCACCCTTCCTCCTTTCTCTGTCCCACTTCCTCCTCCAACACTACCTCCACCTGCTGCCACCCCGACTGCCCCATTCACCCCTCCGCTCAGCCAGGGCCTGAACTCGGTGAATCTTGCAGCTCCCCTGGACAGACCCCCACCCCAGGACCCCCAGCCCCAGCGCCTGTCCCGATGCAGGGTGGAGGATGGGATGCGGCCCCCCCATGGCCATGCCCCCACCCCTGGGCCTGCCACTGTCCCCAGTCCACTCCCACCTTCTCTTCCACAGCTGCCTCCACGCAACAACCACCAAGGCCTGGTCAGGGTGATGGAGATGAGCCCCCGACTAGCACTCCGGACCCCAGGACCACCTACTGTATCGCTCTGGTAAACAGGCCCACACTGACAGAAGACCAGGTGTCAATGAAGGAATCTGTCTCACAGTCAAGCTGTGCACTCAGTGAGGATCCCACGCTTCGTCTTCTGCCGGAGTCTGTCCCTTTCTCTTCTCGACATTTATGTGCTCATCTTACACAGAAATGTCTGACCACAAACACACACACACACACACACACACTCACACAGAGTGGAACTGCAGGTGAATCACACACAGCTGTAGCCTGAGTGCTGTGAAAGTCCTTTGCTTTCGATGAGATGATCTCTGTTGTCGCTTTGTGCACAGTCTCTGTTTTTCCAGCTTTCTATTCTTTGTACATTTCTTCCCTTTGTACTGTATAACTTTCCCCTCTCAGGCTTCCGCCCGCTGGCCCGTCGTCTCTCCTTTTCTCGGTTTTTGGATTAACTGCAATGTCCATCTTCAGTGAAATCCGGCGCACAGTGTGGACGGATGCAGCAGGTTCTTCTTGTTTTTTGCTGCCATCTGTGAGAATGTTGAGCTCAGCTCCAGCGCTCGGCTCTCTCTCCTCCTCTGTCTCTCTCGTTGCACCGAGGCTACGTAGCCAAAGAAAACTGGCTGACTATTTGAGAGCAGCAGAGAGAGGGAGGGAAGAAGGGAGGAGAAAGGGGAGGAGGAGTGGTAGAAGGGAGGAGGTCTAGCCTGAAGGGTGTTTCATCACGTCTCTAGCCATGCTCGACCAAAAGATACCTCTCCTTCTTTTCACTGCTCGTTTCCTCTGTTATCTGCCGTTTTTTCAGTTCTCTCAACTCTTTTTTAACTCGCTTTTTATCTTTCTGTGAGGCTTCACCTAGCTTAGTCTTTCTTTTCTTGTGTTTTCACCTTTTTAATGCATTGCCCATCTCTGAGGATCTGTGACATACTTGGTGAACAGTAATTGTGTTGAGTTAAAACACTGTTGCGGGTCTCTTCGCACAACTGCTTCAAACGTGCGGTTTTAAAAGTTTGCATAAAAAGATTTCAATTCTTTGTGGTGAATGATGAAATCTGGAGCAAATTGGGAGAACCTAATAGTAGAATTGGCCATGCAGACATGCTAACGACTATACAGGACTCATCACTAGCGCCTTCTTAATTTCAGTGCTGCAAATGAAGGGTCCTGCCAGTTATGACTGATGCAGTATCCACAACTCCAAACCCCTGATCAAAAAACATGAAGCATGATTTTTAAAGCATCCCACAAAGATAAGTGCGAAAAATGTTTGGGAAAAGTCCTCAAAGTGTCACACGTGCACCGGCTGCTCCTCCAGTGGAAACACTTTTTACACCGATGGTTCGTGAGAGGATGAGGCAGCACCACGGAAAGGCAAAAGTAGCGGATGGAGTGATGTGCAGAGGGTGTGATGGGGAGAAAAAAAAGACAAAACCAATCAGCCCCAAATCTCATCTTCTCTCCAGCTGGCTTTGAGAGGACGATGGGAGACAGGGTGGGGGCAGCATCTGTCCTGCAGCCCAGTGTAAGCTCGTGTGCGTATATCTCTATGCGCCTGTGATTTAATGAGTGTATGGTGTTCGGCTAGAGTTGCACACCGTCTGGCGGTTGCACTAATTTAATTGTGTTCTACAGCTGTGACTGTGTGTGTGTGTGTGTGTGTGTGTGTGCATGCGTCTGCATGGCCTGTTGGCTGGCTGCATATGTTTCATGGGGCTGGTGAGCTTGAGGTGGCTGCTGCTTAGCCCTAATCTGCTAAACTGTAATCTGAGGGTGGGACCCCTGCAGCACCTACTTTACGGCAGCTGTCTGCCATGCCCATGTTCATCTGATGCCCTCTAAACGCCTGCCTCACCTGCACACACACTGGTCCGGGATATTCTGCTCTCTTTGTACTGAAATAATAACGACTCGTGTGTTTTTTTTGGAACCCTTAGGCACGAACCACTGCTCCCAGTGAGGTTAGGATGTTTTCTGTGGGTGTGTGTTGGTCAGGGAATTCTGGCTGCCACGCCTGGTCTGAAGTCTGGCCTCCTGCGTCGTGGAAGACCTGTATAGATGGAGAGAGAGAAAGATAAAAGACAGAATGTCATTTACGGCCATTAGCCTCATCGACTGTATTGACCTTTTTAAGCCTCCTTTCCTTTTCCACTTTGATCCTCTTCTCTTTTTTACTTCACCATTTCCTCTTCTCTTCCCTCAGTCCAACCCAGCTCACCTAACCTAAAAGACTTACTCTGTATTGTTTGCATTTGTCACCAGCGACTTTATTGCTTCCGACTGCCTCAATTCCAGCTCTTTTTTTTCTTCTTTCATTTACTTGCTCAGTTTGTCTTTCAGTCTGTCCATTACAAACGACAAGGGCGAACATGAAACAAATGTCTGCTCTGCCATGTTTGTGCGTCTGTTGATTGAAACCGAACAAATTTCAAAATGTCACTACGCTGCATTAGAGACATAAGCAGAATGACAGGATACAGATCCCAAAGAGTCGGGGCAGAGAAAGGAGCAGAATATCTTACCTCACATACATCTCCTCCCAGATCTGTTGAGGATATTAACTAATCTCACCACAACTTAATGTCAGGTTGCAAAATTTAGCCTAATGTTTGTTAAGTCTATATCTACATTAGCTTATCGCTGATCCTTGACCGGTTAAGTAATGTTCTATAAAAGATTTTACACATGTATGGAAAATAATTGAGCATAAATAGGAGTCTTTTGTCTGCACTTAAAGAACTTAAGTACACTGGTTAAAGGAGACTATGAATATGTATTTATCCCTGAAGAAGAAAAAAGCCAGATGTACTTCATAACTATTAGTGAATAAATCCTTTTACTCTAGACTCCTCTGAGTCAGTGTGGCTGAATACTAAACGAAGCAGGAGTTCACTGAGGAAAACTGAATTGTAGCTAAAATCTGTTATATTGCTGCTTATACATCTTACGTGGTTCTTTGAAGCTGCTTTAAAATGCATCTCTGAGTTTGGTGCAACATTTGTTACTGCTGTCACGGAATTGTAGTTGCTGTTGCTGCACAAGTACAAGTAGAGCTGAAATGACTGGTTAAGCAACATTTCAGATGATCAATGTATTGTTATTGTATGTAATTATATCTTGCTCAAAACTGAATATTTTTATTTTTTCCAGCAAAACATCTTCAGCATCAGACGATGTTTTACTTCGAGAGCATCCGTAGAAAGTATAGCCTTCTCCGTGTTTCCAATCAGACAATATTTGGGTGTGAAGTGGAAAGTTCTGCTCTTTAGCCCCTCCATCCATCAGGATGTAAAACTAATAAGATTATTACCACAGTCTGCCTCTCTTACTTGCAACAAACACTCCCACCCAACCACCCAGCTATGAATGATTATTTTCCTCCAGTCTATTTTTGATGCATTGCTATGGCAGCCAGCAAGTGATGCAGGGTTGTTACGGCAACACAAACCACAGTCCCCAACCTTGACCCATCTAATCAATTTCTAGAAAACTAGGACAGACTTTCCTTTACTTTAGTTGATATATTTCTTTTTTATTTCCCACTTCCATATTTAGCGTCTATACATCACACCTTCCGTGACAGACAGTTGCACACATAATTACTTGGACCCACATTTCTGACTATGCTGGTGGTTTTTCTACCGTGTAGTCCCTGAATGTCCTGTTGGGGAAAAAGTGCGCTGACAAACAACAGCCAGATACCGACAGGCAGACATGTTTCTGCAGCTGATCTCCCGACAATCTGCAGATTTACAAAAGGAACCGAGGATTGTTGCTTTTACCCTCAGTTACACTTGAGGAAAACTCTTCATTGTTCCCATTCAGTGTAATGCCTTGTTAGCATTCCTTGCATTTGTCGTTGAAGCCAAGGGACATAATTAATTTCAGCATGAATCTCGCCTCTGCCCCTTTGGTTTTAATAGGAAAAGCTCCCAACACAACTGAGAGCATCCTTTATTGTTTTCATTTATTTTTCCACAAACTAAAAAGAACAAATGCATTTAATTGTTGACTATGGCAGCTGTTAATGGAAACAGCTGTCACTGTTTTTCCACTATTATCCATAGAGCTGTCAAAAAAAAAGAGAAAAAAATCTCTCTTAAATGACTCATCACATCAGGTTTTCACCGAGCAAATGCTCGTTTTTGCACAGTAATCACAGCTCATGCTATGCAAGAATACACAGCTTATCTATAATGGACTGATGTTGGCACAGTCACACACACATATTGTAGCGGGTATTTTTTTATCAAGACATCACCTGTTCTTGATCTAAATGCATTCACGCACACTGGGAGCAGCTTTCAGTGTGTGATATTGACTTCTGTGGTTTGTATTCGGTCCAGTTTTTGACATCGCTCTGCCTTCAGAATTGTAACAGTTCTCCTGCATTGATTTAAGTCTAACTTTAACGGGAGCCCACCACTTTAAACTGTCAATCACCCCCCCATATTCTCTACCTTTGCTCTCTCCCTTTTCTGATTTAGGTGGTCTACCTATTGTCTTGTCATATTCCTGGAAGTGTGATGCCATCACATTTTTACAGCTTGCAATTATGACCCAGTGCCCTGGATCTTAACCGGTGTAACAGACAAATTCAGTCCTTCCTGTTGAGTGTCCTCCTCCATGATGCCCTCGGTCTACTCAGTCTCACCTCCTCTCTCTTTATTCCATAGGTAAGGGGGCAAACGGCTGGACAAAACAATAACTAATTCAAGTGCAATCCTAACCTGATGTAAGTGGCTTTTAGGCATGCATTGGTCCGAAGCCCAGGCAACATGCCCCGCAATGTATTTATGTGTGACAGTTCTGGCACCCTTGGCACCAGTTTTACTCCACATTTCAGTGCACTGCTGCAGAACAATGAGCCCACCATTATCGTTATTGACACTGAAAACATGCCCTGGGAGTCTGACTGTTCTTACACAGGCCTGCAGTCCCTAAAAATGATAGATAATATTTTTAGCCCAGGAAGAAAGGATAAAAAACTACAGTATATTTTTTGTCTATGTTTTTATGTCAACAACTTCTATGAAAAGACCAAAACAATGAACTGATGCTACTTAAATGTAGTGCCTGTCTTACCACAGGGTGATATAGATTATTTCTTTTTTTTTCCATAGAGTTCTGTGTTTCAGCAGAAGCACAGCGGCGCAGGGGGACATGGGACAAACCAAGCTTGACTTTTTCTACAGCACCGGCCATTCAAATGTGTTCAAAGGCACAATTCTGATGCAGGAGTCACGCGTTTCTTCTCATACCCCTCAGCAATTCATGATGTTGCAATGGCAACAGGTGAGGGAAATTTAACAGATACTCATGAATTCTGCACAACCTTGCAATTTTATCCAATAACCAAAACTTTTCTGCAAAAGTGTTCTTCACTCTGTTCTATTTCTGAACCAGAGTCGTGGATGAGCTTAGTAGCACTGCGTGGTGTGACTTTCCTAAACGCAAAGTTCACTTATGTCAAAAAGAGAAGAAAGTCAATACAATTCCTCCTGAGGCAGGAACGAATTGACCAACTTTTAACGATAGTTAACAAATGATTCACACTGACTTTGTAAAGGCCCACTCATTATGATGAACATAATGCTGTGGTCCCATACTCATCTTTCTGATGGCATAAATAAATTAAATAAAATGAAAATTTTATTCGCATAAGAGTGAGGTGTTTTTTTTTGTCTTGAACTTGAAGTGCATTCTGGGACAGGAGCCACGACTTTGAATAGATATGCTTGGTATAAAAAACATATTTAAGTAAGGTGCAGTAATAGAAAGTTCCTTAAATTGCTGGAGAAACACTGAGAAGTGAGAGAAGCAGAAGACATCTTTGACAACTGGCACTGACAAATCCTTGACTGAGTCCTGGTTACCGTCTTAAAAGGTCAGATAGGTGACCAACAGAACAATTACTTGCCTATAGCCTGTACATCTGGGGGCACATACCTACAGCGTCCTTCTGCATCTGTGCGACTGCTCTTCCAGGTTTAATTACCCCCTTTAATTACTTGCCTTAACAGCTGCTGTCACTAAGCACAGGCTGCCATTACCCTGCCTGGATGAGTCGAAACTCAGCCGACCCCAAACTTCTTTGTCTCCGTCTCCTCTCTGTCTTTTCCTCTCATTATCACCGTTTTAAAGTAAGGCTTCAGAAAAGACTTGTTGCCAAAACATCTGTTAGCAGCTGTAATCATGGTACAGACCATTACCACATACTTTTCCTCCTCACTCTTTGATAACATCCTCCCCCAGCAGCAACTCTTCCACCATCTCCTCATTGGCTGCCGTTTGTTTCTGGTTACTTATCAGACCCCTCATTTATCCTCATATCTTCCAATCATGAACTAGAGGCTGTTTATGATGATGCAAGACTGATGCCAACATTACTTGTGCATAATACTCAGTGTGACACTGTCCCACCAGTACCACACATACTGTCTCCATCGCTCGCCTCTCATTCCCTATTTGGTGTCCATCCTCGAAATAGAAGCATCCATCAATAGCAGTTGAACTTATTGATTTTTTTAAAGGTTCAAGCAGGTTCTAATGATTTGCCATCTCCTTCCTCTTATTACTTTCTTCCAGTGTTTTCTCTCAACCTCACTTACTATCTCATTTGTCATTTTTTTTGTCCCGTATCTCTCTATTATCCATCTCTCTTTCCATTTCAATCACCGCTGCAGATGGCATGAGTCAGAAACAATCAAATGCAGCCATTTTGCTTGTTAAATGTCCCCAATATAACCCCCCACCCATCCTCCTCCTACATTGTCTGTCTGTCCTCACCCCCTCCCTCCCTCCCTCTTTGGATCTTAGCTGTGTGTGGCATTTGGCTGTATTTCCCACAGCAGAGGCCACCACCCCATCAACATAAATTATACATGTAGGCTTTAATGGACAATCTTAGTATAATGTGATCTATATTTATGCAACTCAATCATCTCTTCTTCACCGTGTCTGCACTTATGCAACATCTGCAATTGCAGCCTGCTGCCAACTCATCTCTGTTTCCTTTTTATGCTTATATTGTCTGTTTGAACTTCACCTGTTCTTTCTTCATGTCTATCATTACTGTAGCTAAAATCCATAAGAACGTAAGGTAATACCATGCCTGCAGCTGCCCAAGTCCTTTGACGTAAACCTGTAGCCTACGTTCTTTGTTTGTATGTTTGCAGACTTGGAAAACTATGAGTGGTCAAAACCTGCATTTGGTTCATCTGTCATCCAGTGATCTGTCCAAGTGTCTTTGCTAAATACTTGGTTCATAAACTGTTGCACACTAGCATGTAAGAAATACTCCTTTCATTTTGGATCATTGAGATATGCTTTGCGCACCTGAGCAATGTCACTGAAATAAAATGATTTAACTGCTATATTCAAATGTTGGGGAGATTGGGCTTTTAGTCTCCATACTGCAACATTTTTATTTTACTATATTTTATTTCTTACAAGTTTGGGTAAATTATTATAGGCAGAACTAATATCCTAATAGGCTGCTATATAAGATTGTTTTGTGGTGCGTAAAGACAAAACACAAAGAAATACAACTTCATCATTACACTTCACTTTGTTGATGGTTCTATTAGAGTTTTAATATGTGGCAGTGGTGTTTCAATATAAAATTGATTGGTGAAAATTATTTGCTTTAATGCCTGATAACAAGTCATAACCTTATTATTATTTTTCACTCAAAACCGTTTATGAACCTGCTTTAACAACAACCTCAATCTCACTGTATGTCTCAGTGTACATGCTTCAGTACATGTGTGTGAGACCAACAGCCCCCGACTTTGGCCATACTCACAACCTGAATGCACAAACAGAGACAGAGTCATGAGTAGCCTTGAGCAACAGTAAAAAGAGAAAATGAAAACATGAAATTCAATACAGCATCATGATAAAATAATTCCAGACAGTCAAAGAGCAAGCAATCTGAAAAGGAGATAATGGGTTATTTATCACAGAATTCAAATGTCTCCATTTTTATAAACTGTTAGCAGAAGGCTTTGCTCTGCAGATGGGCTGTAGCCATAGAAACCCACTATCTGAACTGTATAGACACAGATTATTCTTTCATTTGTGCCATCAGTTTATTGTGTCATACAGTCGCTCTGATTACACAAAATGACTTTAAAAATATAGTCTTAAAAATTTAATTGCCATAAACAGCTGTAACATAAAAATGCACAGCGTATGTTCCTCATACTTAATATGTCTACTCAAGTCATGATTAAGAGCAATAATTTACTCCGATTTTATCATAATGTTTTCAAGCCTAGTGTCTATTCGGTGTATTTATCAAGACTGATTAAGTGACTCATCTGAAACCCAGCCTATAATTTTTCAGTTATGTTCAGCATTTTTCAGATAGGGAGGTGCAGAGGCTGAGTGGAGGAAACATAGCACAGCTTTTATGTATAGAATTCATTAAGTCTGTTAGGGTATTAATGGGAATAATAACTGGGATTTCCTCTGACAGACTTACGATGGTCAACCTGTGCAAAAAGGTGCAAGGAAGGTTTAAACCGAACTAACTTCTTTGAAGACAACAAGAAGAACGAGAACAAGGAGGAAGTCCAGGTGGCCTGATTCAACGGCTAGAAAAAAACAAATATTTGAAAAGAGTTCATTTTTGATATTTAAAGTAGAAAAAAACATTTGTAACGTTTGAAATAAACGATGCCTGGCTCACTGTGATCCACATGTGCTGTCTTTCATGGTAAACAGATGGGCACAGTTTTTACTTTCAGTGTGGAGCAAAAACGCAAGGAGAGCTGCAAGCACTGTTTGAAAGAACTAATCCATTAAAACCTTGATGGATAATTTAAGGAGCTTTTAAATAAATTCCAAATGACTCAAAGCCACTGTAAGTCAAACAAAATGAGTGTTATATGGTCCCTCGTTTTTGTCTTTGGCAAGATCCTGAAAACTGCATTTTTAATAATTTGAAGCTCTGCAGTGGCTGAGTGCAACCTGCAAGTTTAGTACCGTCAGCATGGCTATAATTAGAGGAGCCCTGGTCTTATGGCAAGGATCACTTCTGAATAATACCTCCCCGTCTTTAAAAAAAAACTATATATTGTACCACTGTAAGAAAGGATGCCCAGTCTTTAGACAATGTTGAGTTTTCGAAATCTCGTTATATATTAGCTACTATGGCATTAAAAAAGTAAGTGCTCTTATCAAATTACTACAGTGCACTGCAACCCCTGCAGATGATCCAAGATGTGCCAGCACACCTCGTTTTTTATTCAGCCAAAAAGGACTCACGTTACGCCGCCCTTCAGATCTCCTGTGCCTGCCCGGATTAGTTTCAAAGCTCTGTCTCTTGGCTACCGGGTGGTCAACTCAACAGCCTCATTCGGGTCTACAGTCCCTCCCATCCGCTGCACTCTGCCAACGAACGACGCCTGGGGGTCCCAGCATCGCGCAGAAGACACCAAGCAAAGCTTTTTAGATCAGTGATCCCACGATGGTGGAATAAACTCCCAATATTCAAAAAACAGCTAAAAACACAACTCTTAAATGTTAGAATAATGATAATAATCCTAATAATAACGTTCCTTTCTGCTTTTTCTTGAACTTGCATCTCATGAAACGGAAACACGCCTTATTATAACACTTTGCTCAGATGTTTTCTCTATGACTCAGGATTTGATTTGCCTTGTACCTCACTTGTAAGTCGCTTTAGATAAAAACGTCTGTCAAATGACTAAATGCAAATGTAAAGTGAACCCTGTTAAATTACCTGGTTTTCTGTAATACCTGATGAAAAAACATCATCAGATTTTCATCTAGTTTTCATATACAAACAATCACAATGTGCAGAGAAAAACATTTTGGGGTTTGGTAACATCACACAAGCACTTACAATAATATTTCACGTGTTACACACTGTCGCAGTGCGGGAAAAAATAGGCTGGATGCAACAACCACAATTGCTGAACCACAAATGGCAACGACAACCTCAAACAAGCACTTTCCTCTAGTGGTGGATCCGAGCTGCTCAACATTCATGCCATCTTTCAGACCAATCTCTCCTATTGGTCATTATCTGTTATTATCAGCACCACAAGCATTTGCTCAAAACCATCCTGACATTCAGAGTTTTTGGATACCCGCTGGGATAGTTAACAATTGTGCACTTTAATTATATTTTTACCTGTACTTGGATATTGAAAGTATTAACAAACAGTCAGGTTCTTAAGGTAACATGGTGGAAACTTTTTGCACTGGAAATAAAAGCGCCAATGACATGTTTCCCCAAAAGTCTCAGAAACTGTCAAAGAGTCACAGGGACAATCACAACAGATGGAAATCTGCATACTGAAAGAACAATTAAAAAAAAAAAAGCATTAGCAGCATGATCTCAGCATAGAAAATTTAAAATACGAGGACATGCAGTAATACACAGAACTGTAATAGAACTGTAATTTAAAGTTTGTTCTCCAAGATACCGATTAAATGTGGCTGGCCTTTGAACTCTTTACATTAATAAATAATCACATTTACTATTTTCATAAAAGGTATTATTTGCCAACTATTCCAAATAGTTTTAATAGCCATTCATAGTACTACCCGTAATCCCCACATCTGATTTAGCAAATTAAATTTCTCTGTCTATATCCATCCCTCCATCCAATATCTGTAAAAGCTTCACCTTTTCAGGGTCGTGGTGGGACGGATTAAAAGCATATCAGAGGGCCAACAGAGAGAGACATGACAGACAACCGTTCACACTTACATTCATATCTACAGGCAATTTAGAGTCAACATTTAACAAGACATGGATGTCTTTGGATTGTGGGAGGAAACCGGAGGACCCATGCAAGCACAGGGAGAATATGCAAACTCCACACAGATAGGCCACAGTCGGCCAGGGATTTGAACCGGGGACCGTCTACCTATGAGGCAGCTAACCAGAACATCCTAAAATTAATGCAACCTAATGTGATTATATTTCAACTGATGTAATCAGGTCTAGGACACAAGAGAGAAAAAGTATTTTTGTAGATAAACATATTTCAGCGGTTTCAGTAATGTTGACATATGAACGTCCACCGGGGAATAAACCATAGCCTAGCTATTCGGAATCAAGTGATTGAAATTCATATTTGTCTGCCTAGCTCTGTATGAGCATTGTCACTGGTGAGCCTGAATTAAAATTCTTTGTTTTCACCAAGTCATTCAGCCGACAAACAGAGAGAAGGGCAGCTGCTGGAATGCTAGATGGGAGCGAGGAGGCTCGGAGGGGCAGAGAAACACTGAAAGTGAAAAAGAAAGTGAGAGGCCCAAACAAGCGTTCCCCTGGGACCAATTAAACACATCAGACATCTTTCTGCTGGAGGAATTCAGATAAGTTATGCATGACTGTGTGTACGAGTCTCTAATATTGTGTGAGTCTTTTTGTGTGGGCATGCCTCATCTGTAATTTTGCCGGCGCGACGCACAGAGACAAAGAAGTGCAAGTGGAAATGAACGCGGCATGTACCTGTTGAGGAGACACAATGAACTGATGAACATTTGCTCCCACGATGTGCAGCCAGGAGGTGCCAGAGAGGTCACAAACTGGAGTGAACCAAGGCATGAACTATTGCGAGCATCTTCACTGTGACAGAACATCTGCAAAGTGCCTTGATGACTACACTTTTTTATATGGAGGATAATGTAACTTCCATGTCATTATCAAGATGAAGTGCATGCCTGAGTGTGGGAGGACAACGATTATAGCCGGACTGAACAAACCAATGAACTAACAAGCTGAAAAATGGGGGGAAAGACTATAGGCTTCATTTTTAAAGCACACTAAAAAGAACACACAGGACTTTGTGTTTCTGGACTCAGCACTAGGACTAATAAATCAAATCACCAAAGCATTAAACTCAGCAATCCCCATGTTTGAGGAGACATAAAGCCAACAAAGCCCAATTTATAACTTCAGGTTTATCTGCTTACACAGTAACTTGCAACAGAGAGTACAGTTCTTTATGGTCCCTCATGTGATTGTAATGCTGTAAGATTCTTAAGATGTTCCTATTTGTGAGGGTGTTAAAATAATGGTAGCAGTTCTCATTTTATCTAATTGGAAATTATTATTGGACCTCTGAAAATAAGGAAACCTAATGTTTACCCTCCGGACCAACCTGACGTGCACTACAGAGCATGAGGGCCACTCTGCAGAGTAGCTCAAAGAAGTACAGCTCATTTGTTTGTCGTATTGGTCTGAACAATGTAAAGAAATTAAAATTACATGTGTAACTGCCCGATAAGAATAGCAGCAAAGACACTGAAATAAACGTTACACACTGTCATCATATGAAACAAGCTGCTAGTTTACAGTGCACTGGTACTGAGAACAGTGCATTAAGATGCACATTTTTTAGCCATGCACTGATGTCTGTAAAGAGTCCATGCCAACACTCACATACTGCAAAGCAGAAAAAAAACATGCCATATATATCATAGAGGACATAACAGGACAGAAAGTATAGTCTATGTTTAAGGAAAGTCCTTGTGTGCAGCACTAAGCACCAAACAAAGCAGACCAGCCAAAATTAAAAAGTCATAAAAAGGATTAATGGTACAGCGAAAAACAACTTTTGGTATAATTACAGTTTACTTCGAATCTGCACTATTCAATATTTTATGTAAGGTCAAATGATTTTATGTCCATATGTAAAAGTGGCCCCATGTAGCGACAAACAAATTATCCCCCAACTCCACAATCTGTCAGCTCTACAGAGCGTTTTAATGAGGCTGTCGTCCAGTAAAATACAACTACAGAGGTCGTCTCTGAGAGGAACTAAAAATGACCAATCAAAAGTATTTCCACCTTTAAAGGTTTGTCAGGAGGATGTCGAGGTCGTTTGGTCGTTTTCCATAACAGAGTCACAGTCACAGGACACGTCACGTCACCCCTAACCCTGTTGTTTTTTCCTAACCCTGACCAAATTGCTTTCTTTGCACAATTTTAGTCTTGTGTTTTTGAATGTTGAGAGCAAAAAACTACTGTAAAGCTACATGCAATTCTGGCACCACTGTACGCAGCAGTATCCAGTAATTTGTTGCCCGGCACCAGAAAGCCTGCAATTTCTAACAGATGCCTGTCTCCCTACATGACACAGCTTTTTCAATTCCCTTGTTCACTACTTGCAGTACTTTCAAAAGATAAATGTCAAAATCATTTTCCATTACCAGACTTACTTGGCAATTAATTTTCACGCTTCTAAAGTGTGGAACCTAGGCTTTTTTTATAAAAGGCAATGTGAAGAGGTGGAGAGTAACTGTAGGGCACGATATTGCAAACAGAAAGACATTTCAGACACAGGCCAGTGATTCCCAAGAATTTGATTATAATTGTGGTTGTAGCCGAGTGTTATTCTGAACTACAATTTGAAATTCACTCAGACCGATTAACTCAGGGGGCAGCAAATATACTGGGGCTGCCCACCCAAGTGTGCTGTATATGTGGAAAATGCTGCAGGCTCATTACCTCTTCCACTGCACACAAGTAGGCAAAACAAGTCAACTAATAGTACTTAAAGGCACCTTTTCTCACAGCTCAACTGTAGAACTGTGTCTACAGTCTATGCATGTGTATCTATGTAATAATGCAAAGAGAGTAACTTGTGGGTGTCAGCCAAAAGCCACACACACACACACACACACACACACACACACACACACACACACACACACACACACACACACACACACACACACACACACACACACACACAGGCTCAAACTCAAAAAGCACTAGAAACAGAAACAAGTGCCTTACTCTGACAAAGTCGTACAGTATTTGTCCAAGGCCTTGTCCCATTCACCAAACGCGATTGACAGTGTGGGGCCCTGCTTTTGCACTGCAGTGCGTCTCCCATTGTATGTCAGCAACGTACAAAAGGGGAAATGCACTGGAAGCATTTTTTCTTCTTTGTCCAATCAGATAAATTGAAAGACCCTGTGATTGACAGCAGATTAGTAAACCGTCCAAACTCACCCTAAAATAAACCAGGAAGTGATCATCATTTAGGCAAATCTCCTTGACAAGCTGGCTTCCTCCCTTCTCTCTCCCATTTCTCTAGCACGCACACACACAGATATCTGTTTTTCGGTGTCCAGCATAGTTGGGAGCAGCCTCTAACTCTCAACCACAGCTACAGCATGTACCGTTAATTCAGACGTTGTAATGAATGTTTATCTAAATGTTGAGAGATGTTTAATTAACTAGTGGCGTTTAGCTCGGCTGAGGACCATAATTCAATTGTCGTCTAGTAGTGGTAAAAATAAAGATGCAGCGAGCTGCTAAAAGCCTCTCTGTCTGATTAGCACCTCTCAGCATAAAAAAGGCAGCACGAAGACCCTCGCCTTTTCTAAACTTGAAGGATGTCCTGCCCGAATAGCCCTAATGTTGTTAAAATGTTAAATATCAATATAGATCTTTTTCGTTATTGAAAAACATGCTGTGATATTATATATAGTCAGTGGTTTTAATTAATTCATGAGGCAACACTAAGGTACAAAAAGGACGTGGATGGCAGCATAGAACTGAATTATCCTAAGGTCATACCCAATTACAGTTGTGCTTCCTTGCCTTATTTGATTAAAAAGAAATCTTTCTTTCCACACAGTTCATCTAATTTACTGTAATGCCCTCAAATTCCCCTTTACAGTATCTCCCTCCTGTCTTCTCCCATCAAAATCATCCTAAAATATGTCTCCCTGCCTCTCCTCCTATTTCTTTATGGTCTGCCATTTAGCATATTTTTTTTCGATTCATTTTATGCCTCCAACCTTCCTCTGTGCTGCATTACCGTCTTAAATCTGATACTACAAACATACAGTCTAGTTGACCTCTGAGCCATTACTCATGGACATGCTTACTCTCTTCAAACGTTTGCTCACCTCACTTCTTTTTGGATTTATGAGTCGTTACATCCCGTATCTGAACTGGATAGCACTTCGTTTGTCCAATCACTGGGAAAAAATGGGTGCACTTAAACCGCACTTACAATATTTCTTACTCGACAGCTGAATAAAGGTAGCGGCAAAGTGGTCTATCACCAAAAACAACCACCTTTTTCTGCAGCTCTCATCTGCCTGCTTCATTTTTCTTCTCTGTTCTGTTCATCCATCCACTTTTATCGTTCTCTACTTAGTCACTTTGACCACTTTCTGTTTTCTCATAATCTTTTTTTCCTATTGTCTTTCATTCTACAAAGGCCCCATGCAAAATGGCTTTATATACAATCCAGCCAAAAACTTGCTTTGTATGTAAATTCTGCATCCCATGTGTGTTGAAGATGGGTTATTTTTGTAAAGTATTCCTCTGTAGGGAACATAAAGTAACAACACTGTGAACTATAAAAATCCCATCCTTTGTCTTCCTCCTCCTCCTGTAAAATGTTGCAAGCATGGGCTGAATAGATCCAGTTTTAGAATGATTCCTGTTAGCACTTCTTGTTTCTCCTTTTCCTTTTTCATGTCTGCCACAACTATCATTGCATCTCATGTATTGGCAACAACGCTGCTCATGTTCACACCCAACAATCACTCTGTCACGCACGTGTCTCATGCCGACGCTTTCTCTGACTCACACTCGTCATATCTGACATACTGCCTTACATTTAAATCTTGCTGCTTATCATTCAGAACCCCTGCCGTCACACTCGCTCCCTTCCTCCCCTCGTGCTTTTAAACCTTCGCTCTTTGCTGTATTGCGAGTTGGAGTGAGTCATGAGTGCTGTGCGACCTGTGTGCACTTTACAACACCACTGATCAGTTCTATTTCAAACTTACTCCTTTCATACTGTCATGGACTAGTTGGCAGAAACTGTGTTTTACTGTGAGTTGGAGATGTTGTGGTGGTGCAGTTGGTCCTATTATGTGGCTGCATTTGCAACATTTTGTGCTTGACGTGTCAACAGAAATTGTTGTTAAAGTTCAGATGAAAAGCAGTTTCTGTTTAGAAAATGCACTCACCCTCGGTGTAAGATCTGAACCTTGAGGCTGCAGCTACCTAAATACGCCTGTAACTACAACTGGAAACTAAAAAACCATTTGCTACAACCTTAACAGCGGCTGACCTGTCAGACCTTGGCATGGCTGGGATACACAGGTATTTGCTCTGTGTTGAAACAAAACGCCCGACTGACGCAGACCTCTGTGTTCCTTTATGTTCCATTTGGAGGTACAGATTTAAGCGCTTAAAGCTTTTTAAATGCCAAAACACAGACAGGATTGTACAATTCTTGAAAGTCTAGCGAGCGCAGAACTGAATTAGGTCCAACTACTGCATCATTTTGGCAGATGCCTTCGGGAGCAGGGTACCAGTCCAGGATGCATAAATGCAATTCCACGTTCAAATGAATGTCAAGGCTGTGTGTTTTTTCCCACAAAGGGCACGTGTGTGTGTGAATCCGGGTTAACTGTTACTCGGCCTAGCAGGCTTGCCAAAGGGAACGAGTACATCATTACAGCTATCTCCCAGCATGGCAGAGATATTCACTTGTAAAGGTTGTTGTGCGAGGCTCACCCTGGTAACCAATCAGAGAGGATCAAAGCCTGGTCATCCCATGCTCACAATAACCTGTATGTTGTGTGAGATGCCACTCACTTTCATACAGCGTTGGTACTTAACACTCAAGGTGGATTGAATTTGAGCCTCATGCATTAGCATGACTCCCAAAAGTTCCATATTGTTGCTGTAACGGGTGTGTACAGCAGTGCGGCAGTCAACCCTGAGCTCGCTCTACACAAGCTCTTCTTACACAGAAACCGCCATGTTGGTGCTCAGATGGTCCTTTAAAATGCCTCTGTCAAATTACGGATAACCTTCATCTGATTCCGCTCCACCATTCGCAGGTCCCTGCAGCCTTTTGTAAGCCTCACCATTTCTCCTCCAGCAAAGCAATATCTGACGGCTGAAACACACGAGTCAAACATACAACAAACTTTTTGTGTGTTACGCTTTGCTGCAATGTAAATCATGTCACGTCCACTAGAAGAGACAAAGTTTCCTGTAAAGAAAATCCAACCCCAGCAGCTGGTGTCACAATAGAAAGTCTTTCGAACTTCACACCTTCTCTCCTCCCCTCCCTTTGTGAGGAGAGAGAAAAGCTAACTTAAAACTATATTTAAGTGTGCTTTCATTTATTTACAGCAACACCTATGTGGAGGAGTTATTCCTTCATAGGTGGTGCAAGTAACAAGGCGGCCAAAGTGCACAGATGGCATGCCTTCATTTATAGCCACAGTGAAAGCATGAACCAGCCATTTGTCTCTCTGCCCCCAACTCTCCGCTTACCCCTGCTAGTGTCTCTGGGCTTTTCCTCCACTCCGCTCCCTCTCTGTTCTTTCCGTCAGTCTTGAGCCCCAAAGAGAGAGGTGTGAGGAATACAAAAGCGATGACGAGGAAGAGAGTCCTTCATCCTGAGGCCCAGTGCCAGCTGCTACCGCTGCAGAGACTATCCATCTAAAACGGGAGGGAAGACACTGCTTTGGAATTCAGCTCTTGATGCAAACTCTGTGGGTAGGCCTGCCATGATAGACCCCGAGTTCTCAAGGTGCTAAGTGACACTCAGGTAGTCGGAACAGAGACTCATGAATGCTCCAGTCTGCGCTCTGAGGACAATGTTACCATTAATGTGTCCACGCTTGTCTTTCTTGTACACAGATGCCAAAAAGTGTTTTTGTCTTTCCATACTTCCACATTTCTGTGTACAGCAGACATAATACCACATACACAATCAAACAACAAGGAGGCATGTTATGATTAATACCAAAGTCACAGAAGGCTATACAATAATGGTTATTTGTGTACTTTAGCAAGAGAAGATTTGGGGAAATTAAGAACACATAAGATAAAAATGATTGGCAGTAATAGGCTGATCTCTACACCTCCGTTTGACATCTGCATATCTTCTCTGACCATACTGAAAAGTGGACTTATGGGTTATAGTTTATCACCCATTTGTGCTCTTGAGTTCTGACAAACAACAAGGGATATGTATTAAAGACTTTATTTTAAATTATATTTCCCTTTATTTTTTTACAGAAATGGTAACACTTATTATTGATATTATTGAGAGACAATTGTTCTGTATCTCAAATAACTGTTGAATTGTTCTAGTTTTGTACTGTAGAAAACAACAGCAGTGACTGACACCGAGTGGATCATGTTGGAGATGGAGCTAATAAATACATTTCTTCCCCACTGCAGTCAGTGTCCAAATCCCCCCAGATAACCCTCCCAACTTACAGTCAGTCACTTTAACTTTCAAAGTTGTACTACCTCGCTTATCTTATTTTTATTGTGTTATATTATTTCTGTATATATTTCTTATTGATTTAAACCTTTGCTCCTTAACTTTTTTACTGTAGATTTTGTGTTTGCACCTGAGACCAAGACAAATTCCTGTTAAGTGTTCTTAACACTGCCTGGCAATAGACAGTTTTCTGATTCAAAATGCGAAACAGCTGTTATGTTTACTGACATTACTGCAAGATTGAAAAAAACTGAAGATGATGCAGGAGATGGTCTGTGGAACCACCGAACCAACTGAGGCAGATGGAGAATGAATATTCTTTGGTGAATTTTCTGTGCTTGTCTGGCCATGGACAGACATGGACCAGGAAATGTATGGATGTTGACAGCTTGGCTTTACTGTTTGGTTTGACATCTGCCATAGTTTATCTCACATCAGTGTATCCAACAGTATCCCTAAAGGCACGTCATGCTACCTGCATCACCAAAACTTTTCGTTACATTTTTTAACAGTTACAGATGAGGTGAACATCAGGATAGAGCGTAGAATTTAGTTTGTGGTATGTAGCTATGCTATACCTACACCATAGATGGACCTAGGTTTATTTATACGTGTCCTAGATGGATGAAATGAAACGCCACAATGTTAAATGTGAGTGTATGTGTATTCCTTTTTTTTTTTCACATGCTCCCTGTTTATAACAACTTTTGGTCTACTTATTATAGCAGAATTGAAATACACTGCTTATTTTCCTGTGTAATGTAAGTAGGCAATAAAATGTTTTGTTTTTGTTACATCGGGCAGCCTAAATAATTCCTGTCACTCTGCTACAATGACTAGTTACCACAAAGCAAAAAATACCACCCACATGCAAAACTGTGTGCATAAATGTGCCTTGAAATGAGCCATCTAACAACTATGAAACATTATCTTATGTTTATTCATTTTAAAAAGACCAACAATATTTCCAAAGGAACATGGATGTATGCCCATGAGTTGTGTATGAATTATGAGCATTAGTTGGTCACATAATAAAAGTTGCACTGCTTAAAAAACCCTGCTGTATACATTTTCAGGTCTCTCCAGAGACGTTGATGGGGTTTAATTCAGGGCTAACTGGTTCCACTGAAAAACACCCCCACAGCAGGTTGCTGCCATCACCATGTTTTACTGCAGGGATGGTGGCAGGTAACGAGGGGTGCCTGGTTTACTTCTGAGGCAACGATGAGACTTGAGGCCAAAACGTTACATATTACCAGTGTCTTTCAGCTGCTTTTTTGCAAATTCCAACTATCATGTGTTTGGACTGAGGGGAGGTTTCCATCAAGCCCAGTTTGGTGGAGGGCTGCAGTGATGGTTGTCCTACTGGAACTTTGTCCCAGCTCCACACAGGATTTTTCGAACTTAGACGGAGTGACCATTAGGTTCTTGGTCAGCTCTCTTACTGAGGCCCTTCTCCCCCATTTGCTCAGTACAGCTGAGTGAGCAGCTCTTGGATGAGAGCTGGTTGTGCCAAACTTCTTCCATTTGAAAATTACGGAGGCCACTATGCTCTGAGGAACCTGCAGTGCAGTAAAGATTTTTTGTAGCCTTCTGTACCTCTAAGTCTTGCAATAAACCTGTCTCTGAGCTCTGCAGGCAGATCTTTTGACCTGATACAGTCTGCATTGTCTGCTGTGAGGGCTTCTATAGAGAGCTGTGTGCCTTTCAAATCATGTCCATCCAATTTAATTTTCCAAAGGTAGATTACAGTCAAGGTATAGAAACATCACTGAGAAATGAGAATGGGAGGCATCTGAGTTTAATTCCAAGTGTTGTTGCAAAGGGTCTTATGTACATGCGATATTTCACAATTTATTTTTAACAAATTTCTGTACAGATTTCTGTAATTCGGTTTTCAATTTTTTATGGGGTACTGAGTGTAACTAAATAAGAAAAAAATAAACAAAATTTGTAGATTCAGGCTTCAACCTATGAAGATTTAAAAAGTGGGGGTCTGAAAACTTTAAGAATGCTCTGAATGTTCGGTTGTATAGGGAAGAGTAAAGCAGCTTTAGATTAACAATTGTGTTTAGTTAGCAGCACAGAAAATAACTCACATTTAGAGCTCAATAGAGGTTTAATTTATGAAAGCCATCTGCACAAATTGCTGCAATAAAATCAGATACTTTGCAATCAGCATTGGCTACTGATGGATAATAAAGTGCTAATTAAATATGGCTCAGACTTTTTGTGAATAGCAAAACACTGCACAGGGCAACTTGGATAGTGTGGGTTACAATCAAATACATCTAAATTTTCCAGTCCGAATTTGTCTGTTACCATGGTAATAAGTAATTCTCACATCAGCTGTTTGAGTTAACATCTGCAGGTCTCCTCATGTATAATTTTTTAATCTAGCCGAAGCAATGTTACAAGAAAAGCTTCAACTGTTACACTAAGGACTTGAGTGTTTGTAAAGAGGCTAATAATGGTTAGAGTTGGTTATAACTGGTTATAACGCATCAAGAGTTTACTGTACATTGTGTTAACTAGTGGTGGAACTACTAAACCAATCCCATCTCACAAATGTCTACAGCATTCATGTCATGAATGTGCTCATTCTACAGCCAAAGCAAACTAATGAGCACATCTTACATTCAAGTCAGGTAGAGGTTCAGAGCGAGTGGAGTCTCTCTGGTGTCGGGGGGGAAGTCGATTAACTAGGCCTCAGCCCTACAAATTTCTTGAAAAGAGAGCAGGAGGGATCCCTTTGCTCTTCTCCACTCTCTCCCTTGGGTGCACTTTCTCGCTCCACAGAGAGATGAGAGGGTGAGACGAGACAAAGACATGAGAAGGGTTCTGGGAGACAAATGAGATGAAGTCAACACTTGACAGACAGAAGCCCTGGGAACTGCTCCCATCTGTGTTGCTGTACAACAGAGACAGACAGAAAGAAAAGAAACTCACTTCATCAAAACTTGAGGAACGGAGTCAGCAGCCTATTCTTTATGGTTAGGATTAACTAGAAAATATTAAGGAAAAACATCAAAATCGGTGACATGACCGTTTCTGGTGACAGTTTGTTCATAAGCGATCATGCCATGTTACTCAGATCTGTAAATGTCACGCTACCAGTGAAGATTTTTCTCACGAAAATAGCATCAAAACGATGCACGTTTGATTGCTCCGGGACGCTGATTTTCCAAAGCTCTAAATCTGATCATCAGTGAAGTGAAAGACTTTACGATGGCTGTTAGTACACGTTCACCCAGGTGAGGAAAGGCCAGAAGGTACCATAATCCTGACAGAAGAAAGCTCTCAGATGAGCAGTAAGCTTAAGTGATGGATGCCTCTGCCTGCCTACCGTCCTGCTGCTAATCTGAGCAAGAGGGAGGCTACATCAGGTGTGACACACACACACACACATGCAAACCTACTTACACACAATATGCAGATGCTACAACTGTGTCTGGCATAAGTATTAATCAAACAGCATTTTCAATGCAAGCCATATTTTAGCTTTGGCACAACTGCTCACATCTGACAGGCAGAGGGGTCCCTGGCTCAATTCATCTTCCAAACTAATGCCAGAATTGCTTTCACACAATCACAGTGACATATTGCAAGCACCTGTCTGATATTGCACCATGTTTGATTGAAAAAGTTATATTCTGTGCAAACGGTTGTTGCAAAACAGTTGTCATAAAATAATAATGACAAGTGGCATCTTTTATTTATTATTATTTGATAATAAATAATACCTGAAATGACCTGAAATTGATTTCACATCTCACACTAATGCTGGTTTTATGTTGCACACTGTAACTTTAAGTAAAATGTTTACTTTCAAATAACTAACTATGGTGTAAGTGTAATTTGCATGTATTGTGTGGTATTACTGTCATTAGCTCTTTAGGATGATATTAATAATCTTTTTATCCAATGCACCATTGTGCTCCCAATGCTTCTTAAAGATAAACTATTTTAATCATGAACTACTCTCTGCCTAAATATCTTTTCCTTTTATCGTTAATCTATAAAGTCATCCTAACTAGATTAACATGGTGTAAATTCTAAAATTGTAGTTAGAGGCCAACTTTTCTAAAAAAATTACAATAAAACATAATACCTCAATTCTGTCATAAATTCTACATCCTAACGAGGGCTAATGCTCACTGGCCTGCACACATTGATCCTAAAGGACGCCTTCGCTGACACTTAGCTTGCTTCTTTTAGTCTAGTTTAGGTAGTACATGGAAATGATTGTCATTAAGCTGCAAAATATCCCTATATTAAAAAACCCTCTACATCTAGGTGACAAATGCCTCCAGGTGACATCATTTGGATGAACCTTCAGTTCAGATTATGTCATCTTGTTTCTCACACTCTGAAGGTTATAATCACTCCTCCTGTAAACTCCTCCAGATGATGTCATCTGACTGTTGTTAGTTTTTCAGCTAGAGGCAGAGAAATATTTTAATATAGGGAAGTCAGACAGAAATTTAATAACTGAATCTACAGATGTTAAGAGGTTGCTAATGTGGCTAAGTGCATAAACAGCAAAAACGTAGTGCAGGATAACAAACTTTATTTTTCCAGGGAAACATAACTTGTTCAAAGATCACAATTATTGTACCAATTTCTGTTTTATACAAATACAGATGTCCTTTGGGAACCAGACCTTCCTTAAACCTCTGGAGGTATCACATGTTTTTCTGAGTTCCAGTCACACGGCTCTAACCGGAGTGGTGTACATTGACATTTCTCCAAATCACAAAAAAAAAGGCACCAAGGGACAGAGTAAATATTGGGACGTTCTCACAATGTATACGTTCTGTAGCCATCTGTCTGCACGTCTCCGCTCACAAGGGCCAACACACGCCTGATTATTCATCAACAAATACGACATTTTGTTTGTCAGTGAGCACAGTGTTCTTGTTTGGGAGCAAGTGCCTCTGCTATCAAACCCATCTGTCTTATACCCAGGATGTCTGTCACCGGAGGTCTACTTTCAATAAAGGGAACATTGGTTTGACACCTCGATGCGGCGTGTCTGCTTATTTATACTGTGAATGTTGTGTGGAAGGATGTGGGCAGTTGAGCCATGTCCCGCTGTGAGTAATGTCTGTGGAGAAATGGAGAGTGACAGAAAAAAAATAACCTTTTTGAGGTGTATCAGTGGGATGGCCTGTCTGACGAGGGAAGAGGAGAGGAGAAATAAAAAGGAGTAACCTAGTTAGGTTTGTGTGGTTCTATTAAGATTCTGTCTGTTCCCCAGGCATCTGATTATCCCAGTTGAGGCTTCTCTTGATGAGTTCTTTCTGAAGCTCTGTTAGAAGTACTCTTGGGTGCTTGGCAACATCCCTAACCAAGAACCTTCTTCCTACTTACTCACTACAAGGAGTCGTGGTTGCCCTCGCTGAGTCCAGCAACGTTCAGAGCTTTAGAAATATCTTTAAACTGATGAGCCACAACATTAAAACTACTAAGAGGGTTTAGTGTTGTGGCCTTTCAACAAGTCGATCTCAGAGGTCTAGAGAGAACTCCCTGGACTTTATATATTGCTTTCACTCCTGACAAGTATTATTTGACTTTATAAGTGTGTGCCTTTTTAAACTGTGTGTCAATTCCAATTTGCCACGGATGAAATCCAATCAAGTCGTAGACACATTAGGTCACAAGAAAAATCAAGCAGGACTCACTTGACCACAATGTGGACTGCCACAACAAAATGTTTAAATACATTCATAGATTTTTTCCAAGTTTGACATGAAGAATGGTTTCTAAAACTTAGTTGGCAGATTTATCAATTTAAAATGAAATCTACAACATAGCAAAAGTGAAAAAATGAACACGGGCAAAACATAGGGCCTTAAAAGGCCTGTGATTATCACTGCCACCTCACAGCTCGAAGGTCCCCTGATCAAATCTCCCTGCCAGTTTCGCCCTTTCCGTGTGTGTTTTGCATGTTCTCCACGTGCATTGTGCAGATTTCTTCCAGGTACTACAGTTTCCTTCCAGAGTCCAAAGACATGCATGTTAGATTATGGTGACTCTAAATTGCCCGTAGGTGTGAAGGGTCGTGGTCTGTTTTTGTCTTTCTGTGTTGTCCAGGGTGTGTCCCCTCTCACCAAATACAGCTGGGACGTGCAAAAGTGCCATTTTAATTTTTAAAAATAAATATTTTATTTATTTATTTACACTGTGTAAGAACCACTTTAATAATTCAGTTCAAAACTTATAACATTCAATAAGCACAATTAGCAGCCTGGTATGATGCACAGACAGAACTAGAATGTCTGTCTTATTTATCAACTCTATATATTACTTTAAAACATGGTAAATATTTTACAGTTGAGCTCAAGATATGTACAAAACTTTAATGCCTTATACTTTCTATATTCATGAATACAATCTAATCTGCAACAAACTCACGCCTGTGGCAGTTTACAAATCAAATCGGACATATCGGCACACACGGTGACAGACTAAGCACAGAGCCAAGAGGTTGCTAATAGGATTCTTAGCCTTAAACCTTGCGCACAAACACACACACACACACTCCTTTTTATACTCCAGCAACATTCTGAGAAAACCGAGAACAGATCTGAAATGTAAATCCCTGTCCTTCTGTCAAATGCCACGAGTCTGCTCGTGGGTCTGTGACTGGTCAACCACAGCAAGGCCTACAGTCCGTACAAAACCTACTGTTAATGTGATGAATACAAATCCTTTCAGGTTTATATGATTGTTTCACCTCTGAACACAAATGGAAACATATACAGTACATACTGTAAGTAGGTTTAGCCTAATATGTGCCTCCATCAGCCATAACATTAAAACCAACTAGTGGCATATCTGTGTATGTTTATAGTAAATGCTCACAAAACATATTAAATAATGCAAACATGTACCAGTCTCTGCGGCTGATGTCCTCCTCTCACTCAGACTACTGTCTTCTCCTCACCAACAATGATGAAAACAGTTCTACCAGATGAAGTAGGAGATGTGTTATGAAAACACATAGCTTCTGTACTGAAATTCTGTGGTTTGTTGTCGCCCAAAGAAAAGATAAATCGAGTTTAGCTGTTCAAAAATCAGAAACTGACTTAAACCTCCCAAACTTCGTAACGAAACGGTTTTCGGGGCACAGCCTGTGTGCAAATCTGCCCGTGACAGCAAATTTAGTGCTTAATGAGCTGAAGAAATGATATAATGTGCCTCCAGTTTAAACACTGCCTTGAGTTAAAAGGCCTCCAGTGAGGCTCAGTTTATGGGCCTTCATGAAAGACTTGTGGTGGCAAAGGCAGCACACTGATTTCACATGATGGTGGGTATAATGTGAAATCCCTCCAGCCTATGAAACCAAGTGCAAGTAGCACATGAAAGATGAACGGGACATGACACAGTGTCTTTCTTTTGCCTCTTCATAAGCAGACACACACACACACACACAAGTTAACCCTTATCTTAACACCCAGTCTTGACCCTCAAAAAGCCTCTTGAAGTTGTGTGGACCAGCTAAAATGCCCTCACAGCAATGGCATTGATACAAGGTTTGTCCACAGAAGACTATGAAGACATGCCCCCTTGTCCATATTGTTTTTCTACCTTCAAACAGCCTTTTGAAATTGTCAAGACCGACTAAAATGTCCTCAGCCTGTTAGAAACACAACCTCTCGGTCCTCACTATGTAGCAACACACACAGTCACACACACATAATCCCATCATTTTAAACCAGTTACAGTAACTGTATTTTATGTTCCTTCTCACCCATACGCACACACTCACACACACACACACACGCACACACTATCCTATCATTTCAAACTACTTAACTGCCTCATACATGTTTAACTCCTTTATTCACACGGGTATTTAAATCCACACTTAAATCCACTTAGATTAAAACCAAAGTAAGCCCTGCACTTTGGAGTGCACTCTTCTGTTATTTATAAAAATTAATAGAAATCAATACAGTCTGCCTTTTGTTTCCGTTAATCTTCATTTGTTCACTAAACCATCACTGATGGTTATCTGGTGTGGTTGTTGATCTAATTATTTTTCCAATAAAAATCACACAGCAACTCAAATCCTCACATTACGCAGGCAATGTCAGTCCATTTATTTCCACTGTTAGTTACTAATCAATGGCTTCTGTTACTGTTGATAAAAGTGCAGACAATCACAGATGGATGATGGGGAAATTATGTGTTCACCGAGCAGGAAGTGGAACACGCCATTAAAACAATGCATTGTGAAGATTCAGACAAGCTCACTTTAGATGCCACATTCGACAGAGCTCTTAACTTGAAGAATCTCACAAATAAAACTAAATGCACTATAGTCAAAACGATTCTTTCCTGCTGTGAGTTAGAAGTGTTCACCTAGGCCTACTGCACCTCACTGGATATCAATAAGACTATAGGAAAATTATAGAAATCTTTTATCTTTCATTAGTAGTTTCATTTCCTCTACTTTTAGGCTAAAGCTCAGAAAAAAGGACGTGCCACATACGGTATAAACAGTCACTTCACAAAGTTTTCTCATCCATGTCCTTTTCGCTCAACCAAAGAAACCACTCACAAGTCTCTACAAGCTTCACACACCCAGATTTTGAGCAGTTTGTGCCGTTCTTACTTCTTGATTCTCTCAAGCTTCGTCACGCTGGGTGAGAACTTTCTGTGAACTGCCATTTTCCTGTCGTTCTGCAGAGGTTCTGTGGGGTTTTTTCAGGTCTGGACTTTACCTGGATCACTCCAGGGCAATCACAGACTTGTCCTGATTGCCCTGGAGTGTGTAGTCTTCGTTGTAAGCTGTAAGTCACTCTTGTGCTGAAAAGCAAACACTCACCCCAGACTCAGCTCCTGCACTCTGGAGCACGTGTTCTTAAAGAACGTTTCTGTATTTGGCCGCACTTACCCCTACCTCTGCTGTCGAGATGTACCCCCACAGGAACATGCTACCACGGTCATGCTTTAACATAGAGATGGTATTAGGCAGATAATGAGCAGTACCTGGTGTTTGTCAAAGTCCTTAGGGTTGTGCCCAAAACGTTTTTTATTCAAAACTTTCATCAAATCAGACAATATTTTACTCATGCTTTCAGAAAAACTCAATGCAGACTGTAGTTTCTGTCTAAACACTGCACCCTAAAGAGATGATTGATGGAGTGTTACTGACAAGTTTGTCCTTTTCTCACAATCTCCCATCTCTGCAGAGAACTTCTGAAGCTCTGTTCAACTGACGCTTTCAACTGCATAGAACCTCTCAAACCTCACTCAACTCGACTCTGCTCTACTCTGCTCCCCCGGTTTGGCTTTTCCAGTGGGCAAAACTCGTGGATAATACCTGTTGCCTTGTACTTTGCTGGCATAACATCTGTTGGGTTCGAAGCAAACTCAGGCAATAACAAAAGGTGCCATGAAAACCCATCACTACCACTCCCTTTCCATAAATATAACACAATGCAGGCTCCATGGTATGAACATACTGTAAAAGCAAGGAACGTAAATGCTCCTGAGTGGATCATCTCACATTAACCATGGTGGTAGTTGCTTATAAAAAAAAAAAAAAAGAAAAAGAAAATCGACACACAGAAGGAGTTTACATCACTCCTCAAGTTTCTCAGACAGGACAGGAAAGGTTCTCTCAAGACAAAGAAGTTCTGTCTAACGTTACAGCGATGCCTTCTGGGTGAAATCCATAAAGGAGGAGTATACTTTGTCATCTAAAGACAAGTGTTAATGTGCATAAGCTTTACCCTGTGGAAACAGTTCTGTTAATGGACAGGCCAACATTACACTGTGGCTCTTTCAACAGCTCAGCTGCTGCAGAGAGAGATTGTCAGATAATCATCTGTCCCTAACAAACAATAATTTACCGAAACAGAAGACTGGCCAAAATAAAACATAGTCTAGCTGAAGCCTAGACTAGCTCAACTAGGTCAGTGTTTATGCAAAAACATACCAAAACACATTGTCCATACAAGCATTAAATTATAATTTAAGGGATTGAGGTTTAGGTTATATTGGCCTGCTTTGTTGAGCCTGCATCTGAACGTCTTTTAAAACCGTTGCATTGTGTGCAGCACCTGGATCCACATGGTGTAAGTCCTATTCCAAACATATTCCTTCTAAAACGGCTTAAAACTAGTTCTCAAAAGGAAAATGCTACCTCTGCCATAATAAACATAATGTATTGTTGAGATATTGTTGCCAGTGGTTTGGTTACAGTCTACTAGCGATTAAACCAGGAGGCCAAGTCGAAGGTTATGACATTTCTCACAACAGACGGCAAAGCTGGTGTGAGAATGTCCCTGCTTACATTTAAGCCCCTGGGTTTTCTTAGAATATGGAGTGTTGCTGTGCCTCTTTTAGAAATATGCTCACACGGGATAAGACGACAGGGTGGGCGAGGTGGTAATAATATAATGGAGTTGTCATTAACCTTTTTTAAAACTAGGGATATTTAAGACAGCTTTTGATGGATGTTAGGATTGTTAATCCAGTGTTGTAATTACCGTAAAAGTGAAGTGTCTTATCAAACACACAGTCCTAATAAAGCAAATTAGCTCAGTCTTAGACTGTTAATAATTAATAACTAAAAATGTGTCTACTGTTGCTTATTTAGTTATTAATATTTAATATTACTGAGGAATACTTAAGATTTGAAATGAGATTCAGTGGTTATAAGCTCTGATTCTAGGGTACCTATATTGTTTTTCAATTTCACCTTTCCATGGAACTTGTACCATGATTATCATAGTTAGTGTCACTAGATATCCAGATTGTATTCTACAATGAAGCGCCCCTTTGCAGTTCTCTGCTCTATACCACTGTAAACTATAGTTTTTCAGTTTTTAATTGTTGGTTAAACTAGATGAGAAAATGTTATAATATTGGAGAATTCTAATGATCATTTTCCATAGTTGGTATCTGTCCATAAAAAGAAAAACCTGAATTTTTATCTGAAAAAAAAAGACATTGCTTTTGGTTTTCGATGGAATTGAACTTTGATTCAGTAAAAGGCCTAACCAAAAACCAATCACCTATCCAAATTCAACTTTCCAATTGTTTCCAGTCTTTTCTAACAAACTAGGCCACGTTCATTTTCTCAGAGAAAAATGTGGGTGCAAGCAAACATCATCCATGTCTGGAACAATTACTCAATTCATTTTATGTTAATCAACATATTACGTCAATACTAAAGACTGCCTTTGCAGCCATATTCAACAATTAAAAATAACTGCCTGCACAACCCGTCCGCATTGTTTGACATACAGGACCAAAGGTGGGAGCAACCGGTGACTCTAAGCATGTGCAACATTTGAGACACGGTTACACATAAGCCCCTTTTCTATAGAACATGTGACCACCTGTATTTTTTACAGAAGCATAGTTCAGCATTACCTGTATATGGTCTTCAATAGTATAAATAGTTCCTGACATCTCTAAAAAAATACAATCTTATTAGAGAGCCTAACTGCATCTATCAGAAACTGCAATACCATAAAAGGATTGTAGGCCACTGATTCTATCTACTGTCCATTTACATCAATGGGCAAAACGCAGACAGAGAAGAAGAGAAGCGAAGAGAAGAGAGGAGAATCTCCCCTTACAATCGTCACCTCTTTTCCTGAGCACCTCCATCTACTCTACCCTTCACGGCACTCCGACTGCTGTTGTCTCTTAGCAACGCCGCCAGGCAAATCGATGGAGGGGAAAAAGAGAGAGACAGAGAGATGAATGAGGAGGGTGAGAGGACAAAAAGAGGGGGGACAGAAGTGGGGAGAAGTGGGGAGAAGTGGGAACAAGGGCAGCTGGGTGTCAAGTGTATAAAGAAAAGGAGAGGACAGGGTAGTGAAGTGGAGACGAGGGGAGTTGAGAGACAATAAATCGAGAGGAGGAAAGGTTGGAAGAAGACGGGGGGGTGAGAGAAGGTGGGAAAGAGGAGAGACAGAGGAGGAAGCGCAGCGGGTACGAAGCTAGTGAAAGGAGGTTTAAATGTCATGCTGTAGCCAAGTCACTGCACTGATTGTCATTTGGGACCAAAATGTCACAGATAAAGCAGACTCCATTAGCACACACTTTCTATATCCAGGAAAATACGCTGATTTTAGCTTTGAAAATAAAAAAAAAGCAGGGATTCAGTTTACTCCCTGAAACGCACCTAAATCTGCATGTCTGGCATTTTTCCTGTAACTTTTCTTACATGCTGAAACACACAAACAAAAAGCTACAATAAAAACGTGGTATTCAGCCGAGCCAGAGGTAGCTCCGTTCTACTCTGTGAGACACACACTGATTTTCCCCGTGGACAAACGAGCCTGAAGAGGCGGACAGTGTGTGGAGCCCGACGGCCTCCGACACCCGCAGCACACACTGGACCACAGAGTGATGCTCTCCATCATAACGGCACAACAGCAGCTCTGTTTGTGCGGCCAGCGTGTGTGTGTGTGTGTGTGTGTGTAGAACAACACAACAAAAAGCGTTGTGTTCAGGGGCTCACCTCGCTGTGTGTGTGTACGAAATCCCACTTCAGCGCTGCGTTTAGGGACCGATCCTCTTCGGGCTTGTTCGCCGCCGCCGCCGCTGCCTTTAAATCAGGCTTTTATTTAGGCTTTTCTCGTCGTTCGTGACACGCAGGCACGTTGTCTGAATATAAATGTGTGTGTGTGTGTGTGTGTACTCTCGTCTGGATTCCAAGCCAAACGAGCAACGGAATTTGAATGGACCTTGGCTAAAGAGAAAACGAACGACCGCGGGCTCGTCCGCGCTGTAACGTCCGCGGTACCAGATGTTCCGGAGGCTACACGAAGCTAAACTGGACGCCGCGCGAGAAGGTCGCGTGCGACGCGGGCTAACAGCGGCACCGTTCTCCGGCTCGGCCCTCGGCGCCGAGGCAGGTGGTGCGGGAGGCGGCGTCGGTGGGTGTCTTCCTGGGAGGGACGGTCCTCGCAGACCCCGGCGACCACCGCCGTCATGCTAACTAGCATAAATCTACAACTTCCTGTTCGACCTTTTCACAATTACACCAACACTGTGTTTTTGAAACTAAAATGATGTGGACAAAACTTAGACCATATAGACATAACTACAAATCATGTGTATGCGATTTGTTTTTGTTTATTTCAATCAAAATTGTAAAGTTTGTGGGTTTCACATGTTTTCATCTAATTTAACTTTATTTGATAGTTGTTATATAATCATATCATTAAAACCTTTATAAAGACAGAAAAGAGAGAAATATAGGACATACCTACACACCACCTGCATTTATAGGTGACACTACATGCACAGGCACGAACAAATCTATACAAATACTATGATGTTTCACGCTCTCCATGGAATCTGTAACACATTAACACATTTATGATAAAACTCTCACTACTATTTGGCTGCATAATGATCATCCCAAAAACTCTTGCTCTGTAATGAGACTATCGTGCAGCTCCATTTGTGAAAAGATGCACGTTATGCAAAGTGCATTCCCAAAGCAGGTGCATAAATGTTGCTTCAGACATTTGAAATAATCTGCATTATCTCTGGGCTTCAATTTATGCATTTTGATTAAAACAAATCAATAATTTTAATCTGCACAGATTAACCTTTAATATTTTGACATATAAAAAAGTGACACGTATTGCTGTCCTGTTTGTCCACAGTAATAGGCTCACTAAATGTATGCATCACAAGAACTTTGCTGAAAAACTAACCATGGCCTGAGTGATCAGGATATTAATCCATCTGAAGTCACTTCATGTTCAGGACACAGGCATTCAAAATGTTTTGGTATTTGTAGGTTTTGCATACACCACATTGTCAGAGACTAATTGCAAAAAATAAAAACTCATCGAATGTCATAAAAACATGTCTTTACTCACAATCAGGGCTAAGAAAAGTAATGAGTGAAAATGTTTAAGCTTTACTACTCATCAATTAAGAAACCACTTTAAACAACAGAATGAATGAGAAACACAAGTCAACCTTTCTTCACATGGCACATCAGTGGGATAAGCTACTTACATTCAATCAGATTCTGTATGTTTGTCCATAAATACTCAGCAGTTACCACATTCAGCTTTGCACTGCCATGGAGATCCTTTTTCAGTGTGATGGTACAATGTGAGACACAATCACTCTCCAGGTTGCCAGCAAAAGATTTCCCCCAGTTTTCATTTTGTGGTTCACTCAGCACATTCAATGGACCATGGAACTAAGAACCCACCAGAGCTGATATTTAATATTGTCAAAAGACTGGAGGCTTTCTGGAGTACATCTCATATTATGTGTATGTGTGTGTGTGTGTGTGTGTGTGTGTGTGTGTTTTAAGAGGAAGGGCAAGAGACAGAGGGAGAGAGAGACAGCATGCACTATCTACAGATATCAGCATCAGCTCTGATTTTTGTGAGGATGCATGCACGCCCACACACAAACAGTGGTCAGCTTGGTATAACATCATTCCAACTAAATAATCATTAAATATATTTTTATAGTTAGTGGAGATGGTAACCATTTAAATGCATTTTTTGTCTTAAAACATGAAGTAATAATAGTAAAATAGTCCACATTATTACAATAACTATTTTTTCTTATCTTACTGAAGATTTATGTATATAATAAGTAGGATTTCTACACATGAAAACGCCATCCCTTTGTGTGGTGATTTAGATGTTAGTCTTTAGGTATTTGTCGACCTCTGCTGGATGTTCAGCGCTACTGCAGCACGCCTCAGATTTCCGTCAGGCACTGCGTCGGCCACCTCACATTACGGCGTATCGCTGACGAAGGACCCTGAAACGGCGGCTTGTCGGCTTCCCGGAGCAGCGGGGGAATCGTTTGTGTACATAAAATAATATCCAGCTGAAATCCCAATCATCTCATTGAGCACACTGGTAAATATTTCACCGTTCAATACAGCAGTCTTTCCTCAATCAAACGAGCCGTTTATGCGCGTGAAGAGTGGACGATGTCAATATTATAGCAGAAAAATAGAGTGACGCTTTGTATGAATGGGAAACAAGTTATCATTTTGTGTTTATGTGCGAGTTTTGTGCAATGAGTGCGACGCTTTTAGCAGCGGAAATTATTAAGACAAATATAGGAAAGGCAACGTTGTGCTATCGCCACTAAAGGAGCTAATTTAGCAAAACAAAACTCGTAGCTCGACGGTAGCGTCAAGGTTAGCTAGCTAACGTTAGCTAATTCGAGCGGTAACATAACAGACTTTAAGTCGTGCTGTAAGAATTTTAACCCTCGTCTTCTCACGTTTCATTAAAAGTTTGTTAACTAATAATGTGTTTCAAACGACTAATTTTCTCCTAGTGCAACTGAGCTCAGTTTGAATATTCCATAAAAACAAGGACATCATTTATCAATAGTGGAACAGTGAAAAGCATCCATGACACTTTATGGATTTCACAGATGTGTCTTTCCATTATCTGCTCACTATTTAGACACCGTTGGTTTCCCTCCTGTTTTTCTGCAGTTTTAAGCTGGGCTAAAGCCGCTGGTTGTTCCTGCCCCCCCCAAAAAGCCTTGAGGGGTGACTACTGAAAGGAAGCCATGTTTCTGTACAATATCACCCTGCAGCGTGCCACTGGCATCAGCCATGCCATCCATGGGAACTTCTCAGGTGAGTGTCTTTGTCCTTGTCTTCCTGCCCTCTCTTCCTGTTGTTCTTACTTGTTCGTGCATCTGTGATCACTGATGCTGATTGGCCCAACGGTAGATTTGTATTGTGTCTTTCATGAGTAATTGCCCTGGCCACTTTTCTTTTTTTTTTATAGTATAATATAGTTTTATTTTAAATACTCGTTTGTGCAGCACTTTGGCAGGTAAAGACCAGCTCAAAATATGAAAAAGGTTGATTACAACGATTATACCTGTACTAGAACAGAGTAGTTATGTCAGGCATTGGATTTTTTCCCTGTCTTCTTGGGAAAGAACGATGTGTTGTGAGAACTGAAGTGTGATCCTTAAAACACAGAACTGCGGAACATTCACTGGGTAAATTGTGGACTTGCTATGTCATTCTTAGATGTTTGTAATATTTTATGGGAGATTAGAATTCATTTTGATATGTTTGCATATTTCATGCTTATATAACTTGTTGTCAAGATGAACTAAGATTTATGACTGGGAAATTGTGGCTGCAAGTTCTTTGTATGAAGCCATTCAATGATGTGCCATTACAGACATGTAGTAATTCTGAGGTTTTATAGCTATGTTTCTTTGTGAATTAAAAGCCAAATTATTGTGCTTTAACTGTAACACAACTGTCTGACACAAAACACACTGTTGACATCAGATTTTTTTTTTTTCATTGTTTTATAGGAACCAAGATGCAAGAAATTGTCGTTTCCAGGGGAAAGATCCTGGAATTATTGCGTCCAGATGCCAATACAGGAAAGGTTCACACGCTGCTCACGGTGGAGGTGTTTGGCATCATAAGATCCCTGATGGCCTTCAGACTTACCGGGGGAACCAAAGGTATTCAAACAAGGTTACCTACATGGCTTTAAGTTTACAGACGTAGATTAAGTAAAAGCACTTCTCAGAAACCTATTTATGAAATTAAGGCAAATTGTTATGATGTATTTATGTGTGCAGACTACATTGTTGTGGGAAGTGACAGCGGTCGTATCGTCATCTTGGAATATCAGCCATCAAAAAACATGTTTGAGAAAATCCACCAGGAAACATTTGGGAAGAGTGGCTGCAGACGCATTGTCCCTGGACAGTTCCTGGCTGTTGATCCTAAAGGCAGAGCAGTCATGATAGGTACAAAGGAAAACTTATTAACCATACTCTATATTGTAATCTGCAATTACAGTCTAGTATGTTAATATACCACCACTAAGTGAAATGAAATCACATATTTTAAATCCTTTTTTATTCTTTTCCTTGTTTAGGAGCAATAGAGAAACAGAAACTAGTTTATATTCTGAACAGAGATGCAGCTGCAAGACTGACCATCTCCTCTCCCCTGGAAGCACACAAAGCAAACACACTGGTGTACCACGTAGTAGGAGTTGATGTTGGCTTTGAAAATCCCATGTTTGCCTGTTTAGAAATGGACTATGAGGTAAGGTCATGAAAACTCACCGTTATGCATCGATTTATTAGATCACGTGTAAGTGTGTTGTAGATATGATGAGTTTGTCATGTCTCTTCTCTGACTGTCACTGGAGAAAGATTTAACATCTCTGATCTCAGCATGAGTAGAATGTTCAAACTTTAGCACTCTTTTTTTTCCATCTTTGTTCACTTTTAATTTTTTATGGTTGTTAATTATGGCTCCTTTCAGGAAGCTGACAACGACCCAACAGGGGAAGCTGCCGCCAATACACAACAGACCCTTACATTTTATGAGCTAGATCTGGGTTTAAATCACGTTGTCCGGAAGTACAGCGAGGCTTTGGAAGAACACGGGAATTTCCTCATCACTGGTAAGCATTTTGGCCTATTTGGCTGTAAACCGTAGTGATGAAACGATTGTTAGTCATTTATCAGCTGTTTGAAGGAAAACGTTCACATTATGTAAAACAGAGTCATGGTTGGAGGCAGAAGTGATGCACACTTGGTTTATTACATTGAAGTGCTGTAAATGTGATGAGTTTGTCATGTCTCTTCTCTGACTGTCACTGAAGAGAGATTTAACATCTCTGATGTCAGCACACAAGTTCAGCCAGACATCAAACTTATTAGAGTCGCTGGTATTTGACCGGCACATACAGCCAATTCTGTTTTTAGACTGCCCCTGATAAAAGCCTTGTTATCATTTAAGGAAAAAAATCCCACTAAAAGTTCTTATCTGTCTAGTTCCTGGTGGTTCCGATGGGCCAAGTGGAGTTTTGATCTGCTCTGAAAACTACATCACTTACAAAAATTTTGGAGATCAGCCTGACATTCGCTGTCCCATCCCACGGCGCAGAGTAAGTGTCAATATGGAGATATCATATCGCAATCAACAGCAAAGCTTAACGTACTTCACACACTATCACACACTTAATTGTTGGTGTATTTCATGATGTCATTCTACAAATGTTGCAAAATTTAATGAGTAGGCAGTAGTCGAACAAAAGCATCTGTTGTTTCTCGTTTTTGGAAGCTGCGTTATGATTTAATTACTCATTCAGCTATTCTTTCCTATAGAATGACCTGGACGACCCAGAGCGTGGTATGATATTTGTCTGCTCAGCCACACACAAGACAAAGTCCATGTTCTTTTTCTGGCCCAGACTGAGCAAGGAGACATCTTTAAGGTTACTTTGGAAACAGATGAAGAAATGGTAATCAGAGATTGTTGAATGTACTGCATAGACTAATATCCCATTTTTTATTTATAAATATTGAACTGTTGTTAACGTGTGATGGGCTACACTGGAGTGTGGAGTTCAAATGACATACAGCAATTTAAATAGATTTGACATCAGAAATGGCATGACCATGGCAAAAAATAGTGAAATCTGAGGATGTTTGTGTTTGGTAGGTCACAGAAATCAGGCTGAAGTATTTTGACACAATCCCTGTGGCAGCTGCCATGTGTGTCCTGAAGACTGGCTTCCTCTTTGTGTCTTCAGAGTTTGGAAACCAGTAAGTAACAGTCACACATCAATCTCTGGGCACTCTTGCATGTCTCCATCCCTCTCACACAGTTTACTTGATTTATATTAAATTACAATGTATACATTGATGTTTTCTTTAGTTACCTTTATCAAATTGCTCATTTGGGTGATGACGACGACGAGCCTGAGTTCTCCTCTGCGATGCCGCTGGAAGAGGGAGACACTTTCTTTTTCCAGCCACGTCCCCTTAAAAACCTGGTACTTGTAGATGAACAGGAGAATTTATCACCCATCATGTCCTGTCAGGTCAGTGTTTGTGGTTGACTTACTTTTGTAATTTATTGTGCTTTATTGCAGTGAAAAGAAAACAGGTTGGATTTTAACAACATTTTTTTTCTTTTTGCATCTTTTGACAGATTGCTGATTTGGCCAATGAGGACACACCGCAGCTGTATGTGGCCTGTGGTAGAGGACCCCGGTCTACTCTGAGAGTCCTTAGACACGGACTGGAGGTACGCACATACATACATATACAGTGCTCTCTGGAAAAGTTATAGGTTTCTACATTCTGTTCATTTGATAGAATCTGATTAGTCTGTCACTCGTTCTGTTTTCAGATGCAGGATATTTAAGAAGGATTAATGGATAATTTTTTAACACGTTTTGTATTCTGCTTATTCAGTCTCCATTTGTGCTCATATTTTTAAGTTGGTTAGAAAGTTAAAATTCAGCCATTCATTGAACATCCACATAATTGTGTTATTGTTTTTTACTCCAGAGGCTCGTGTGCAGTTTAGTGGCCTTTGTGACTAGCTTAATGATCTATAACATTTTCCATGCTGTTTTAGATTGCATGACACAGCTCCTGTATCCCAGATTGAGAAACACTATGCAGGATTCCTCCTAACTTTTCAAACAGTCTTATAAAAAGTCACGACATAATAATATCCTGTGTTATGTCCTTCAATCTTCACCACTCTTAGGTGTCAGAGATGGCTGTGTCTGAACTGCCCGGTAATCCCAACGCTGTGTGGACCGTACGCAGACATGTGGAAGGTATAACTGTTGTGTTAATGACACATTTTGTTAATTTGGTATCAGTTTTTCATTTAAAAAAACATGTGTCACTATTACATTATTACATTGTAAATCATTACTGTCGTACTATCGTTAGCATGAATGTTTTAATCAGCGTCTTTTTTTGTTTGTTTTTAATAGATGAGTTTGATGCCTATATCATTGTGTCTTTCGTCAACGCTACTCTGGTACTGTCCATCGGAGAGACTGTAGAGGAAGTGACAGACTCCGGATTTCTGGGAACAACGCCCACTCTTTCATGCTCATTGCTTGGTGAAGACGCCCTGGTGCAGGTGGGTAAAATGTACCTTCAACATCAGTTTACCTCATACCTGTGATGATACTGTTTCGCTGGCTTCTCACTTTTAGATGGTTTAAAGTAATTGTTAGAAGAAGCAATCCTGCCATATTTTAGACATTTTCAAACTGTTTAAGGTGATTAGTTTTGACAGCATTTTAAATGCTTTTAATTATGCCAAAGGTTTAATCTAAAAGGTTTGAGTGAGCTGGTTTCGAACCAAGAATCTGTCTTTACTTTATTGTAATGACGTGTAAGGCGTGTTAAAAGTGTTACAGTTTTCATACCTTGTCTGATTCTTTACTAAAACTGCCTTAAAAATACACATTTACCTTTATCCTTGGAACAAAAGCTACTGTCCTCTAACGTCCTGTGTGTCTGGATCTTGTTGAGATGTGTGTGTTTTATTTCCTTACTACTCTGACATTATTAACTACAGTTTGCAGTGTGTGAAGTTGGAAAAAGAAAATGGGAAATACATCAACAAATTTATTGACACTGTGTTTTCTCTTTCTTCGCTGATCAGTAGTTTTGCTTTTGTCTTCTCCGTTCTCCCCATACAGGTGTACCCAGATGGTATTCGTCACATCCGAGCAGACAAGCGTGTGAATGAGTGGAAGACTCCTGGTAAAAAAACGATTGTCCGCTGTGCTGTGAATCAGCGACAGGTCGTTATTGCACTGACGGGAGGGGAGCTGGTCTACTTTGAGATGGATCCGGTATGAAAATAGATGTTTTCAGATGTGGGCTGCTTTGGGCTTGTATATATTGATTCTGCTTTGAAATTTAAAGGTTTCTACTGGAAATTATGTATTCTTGACTAGAGTTTTTTTTTTTTTTTTTTTTTTTTTTTTTAGCTTTTGAGATCTTCAACATTCCACATGTTACGCTACTTTGACCTTACAATTTATTTATTTAGATTTTAAGAACAGGTTTTGAGCACTTGCCATGGTTCTAGTCAACAAATCACAAAGTTTAAGGTGCTTCTACTGTAAAAATCTCTACAATCTATATACCACATTACTGCGCACTTTTATTAAGGGTTGTGACACTTTCTGCAAAATTTTGCATTAATAGCTTCCCTTTATTTGTATTTAGAGCCAAGAAAATCATAACAGTAAAATTTTATGAAGTTTGTTAAAGATTGTAGCTAAAACCTAAACCAATATCTGGTGCAAAATAAAGACTGTAGAGAATTGAGAAAACTGATAATGTGTTTAACAGTGCTGTTGTCCTCTCTTTCACATTACATTCTTCAGTCTGGCCAGCTGAATGAGTACACAGAGCGGAAGGAGATGTCTGCAGATGTTGTGTGCATGAGTCTGGCAAACGTTCCACCTGGTGAGCAACGCTCCCGTTTCCTGGCCGTGGGACTGGTCGACAACACGGTCCGAATCATCTCCCTGGACCCATCGGTATGGACGAACAGTAATTTGTTAATATAATGAACTCTTACAGAACAGAAACCAACATCATGCTGCCATTGTGTGACTCAGCCTAAAGAGTTCAGAACAAAGGCAGTTAATTTCAGATTAAGAGACGTACTGTTATGTGCTGCTGGTTAACTAGACGCTACCACCTGGTTTAAAAAACACCCTACAAGCTGTTGCATTTAGGTGTGATTGACTTGAATCCTCTCAAGCCAAAACAAAGTTGTTGGGTTTTTGCTGAGGTCAGTAACATGATTCCGCTCTAGAGGATGACCATCTAAACAGCCCTGGGCTTTAAAATAAAATATTTATATTTAGCTTCACTAGAGAGTTCTGCTTCAGGAGGAGATACTGCAATAACTTCAAGAAAAGCAGTGTGATCTATTGATTTAAGTTTGAGCGACACATGGAAAACTTCATAACTGAAGAATATTTTGCAATTTGTCCTTTTTAATAGTAGATTACAGTAAATTGAAAGGTAAAATACAATTAGTACAGTTTTACTGCAAATGTTTTTTATTATTGAAGCATTTCAAAGTCATGTTGTCTTAACGCTTTCAAGCGTTATAATTACTATTAGACTTTAGGCAATATTTAATCAAAGGAAAAATGGGTTTGTTTCCTTTACCATCTTATAAGTGAGATCAGCATGACTGTGTGCACAAAATTCCGTGAAACAGTTGCGTATGTTGAAGATTGTTTTAACATTTGGATTCTTCGTGTTTGTGTTCAGGACTGCCTTCAGCCGCTCAGTATGCAGGCCCTGCCAGCCCAGCCAGAGAGCCTGTGTATCGTAGAGATGGGAGGTGTTGAAAAACAGGATGAACTTGGGGAAAAGGGAACAATTGGCTTTCTTTACCTGAACATAGGTCTGCAGGTAATATTTCCTATTAATCTAACTGAATGCAGTTAGATTACATTACTTCAGATAAACTTTGTTTCAGTGACCCACCCCCTCACCCCGAAATAAGAAATACATTAAGGTGGCAGCATTTTCATTTACCTGAATGCTACAAGTTGCCATGTCATTAAGTAATGTGTATGTGTCTGATTGATCCTCTATCTCAGAATGGAGTACTGCTGAGGACTGTTTTGGATCCAGTGACAGGCGACCTGTCTGATACCAGAACACGCTACCTGGGGTCCCGACCTGTCAAGCTCTTCAGAGTCAGGATGCAGGGACAGGAAGCTGTATGTTACTCAGGCATTTATATCAAATCAATATAAAGTTAATACGGTAATATAACTAAACACAAAACAGTTTGTTTAGGACTGTACCAATATAAAAATGACACTAAGCAGGTATTTTTAACCATTTCCACCTGAGCGATCTCTGCACTGGGATCGGCCACATATGTTATGTTATGTTAAAGTTTGCATTTCAGGATGCGTTAAAAAAAAATATATATATATATATAGTGGTTGGTGTTCTAATATAGCAATATCTGTGGAACATTTTCCTAATATCTCAGTGACTTGTTTGATATAAAAAAACTAGATTGTTGTCAAAACAACTATTAAAACACAGCGGAGAAGCAAAATATATATGTTTTTTAATTCTAGCAATAGAAAAAATTGTACATTTAAATTATTTGTCTGCATCAACGGCTTATATATTAATGTGACAACAAGTACATGACATCGGTATCTTAACTCCTCCGTAGTATAAACACTTGATTAATCGTCCCATTTATCCAGTACATAGAAGATCTTTATTTGTGGCATGAGTCTGATGATCTCATCTATGAACATACAGCTGTGTGTTCTTTGGTGACCACAGTGTAGCAAAGACAGAATACTTAATTTGGGGCTAAATGTTTGATATCATTTGGAAATGTATATTCCAGAGAATTGTGTGGCGTAGAGAAGCAGATGTTTTACAGTAACGGTAGACATGCTGTTGTGACAGTACGTGTAATTTGTAGCTGTATAATCATTCTGTTCTGACGTACAGGTGCTGGCAATGTCCAGTCGCTCCTGGCTCAGCTACTCATACCAGTCCCGCTTTCATCTGACCCCTCTGTCGTATGAGACCCTGGAGTATGCCTCTGGCTTTGCCTCAGAGCAATGTCCAGAAGGTATAGTGGCCATCTCTACAAATACACTGAGGTATGGATACACACTGCCGCACACAAACGTGTATATATAATGTTTGCAGTCTGGATTAGCTTGCTTGTGCATAGACCAAAAACCGCAAACCAGCTAATTTAGGCTGCAGATTTCTGGGCAGTCCGCATGGTTGGTTTTAAAATTTGTATGGTTGTTGTGGACGTTGCAAATAATCTAGAAAAAGACCAAAGTTATACTTTAAGTTGTTGTGGTGTGTCAGAAAGAACAGGTCATTATCAGAGCTATGCTGTGCCTCTCACTTTGAAATGATTTGTAACTGTCTCGGTCTCCTCTCCTCCTCCTCTTATTTTTTTTGTCTGACAGAATCTTGGCTTTGGAGAAATTAGGAGCCGTCTTCAACCAGGTGGCCTTTCCTCTCCAGTATACTCCCAGGAAATTTGTAATCCACGCAGAGACCAACAACCTTATTTTAATTGAAACTGACCACAACGCCTACACAGAAGCAACGAAGGCACAGAGAAAGCAACAGATGGCTGAGGTACAGTATGAAATGTAATAATAATGATACTACTGGTAATACTTAGACCTGGTCATGGTCCCTGATTCTAATACAGTTAAATATATTTGACCAGGTCTTCTGTCGGTTAGAACGTTATTTAATATACAGGTTGGAGCCTTTATGGTTTGTAGCAGACACTTTGCTTTACCTGTGCTGTGTCTTCTGAAAAAAAGACTATCTTCAAGTTTTTTAATGGAGCTTGTTTTCTGCTGCCTGCATTGGAGATCATACAGACCTTTTTATAGAAAAAAAGACCCAGACTATACAAAAGGAATAACTTGAAGCAAAGCATTTTAAAGTTCACACAGAGACCACACAGGCAGAGCATCTTTTAATTCAGTTGAGTCATTTTAAGCCCCGGCCTGATTGTAACCAAATGTTTCCGTTAGGGAGATTAATGGTGGTCAGAGTAGGGGTCAGCGCTTAGGTTTGGCTAGGGGCCAAAATGTGAGATTTTTCATCAACATTCTTCCTTGTGGTATTTGCACAACTTTAGAGAAGCAGGCTAGGGATGCTGGCCATTGTGTTCAGATTTATTTCTGTATTTTTGTTTAAGATTTCATTTTAAAAATAAAATGGGTAGATTTATGAAAGTGTTTTGTTTATGACATAGTTTCAGTGTGTTGTGGACTGTGCGGTAGCCCAGTTACAGTAAAGAAAATGTTTGAAAATAAAACTGGACAGATTTATGTTTTTGTTACTCCCTTATGAACACCAGGTCACTGATTGAGCTGCTGTGCAGTCACTGTGCTGTTGAAATTATTCAGCTTATTGAAACTTTTGTCAAAGATGATTCTCATAAATTTAAATTAATGCAAGTCCACCAACCCAATGTCCTCGACCCAGCCTCGGCATTCATAGGATTTTACATAAATGGAGTGTTTTCAGGGGAATCACGTGAAAGTTTTCGTGTATTGTATTGATCGGGAATATTAAATTAATATTATATAATAGGAATATTTAATAGGAATATAAACATTAGGTGATACATTAACTAAGTCCATCAGAAAACCTTGGTTGGGTTGGAGGAAAATGTCATTGTCCACTTACATTTCGTGATGCTGATGCCCCTGCAGGAGATGGTGGAGGCCGCTGGTGAGGATGAAAGAGAACTGGCTGCCGAGATGGCTGCTGGGTTCCTCAATGAGAATCTCCCCGAAGCCATCTTTGGTGCCCCCAAAGCTGGAGCAGGACAGTGGGCATCCCTGGTTCGTCTGGTCAACCCCATACAAGGTTCAACGCTGGACCAGGTGCAGCTGGAACAGAATGAAGCTGCGTTCAGGTGAGTGGGCTGCATTTCTCTTGTTTTAACATGGAAAAGTAGAACCAAAAGATTAGAATCATTAGGTGGGGACTGATGAACAAGGCAGTACAAGGTCAGAAATGTAAGAACAAGAAAGTGAACAAGAGTTTTGACGGCACTGAGCTAGATCTCTGCCTTCCGTTTATTAATTGGGGGGATTTGTTAGTGAAGCTTTAAGTGTTACTAAATGATTTATAAATGGAGATGATAAACATTGCTAAAATAAAAAGTGAAACTTGGTGTAATTGTGAATAGTCACCATCCATCTGTTTTCCTCTTTTTTTACCAGATGTGAAATCCATAGAAACATTAAAAAGCATCACTGCCTGCTGTAACAGAATTTTTTTTCTCAGAAATGTTCTGAAGTCACTTAAATAAATGTAAATATTCATTGTCAAAAATGAATATTTTCAGCAAATTCAAAACAGAAAATACTATAATTTTGTATTGAATGAGGCTTTTTCGCCTTGTACAAAGTACTGCAGTCCCTTGGTGTTTTGCTTTTTGCATAGATGTCATGGAGCTACATAGTTTTGCTGACCCTGTAGCCACATCACTTGTTTTGGTGGAACCATTTGTTTTACAGAGATATGATAAAGCTGTAGCTTGTATCACACATCTCCATTTCTTTACCCTTTCCTGTGGTTGATGTCTTTCAGTGTCGCAGTGTGTCGTTTCACCAACACAGGAGATGATTGGTATGTTCTGGTGGGTGTTGCCAGAGACATGATTCTTAACCCCAGATCAGTGGGCGGCGGTTTCATCTACACATACCGGCTTATCAGTGGAGGGGAAAAGCTGGAGTTTGTGCACAAGGTCAGGTTGACACTGAAATAAATTAAACTAAAAATATGTTAATGGCTGACTCCTGCTGCCCTGTTTTCCTATGTGGAGTTATTTTCTGAAAGTATAACTTACTCATTCACATATTCCCAATACCTGCTGTACATCTGACTGCTGATGGTACTAGTACAAGCAACAGTTGTTCTGTCCTTTCACTGTAGGCGGCCACAGCAACACATTTACACACTGTGCAGGGCTAAGCGGCTACTGCTGTACTTTTCTTGCCAGTAGGTGGCACAACATCAACTGGATTTCTGAGAATTTTACATGTGCACCTGGGTCAGTCTGGCTCAGAATTGAAAAAGTTCTACTTCTACTATTAAGGCCAGATTAGGCTAAAAGTTCAGTGTGCAAGAGATGAAAGTGAAACCCAGTGTGACTGGGATTTAAATGTTTGTTTTTTCAGGGGAGGTGGGATTATATCATACAGCCATTAAGTGTAGTCCAAACAGTGTTATTAATTGACTAAGGAAGCTCTGCGGTTTGATTAAAATATGTGCTAGTGGTCACAGTTTGAGATGCTGAGGTCTTCAGTGTGCACCACACAGGACAGTCCCAAGGTTTCAATGACACCAAAGGCAGATGTTACACAACATGCAGCTCTGGGCAATTCCCCAGAAACATGAGCAGGGTGGAGACCATCAGGGTAAATCAGCCCGATGCATCTGTTACCTGATGTGGATTAACAGGGGAAGTGAATCATTTACTTATACTGCACAGCAATGTCAGCAGCTTCTTGAGGAATTTCCCAACCACTTAACCAGATCAGATTTTTTAGATGAGCCTGTCCAGTCTGAGAACACATCATTTCCTGATGCACATACATGTGCGAATAGATAAATGTGTAGAAGGCAAATGATACATACTCACATACTTGTGTACGCACATGTATGACACGTTAGGTCGGACTGATATATGGTCACAAACAGATAAACATAGGTCATAAACATATGTCATAACTCCTAGTGGAGATTCTGTAGTTATTGCTGACCCTTATCGCTAAACGAGATTAAACCGTTTTGTTTAGACAGCCATTTGCTTCTGTTTATGGGAATGTTAATGCTTAAATTCTCCTAAAAGCTGCCTGAAGTAATTAGATTTACTGAGGCTTGTGTTTTGATTGGCAGACACCGGTAGAGGACGTGCCTCTGGCTATTGCTCCTTTCCAGGGACGAGTTATGGTGGGGTTGGAAACTGCTGAGAATCTATGACCTGGGCAAGAAGAAGCTGCTTCGCAAGTGTGAGAACAAGGTAAGACTCAAATACACACTTGATGAGTGTAGCCTTAAACCCCAAATGACACCAGTTTGGTCAGAAGTCTCCCGTGCCTCCAGGAGCACTTACTGCCATAGTTTGGCACTTGGTATATAAATGTCCCTAATGGGAAAAAGTGCAGCTGTTAACTGGTTGTGGGTTATATTGCTTGTTTAATTGTTAGAAAATACACGTGCCAGGAAATGTGTTTATCATTTTTATGAGGGCCTAATGACAAAAAGCAGTATTCAACAACAAAAAAAACTGCACAAGGTGTCTGTAAAGTCGTCCAGCCCTGTTCCTGCACATCACATGCAAGTGCCCTTGAAATGTATTTCAAAAATGAAGGAAAAAACGAATCTCTACAAAATGAAAATGATTTAAAAATCCAAACAGTAAAATAAGTGATGGGAGAGGTATTAACCCCTTCAGGTCAGTGTTTTGTGGATGCACCTTTGGAAGCAGCTACAGCATTAAGCCTCTGTGCACAGGTCTCAGTTAATTCTTTATAACTGGACACACAATTTGTCATTCCTATTCTTTGGGAAACTGGTCATGCTCTGCCAGGTTGCACAGATGGGGAGTGAACGGCCCTTTTTAAGTCCAGGCACAAATTGTCTATGAGTTGGGATCTGGGATTTGACTCGGCCACTCGATAACGTTAATGTTCTTTGTCTTCAAACGGTTTGTTCTTCAATATTGGCTATTCACTTTGTTACTCGTTCATATACAATATATGAATACATTATTTGGTACTTCCAAAACTTCAGAAAACACATTTTGACTTATATCTATCAAATTAGTTCTTTAAAATGCATTTTATAGATACAAGTCATAACACAATTCAGAATTGAGGTGAAGAAACTGAAGTTTGAATGACTAACGAACCAGAACGCTGACCTTTGATTTGTAAATCATATGGATATCACTTAGTGTTAAATCACATGAGCACTGCATATCAAACAACCAACCAGTTGGCCACAGCAATACTGGCTCTAAAATCGAGCTAAACCTAAACGGTGTATCCGTCTACACTTGCCTGGAGTGACACCTCACAGTGGACCACATCTGCCACAGTTTTGTAAAGAGCAGCTCAAGACGACTGTGTAGAAAAATAATAAGATAAAGCTGTGTAAGGATCAACGGTGTCCAGCATAGGATGCCGCAAAATAGTAGTTTTACTCCTGAAACTTTCTTTAGTTGCCAGGTTTTGCACAGTCACTGTGCATCTTGGTAAACAATGTTTTCCTGGAAACTTACTAATTATATTAGTTTTATGCTTTTTTGCTTTGAATCACTGATAGTCTTATAAATACATTTATATTTCCCCTCATAAAGGATAAAACTATTTAAAAGGATGAAAATATTGTAGAATGACTGTAGTTAATTTATTATTTAAAAAATTATTATGTATGAAAAGAATCACAGATAAGAATCAAATAATGTGGTCATGGAAATTGGTTTTAATCCTGGAAAAGTTGTGGAGTTATTACAAAATGTGTATAAACCCTGTTTATTGTTCTCCTTCATTCGGTAGCACATTCCCAACCTGGTGACTGGCATCCACACCATTGGCCAGCGTGTGATTGTGTCTGACGTCCAGGAGAGTCTGTTCTGGGTGCGCTACAGGCGCAACGAGAACCAGCTCATCATCTTTGCTGATGACACTTATCCCCGCTGGGTGACGACCGCCACTCTGCTGGACTATGACACCATGGCCTGCGCTGACAAATTTGGAAACATCAGCATTGTAAGTGTTGGGAAGTGTTAGGGAGAGAAAGAACACACTGGGAAACACAATGCAATATATGTTATATGATGTTCTGATGAGGCAAAAGTTTCTCTTCACACATAGACAGTATTGGTAACAGGAACAAAAATTCCTGCTACAGTGGAACTGAATAGTTCATAGGAAACATGAAGCTTCACACTTTATTTAAATCTCTCAGGTGCGTCTTCCTCCAAATACCAGCGACGACGTGGATGAGGACCCCACAGGAAACAAAGCCTTGTGGGACAGAGGACTCCTGAATGGAGCATCACAAAAGGTAAAATCATTTTTAGAAGTTATCCTCTTTGTACAAGCTGCTAAAACCCAAGTTCACATCATCAACCAGACGAAAAAGCCAGGAAAGCACCACTTTCTTTACGTCACAGCTCAACAGCAGTATGTGTAAGAAGAGAGCTAAAGATAGAGCAACATATTTAACTGTACATTGAGGCAATAAGATGTGCATCACAAAGAAACATTGTATTTTCTGTTGCACATAGGTCAGCAGATTTGAAATATTTCTGGACTGCAGGACTAACCCAATGCACTAATCTTTGCCCCCCAATCCCCACCCCTCAGCACACACGCACATACACAAACTGCATAGCACCGTCAACCACAAGTTTATCTGCTGGCAAATGCAGCACTACTCGTGTGCACACGCAGAGAAACACACAGAACATCACTCATCCCATATTTAAATCCTGGTCAAAAAGTGTTTAGGTAGCAGATGGACTGGGAAAGTCCCTCCAGTTTAGAGAGGACGGCTTGGTCTCAGCTGTCTTTGTGACACAATGTTTGTCAGCTATTTCTGTCTCTGCGCACATTGATTGAAAATTTAGTTTGAGTTTGGAAATGTACCGTGTCTGTTTTTAGATGTGGGTGTGGATGCCTGCGTTTGTCCGTATCCAAAATTCTGTGTGTCTGTGTGAGCGTGTGTGTGTGTGTATTTGGGAACATAAAGGTAATGGATTGCCTAAATGCTGTCTCACATTAAACTAGATGCACCCTGCTGCTTGTATCTGGAAAGACTGAGGTCAGGGAGACACAGATGATGCCGGGCAGAATGAAGGACAGACTTTTCAGACCCCTAATATAGTCCGTATAGTTTGTGTGACCGTGATGTTTCGCTTGCTGCCTTTAAGCTAATTGCAGGTTTTGTAAAAGTTAAATCTGATGGTTCATTGCCTTTAAGTCAGTGAATGTTACCTGACAACTACCTTTCTCCCACTAGGCTGAGGTGATCGTCAACTACCATGTGGGAGAGACAGTGTTATCTCTACAGAAAACTACCCTGATCCCTGGAGGTTCCGAGTCTCTGGTCTACACAACTCTGTCTGGAGGCATTGGCATACTTGTCCCATTCACTTCACACGAGGTATAACTCACACTGTCAATTTAAATACACTTTTTTATAATTGGTTTATCCCCTCTCCTCTTACTCTTTTTTTTATCATGTCTTTTTCCTCTTTCTCTCCAGGATCATGACTTCTTCCAGCATTTGGAGATGCACATGCGCTCTGAGTTCCCTCCTCTGTGTGGCAGAGACCATCTCAGCTTTAGATCCTACTATTTCCCAGTTAAGGTTGGTACTGGTGTCCTATTCTTCTGCACTTGTAAGGAATTGTTTTTTTTTCTCCTTTTTTTTGAAAGGAGACAAAGCACGACGGACCCTCAGAAACAAAATCTAGTTTGGTTCATTTGTGTCTCCTCTACTGTTCCCCAGAATGTGATTGACGGAGACCTGTGTGAGCAGTTTAACAGTATGGACCCTCACAAGCAGAAAAGTGTGGCGGAAGAACTGGACAGAACACCACCGGAGGTCTCTAAGAAGCTGGAGGACATTCGCACTCGCTACGCCTTCTAATTGTTCACCCTTAACGGCCGGAGAGAACACTCGATAGGACCATTCTACACAGATATGCCACAAATCAAAACGCCCACCTTAAGGATGCAGACGGATGGTGAAGTTGTTTGGCTGTGGTCTCATACCTTAACACATGGAAACGCTGAAGATGCCGCTTGTAATTTTTTTTAAACGCACCTCTGTAAAATGCACCTCTTCCCCGCCAACACACGAACTTGCATGTCACCTACACACTCATACATAACAGACAAGTCGTCTTTCGGCTCACTTGCTGATTCAATTACTGAGAATTATCACACCTACCATGCGCTGTTGTCAGCAGAAACCACACAGACACTGCATGGAGACTTAACAGGAAGTGTCGGTCCAGAGCTCTTTTTACATTGCGTTCCTAGAATTTACATGTACAGATGTGCGAACAGCGATCACACACAGCTGTGGTGATTGTATTGTCTCACACGCTTTGTGTGAACAGAGTTCGCACAAATTTGCAGCGTCATCCGCAGCCACAGGGTTCATCCATGCTCAACAGACATCATGTCAGCAACGGAGTACAGTTGTTTCCGATGGGCTTTTTTTTTTTTTTTTTAAGCTGTCGAGTAAAAAGTTGTCTTAGCGGACTCGTCCTGTAACAATACCACCTGACCAGCACATTAACAGAAAGTCTAAAAGCATAGACTGTGTTCATGTGCGACTGCTTATTTAATAAAGGTGATTTTCATTTTGTGTCGTCAATTAAAAAAAAAGTTTTTGTAAGATGATTGATTATTTTAATGTGTGAGGATTAGAATGATTTGTTATAATGCATATACCATAGTCGCGGATGGTATTATTAAATGTTTCTCAGCCCTGGCGTTCTGGGTGTACGTGTGTGTGTGTGTGTGTGTGTAGCTGATAAATACATTGGCCCCAGGCTCATTAAAGCATATTGCTTACTCGCAACTGGGAACCAAACAGAAGCTGACCTCTAACCCAGTCTGAGCCTCAGGCCATGGTTCATGAAGTGTTGCCATACTGCGGCATTAGGCGACGGGTGAAGTCAGTCTGAAGTGGGTGGAAGAATACTGAAGGTTTGCGTTGGGTGGTGTTCTTCTCAGTCCTGTAAATTCCCAACCTCAGCCACAGGCACAGACATAGCATTCCTCAGTAGTCACTGGACTTATTGGGTTTGTGGGACAGGGGCAGTGGTCTGTTTTTGTAAATAAAGTTGTTTTTTACTTTATAATACCATGTGTTTGCGTGTTTTCTTGCCCCCGTGTGAGAACGTTCACACTTAGCCAAAAACCTTCACAGCTACATTTATGTGACGAGTTAACGTCTTGTGGTTTTGTTTTCTGCTGTCAATTGTCAATTTAATGTAATTGGGTTAGATTGGATTGAGTTTTTAGCCAGTACCATCCAATGCAATCAGCCAGTTTTCCTCTGTCCAAAGGCAAGGAAAACTGCACGGCAGCGTCTCTGAAGCTCTTATAATGCATCGAATGTGAAAACGTGAGTGGAAAGTATAATCCCTAAAATGTCATAATGTCAAACAAAACAGGATACTTCATTAATACTTTTCCTGATTTCACTTCACCATATTCATGAGGTTTTTCAAGTGGAGTATTTTTTGCTTTTTTGATCACTCTAAATCATTGTGCATCCCTGATTTGCAAAGTTGCTCTGAAGCTTTGGAAACGTAAAAAGCAAAGAATTTGAATTTTGAAACCATTCACTTGGTCTCCAACATCTGCGCTGAGTGAACTTGAAACCGCTTGTCGTTAATGTACCTCATCTGATTTTTCCGTTGTGTGAGGTTGCTGATTTGCATGAATGGAACTTTTTTTTTTAAAATCTAATAGTTAATTTAAAGATGTCTTATTGATACAGATGAACACACACACAAAATGTATCCCATGTTTTTCCCCTCTAGGTCCGGGGCCTACACACACCAGCCTGATGGGCGATCTGCTCTTTCGTCCATCTGTGTTCTTTTACTGTTCACTTCACCGCTTCACGGACACTGGTTTTCTGTTGGCACCAGCATAAGGACAAGAGGATAATGGTTTGTCGCGCGGAAGAATAACAAGGACCCAGCTACAACAAAGTCCTCATATCTGATCCAGTGTTCCTGGACATGTGGTGGGTTTTGCCACTGTGGGAAAAAAAACAAAGAACTCGGTCAGACTAAACTTTCCCACTCAGAACAATGGCTTTTTGGGATTTATAGAACTATAACCACTATATGCAGGTCTAAAAATATGTACAGGACAACAAAACCTGCAGTGCCCTGTGGTGAATTTTATCCAGAAGACAAGCTCCTAGTTTTAGACGAGAAATGCACGTTGCGCGGGGAGGAATGTTGTGGATCTATGAAAATGCCCATCTTGATGGAAATACTGCTTTCACATGAGATGGAGGAATGTAAGTGGATAATAGCCAAGAACAATTGGACCAGTGACTGGTACGAAGGTCACAGCAGTTCGCCGGGCTTGCAGACCCGCTGCTCCCTGCATGGAACCTTTTTACTGGGGCTACAGCGAACACCAGCATACACAGAAAGGCGGCAAATACAGTGTGTGCAGTGCATACAGGAAATACACACTTGTCACACTGAAAAGCGAGAAAAATGATGCTAAATAATAAGTACAGATATTACTGCAAGGCTAAAAGCAAGTACTCAGTGTGAACGGTACAAATTTCAACAGCAGAAAAACAGCGCTTCATGATTTCAATCCTGTCAGGTGTTCGGCTGCATCAGCCTCATGTGGTCTGGTGTTATTACACGCTTATGGTTGTAATGTCACCCAGTGTTAGGAAACCGTAGCCAGATGGTTCCAAGTAACTGACACAAGTACAAGAAGAAAGAAATAAACAGGCAGCACTTCAGAGACAACAAAAAACAGCTGACTGAATAAATACATTCATAACTGAAGGTTTTTTCCTCAGTTTGTTCTAGAGAACACAGGTGTACGTCAGTGGAGGGGAGGTTCACCTGCTCCTCACTGGAAGGTGTTGCCATCAAATGCTCACCCACCCTCCTCCTCTCCAACCAAAGCACTTGTAGAAATGTGAGCTGAAAGGCACATTTGAGACTCTTTCGCTTTCAGCGTCTTTATGGGTCATCATACAATACAGCAACGATACTGAACAAAGCACAAGCAGCTCGGATTTTCCCGCCGTGTGTCTGTTGCACCGACTTTATTCTGAGGTTCTTGTTTGTGAGAGGCGCAGTTTACAAAATGTACTTATGTGCTGAAGTAAGACTTTGGGTTACACAACACGAGAAAGGGGGAACCGTGTTACCACACCTGGACGAGTTCCTGTAAGTTGCTGCCACTGTCAGTGGTCTCGTTTCCCTCAAACGAGCCTTTAACGGCGAGTCGCCTTCCAGTTACCAGTAAAGGTAACAGCGTGTGAAAGCACGTCAGCTCGCGTGAAGTCATTTGACGCTGGGTTGACTCAGTTGTTTTAGCTTCTCTGTGGCTTCAACGTTGAGTAAGTGTCTGTACCTTGCATTTCCTGTGTATTATGTCACATAGAGGAGGTTGGTGAAGCCTTTGGTTCCACTTGTCTCTGTGTGAGTTGCACGTCTGTGTGTAACTTGATTATGATAAAAACATGTTTTACAGTTTTTGCACCCGAGCCAGTTTGTGCTTGGTGAGGAGCCTTTGCTCAGGGTCACTTGTATTTGTACTTTTAGACATTGGGGACCCCTTAGCTTTGTGGGGGAATATTTCAATGAAATTCTGTCTCTCAAAATGTGTCTTAAAGTGACCAGAATATTGATTGAATGTGGCAATTTTTAAAGATTAACCAACTTAACCGGATGAACCAGCTGCCGACAGTGACGGTGCTCAGTGCTCAAACTAAGTTACTTTCTACTGCACGTGTTTTACACTCAGACAGTCTGTCCTGTGCCGTCTCTCCTCCTGAAGCGCGAACAAACAATCAGGAAGCCGAGTTTTCTGTGTAAGTTAAACTCTGCGGGTCACGTGCCCAAAATAAGATCGAGATAAAAATCAAATTAGTCATCTGCTCTTTAGTAAGCAGGCAACTCCCTGCTTATTAAGGCTGATTGTTATTTACTACAAGTCTGATGATGTACTGCAAAATATAAGTTGTTGTTCTGTAGCGACAGCGATCAACAGGCTGCTGTTAGAACCACGCTGTACTAGAATCATTCCGGAAGCATCGCCTCAAGCTTCTCTCAGTGACTACTCAGTTCTAAGTGTTCGAGGTCAAAGGCCTGAACTCAGCACTAACCTTTGTCATGACTCACATCATTTTCATTGTTGCTAAAATAACCAACCATTTGAATGTAAATAATGTTGTCTTTTTTTATAAAAAAAACTGAATGGGTCAAAATTTATTTGATTAACTCCTCCTTTTAGGTCAAATCACTTCATTCTGGATTTGCATGTAGATGTGCACAGACAGATTGTTTGATGATGCTGTGTGAGCTGCCGTCTGTCTTGCCCTCCGTTCAGGTCATGCTGTGAATAGCTCCAACCTCCACGTTAAGAAAATAGGTGCTTTATTCATGGTTCAACCTGTCTTCGTCTCATTAATAACTTTAGCACATGCACAGTGACAGTGACAGCTGCCATGTAAGGTGCTCACCAGCATCTTTCTCGAAGACGCTTTGACATGTAGACAGGACAAACCGGCTGTGTCTGCTCGGTTGTGAAGAGATTTACTCTGCACTTTGTGCCTGGCTTCTGTAGTTGCTGTCTCACTGCATCCTGTCCACACCCCGACACAGTCAGCACCATGGACAGAGCTCAACCGGAGCTTTGCATAAAGTTGGAATTTCCCCAAATTTGTATTTCTTAGTCACTGACTTTATATGATTTGAATTAAAAACTCATTATACTGCTTTGTGTTGTATTAGGACTTTTGTCTCTTTACTAATTAATGGCTGCGGGTCCCTGAAGGCCTCATAGAAACAACACACACACATTTCCAGTCAAAAGTTTGGACACACCTTCTCTCTCTAATGGCTTTCTTTTATGTTCCAAACCCCACTAAGGCAAAAAATTCCACAGATGAACCCGGACAGGTCACACCTGGGAAGTGAATGTCGATAAAAAACCTTTGACTGGTCGTGTAGATAAGACGGAGACGTGAGTCATGTTGTTTCCTTTACTGTAATTAAAAGACTGTGTTTCATCCGCCAATGTGTGACCGACGTTCCGAGTAAAACATTAACTTGATAAAGTCGCCTACGTTTTCCTGTATTTATTTATCCAACGTCTGCTTTGGCGGCTCTGGCTTCCTCACAGCTGTACTGTGTAACAGGACTTCTTATCTTCACTGTTGCTTTAAGAGCCGGTGCCGGTCTGAGTCAGAAATTGTCTTTTACTTTCATTCTAATAAACTTTCGTTCACTTTCATGTTGAAGATAAAAGCGCTTGAAGTGTCACAACACAGAAAAATGCTTTTACTTTTCTTTCCTTTAAAACAGGTAAAGCGGTTGCTTTAGTACTGAGATTAACCAAAAACAGACTGACAGCTGTGATGTTTGACTCTAATCTGAAACATTCGGTCAGTAATTTTACAAAATTTACAAACAAAATGAATATTTTATGAAAATGCAAATATTTGTATTTGTCAAATATTTTTGACTGAGTTTATATAAAGATGCCACAACACTGAGAACTGGCAACCACGACAGTTGGGTGTTGAGTGAAGATGTGGTGAAGCTCATTAGAGGAATTAAATTTGATATGGAAACACACAAAAGAAACAACCAGCAACACAAAGTGCACTTGCAATGTGTTTTTAAAAAATGAAAGGCAGTGGAAAAATCTGCAAAAACCCCGGGTTAACAGAATGGAAAAAGAAAAAAACTAAATTCTTCTTTTGTGTGTGTGTGTGTCTTTCACAGTTTTGCTCCTCTTCCAAGAGAAACAGGGACAGGCCTGCGTTTATTGAACCACATCAGGGAAAAACCAAGGAAAACAAAGCTCACATTAGAGACTTACCACCTTACCATCCCATAATGTTGGAGACAACCCAGGACACAGACGTCCGTCCCGCAGCCTACATGAGCTTATGAGCTCGTGTTTGTGCATCTTCCATAATCCTTTCAGCACTTGTCTGGGTTTATAGACACAAACATCCCTCATCTGGATCGCTCTCATCAGCCAAATATTCAATTTTCCTGAAACCAGAAAAGAAAATGAAACAACTGTAATTGCTCACATATCAGTGAAATGACGACTCCAATGCAAGTGGATGATTCCAGTCTCATAAAGCATCCGATCCATTTTTAAAAACTGAAATTCTTGCTTTCAGGGGCATGATAAAAAAAAAATTACATAGAATTGAGATAAAAGAAACAAAATGACAATTAAAACAAGTCAGAGACACTTTGGTTTAGTGTGTTTTGTGTTTTTCATAATGTCTAACTGTAGAGAAACAGCTGCAGAAGTGAGTAACAGAGCAAGATTTTCCACAATGACGAACATTTAGTCTCTGGGCATCACGGAGTTCAAAAGCTGCTGGACAGTTCAGAGGCCGAGCCGCCATTGTATATTTCCCAGACAGCTGAACCCAACCGAGACCAATGTTTTGTGCAGGGACCAGTGTTTTGTGCAGGGACTAGACCTAGAGTCAAATACACACATGGGGCCAAAGAACCAATGTGATTTCTTACATCTCTCGATAAAATGAAAAGTTATATTTAAAAAACAATCCAGTTTGGTTCAAAAGCAGCTAGTTAGCAGGTAATTAGTGAAACGGATCGGAAGCAGACCAGCGTTTCAGGACAGGCGGCACATTTTGTCCACTAGTTTTGGTTGAAGGAATGAAACCACCAGTATTTGCTGATCTGCAGGGACTTGTGGGCACAACTTTTGTTTTTGAAGAAAAGTTTAAAAGTGTAACTTGTTGATGCATGTAATTTTTGTGGATGCGATTTTGTTTGTCCCTTTCCTAGGAATGCATGTGGAAACAGCAAGTGCTGCACATGTGTGTGGGTAGAGGTGTGTGTGCTGCTTCCACCCTTGAGTAGATCCAAAGGTATGAAAGAAATGTGAAAGTTCTGCACAAGTGGCTTTTTGTGAAGAATATTGTGAAACATTTCAATTAAATTCTATCAAACGTTAACCAAGCGTGTGCAACCAGGAAACAACATCACAGCGTTTGACTCAGGAAGAGCCTGGATGTGGTTGATTTGTTTTTCCTTTGACCACCGTTATGACACTGAGGAAGCCAGATGTTCCCCAGTTACTGGCGGGACATGAGACAGTGACTTTCCAGTGGAATTATCATTTCACTGGATTACACTTCCTCATAACCACAGCTGACTCATGGTCAGACTGCTGCTTCATCCATGTCCGCAAATCCTGGACCTTGTGGTCCCCTATTTGCCTAAGGACATTTCAGCATCCTGACAATACAAAACCTCTTTCCTGATATATATATATTTTTTACTTCATAAAGCCATGCGACCCTATCACTCTAAGAAAATGCATGAAACATTTTTTACAGGAAACTGGAAAAGCCCAGAGTTTGGAACTGAAACAGGAGAGAAGAGACAATATGAAATAAGGGATTGGCTCCTGAAGACAAACATGTTGACCTGAATTACTGGGAAGAAACTACAACAATAGTGACTTTACACTTTGTGCACCTCAGGCGTGAGGAGAGGGTGAGAGTGCATTCATGAGAGAGAGAAAGACCTGGACAGAGAGGAGCATGAGACCAGTACCGGGGGATACAGAGTGTTGTGTGTAAGCACCTAAAGGGGCCGTTTGTCCTCCCCATCGTGGCAACCGTGAGCCATCATCCCAGTCTGGGGACGATGCTCAGTCTGAACGCATATGAGATGCGTGAATCACGCTCGTGTCACTGTGTGGTGGTGGGCAACACTAACTCTGAAGCACTTAATGACGACAAAGCCATACTGTGACTGTTCAGAGGACCAGGCGTGATTCACCGCCTGTCGAGGAGTTGTGTTATAATCGAGTTCCTTGTCAATGATTTATTGTGGCATTGGTCAGAAGGAAATTGCAGCTACTTCATGAACCACATTAAAAAAACATGAATGAGGACAGGAGACATTAAAACGAGGTATTTGTCATGGCTCTTTGTTCAGAGTCTGCCTGTTGTCTACATGCTTGCATAGGTCTCCTGCAGATATCCTGGTTTTCTCCTACAATCCAAAGGCATAAATGTGCTTATAATGCTTGTCTGTCTGTGTATGTCTCTCTGTGTTGGCCCTGAAATGGACCGGAGACCTGTCCAGGGTGGACCCAGCGTCCCACCCCATGACAGCTGGAATAGGCTCCAGCTCAGCACTTAAAAATGAATTGATGGATTTTGTTGCATGATATTTTACTTACATGGCTAACTGAGAATTTACTGAGAACTGTTTGGTACTGTAAGACTGCCAGGTCGTGAGTTTGTGGACATTGTATGAAAAACAAAGCAGAGAGATTTCATGCACATTGTCATAAATTGTTTAAATAGTAGTAACTCGTTTTCTGCACAGGGTAGATTTGATGTAGCTGAGCTTCTTCCTCTGTGAAGTTGTCGATGACTTGCACAGCAGCTTCCTCAAACTGTCTGACTTACTGCGGTAAATTACGACAAAATGGGGTTTGTGGCAGAACATTCACACGATACTAATATTCAGCAGACACTGACTGTTGCATCAGTGATAATCTATGCTAATTTATTTATAAAATGACTTTTGATAATGCTCTGAAATGGGACTTAATGACATTTATCCCTTTCTTACAAAATTGTTTTAAAGTAAGTAACTTTTAAAACATAAAAAAACAATATATTGTTCTTATGATTAAAACTTTAGGCAATAAATGCTCAACTGAGTTATGCTCAGGGCTATTTCTGCTATAACCTGGGGAAACGGGGCCTTTATGTCTGTTTTTTCATCTTCAACAGTAGCTCAGTGTAAAAATAATACCAAAATATTTATACAAAAACATGTTTCTTCTAAATTTTTAAAGATATTTTATTGTTTTTGTTGATGCGTGAATATGTCTGTTATGCTTGTGTTTTGCTACTGGCCAAACAACCTCTCTTCTAAAAACAACAACTTTAACTCATAGAAACTCACTTAACAATTTACAAAGACATAAACTGTGAGAATTTTAGTGGCATCAAGGCTTTTATGGACCATATGTCTTTGTGCATATGTTTTTTGGGGGGCTCTATTGTGACTGCAATTCAAATAAGTTACTGACGCATGCTAAAGAAGGACATATAACATTACCAACGTTCACCTTTTCATTTTCTGTATAAAGTCTTGACAGTTAATCTCGTTCTGAGGCTGCAAATGTCCAGTGTGGAAGCCGTGTGTGACGTGACAGGGAATCCAGCATTACAAATAACACGGGGGTCACATGATTCCGCCACAGAAATCTCAAACCTTTCACAGTCAACAATCTTGTAAACTGCAACCAGACTTTTATAGCCGTTTTATTGCATGTTCTTACACTTGAAACATGTGCTACTGGCCAAACAAAGCTACCGTCGGTGAAACTGAGTCGTGTTGTCATTATGCACTGGCACATATTTTATGATTGTGCAAATGTCTCTAATGTGGGTCATCATACTCACCTTTTGTGCAACCCTTTGAACTATGCCGTATGAAGTGTTTACATGTATTTTTCTTTGGTTATTAGGAAGCACTTTAATCTGTGTAGACATGAATTACGTCTGGGAATTAAAAGCAGACTGGTGCAGTGTGCTGAGCAGAGTGTTTTCTAAGTGTGAAGCTGAATGTTCTGTCCTCGGGGTGGGCCCAGTAATTATGACATAGTAACACAGGCAGCACAGCTCTCCAACCAACAGGGACTTAACACCTGGCAGATGCTGAGCCTGTTTACGCTGTGGCTTGTTTCTACATTTGGACAATTTAATGACGACAGATGAAAAAGGCTCAAGTCCAGTACATGTTGGTATTTCCCTTTATTGCTTTAAGCATGTTCTCACTTTAAACACCACTTGACATTTTTAGCTTGCAACATATATCACATGCTTTCGACTTAAAATACCCTAAAGTTCCATTTCATTGTGAAAGATGAGGCTTTTGTCCTTTCTCTTGTCCAAAATTAGAGTTCAGAGGAAACACTTTTGACATTAAGTCCATTTGTACTGCTCAGGGGGATTTCTTTGGGTTTTCTCTAAATGTCTGTATAGTCTTGACTTTATTATGTAAAGTATCTTGAGATGACCTTGTTGTAAATTGACGCTATATAAATAAAGTGGTATTGAATTGTATTGAAAATTTGTTTTTTTTTAATGTTTGAAATAAATAAACAAAGGACATACAGTAAAGGAGCAGTAAGTAATAATACAGTCATGATTCTGGCTATATAGTCATAAGGCAGGTATAAAATGAACATGGATTGGTTCGCCTTTAACATGCACATGATGGTAAATGTTCTTATGAGATGATGAAACATATTTTATACTTTAGATTCTTTAAAATCGCCGCCCTTTGCTCTGATTACTGCTTTGTAAACGCTTGGCATTCTCTCGATGAACTTGATGAAGTAGTGACCTGAAATGGTTTTCACTTCACAGGTGTGACCTGTCAGGGTTCATTTGTGGAATTTCTTGTCTTAATGAGGTTGGGAAAATAAAAGAAACCATTAGAGAGAGAAAGTGTGTCCAAACTTTTGACTGGTAGTGTACACGTTAGCAATTTTCTTCAAGTCTGTCTTCAAACAACAGTCAGGTGCACATGTGATCAACAAAACAGTTTTTACTTGCTGAAATAATTCCTCCTGTCCAAGAGATCACTCAAAATCCACAGTTCTCCCTCTGTGGAAAACTGTATTTCATAGTTTATTACGCAGACATAAAGAGATTCTTTTGTTGATGTATTTTTAAAGGAAACTAAAACTAAAGATTTGGAGTTAGTAAATGTGATTTCAGTCAGAGCTTTATTTCAGTCAGCAAATGTTAGTTCAAGCTGTCTGCAATGGCATCTAAATGGCATAACTGGCAAAATGGCATAAATCAAAATGCCATGCAAAATACCTTAGGAGCAACTTGTGGATTGAACGGATCACTCGGTCACATCCTCCCACCAGTTTGTTTACATGTGTGATGCTCTGAACCAGTGAAAATATATTCAGGTCATGGTGTATAAAATATCCACATCGTAAACATTTATATGTTGTAATAAATGTGTCTCACCATATAAAGAGTCCAGCATTTGCCCCCGGCCGGCCTTAGTCTTCCAGTTCTTCCAGTTGAAGTGAAACAGAAGAAGGAACAGAAGAAGAACGGAGATGAGGATTAACACTGCAAATCATCAGTGATAGCAACACAGCGAGGGCCACTCACATCCATGGACACGTCTGGATTTTCAAAGTCTGGAATCGATAGGTCTCACTGTTTACAACAAGTGTTTTTTGTCCTGAGTTGGCACAGGGGAACAGTCACCACAGGAACACCACAGAGTTACTAAGCAACTAGTACTTTTTATCTCGGGATAGCCCCGTTCTGTCGCTCTGGGTGGTCAGTTCAACTCGTCGACCTGGGTTTATTTTTCCTGTTTCTCTAGCTCTAATTGTTTGCATTTGATTCTTTTGCAACTCTGAAGTTTTGTTTTGACTAAAAATTGAAAAGTGATTTGACTGAAATAATACAAATACTTATTCCTGAAACCTTTGGAAGTTAACCGATTGCTTCTAGCAAATTTCTGATACTTCGCAATGACTGGAGGTTTGACAGTTTACATTGCACTAGAAAATGTCCACATCTCCAAAATGTTTGGAGACCATGCTCTTTGAATCTGGGGATTTAACAGTGTGTGAAGATGGAGACAGAATCAGAAGGGACCCAAACTGTGTGAGACTTATGCAAAGACCAAAAAAGATCATGTTTAGTACTTTTAAAATAATAAATGACATCAGAATAAATACAAACTTGATAAAGCAGATAAACGGCAATCCATAAGAGGGAATGAACCATTTAAAAACATAAAAACAATAGTGTAACATCCTTAAAAAGGTGTATTGTTTTGTCTTTGTCTGATCCTGGTGGACACAGCAAAGCTCTGAATCAGTTGAACTTTATATGTGGTCGACCTGGTAGGAGGGGTCACAAGAGTCAAGTGTGGATCAGTGTCTGCGTGTCACTCAGAGCGAGAAATGACCAAACTCTAGTTCTATTTTTAAAGGCGACAAAACGCAGATTTGGGGACGTTCTCATCGCGGTCATTTAAGTTCACTTCTGAGTCAAAGATCATGTGGAGCCTTTTGGCCTGCTGTCTCGGGGTAACTCCTATGGAATTTAATTTTGTCTCTCTCTGAGCCTTTGAACCTCTGTGTCTCCTGATGACTCCACTAACTAATAACATATGTGAAGTTAAAAAAAAAGTGGCCCTGGAGTAAATCCCTGGGGAACCCCACTGCTTTTTTGTTTTGAATTTGACATAATTACCATGTATTGGCAAGAAAGACTAAGACTGAGGAATTTGGTAGGGTTGTTGTTAGTTGTAGAAGAGAGCTGATAGATGTGCAAGAGAACACAAAACAGACCCAGTGGAATGTGTAAAAAAGACAAAAATGAGTTTGGGGGCAGTGTGGGACATGGCTGCAGGCGAAATAAAATAAATGCTAGAGTCAACGTCTGAGAGGTTTTTGATGAGTCCATTTCAGGTCAAGTTAAACATTTTGGACCTGCAAAGACCCAGAGTGTGTGTTATTGTGCAAATAACATTGATGAAAAATAAACTTTGTTGTTGATGTTTAAATAAAATCTGTGCACTCTAATTTGAAACTGGGAATTACAAGACTTTGGATTGGCAGTACTGGAGCTTTGGGGAATCCAGCCTGTCAGTGGTGCCAACAGGGTATAACCTAGAGTGCTGCTGTTGTGTGCGATACTTAGACAAAGTCATGATCCTTTCTGTAGTGTCATGGCGGGGGACAAAAAAAACTTCCAGGGAAGCTTCTCACCAGCTCTGTAAGCACGGAAAGATGCAAGTCAATTGTCTTGTCTCTATAACGCTGTCAGTTTGAGCCTTCTCATTCCTCCCCCTAGTCAAGAGGGCAGTAAAGTGCTAAAGTCGTCCAGAGGTTCCCTCATGTGTTCCATGGGGGGGGGGGGTGTTGGGTCGGGAACAATGTCAACAAGTTCCAGGAGAAAGTTTCATCCCACTGTAACACTGATGGAACAGAGCAACGTTCCTCTATTAGAAACCGTATCGTTGAGAAGCTTCATTTGACCTGACCACCATGAACAATAGTGTGACAGCAAACCGCAGCACAGAGTCCCGCGTTGTCGGTCCCCAGACGTTTCCACCAGAGCTGAATCACTCCTGTTGGCAGAGGAGAGAGGAATCCTATGGTTTCTTGAACAATTTGTTTTTTATTTTCAGATTTATAAGTTATTTTTTTCCACTGCGCTTGTTGTTTTTAACGCTTTTATGTGTCACAAATAGATGTCTCTTAAAATATCTAGAAAAACTTTGCTAGCCACTGGAAGTGTTTTGTGTTTATATTTAAAAACATCCATGGGAGATGAATGGGAGATGAAAAGCCGCTGAGGATTTTTCCACCAAAGATTTAATTCATAGCAGTGTGGACAGTGCCCTGCAAAACCCTTTTGACCTTAAATTCATATTAAACAGAAACAAATTATGAATAAAACTGGTAATCTCCCAATATTTCAAAAATTGAAATATTATGATATGAAATGATTATGATGTTCAGTTTGGGACACCAAAGTCTGGTCAAAAACCCCTGAGGGTTGGAATGAAAGCTTGGACTGATGTGCTCATCGACTCATGAACTGAATCAGTGCTACAGTTTTCTTTTTACGGCCATCCTGGCGCTAATTCTTGAATGTAGTAAATATGATACATTTGTGCAAAACTATGTTTAAAAAAATAAATCAAAGCCAGATCAGCCCAAGTGCTTTTGTGGTCTGTCCCAGTTGGATGCCGTCAACCATCAGCTGTCCCTGTTGGCAGCAAGTCCCACTTGTTCTGGTCACACCCAAACATTTTATGATTCAACTTGACTCATAAAAGACGTTAGTCATTTTTTTATTTAAAGCCATTGTTTATAATATGAATAAACCCTTTATATAGATTGGCTTTCTAATCTCTCATTTTAATCGCATAATTCCATTGTGCACCCACACGACTTACTTTCTGGGATATTCGTCATGGCCGTGTTTTTATTGACTTTCCTTAAGAGTTTTTAATAATCTTAGTGCAGCCCATTACCAAAGCCCACCTCCTATGACTAAATGGAAATATCTAAAAATCCCTGCCGGGCAGTGCTGCTCTTCTCTGCGGGCTTTCCCATCTGAGCTCAGCAGCCAGTCTGGAACCACAACACATGCCGCTGTGGTGCAGGGTTTTGGTGCGTTCTGGTTATAGTCTGTAATATTGTAGTAATATCCGTCATCATACATGCTTAGCCAGCAAGTTGCAGTGAGCATAAACACTCATTAGCCACTTCATTAGGCACAACTGTACAATATAATACAGCATCATTTCTACTTTTACAAGGTTATTCTCAGTTTTTAAGCTGTAACTGGTGAAACACAAAGGTGATAATTTTACCATGTGCTTATTATGGAGATCATAGTGCAGACTGTTAATGTTGTGTCACCCTGTCTAAAATGCACCAGTGTAGTTATTTTATATACAGTTTGTTTTTAAAAAGACTATTTTACTAATGCTAACACTAAGTCTTTATTTGTCATGGACTTGTTTGGATTTTGTTTCTGAATGAAAAGCAGAAGATTTGTTCCAGTCTGCCAATAAAGCAAATACTTTGGAAAGTACTCATGGTTCTTCAATTTTTGCACAAGTTATAAATTTATTTTGAAATGGAAAAAAAAATCAGATTGTCAATTTGAAAATAAACTTGCAGAAGAAGGAGCTTATTAAAATCACATGTGCTCGGAACATTTGGGAATGTGATTTCATGGGCTGGAAGGTGCGTCAGACCTGCGGCCCCAGTGTGACGCAGCAGCGGCGGCGAAGGTGAGAGTGAGTAAAACGGACGAAGCTCAGGAGTCCAGGTGTCACTGGAGGATCAGAGCAGCGGTCCAACTTCCTGTAGGAAGGTGGAGGGTCTGCAGGCTGAAGGTTTTCAGGGATTCCAACCATTCCAATCACTTCACGTCCAAATTAAAACCCCCAACGGACGCACCGCTCCACGTTCACTGTCCAATGCACGGAAACACAAGCAGGTGATTCGAGGCAGGACCAGGTTCTCTGTCCGGGCACTGCTTAGTAATAATTCATATTAATATTGGGTCAATGGACAGTGCATGTTGGCAACGTTAGGAAAATAAGCCAAATTGGACAAGCCGCAAATAATGAGGGCTGGTTCTTTGTTTATGAGGTGGAAATCTAATTTGTTCTATTTGTGGATTAAAGGGGAAATTTCTGGGTTCCAAAGGAAGAAGAAGGGGGGGCGGGAGGTGGGGGTCGGGGGGCGGAGTGGCAGCTACGCACAAAGCCTCCGAGCTACGTGGGCTTTTATTTTGAAAGGGCGGTCTGCGCTCGGTGTGGGCTGCGCGGCACAGCTGCGGGCCAGTGTGTTGCGCACTTGGCGGCACACGCAGACAGAGCGCGCCGCAGCTGCCTGAATGGACGGAGCCTCTCATGGACTTCCTTTACTCGCCCTGACACACGGTGTCGTGACTGGATTCCTATCGGACCGGCCTTTGCCCTGATTTACCGACGGATCGTCTCAGCGTTGCCACTTCTGGGCGGATTTTACGCATCCCGGTGCCGGCGCGACAGCGGACCCGAGGTGAGTGCGAAGCGACATGTACGTGTGTTTGCCCTAAAACATACGCGTGGCTTTTATCGAAGCGTCCCGTTGGGCACGGAGGAGGGTTTGCGGTCCAGCGTGGAGCTGGACCTGCTGCAGGCGCTACTTTCACTTTCGCCAGGTGCGGACTTAGTGCTCAGACGGTGCGGACCCGCTGAGGGGCTCTTACGCAAGCAGCCCGGACACATGTGCCAGATCCCGGTCCCCCTGATCCAAAGCAAAGGTACAGCTGCGGGGTTCAGCGTGTGTGAGTGAGAGTGGGAGGAAGGTTCAGGTTACAGGACTGAGAAGTTGGCAGCAGAACATGAGAAAGCAGCACATTGGGTCGTTTTGTAATTGAATCCTTCGCTTTAAACTAATTGTTTCCGAAAACAGACTCAGCTGAATGAGCATTTTTGTGCAGACAGTTCTGCTTTATTTGACAATTACACAGCATTCATTGTGCTGTGGCCAACGTGGATTCAACCAACATTTGCTGTAAGACAACAACTTGTCTTACTGTGAAATTAAACCGTTTCACTTCGACAGCTTCCCATAGGCATCAGACCATAAAGAGGTATTTGTCAGAGACGGGAATCAGCAAACCCAGAGATGGGACACAGGAGGCCGAGAGGAAAGAGCAGGGAATTTGTGGTGAGTCACCAGCGCCAGTGTGGTGCATCCACAACCTCCAAATCGTTACACATTCACTAAAAGGGACCAGAAAGGAACATGTTGGAGTTTCCTTGTTGGTCCGGGTTTAACTCATGTGTGTTATCTCCTGTGTGTGTGTGTGTGTGTGAGGGTGTTTGACCTGGTCTCATGACACCACAGAGTGTTGGTTAGTTTAGGTTTCTAGAAATCAGGGTGAAGTTTAGACACGTAATGTTTGTTGATGGATTAACTCGAGTTTACAGTGAGTGGATGAAGAAGGAAAGTATGTGTTCGTGGGACAAATAAATGAGTGTCATACAGTCTATGTGCTTAGGAGAGAGAGGAATTCACAGCGTGCAGCCTGTCTCCAGATTGGAGATGCAGCTTTTCTGCTTCATTGCCTGCGCAGGTGTGAGAAGTTCGATGATAGAGCAGACCTGTTGGAACCTGCGTGTTTTCTGTTGTAAACAGCATGTAGCTGAACGTCTCTCCATAAATTGTTGCATGTTTCATTCTGATGAGTTAATCAGTTTCAAGTGCAGCAGGTGCTGTGCTGATATAACAAGGCAAAACTTTGATGTCAGACGTCTACAGCCTGTTTATCTGACGGCACAGCTGTAGATATCCGACATGAATGGCACACACAGCGTTATAGTCGCTCTGGGAACGGTGGGGAGCCGTGTTATTGTTGCCCTGCACTCTAAAAACAAATGCTTTTGTTAAAAAACTATAAAAATAACACAACAGTTTGTATTAAGCTTGTTGAGCTACGTCTGTTGAAATGCTAAGTGGATGGAGGAGGTGGATGCTAAAATCCTGCACTCAAGGTAGAACAAACTTGATTGAATATGCAGAAAATTCTGAAATTTGATTGTACATGAAACACAAAAAGAAGTTGCACTAATTACGATTATGGTTAGTTTAGTACAACTCATTAAACTACGTTTTCAGAGTATTTCAAGTAGTAAATTGGTGTTTTTATCTTGGAAAGACGCATTTAACTACATTTTGGTAACAGGTTCCTCAAATTACTTTTTACAGTGTGGATGAAAAAAAGAAAACTTTTTTTGCTTCATTTTTCCTTTCAACTCCATGTCTATGAGCAGCCCACCTCTCCCGCTTCCAAATAAATGCCAAACGTTACTTTTTCATTGCAGTCACATCATTTTTAGTTGCTTGTGTTGAACCTTTATGCACAGGTATAGAATGAAACAGTGAAACTTTGCGAAACTTGCAGCGTGCTGACGTGATCACACATGTTCCCCTTGTTGCAGTTTCTATTTCTTTTCACCCATCTGTGCAACGTGGTGTAATTACAACCTACACGCTCTTCCATCCATATTTGCAGACCGGGAATCCAACATTTGGGTTCGGTTATTTGTCAGCGTCTCCAGCAACAGGTTGGCAGCCTGCCACTGCGACATCACCGCTGGTGGCACTTTCATCCTGCCAGGAAGTCATTGAGTTATAGTCAGCTGGTGACCTGCAGATGTGGAATGAGTCAGACCAAGGCTGGTGATTAGTAAACAGTGAGACAACGAGATGAGGAGGACAGAAAAAGAGAAAAAAACTGGGGCAGAAGTCATGTTTAAACGTCTTTTCATTTATTTACAATGGATATTAATGAAGCATGTTTGGGAGTTAGTGTTAAAGTGTTATGGGACATATTGTATTCTTTAAGCGAGTATGACAAATGTCTGACATTCATCTGTGATTATAAGGCGTATTTCCTGTGTTTTCCACCAAAACATCACTAGCATTCCTGAGCTGTGCCAAAGTTTACTAAAGATTAGACCTTTTATTGACAAGACACAGAAGGCAGACAGTGCTGTGCTGCACGAACGATCCACCTCTGCTTTTCCTGACATGTCTAACACATGTTAGAAGCACCTACAAATATAAGGCAGTCCGGTGCAACACACCCACCACGTGCCACAGCCTCCACAGCTCGCAGGACAGGGTGAATCCAATGAACTGCTGCTTGCTGGGAAGTTGCTTTAAGGACTAGAGCGTTAAAGTTGTGAGAAGATGTGACAGTATGTGAGAAAGTAAAAATATTGTCTCGGTTAAGACACGTGTGTAAATTTAGGTGGCATGTGATTAAGACGTGCTAGTGCAGCATCCCGTATACGAGAAGAAGCACGTGTTGCTTTTCTTTAGATGTCTTTACAAAGTGAGGTGCTAATAATAACAATTCTGTGTGGTTACATCTAGTTTTGAATAGTCTGGTGATGCCATATGTTGAGTATTTTTGGCCCAGATTTGAGTAGAGTGAACTGAAAATTCATATGCTCTATACATTAAGAAGTGACCTTCTGATATGAACCAGCTTAAACTCATAAATACTGGAGAGAAAAGTAGAGCAGCTGAGCACAGCCACTTTTATGTTCCCCAGGACAGCTCAGGATTTTCACTGAGAGTAAGTGAACCGCTAATTTTAGCCCAAAACAATAATGTGCCCGAGTTTCTAAAATCCCAACTTTAGCTTCTTTATTTTATATTTTTGTACAACCTTTAAGTAGCATAATGTGTCAGTCTTGATGTGGTTGTTGGTCTGTCCGTCCGTGTTTGTGGATGGGAACCCAGAGGATGAACTTTACTGACTGCCAAGGCAATCTGGTGTTACTGGCAGGTCAGATGTTTTACTCATCTTATGAAATATCATGCATCTACATGGACTGGGGACAAGTGATATCCATGTCCCCCTTCAGAGGATATATAATAACTTTGGATGTCACTGAACAAAAAATATTATGTGCAAAAGTGTCAGTTATTACAGTCTTTGGAGACAGGTGTGACTAAGCTGAGCACATCTTAGCTCCGCATTGTTTCCTTGTTGTTCTTTGGAAAAACTGCTCATTCTCAAGCTGCATTGGGACCGAAGTAAAGAGCCTTTTTGAAATCCAGGCACATATGGTGAATTTACTTGAGATCTGGTCTCAGAGCATTAACACCGTAAAAAAGGTCGCCTGTTCCACTTCGGCTTCATCTGTTTGGCTGCAGATCCAATCTCCTCCCATGTGTCAGTGTACTGTCTTAAGAGACGGAGCTGAAGTTGGGCTGAAAATAAATATTGATCTACCGGTGTCCAGTACTTATGCAGTCAGCTATGTACTTAATGTTTTATACAGGTAACATATTTGCTTTTGTGTCAAGTGGCCGTCCATCCAGTGTGTCTGAGTCGTAAATAATAAAACACAGTAAAAGTGCAAGGCAGTAAAATCTCATTAGGAGCTCTGTAATTCATCACTGATGGCTTAAAACATCCCACAGACAACTATACTGTATGTCAACATAATTACAGCATTTCAGTGCTTAGCAGAAGCAGATGTAAGCCGCTATAAAACGAGGAGCTGTTGCTCACTTCATCCAAAAAACAGTTTCCCGTGCAGAAACAGGGATTTTGTTCTGTTATTCTGCTGGTGTTATTGGTCTGAGAGCAGGGAACAGACAGCCCTAGTTTTCAGTGAAGAAAAAGAACCAGCCATTGCAAGAATTTCTTGAACTTGTTAGGTTTCGTTTTGAGTAAGAAACAATGGAGAGTTTTTCAGGATTGCTATAAGTCAAGCTGTCGATTGCTCAACATTCCTTTTGCTCTCTGTTACTTTTTTTTTATATTTATTTATGCTGCATTGCATGATGTTAAAATCTGATTTGCGTTACAGATACACCATTAGTTGGAGGGTTGATTATTCATTTTTACGGCTGAATCCTGTCAGTGTTCTTTCAGAAATAGTTCTTTAAAGGAGGATTTTCTTTGTTTATTTGAGCTTTATTGGCAGTTTAAGCCACAGCGAATGATGCCACTGAGTCATTAGCTGAGTAATCCGACAAAAGAATAAAAACAGCCGACACGCCTGACTGTTTGCTGCCAACAGATCATTCACCGTAGTCATTGGACGATATTTTACTAGACAGGGGTCAAGCAGTCAAGTTGGATTCCACCTGAGTGTGTCTGTACAAAGCCCCATGGAAATCCACTCTAATACAGGTTTAGTTATAGTGTGTAAGTGTGGGCCGACCGATCTAATGACTAACGTTACCATCCGCAGAACTGTCAGCATGTCTAAAAATAATAGATCATTTCTGCTGGAGACGGTGCATCTTGGCATCTACATTTCATGTAATTTGTTTATTTTGTCACGTAAATAAGTGAATGACTGGATCACTTGAATCTGATGTTTTTGCCCAGTTTTGATTTGTAACAGACACTGTCCTTGTCTCTTTGAATGCCTGTTTTTTGTCTCCCTAACTGCTTTTGTCTTTTGTTTTCAGACTGTCTGCAGCAGAGAACAAACGCAATAAAGACCAAGATCTGTTGCTTCGGAGATGCTCAGTGCAAAGAAGACCTGCTGCTGAACACGGTCACTGACGAGCTCCAGACGCCAGCGTAGCACTGGTGTGTGTCTTTGTGCACACACTGAGTCGAGCACTGAAACCGTGCACCATGGTTCAACTGTCCGCCTCAGCCTGCCTCCTGGGAGGCCTTTTCGGTAAGAGCTCTGTGTGTGTGTGTGTGTGTGTGTGCGCCCACTGGGTCATGCTACTATATTTGGTCCAGAGCTAGTAAATGTGTGTTGGCTGTGTTTATGTGCAGATTGTGAGTTGATGATAGTATGATTGTATGATATAAGACATGGGTGCTTTACTCTGTTTGTTATCATGCTTGTTTTTCTTGCAGCCAAACTTGTGCAGAAGTGAACGCTGCAGTTTTGGTGTCATGACTGTGTTTTTTCTATTTTGGTAACTTCAGTCAGTGAAGCTGTGACCAACAAGCTTTAGATAGAATCACTCAAACTCTACTGCTGTTCACATTTAAAGGCACCAGTGCACGTAGTTCAGCTTCAAATGACAGTCCACACACACAAGTAGACAAAATTGTTCTTACCAGTAAATGTGCTCATCATTTCAGTTGGTTTTACCTTAAATGGCCTAGAATTGTCTTGTTGTAATTGACTTACACTATTGCACAATTTCTATATTAATGCAAAATATATTCTATAAATCTCATGGTGAAAGGCTTGACAAACACGATGCAGCTTCTACAGCTGTGCGGTGTCCAGAGTTATTTAATAAAGTCACATTCTCCTTTCGGTTGCTCCAAAACGAAAGTGGGAGTGTCGCCAATGCTGCGATACTTTGGGAGACTCGGTTCAGGTCCGGCAGGGTGCCAGCTGGATGTCGGGACGCAGAACTCAGCTGCAGTGGTTTCCGACCCAGTTTAACCCCCGTGACCCCTGACCCTGGAAATGGCCAACTGAAACATTGATCAAGATTTTTGTGTTTTTCCCCCAGTTTTTCCCACAGTGTGAAGGTCAGGTGATGGTGAAACTTCTGTATGTGTGACACACTGGTGGACTGTCCCCAGTGTTTCCCTGCCTCTTTGTTAACGCAGGCTATGAAAGGGTCCAGCTGCACTGAAACCCTAAGTGGATACTAAGTGAAAGTGAAAAACCGGGGGGATTTAAGCAAACGTCAGAAGGTTGGCGTAGACAAAGACACTATTAGACTGTGTGTTGTAGCATTGTGTGTACATGTGTTGTACGATTTTAATGTTTGTGGATATTTGACATAAATCTTTGAACAAGTCAACCCAGACGTTCTTAAACACTGTTGGTTTTGGTTGGTTTTAGAGACTTGGAGCATGTAACCTGTCGGACTTTAACTGTTATCACAGAGAGGTTTCGGTGCAGATTAACAAGTGTAAATTTAGAAGCTAGTCAAGAAAAATATAGTTTATTTCAGAATAATTTCACATATGGCATATTGGGCACATTTAATGAAAAATAAAAACAACTGTGCTCATATGATGCGTATTGGACAACAACAACAAAAGTCAATTTTATTCAATAAATGGTTTGTGTTGTTTGTCTGTGTCACCTTACTGAATGTATTTACATGCAGAGAAAAGCCTAATGCTACTTTATTTATCATGTCAGAAGACCAAGAAAAGAGAAAAAAGTTCAACCGCTGGCTCAGCATGTTCGTTCAGCATAAGATACACTCACATGTCACATGGATGGAAACGGTACAGAAATTCATATATTCTAAAACCTCTTCCTTTCATTTCTGTGGGTTTTTCTATGTTAGAATAATTTTTAAAAAAGGCTCTTTTGGCTCAAGTCCCGTGAGGCTCAGCAAACAGTAAGGGCACTGACTGTTCCTGGATATGTGCTCATGTGGTGGAGAGAATGCGAGGAATGTGGAAACTGGTGACACATCCGTGGATGATGCTGTTTATGACTTGTTTTCCTCCAAGTACACAAAGCTGACTGGCACAGTTATTATATTCTCTGATGTCTTCTTTAATGTTTTGCACTGTATTGCTGATTCACTGTGACAACTTGGAATGACGAGAGGATTATTTTAAATCCTCTCCAGCATGTATTTGCTCATTTCAGTAACTGAGCTAATGAAGACAGATTTTCTTTGTGAGCATATTGAGACTTTACAGCTCTGTTAATACACTTGTTTTTTTACAGGCTTGATGTCAAAATGCTTTCCGACACTAACTGCTTTTGTCTAGTAACCTTAGCGCTGTTTTCAGGGCTTTAGCCGGATTATTGGTGGTTGATATGAATAAATCATCTAGCGTGGTAACGTGAAGTGACAGCAATAGTAAAGGGGAGCCAGCCAGGATATTTGTATCTCTGTGATCACTTCTTCTCTATCATCTTCTTATCCAGCCCTGACCGGGATCTGTAAGTGTGCACTAAGTGGAGCTGTAGAGCCTCCGAATCTGTGGCAAAAGTCACTTCAACATGCTAGAAAGCTGATCTGCTGAAACAGACCATGAACTACAGTCTGGTGGGTTGCGGTCAGAGTGCGCAAACTACCACTGTGTCGCCACAGCCTGCAGAGCTGCATGCAAATGCAGGACGATAGGCAGGCTTACAGCTATTTTTAAAGGGAACGTTACGGACACAGAAAACTGCTGAGGTTGCGTTTGTTCTCTGAACGTGCCAATGGGTCCACTTTGCGACTGCAGGGAAAGTTTTCAAAGCGTTGTTCATCCTTGGACACCGACAGGGGTTGAGACGCCTCAAGGGTCAAACAAGCTATTAACTGTAGGAAGCACGCTTTGGTTTCGGAATGACTTTCAGACATGTGAAACTGGAGATGTAAGTGGAGTCTTTGACGGCCTTCGGTGGGAATCTCTTTACATGTGGTACAAGCTGATACTGGCTTGGCTCGAAGGAAGGAGCTGAGCATCCACCACTTTGCTAATAAACTTAAATATTCAGCATCCACTCGATGGATTGACAAGAGATTTTGCACAGATATGCACAGCGGCTGCAGGGTGTGTATTAATCATTGGTTTTGATAGGAGTGCAACTATTTGTTTATCAGGAAATGTGGTATAGATGTTATCATACGACAAAAAAAGCATTTCCTTAAGTCCAAGATGTAGATTGTGTTTGAATAGCAATCTGTGACTAATTTGAGATAATAACCACAACAAAGACTCATTGTCAGTGCAGTTCACCATCATCCAGACCAACAGTGTGTTTCTGCAGCCACACATTCCTGGTATATTACTTATTAAAGTTAATGCTGCATTTTGTTGCATATCCGTGGAAATTACAAATAGTTATTAGGTGTTTTGTTTAATTGGATAATTCTTCACATTCTTCTGTTACTTAACCTGGACGTCAACTTCACTGTGCCTTAAACAACACGCCCTCACCAACCGGTGCTCTTCTGTCGTTGGGTGTTTTCAATCTGAATTCCTGCATAGTCTTGTTCTGTGAAAAACAGCCGACTTTCCACGCGAAGAAGTTATTGTGGTCCAGGAAGCGAGCCAAACGAGAGGTTCTACATTAGTCAACTCACTGATAATCATCACAGTTATTGGCGGCCAATAACTGCAGGCTCCCACTGACTGTCTACACAGTGGTGAATAGTCAGTGATTGTTTTTTCTATGTGAAAAACCTGTTTGACAATCGGATCAAACTCACTGTGAAAAGGTTTTGCTCAATGGACAAAAAAATGCACATAATCCTGTGTGTATTTTTCACAATACAAACAGGTCCACTCGGCTTCTCACACTCACATGCACACACAGTCTCAGGCATCGCTGTGTGTACAAGCATGCACTGACATGCAGGCTCCGATACAGAAACACATTTTATGACACATTCAAACTCGGGGAATCTCTTACCTACTCAGCTGCAGTTCGGTTCACCACTGCAGTAACTAAACTAGCAAGTGACACTGTGTGCCAGTAGATTTTCCAGTGCTCAGTTAAAGAAAAGTTTTCCTTTCGCCTGTACTTTACTGTGACTAATAACTTTAATGCTCAGCGCACACACACACACACACACACACACACACACACACACACAAGCACGAGTCTTTCTCCCAAGTGTGAGGATGTTTATTTCCTCGATCTCCTAGAATACAATCTCTAAATTTCCTAGTCCTACCTAGACTAAAATATAAATCCTAAAACCAAGTTTTAACCTTCAAATGTGCTTTTTGACAAAAAAAAAACTATCGACCCATTATTTCCTGTTTATCCAGAGATTCACTATTCAGTCTGTAACTTATTAAAGTTCTCCTCCCCACGAGACACATGATCATCAGCTACATACCAGCATCAACTTGTCCATGTCAGTTTTTTTCTTTCTCTTTTTCCCTCCTTTACTTCCACTATGACTTTCTTATATGTCACATGTATAGCTTTGTAAATATGATAAGTATGCATGTATGTAATTGTATTCACATGATGTTCATGTGACCAGAAATCAAACATCTGTCAGACTAATGTAGCTTTGAGCTGACTGTGATAGTCCAACGTTTGGTTAAAAGAAAAAACAGGTCGTAAACTTTCACCTGACAGAATGAGTGTGTTCATGGTGCTGCAGGTGGAATATCTACAGTACTGCTCTGCTCTAGCTGTACTCAAGGTTTCGAAGTGACTCGTCTTGTCATGAGGCTTGAACTTCCTGGAAAACGTGACGCTATCACCTGCATTTTATAGGCTTTTCTGTGGATAATTGCTGAAGGTGCAACAGGCTCCTCAGTATCAAATTGAACATTTAGATTCGTAAATGGCAAAAACAAAGCTAAGAAAAGAGTCTGGGGACTACGGAGAGGAGAGGTTACCTGCATTCCCACCAAATTAGTTTTTACATACAACACTACATGAATTTTTTTAAGGGGAGCACCATCGAGTCATTGTAAGCTTCTTCTAAAGTAGAACTGTAATAAGGATTTTAGTTACTGAGCCTTAATTAACCGAAGAGCTGAGCACGTTGTATGGCTTTTTCCACATCACCCTGTTCCCGGAGCCCCTGCTGGGACATTTCAGTTGACGTTAACACTATACTCGCTATAGGAGATTAGATAACACTTTATTGATCCCCGAGGGGAAAATGTCCACAAAAGCCGTAGTGTGAGCAGCATGTTATCAGGGCAGCAGCAGCAGCAGCTCTGGTCCTGTGTCTCTGTCTGTGTGTAGTCATTGTGTTCAGTAGATCTTCTGCAGTTTTGAAAATACTCATAGTTCAATGCACAGTCTTTGTGTGTTACATGAGTAAATTAAAAAAGTTGTTTTGCATCTCATTTACAGGCATACAACTCGAGTAACATTTCACTGCCCTTGTAGACAGAGTCCACAGATTAAAATAAAAGCTTATCTGTTTATCAGGTGGAATAAAAAAAAAACACCACATTACTGAGGTCGTTCTCATGCTCCGTTGTTCTTCTTTCTGTGTCTGAAGGCCTGTTTCTGTTAGCTCCTGTCCTAACGGCCCTGACGCCAGCCAGCATGTGCACGCCCTTGAGGACACTCAGCGAAAGCCTCAGCCACAGGCGACGGTACATGGTGAGAGAATTGTTTGCAAGCGTTTTGTCAATGAAGCAGAAAGGAAGTTGTTTGTGGACCAGCCTGGAAAGTCAGAGCAGTGGGAGTGAGTGAGCAGCACATTCCTCAACCACGAACATCATCTTTTAATAAAGATGCATGGTATACACTTCCTTTAGGTCAGGTAATTGGTGATACATTTCAAAAACCTCAAACTTCCCATAATACAACTAAATAGTGCCTTGAAAAACATGTGGGATGATAATGTCTATTGCATGTGAATGTCTTACTCACACTTACTACTAATTCGGACAAAATCCACAGTTATATAGCACTTTAATGACTTTATTGGTACCCAAAGCTAGTAGCAATGCTGATTCTCATTCAAAAGAACACACACACACACACACACACAGTGATGATGAGGTGTGGAGCGTGACACTTTGATATATGGACAGAAAGAGCTGACACTCAAACTGCCGACTTCCCTCTTCTAGCCTCCACAAAACAAATGACTCGTGCATGTGAAGATGTTTTATCTCACTTCAGCGCCACACGGGGACGTGACTCGCATCATTTCGGAACATTTAAGATTAGTGTGATGTTGAAAGATATTGTATCTAATCTCTCTAAAAGTAAAATTCAACTAATTTGTCTCCTCTGTCCTTTTCTTTGCACAGAAGCACAACTTTCCCATTAATTACACCATCAGGGTTCATCAAAAGGAACTCTTTAAACTGAAAAACATCAGCCGAATGGTAAACCGTCTACACTCGACAGCTTCATTTAACTCCTTTAAGAATCACAGTTTGGACATTGTATTTCATTTAAATGTAAATTTCATTGCTTCAACGTAAGTTTCTGTGTGTACAATGAAACATTTTCAATCCTTGGCTTCCTCTCTCTTCTCTTCTCATCAGAGGTTGCGGGTGGAGGGGTTGAAGGACTTTATTCTCCAGAGGTTGTGGTTCGAGGTCAACCAAGGCGTGTTAAAAAAGGTAGGAATACACACTATATAAAAGTGAGATTCATTGCATTTCGTCCGAAAAATTGTTCATTTTCCCACTGGCTTGTTTGTTGCGTTAGAATCCGACACAGTCAAAGAAAATCACAGGGTATATTCGTGTGGTGTTAAATGCCTTGAAGGTTTCTGCACAAAAGGCGACACACTGACATTTGCCCCGACGAGTCATTGGATCCTGCTACTTCCAGCAAAGTTATGCAGCTGATATTGTGCATGTCACCGAGAGCTATTTCTGCTGCTATCAACAAGTTATTTAAATTGACAGAGATAAGTAAAATGTTAACAGACTGTATCGTGTAGCCTTTATCTCTGCTTCGAGCATTGCACAGTGAGTTTAGATGTATGACAGTATCTTTAATATGTCCCGTTTATAGAATAGTCCAGACATGCTCATATAGCAGTCGGCCTGTTCTTATCTGACCCATGAGAGAGCTGCAAGCGGAGCTAACCTGAAACTGTTGGAGCTGTCTGCTGTCTGACGATCCCTCCGAAACCTCAGGGTCTGAGCTCCTGTAATCCGTAGACTTAGGTGATTGCATCAGCTAAACCCACTTTGTATAATGTTGGTTTCTTTAATGGTTGTTGCGCGGTTGGATTTCCTCTGCCTTCCCCTCCAAACGCCCACTCTTCGCTTTTTCAGCACTTACGATAAATGTTCATTCACACGTCAGCAACTTCATAGACAATCATGTGAACAATTTCAACACCCCTCACCCACACTGAATGAGATAAGATGAGCCTTTATTCACCCCACAGTGGGGATATTTCCAAGTTACAGCAGCAGAAAAGAAATTTCTGTACAGAAACAAAAGTATACAGTCCAAATACGTATAGGCTGGATGTAATAAAGTGTGTTATAGAGAGTATTGGTTCGGTGGGAGCAGTCTGACGGCAGCGGGGAGAAAAGACCTTAGGACGTCAACAGTCTGTCACTGAAGAAGCGGCTCAGTGATGCCGCTGCGTCACACAGTGGTTGGGATTCGTCCACCGCCAAGGATGACAGCTTGCCTAACATCCTCTTTCCCCCCAGCTCCTGTACTGTGTCCTGGGGCAGCCCCAGGACTGAGCTGGCCTTCGCGGTCAACTCGTTCAGTCTCTTCCTGCCTGCTGCTACACCGACAGACCACATCATGAAAGATGGCTGAGGCCACCACAGAGTCAAAGATGGTCTTCGGTCGTGCTCGTTGCAGAAAGAGTCGGCTCTGTGTTATCTGTCCAATGCAGTTTATCGTTTAGGTGAACACCCGGGTGTTTGTATTCCACTCTCACATTGTCCTTCCCCTGGATGTTAACCAGTGATGTTGGATACACACTTAACATAAAGGAACCGCACAAGTCATCACAGTCTGCTGCATCAAACCAGTTTAGCTATTGGCTATAAAATACTTGCTGACCACCAATAATCATTTAAAAAAAAGCATTTCATTTCCTCAATCCAACATTCATCATGTTTGATGGAGGTGGAGTGCAGAAATGGCAAAAATGTGTTAAATTTCAGACAATAAATGATTTCCCATGTATTTGTTTTATAAATGAAGCAGTGTTTGAGTGAGGAGCCATCTTTAATGTGAGTGACAAATGCTCGGTTACATAACTATATTAGTCTGCTGCGGGAAGCAATGCCTCGTTCCCCTACCGGGCTTTGCGAAATGAAAGTGTGTCCCTGCTTTTGATGTCAGGATGTTTTCCTTTGTGTCTGATAGCCTGGCTGCTTCCCTGCCTTGGGGGAAACAGCTCATATGAGACTGTTGGGGGTGTCGTGTACCCTCGGCCATCAGTTCAGCTTTAATATAACAGGTAAACGGTGGATGGAACAGGGTCAGCTAATTACACAGTCCAAAACAAAAGATAAAACTCATCCTCCATGTTGCATCAGGGGTTAATTACACATCAGACCTTCCACCTCTCCCGTTTGAGGTCAGTGCTGATCCTTGAATTTCTTCCAACACACACCCTAAACCACTGAAATACAACTTTGACAAGGTTAATTACAGACAAGTAGACACTTGTGAGTGTGTGTTAAAGAAAGGCCCTCTTTCTTTAAGTAAGTATTCATATCTGTAACCTAGAAAAAATATGAAATGTGCCATTGCCATTGAAATGCGGGGTAGCTGTTGCTCAGTTAGCACAATTAACCCCAAAGTAGCAGTTGTCCACAACAGTTTCAGCATGGGCACGAATAACGAATGAATGTATAGCGAATTTCAGTCCTTGTATTTTGTTTGTTGTCATAAACTAAAGACAACTTCTTTCATTTCAATCATCTTTCAATCATCTTTCATTTCAGATCCTCCGGGTTTTGCCAGAGAGACATCCTTCGCGGCCATACACCTCTGAGCTGGAAAGACGCTTCAGGGACGTTGAGGGGGTTTTTGTACAGTCACACCCCCCTGAGGTAAGAGAGCTCATGTATCGCCACCACATTTTTAATCTGTTCTTCTTCAGGCTGTTTAGCAAGTGAAATTCTCTCATGTTCACAGGTTATTTGGCAGGTCACACTGATACGATCTATTGATACTTTGCAGGTATTTTATGAAAAGAACAAAACATTCTAGTCCAGTTTCTTCAGGGTTGGTCACATGGTTAGGCCCTGCAAAAAGCAGATCAGGGAAAATCAACAGAACTCTTCGTATAGATGACTTATGGCGCCATGTGGTGAAAACAAAGAATCCCTGAAGCTTCAGAAATGGTCAACCCACTTTGAACCGAGAACATAACCATCGGAATGTAAAACGTTAAAGAGCATGTACCAGGCAGGAAAAACAATTTAAATAAGAGAGGAAATGAAAAACTGCAGCCTTGCACTACTCAGAATAAGTTGACATGAGCAGGACATAAGATTGATGAGTGGAGAGCATCGCTTACTTCCTGTCACAACCAGGACGAGGATAACTCACACACACACAGAGTGTAGCAATCATTCATTTGTATTATAAATCTGTCCTTTTAGCATTAGAACATTCCTTGACAGTTTCAGCTTAAAAGTGAGAAGTTACAGCTTTGTAAAAGTAAAATTCATGGAGGAGCTGCTGTATTGTAAAGAATTATTGTATTAGATCATCCAGTGTAGCTAATCAAGTGGCCCATGAATGCTTTTAGGTGCAGTGTCAAAAAATTATGAAAGGGGTCATTAATGAACAGACTGATAAATATTTACTGACGCCTAATATTTTGCAGGAGTTTCAGGAAGAATTAATCTTGTGTCGAGCAGATTGCCGTTGCATGTTGTCGTCATCAGACAATCGCTAGAGTGGAATTCCCCACCCTGTCGACTTTGTCGACGATGAAAAACTGTTTGAACAGGAAGACCCTTAAAGAGCCTGTGTTGAGTGAGACAAGTGAGATACTTTAATGCATGACCAGTTTCCGCTTTCTGATTCACATTTGTACAGATTATTTTAAGAGACATGCTGAGTTGATGGGTACTCTTCAGTGAGGTTAGTTACACTTGGTCATCCCAACTTTGGCTTCTGCAGCTGAAACACTGGACTGATCTGACTCTTCAACTCACCTCAGCCGTCCAGGGCCAAATTCAGGCCAATTATTTTGCCTTAGCACTATGAGGGAAAAAGATAAGGACTGCAATAAGTTCTAAATCCTAATATCTTGTAGTTAATTTCATAGTATTCTACCAACTAGGCAGTTGAGATCTTTTCAAGATAAACCAAACAGTTGAATTTGCTGCTAAATATTTCTGTGTCGATTTTATTCTGTGTGTCCAGGTTTTCCAGCAGGAGCTTCCAGAGACAATTCAAGACATTTGGGATCGTTTAACAGAGGAGCCTGACAGAGTCCCAGAGTCCAGCTGGCGGTTTGCCTCTCCCAAATCCCTCCTGGACAACTTGTACCGCACCATGTACTGCCTCTTCAGCGAGTGCTTTGAAAGCAAGGAAGTGCAGGAGGACTGTGAGTAACACAGAGGAAGTGTGTGATGTGGTGTAGTAAAATCTAGACAGGACACTCACTCCATCTACAATTTGTAGTTTCAATGGTAAACTTGGCTGTGGCTGTTATGTGTGGAGTTTGCACGTTCTTCCCGTAATCGTGTGGCTTTCCTCCAGGTACTCAGACAATCCAAAGACGTGTGTTAGATTCATTCATGACTCTAAAATTGAGTGTGTCTGTGTATGTCTCTCTGTGTTGGCCCCAAGATAGACTGGTGACCTGGTTTGGGTAGATGTCACCCAGTGACAGCTGGGATAGTGACCCTGAACAGAATAGGCAGTTAAGATAATGGAAGCATGGAATATTGGCAGGGGTTCACATAATTGTGAATCAACTAGACCCTCATTCAGTACGAAATTATTGCTCATCTCAGTTTCTTGTTTATTTTTCAGACTGCGGTGTTTCCTACTGGAGGAAAGGCAGGAAGAAAGACTTACAGCCCGAAAGCTGAAAAGACACAAAGCTTCATTTCATTCTTCGAACGATAAAAAGGGGGGTACATGTTCAGTCACTAAGACAAGAAAGTCTTTCCTAGATCTAATGAACAGAGCCAAGATTCTCTTGATGATGTGATGGAGAGACAAGCCCTGGGCCAGCTCCACCAACCCAAGCAGATTGAATTTGTAGGCACAGAAATAATATTCATGGTGGATTCATGAACATATGGCCTTGATGCAAAATGAAATAAAAATCATTTTGCTGTAAAACTCCAATTCCCCAGATTTTCCAATTTTCCAATCAGTCAGGAAGCATTTGTCTCTGATATTTAGTTTCCCAGGCCTCTAGTTTTATGATGAATATGAATTCTTTAAAATAGAGCTAGATTCTCATCAGCAGAGGGTTAACTTCATCTTGAATGAGGACATCACTGCGGCTTTCACCAAAATGTCTGTTGTGGTTATCCATGGACTTGTAATATTTAACACAGACACAAACAAGAAGCAGCAAGCAGGACCACACTTAAAGAATATTACGTTGGGAAACTTCAAAGAATAATGAGCTACAGCAAAGCAAAGTACATAACCTGAACATCAAAACTAAAGACAGACTAAGAACTGCTGTTGTCTCTTTACTTTTTCATCGATGTCCATACTTTTCCTACCGACAGCCATGTACATGTAAACAGCTGTTTGCTAATGGTCCAAATCCCATAAATAGCAGTCAATACAATTTCTTCACTTTTGCACTTTTGGTATTTTCTGAATGTTTGTTTTATGCAAAACCCCCAACAAAAAACCACACACATTGTGGATTTATATATTTAGTCCAGCAGTGTATGGAATCGTCTTTGTTCCTCACCAGGCAACCGTGACTCATTTAGCTGAGCAAAGCTTGAAGAGGAATGAGTAGCATTTTAAATATGAAGTAAGAATTTGTTTTGTATAAGCATCTAGATTTGCAAATGTAATATTCTTGCATAGATAAAGAAATTATCATAAAAATATAATGCAAAATTGTTTATACAAAAACAGCTTGCTAGAAAATGTGTAAGACATTGCATTTTTGGGGTTATTATGAGTTGCTATCAGTGAGCTAAAGGTCTCTCAATGAAAAACTGTAAAGATATATATAGGTTTTACTATTGTAAACATTTCAAGTGGTAGGTGGAAATTACAGGCATTAGGTTTTTTTTGCAATTTTAAATATAATTTTGGAAGGAATGAATGAACCGTTTTATTTCAAAGCCAAAACATTCATATAGAGGGTGGCACCCTCAGGATGGGACAACCTTAATGTTGTGTTTTTTCCACTTGTGTAGTACAGCCTAAGGATGCCGTGTTGCTATAATATGAAATGATGTCTTGGAAAATGAGGATGGCTTTATTACAGTTACTGTGCTAAAGTTTAAATGCCACAGCAGTGCAGATTCTGCTAATTTGTCAAACCGCGTCTTTATTTGTGCAGTGTCATTGAAATGGGACTTGGCAGTCTCACATCAGTGAGGGATTCTGAGAGAGGTAGTTAGACAAATAAATATCTTGCAACTGATTCTTCCCACACACAAACAGTATGTCTACCCCATTAAATACTGCAACACGGTTTCAGTTAAACAAATTAACATTTCTTTGTTTTGTATTGTATCTTAAAATTGACTATATTTTGCATACAGTTGTTACAGGATTTGATTTGTACAAGGATCTGATAATCCTTTACAAAAATAATTCAGGTAAATTTTAACTTTTTGAGGAATAAGTTAGGCATTAAAAATAACTTTGGTGGGATTTTAACTGCTATATAGATATGAAAGCAATTGAAACATACAAAGTAACATAATTGGATTACATTAATTGTATTTCTTAATTTCCAAATTCAATAAATAATGGGATCTTAATGTAAAGTTATTTGCCTCATGCAAACTTGAGCAATTTCCAAGACTGCATTCCTAAGTATTTAGAAAAGCTTACTGTATGTTTGAAAGTTACATTTTTGGTTAATGTTTTCAATGGTAACTTCAAATGTAAAGTATGTTAAAACCTTGCAACCCCAATAATGTTTAATAATTATGTATAACAGTATACAGCAATGGATTGAGCCTGAATCTCAAAGGAACTCATTGACAGCTTTTGTATGTCTTAAAGGGGCTAAACTGTGTTCTTATATGCAAAGGAAGCTCTATAATGAATTACTGAATTGCTATAAATGCAGTAAATGTTTTTTATACTTGCTTTGTTATTCATATGTAAATGTATGGTTGTTTTGTCAAACATTTTGAGGGATACTTATTATGAGCCTAAAATGATGTTTCAGTCGACAACAGGGAGATGAAAACTGCAAACCATACATTGTGTTGTTGTCTGTAGGTTGTTGTCCAAAGATAGATTTTAGAAACAGATTTTTTTTATAAACAAGGTACAGAATTTATTTATTTTTCAGAATTGTTTATTGGTATTTGACAGTACTGTAAGTTTGAGAAAGGAATAAAAAGTATATTGCTATTTTATCAACTAACCCTTTGTGCTGAGTCATTAAGAGTGTATTCACATATGATTTCATTGTATTTCAAAGTGTTCAGTTATTGTATATAATACATGTATGTAATTGTAAGTATGTAATTGCACAATGTTGCGGATTTGCAAGGTCAATACACACTATTTTATTACTTTTAGCAAAAGAAAATGGATGAAATAATGTAAATTGGTAAATTACATGCATGATGGAACCAAATGGAGTAAACAGTTATAGGAAGTTCCAAGACAGTAACTATGGCTATAAAATAAATTAACTGAAAAAAAAAAATTCTGAGCGGAAATGATTTGAAAATTATGACTCCTCATAAATACACTGTAGGTCTAATTGCCTACACGCACTTGGTTTATTTTTAATCACTAGAAATTTATTGACATTTAAAATGCACTTTAAAAAAGAAAGAATTAAGGACCCGCGAACGGACATTTTCACTGCGGCTGCAAACTTTAGTTTGAATGTGACATGTTTGTCCATCACTACTTGCCGTAGCCAAATGAGCGAAAACAGGAAGTTGGAAAAATTTCATGAATACGTTGTAGTTAATTGCGTGGCTAAGAATTGTGTAGCAATGGATAATGGAAGACCTCTTCATATGTTTTGATTTGAGGATCATTATCTTGAAAGATGTACTTCGTGGCTTTACACTCTGCATGGCGTTAACGTCTTTAAGTCGTCAATACGTTTTACTTTGAAAGTTGTACCCCGGAAGTCGTACACTAACGCTGGACTCGTCTGACAGGCAGAGACGTGCGTGTTTGTTTGCGCCATTCGTGTCCTACACACCGACGCATCCTCTGAGACAATGGCCTCCGGTGGCGGAATTCAGATACCGAGCCGTCTCCCGCTGCTGCTGACCCATGAGGGGGTTCTCCTGCCGGGCTCCACCGTCAGGCTCAGCGTGGACTCACCGCGGAACATGCACCTGGTCAGTCAGCGGCTGCTGCGGGGAACCTCGCTCAAAAGCACCATCATCGGGGTGATTCCCAACACCAGAGACCCAGAGCGCGACTCGGACGAGCTCCCCGCCCTGCACAAGTAACACACACACACACACACACACACACTTGGCTTCCAGATGGATGGAGAGTGAAGAGCTGAGCCAGTTCCCGAGCGTGATGCGTTGTTGTTGTTGTTGTTGTCGTTGTTGTTGTCGTCTTCTTCTTCTCTTTCTTCTTCTTCTTCTTCTTGTAATGTGACAGACCGGGTGGTTGTATTGGGCCCATAACGCGACTGTCACGTTGTAAATACGTTTACATTATAGAATAGAAGGAAAACCATTCCTAAAGCGGAGATGTGACAGCCTGTGACCTCAGACTGTTTGCCAAATTTAGACACGCAAATATTTAATACTAATACAGTGTTCTTGTCTTTGTTATTGCTTTGACAGGACTGTCAACTTCACATGGCATCTCATATTTGTGTTATGTAAATCTTCTTATTTTGACGATTGATTCCCTGTGTGAATTGTTCTAGAAAAGTCAGGCCCTGTAGCCATAAATAATCAGCCAAACACAGAGAAGTGGACTTTAAACTTAAATCACTAGTCTGCCGAGACCAGTCTGGCTGCTAAGCTGCAGTTGTATTCCTGCTGCGTTGTCAGTGTCAGTCACAGTTACTTGAAAAATCAGTTTTTGTTATTGTAACAAAGTTATTTTATTGCCTCAAGCTTGTTCAAATCAGTTATGTGCACTAAAGAATTAAAACATGCTTGTTAAAGATGATAATAATAATAATAAGACATTTGCATCTTAGCAGTGGCTTCCTATTAATCCCTGATAAGTGGATGGAATGATTTGGCATTTAGAGGATCCATTTGTATGATCTACAAATGGATACATAAAATGCTCCTCATGTTGTTTTGGTATCTGGCGTGGACCATATATATAAGAAGACCTGCTTTTTTATATTTTGTGTAGTAAATTGTTAGAAGGTTATTTTGTGCATGTGTTGGAAGTTGTGTGAATCAGGCACACACACACACACACACCACTGCACACCGTCATGTAGAAGCAGTATAATCAAATGCCACAAATAATATTAGCATTAAGTTTGGTCTGTTTGTTTTCTTAGGTTGAATGATTTGCTAGTGTTTGACCTGGTACAGTAATGAATATTTATGCAGCAGCTTTTGAATAAACCTTTGGCTCATACAAAAACATCAAATGAGCTTTAACACTAAAAGAACCTCACACATAACAAATATTTTTAAAATGTTGCAGCTGTAACTGACAGAGACTGACTGAGAATTAGGTTAATGGCTTTTGCACACTATCGCACACCTGGCTGCCACTCACAGCGGACTTGTTTATCCAAATCAGCAGGTCTCTGAGGATCCCAGATGGGATTAGATGTGTGCAAAATGTCTCTATGCAAACTTAAATCTATCAGGCAAGAATATAGTTGTTTTTTTCTGTCCATTCAAGGCCAGGGCAGGACATTCTTTCTTAGGTGATGTGTCACCAGCTCTGACTTTCTCTTGCATTTGCTCTTTTTTCTTCACAGAATTGGTACAGCGGGGATAGCAGTGCAGGTTGTGGGCAGTAACTGGCCAAAGCCCCACTTCACGCTTCTCATCACCGGACTGTGCCGCTTTAGTGTGTCAAGTTTGCTGAAGGACCGACCCTTTGTGCTGGCAGAAGTACAGCATTTTTTTTCCTTTTAGTTTAAACATTGTTAAAAATGTATCTGAAGTCAGTAGATCTAACACCAACACTTGTTGAGAAGGTCCGATATACGAGTGTGTGACTGCTGTATGTGCTTCTCTGCTGTGTATTCCAGGTGGAGCAGTTGGATAAACTGGAACAGTACACAAGCCCAGCGGGAGAAAATGTTACAGCTGAGCAAGGAGAACTAGGGGAGCTGTCCCAGAAGTTCTACCAAGTTGCTGTACAGGTGTGTGTGTGTGTGTGTGTGTGTGTGTGTGTGTGAGGTATGAAGGAAACCTCAGAGTATTTGCTTAGGTTAAAGTTTATATTGCAGCTTTAATTGATTTTAAAATGCAAAAATAACATTACCTGGTTATGATCTTTTCAATGGTGAATCCTCAATTTTTTGTATGTTTTTCAAGAAATTAGAGGAGTAATTTAGAGGAATTCATTTCGAGCTTTTAACAGCTGCCTTTTTGTCCCACAAACCTGAAATTAGGTAAGATTAGGGACTTGATATGTCACAACCAACTGTAAGTAGTTAGTGGTGATGAGTCTCAGAGGGTAAAACTTACTTTTTTTTCATTGCTAGTTTTACTGTTTAAAATTATTTGCTCATGATGTTTCACAAACTCGATCAGTGCCAGTTTTGCTAACAGAGCTAGGCTAGGTTTTATGTACGCAGCAGATGAATAAACCGGCTTCACAGCTCTCTCCATAATGACACACAGGGGCCGTGTCAGACTGACAGCTGCTGGAGCTCCGCCAATGCACACCAGCGTTTTATCTTACACATTCAGATGCAGCTCGACATAAAAGTGAACCTACGTTCAGACACCTGCTGAAGACCCATTATCAGCACATCATTACATAGGCTGTTATTGTAATTACTGCAAGTATTCAACGTAGCTATGGTTTATTTGGGCCAAGCATATGTCCACATCTTTCTATGCCCCGGTCCAGCATTACTCCCTCTCTTTCACATGATAGAGCTCTGTACAGCAGTCTGGACCAAAGCAGTTTTTAAATTGTTTTTTGTAATAATAAAGTTTGAAATAAGTTTCTAAATTTTGTTGTTTCTAAGTAAGATGTACAACACATAGTGGTTCCTACAGTTCAAAAAGGACTACAACCCCAAAACTACATCGCAGCACACCTTATGTTGGCCAAAACCACTTCGACACTCCACAACACTACTGGGAAGATGTCTTGTAGACAAATGAAACAAAGATAGACAAGAATTGTTTGGGAAGAACATACAGCACCAAGTACGGCTTGATGTCTTAAGAATCTGGCTGAACTTATCAGCTTGCAAACATTGTGCTTGTTCATATTTGTGATTTTGTTAAAGATCAGATTTCATTTATCCACCACTTATCCTGTTCAGGGTTTTGGGGTGGCTGGAGCCTTTACCAGCTGTCATTGGGCGAGAGGTGGGGTGCACTCAGGACAGGTTGCCAAAACGAAAAGACACACACAGACAGACAACCATTCACAGTTTGGGCAAAATAGAGTCAACAATTAACCTACCGTGCATGTCTTTGGTCTGTGGGAGGAAACCGGAGTACCCAGAGGAAACCCACACAAACACAGGGGGGACGTGCAGACGCCGCAGCCTGCAGGTAGCTTTGGATCAAGGTCCTTTAAGCTGTGAGCAGCACTGACCACTTCACCACTGTGCTCCCCAGATCCGATCACATTTCATAACCAATTTACGCAGAACACCAGGAAATTGCAAACAGTTCCATGTCTTTTTCTTCTGACTGAAGTTGTTTTAACCCGCAGCTTTATTGTGTTCTTGTGACCCACTGAGGAATTTGTGGAGCAGACTAGACTTGTCTCTAAAATAACAGTGTCAGGGTAGTAATTGATGCAATCAGATGAGCTGTTTATGTTAAAAACAGCTGATCAATATCTGATGTCAGGGCTGATTTGGCAGCTCTGCTGCTGTTTGTGAACATCCACATCTAATTGAGACTGACTGAGTATTTTGTCTCAAGCATTTCCTGACTCCTAAAAAGTAAATACATGTTATTAGGAGACGATTTGTTCTAACCGGTGTTCACAAACTTGGTGAAGTTGGCTGACCTCAGGAGAAATACAGCTACGAGACCACCACCAACCACTTTGTTTTCACAGTACTCGTTATTTTGCTAATTATTTTATCACTCATTGATACAAAGTAAAAAAATGTGAGATGTTGTGGTCACTTCTGGTCTGCCTGATCCTGCTTTAGATAAATTTGAGACAGTTTCCACAAAGTGTGTTGCAATACCATGCACTGCCCCCTCAGAAACCGTTAGTCAGGACATGTTATCTGGCCCTTTAACCTAGTTCCATGTTTCCACCTTCATAATGCTGTAAATCATAAATGTATTGCTGTACTGAAACATGAGTCATAGTCATAACAGGTGAGCAATGTCTGCAGGTTAATGTATTCTGATTAGTAGATAAAACTCAAGCATCATGACGTCTGCCAATCACTGATCTAGAAATATTTCTTTATGTTTTACTTGCCTCTATGTCGTCAAACTTTCCATTTAAATCCGACTTCACATGAAACTATGTCATTTTTCAGTGTTTTCTCTCTTCCTACTGAATGCTGAGAAGTTTTGCCAACAGATAAATAAAACACCATTTTATCTTTAATTGTATGTTTTAATTTATAAATGTATGGCAAAACCTTTTTTACTCTCAGCAGATATGTAGGTAAACTCCAAATGCCAATAAGTATTTAAAATTAAAAAAAAACCTGTCCCATTTGTCAGAATGTTCTGTCTTATTTTTAAGGGTGATTGATACATCAATAAAACACAAAGTAAATCTAATTTCTGTGTGTTTGTGAATAGCTGTTAGGTATGTTGGACATGTCCGTTCCAGTGGTGGCTAAGTTCAGGCGTCTGTTGGACAGTCTGCCCAGGGAAACTCTTCCTGATGTGGTTGCCTCAATGATCCGCACCTCGAACAAGGAGAAACTACAGGTGACTTTTTACTCAAACAAGTGTCAAAATACATCATACATAGTAGCTTACACAATGCAGGAACAACAGGATGTAAAAGAAGGTTAGAGGGAAGGAAAGCCTACAGCCTTTTATAAATCGCCAACAGCAGAATATTTTATGAGGTATTTAGTGACGCAAAGACGCTGGGCATTGTTGGTTTTATTTTGCCTAAATGAATGTGCTCTGGAATGAACCTTCTGCATCTTCGTGTGTGTGATAAAGGTCCTGGATGCAGTGAGCTTGGAGGAACGCTTTAGGAAGGCTCTGCCCATGTTGACCAGACAGATCGAGGCGCTGAAACTGCTACAGAGAACGAGAAAGATGAACCCTGATAATGAGAAGAGGGTAACAGACATTTGCATTTGCTCCTTTTCATTTCAGCCGCGCCCGTGTTTATGCTTGTTCACGTTTCTGTTGTGTGTGTGCTGTCCGTTCAGGTTTATCTGTGCGTAAAGGCGGAGTGTTCCCAGGCAGGCAGTTTAATCTGGATGAGGGGGAAGAAGATGATGATGGAGATGACACCACAGTCTTGGAGAGAAAGATCCATGGGGCCAACATGCCTGAAGCTGCACACAGAGTTTGTCTTAAAGAACTTAAGAGGTGAACTTTCACTATGATTTCACCCTGCGATTAATTTTACACCTATAGTTTAATTTGATCATTGATGTTGTTCTGTCTTGATTTGTGTTTAGATTAAAGAAGATGCCTCAGTCCATGCCTGAATATGCCCTCACCAGGAACTACTTGGATCTGATGGTGGAGTTGCCATGGAATAAAAGTACTAAAGGTAAAATAAAGATAGACGCTACATTTAGTAGAAAACATGCAGCGTTTCACATTGTGTGAGGATCCTCGCTCTTCAGTTTTGTCTTTTTCAAGATTCAAGAGATTTTATTGTCACATGCACAATAAGAACATAGCAGTTACACTGTACAATGAAATTCTTATTTTCAATCCCTCCTTCCATGCTGCGAGAAATAAAATATTGGAATAAAAATCTATATTTATAGTTAAAAAAAAAGACTTCATATTCAAACAGCTTGACGTATAAACATTGTTCAGTACCGTGTGTAAACAAGAGTGGCTCAGGTTCTAATACTGTTCTCTGTTGTTTGTAGACTGACTATGATGGTTAAAGATTAAAATCTACAATTGACCATCTGAAAGCATATTTATGATATTTGAACCAATTTAAATACTATTGCTTGACTAATAAAAAAAGATTGAATTCAACCAGCTGTTCACTTTACACATATTTATCCTCAGTGTTGTCATTTAGACTGTAGTTCTAAACAGGTCAAATTATTAAAGCTGCACTTTTATACGAGCAGTGATCCAGAGATAACCAGATGCGTGTTGTAACGTTGCTTCCTGTCTGCTGGATGTATCAGCTGGCTCCTGTTTGCTAACCACTTCAAAATGTCACTGATGTTTACAGCTTCTTCTCTCTTTCTCCCAATATACTTCCCCATCGCCTCTTTTCCTTAGCTCCCTTTCTGTCTCACTGTCTTAACCTTCAGTAATTATCTTTTTCTCCTTCCTTTTCCTCCATCCATCTTGTCCACACTTGCTCCAACCAACACACGCTCTTCAGACTGTTTAGACATCAGAGCTGCTCGCACTCTACTGGACAACGACCACTACGCCATGGACAAGTTGAAGCGACGTGTGTTAGAGTACCTCGCCGTTAGACAGCTGAAGACTTCTCTGAAGGTGCGTCTTACACATCACTCTGTCTAATCAAATGTAATGAGATGAGAATCTCGTATGTATAGTGGTTACCTATAGTATACCAACTGCCAGTGCTATTTCCTCAGGGCCCCATTCTCTGCTTTGTGGGACCCCCAGGAGTTGGTAAGACCAGTGTGGGACGCTCCATTGCCAGAACTCTGGGCAGAGAATTTCACCGCATCGCTTTAGGAGGCGTCTGTGACCAGTCAGACATCCGAGGACATAGGTAGATGACTGAGTTTATGAGGGGTAAAGGAAATCTAATTGTTGTACATTGTTGTACAAATGCCAGTAGAGATCTTAGAGTTGACCACTAGCATTCGTAGGGCTGAGTCCCATGACTTTTTTAATAATCTTTAGAGAATTCAAATTTTGTTCTTTGTGTTTGTGGAAGCAGTGTGAAATGTCTTGTTTCAGGTCAAGGATAATTGATATATTATCAATTTTTAATGTCGAAGCTTAAAACTGGCAAATATCTGCCCATTGCAGAGTAAAACATGAGCTCAGAGTAAAAGATTTGTAATGCATTTCAATCAAAATCAATCATGCCTCATGTCTCATCAGTCACACTGATAAAAAAGAAAGCTAATGTTCACTTTAAAAAAAAGTTTTTTCTTATTACTCCTGGTGTAGAGGAATAATGACAATATTTTTTATCTGTCAATTTGTAGCAGCTCAGAAAGCATCTGTTCACGTGGAGTCTTATTGGAAGCTTTCCAGCTCGTCTTGGAGTTTTTTCAGAAAATACTTTGCAAATTTCAATTTAGATTATTTGTTTATTTGCAAAATATAGGTTATCAGCAATCTGTTTTCGATTTGGGACATGTTAGCTTGTGCATCTTTGTACATTTCCTGTTTCTGCATTCAAATCTAAAAGGTTAAAGTCCTGAAACTAGATAAAGGCAACACAAACGGGTGTTTTAGTCAGTACGAAGACCTTCAGGCTTGAATGTGGGAGGTTGGGTCTTATCTTAAGGGAAGTCTGGGCCTTTACTATCAAAATCTGATCTTGACATGTATGAAGCGGAGTATCACGTCTCGAACAAAGGAGACTTTGTTGCTGAAGCTCACTGGGCTGGAGAATGTTCCAAAAGAATTTCTAAAGATTCTGGAGTCCACCAGTTGACTGTCAGCAACATTTAATACCACTGTGACGGTCCTAAGGAGGGGTCCTCCAACATAGATCACGCCAAGAGCAAGATAATGAATATTCCAGGACACCGAGAACCCCGGGGTCACGGCTAGCAAACTAAAGGCATCTCATGCTGTGGCTGTTATTATTGTTCATAAGTTCCCCATCAAGAGAACGGTGAACAGCAATTACTCTCCAAAAAGAATCGCGCTGCCTGTCTATAGTTTGCTCGAGGCCTGAGTTTTATAAGCAGATTCTAGAGGAAAATGATCAGATATCCATCTATGAACTGAGGCTCGACACAAAGCGAATCACGCAACAAAGCAACAACCCTAAAAGCACAACAAAGAATGTTAGAAGCAGAAGAATTTAATGTTTTTGAATGACTTTATCAAAGTCCAGACCTTAATCCCATAGAAATGCTGTGGAAGGACCTGAAGCGAGCAGTCCGCGCAATGAAGCCAACCAACATCCCTGGGGGGGAGCTGTTCTGTAACGAGGAATGGGCTGAAATTCCTGCTAGCTGATGTGCAGGGCTGATAAACAGTTACCAGTCACATACTTTTAAGATTGAATAATTTTCCACAGTAAATAAATCAGAGTCATTTTCTTGGCTGTTTGTCGTGACTCTTAAGGTCTCGCTATCTAGTTGTAAAACTTGTGTGAAAATCGGATCCCGAGTTACATTCATAAAGCAAAATTCAGTTCACAAACTTTCAAGTGCAACTTCATGCATTTCTGCACCTTTGTGTTGTAACCTGTAATAAACTAATTATCTGTGAGTTTTAGTTTGTTTGAAATGGAAAGAAGATGTTTCTACAGTGGGCCAGTAGTTTAAATCCTGTTTATGTGTCCAGGCGCACATACGTAGGAAGCATGCCAGGTCGCATCATCAACGGTTTGAAGACAGTGGGTGTCAATAACCCTGTATTCCTGCTGGACGAAGTGGACAAACTAGGAAAGAGCCTCCAAGGAGACCCTGCAGCTGCACTGCTGGAGGTCAGCCCCCTCTACTTTCAGATTACTGAAAAAACATGATCATATCCTAAAGAGTATGTTAACATTTACTTCCTCTGAACCAAACCTGTCAGTAAAATTCCTCACTTATTGTAAATGCTTTTCTCTTTGTTTTTTTTTCTTCATCAGTTCATGAATCAAAATTCAAGCTCAATAAACCTGAAGGTGACTAAACACAATTCTGGCTCTATATTGTCCCATAGGTGCTGGACCCGGAGCAGAACCACTGCTTTACAGACCATTATCTCAATGTGGCCTTTGACCTCTCCCAAGTGCTCTTTATAGCTACTGCAAACACCACAGCCACCATTCCCCCGGCCCTGCTGGACAGGATGGAGGTGCTGCAGGTTCCAGGTGGGTTTAACTGCAGCGACACTTTAGTTTGAGAAGTCAGCTCAGCAACTCCCATTAGATCCTGATGCCAGGTGTTTTTCTCGTGCCAGATGTAATCCGAAGCAGAGAACATCTGTATGGTTGAATTTACTGCAGTGTAACATAACAGCTGTGAAGTTCACAGTTGGATCCACAATAATGCATCACAGAGGAGAACCATAACCACTGCTGCTTCTACTCAAAACCCATGTTACCAAGAATATGTGATAGATTAATGTTAATACATCTGTTTATTGTTAAATATAAATATTTCACATATGCTAAACCTCAAGCTCCTCACAAAGATGCACAATAAAAAGTCTTTGGTGGTTCCACTTGAAGCTGCACTAGGTGTGAAGTCTCTCGAGTTGGCGTTGGGTGAGGCTGAAGGCTGCGGGTCTTAGTGTGGAGAAAGAAGAGATCTCACAGACGTCGGTAGCTCACTTCTCATCTCCGTTTGTAGCCTCCACTAGCGTAACACCCCCAAATATCCAGCTGAACTGTTTGCAGACAATGCCTGACAGACGGTGCCTGGTTTTGACCAGGAAGAGGAATGTATGGATAAAAGAGAATATATCCAGCTGTAGCACTGATAAAGCTGGAGCTATATCTTTAATGTAATTCAGTAAAGTGAATCTACTTTGATCTCTACAAAGGGAATAATTGATGAAAGGTTGTGTGTGTGTGTGTGTGTGTGTGTGTGTGTGTGTGTGTGTGTGTGTGTGTTTCAGGCTACACAGGAGGAGAAGGTGGAGATAGCCCACCGTCACCTGATCCCAAACCAGCTGGAGCAGCACGGATTAACACCTCAGCAGCTGCATATACCACAGGACACCACACAAAATATAATCAGCAGGTGAACGCGAAACTATCCAGTGTTTAGCCTTCGTCTCTCCGTATACCAGCGCTGCTCACAAACTTCACATTATATCCTCATTGTTTAGTATGTACAAATATGTATAAACACAAGATGTTGTGGGATTACCAAGGTCAGAACAAAAGAACAGCTTTGCCACCTCTTCTGCTAAAAAATAGTTTTTTTAATTTTACCTGTTACGACACAACAACAGAAGTACAGTATGTTTTTGTAGGCTTATTTTGAAATAAACTATGAACTGAAGCCTATTTAAGTCATTTATATATTTGTGTAAAAGTAAAATAAAAACCAGCCCACTTTAATATAAATAAAAAAAATTAGCTGTTGCTTAGCAGCTTTAAAAAGAAATATAACATTAGAAATGTCTTTGACAAGTCCAAGTCAGTGTTCTCTCGTCCTCTTTGGGTTTTTCACTCAGCCTGCAATTAACTGAAGCACCTGAAAATACAAAAAACTACATCAGCTCGGAGTCTGAAATAAATGTGTTTTTAATAGCTTATTAAATGCTATTGTTCGTACCTGTTTAAACTTGACTTCTGGTCTGAAGTTCGCTATTGCAGGGTTCGCACACTCCAAAAGCCGCCAGCAGGTAAAGGCGAAGGCTGGTGACGTTAATGGGACGTATATTTTTGTTGAGAAATTATAAGTTAAAAATTGCTTCTTTTTTTTTACTTAGATGACATCAACTCAAACGTCTAGATAACTGGGCAACAAAATAAACTAATAATGATAATGAATATATCAATAAAAAGAATTAAGAAATAGATTTTTTTATGTTCGCGTTTTTTTTTTTTTTTTTCGAAAAATAATAGCTTATTAAATGCTACTGTTCGTACCTGTTTAAGCTTTTTATTTAAAAACCTTTATTTATGTTTGCGTTTTTTTTTTTTTTTTTTTTTTGTCAAGGCCAAAGGAAGCCGCTTTCAAGGAGGCTGAAGAGCCGCATGCGGCTCCAAAACCGCAGGTTGCCGACCCCTGCCCTAAGTGTTATTGACTGGACTTTTTATAGCTTTAAATTCTGGGAATACTTCTGGATTAGATAACTTAATGAATTAGGAAGGGCAAGTGGAACTATTTACCTTGAGCCAGATAATCAAGGGTTTGTCATTCAAGCTCTTGGGGAGATGGGACAGAAGAACAGTCATCACATGAAGGCAAGCTGCTGGTTTACTTTTGACGTAAGCCAGTGTTGCTGAGTGATGATGAGTATCGTATCTGTATGGTGTATGATAAATACTTTTTCAAAAGGCCAACTGTATGATAGTTTTGGCATCTCTGTGCCCCCAAACAACCCCCCCCCAAAAAACCACGAACCCCCACACATCACCAGAAACTGTTGCCAGCTCCTCCTCACTGCCGATCACATCAGCAGCGCTCAGGACATGCTGGTTTGTGCAGCTGATCTGGCGCCGCAAAAAAAACTTACCCGCTGGAAAGCCCGGAGGAAAGCTTTGTGCCACTGCTGCGGCATCCAATTAGTGTCGGAGTCGGACATTACGCTTTCATTCAAATGGCCGAGCTTCTGTGTGCATTCCCTTAGGTCACTGCATTTTCATGCACATAGAATAGCTTGATGAATGGTGTATTGATTTGAAATTTGGACAGCTTGACAAATTTGCATTTATGTAAATATAGCTTGTTGCAGGGTTGTTAGTGCAGTACTGCTGCTGTTGTACTGGGAATTTGTAGTGAAGTAGTGAAATGTAACCCTATTCCAAATATTACTATTGATTCAGTCTATTAGATTCACAGTGAACTGCTGAGCTCATAATGAAACAATAACAGTAAAAAGTCAAATAAAGTATTCAGCTGTGCATAGAGCTTGTACTGTGTTCCCTGCTGTGTGTGTTGTGTGGAGCAGACGCTCACATCTGAGGCCAAAATGAAATTCCACTGCTGGTCACCAGAGTGTGTCATTAAGTTGTCAAGCGGTTCACTGGGTGTTTGTTTTGAATGTTGACCCGTGTGTCTCTGGCCGAGTGCTTTTTGATTAGACAGAACATGACCCAACCACATGTCCCGAGTTTAGCCTCGAGTGTGTGCAAACACTTGCCTGTCCCAGTGTGTTGGAGTTCATTTTTTCAGAGTGCAATGGATTCGTTTTCTGTTGATTCCTCCCATAATATTTTCAGCACTGGTGTAATTCTATTCTTGGTATATTGTCTTTGTGCGGCGTACTTGAAACGCTTTCTGCAGACATGGAGCTGCTGCTGCTGCAGAGGTGTCTGCTCTTTTCAGATGCTAAGCAGTGTGCTGCCTGCAGACCTGCAGAGCCTCGCTACAACACTGGCCAGCACTCCAGTCTGGTTACTATAGAAACAGCCAACAGCAGGCTCTCGTGATTTTACTTGCTAGATCTCTTTAGAGAAACATAAAAAAACCTGACAAATAGTAGACTTAGAAGTAACAAGTATTTCTTTCAGAATATTACTTTAGGTTTTTAGACATACGGTGAAACCAATCTTACTTAGATTTCTTGTCTCTGTGATACCACTGATCCAATTTACAAGATGTTCGGAGCCCTGAAGGGGAACCGCAGCTACTGTACAGGTCAAACCAAGGTCGAGTAGTTGTTCTTGAGTTTCACTGGCAGCTGGATTATGACGACACGACTACACATGCACATACACAACGGCACATTGTTATGCTCCACAAGTTATAGTAGCGGCAAAACCTCATCTCACCATTATTTTGTAAACCTGTTGTTCTTGTAGATACACCCGTGAGGCAGGTGTGCGCTCCCTCGAGAGGAAGATAGGAGCCATCTGCCGAGCTGTGGCTGTGAAGGTCGCTGAAGGTCACAGAGCCACCAACAAAGACGCCTCAGCACCCGAGGGTCCAACACAACAGGAGGGTAAGAGCCAGAGCTGTCTTTGTTCTGTCCGTCACTGCGTGGACAGAGACCAATGGTCAGTGAAAGGGGTTAATGAGAATCTCATCATCATCCTAATAATAATTGGTTTTGATAGCTGAGTCATATTTCACGTATCCGTGACTTTATATCAGTAAGCAAGGAAATGATTTTCAGTAAAGTAAAGTAAGTTTTAATTCAGCTCCATAAAGCGGCGAACTATTACTATCACCAGTATCGATACCGGTACCAATGTGGAAATTATCATGTAACAAAAAAAACTTTTTCATAATTAATTCTCGAACCCATTTAGTTGCATTAAAAAAACTTTTATAATCAGTGACACAATAATTGCTAAGCAGAACTATTTTATTTGACTATTCTGTGTAAATTACTTCTAACTGCTTTTATCTGAAGCTGTTATGGAAAACCAAAGCACTTTACCGCAGTTTTTACTACTGAGTCCGCAGACATTACACATGTATACATCCCACACAACATTAGAAAACAATACTAAATGCTGTATTATTACCAAACTCAATTATTTTACAGCATCAGCTAAACAGTTGAAGCTGAATAATCTACACTAAGATGTCAGACAGACTTGGACAGTGTTTTAGGTCTATGTATTTATCTCTTAACTTTCTCCTTTGCTGGAGCTGATTTTAGTTTCTCCTCTCCTCCCTTGTTTGCTTCAGCTTTATTGCATTGCATACATTATTGCATCCAGACTTTCTCCCTTTTTCTTAACTAATCAATCACTCTAAAAAAATCTTACCTTGTGGTCTGTCATTTTATAGGCTTTTGTTTTTTATTAACGTGTCAAATCTGATCCCAGATTGACTCCCCATGACATCAGCTCCTGCAGAGAAGCATCAGCATTTGTTTAAACTTCACAGTTCTATTTAATTGGTATTTTGAAATAAACGTGAAGATGGTAAAAAAAAAACAAAACAGAGTCACGATTAAACTAGAGAAACACTGGTCACCAGAACAACAACAAACAAGGCACGACTTTAATGTCCTTGAGCCACAGCAGTCAAGCGTCTGTCGCTGTAACTTGATTCCAGTTTGATTTGGCCTATGGACTGTTCTAATTTGGTATCGGCTGTACAGCAGCGTCTCCATTTCCACGTGGAAACATTTGGCAAGCAGAATAACAACCATCAACCTGTTCCATGAACAGCACTCAACTTTCTGTTAAGACCAGGTTGAAAAATCCCAAACTATAATATATCATCTATTGGTGCTGATTAAATAAATTTAGCTTAAAGCTAAACAAAGGTGTGTAAAATAGCAACCTCAAATTTGTGAGGTTGGAATTTACACTAGGTGCAAACGTGTCCCCTGATGTCCTGTGCCATTTTGTACAAGACTATAGGCTAATCTGCAAAAGACAAATTCTATCCGGCTGTCACAATAAAAAGGATCACACTAAAATTTGCATAGATTTAGTTTAGCAGAGTGAAAGACATGGAGATAAACCGAAAATATCAGCAGCTGTTTAATAGTCCCTCGTTAAAAAAGAAATAAAGAAGAGAAAAGGAAAAGACTGTTGCCAGGTAACTGATGCCACTGACACTCAGCACAAACAATAGTGTGCGGATGCAAATACAAGCTCGTCCACGTATTTTGCATTTTTCCTAAGGCCTGGTGTGTGCTTGATGTCGCTGTTCTGTGTGTAGTTTCGTCGTTTGATGTGTTTGGTTTTCTGTGCATCTTTGCATAATGTCAGTGTCTGTGAAAACACCTGCTTTCTAATCTGCCGCATGTGTCACGTCCCATAAGGATGTTCTTCTGCTATATTACGTCACTCTAAACATCAGACACAAAGCTGTAAATAAAAAATGTTTTGCACTTTTATGTTAGTGAAAATCATTTCTATTTAATGCTAAACATGTGTTATGTGATGAATTAGCTGTACTCTGTGTGTGTGTGTGTGTGTGTGTGTGTGTGTGTGTGTGTGTGTGTGTGTGTTCGTTCAGACAAGGCATCGCCCCCAGAAATGCCTATTGTGATCGACCACATCGCCCTGAAAGACATCCTGGGACCTCCACTGTTTGAAATGGAGGTAAGTAGGACAAAAATAGTAAGACAATTATCAGTCTTTATAATCCACAAGCTGGATTATGAACCACAACGGCTCATGTTGGCCATTATTTTTCACTGTCAATGCTCTTCTGATTAGTCAGCCAACAACATGTGTTTGTGTGTGTTGAAGGTGTCGGAGCGGCTCACACTCCCTGGTGTGGCCCTGGGTCTCGCCTGGACCCCACTCGGAGGGGAGATCATGTTTGTAGAGGCCAGTCGGATGGAGGGAGAAGGTCAGCTCACTCTGACTGGGCAGCTTGGAGACGTTATGAAGGAGTCTGCCCATCTGGCTATCACTTGGCTCCGAGCGAACGCTAAAACCTACCAGCTCACCAACAGTACGTGTGCTGTGACACATGTGCCTGCAACCTGCGTTTAAATAGGCTAACGAACAGGCATTTAAACTGTCTGTGCATGTGTTTGAACAGTGGCTGGGGGTCCAGATCCATTAGAAGGGACAGACATCCATCTCCACTTCCCGGCTGGAGCTGTCACCAAGGATGGCCCCTCAGCCGGTGTTACCATAGTAACCTGCCTTGCCTCTCTGTTTAGTGGACGACTGGTCAGATCAGATGTTGCGATGACAGGCGAGATCACATTAAGAGGGCTGGTGCTGCCGGTAAGTTATCGCCTTCAATAAGAGTTATGAAATTGTTGTTATTCTTTCATGTTGAAAGCACTTACTGAACTGGCTTGCAATTAAAAAGAGAAAGAAATAAAGGATAGGAAAATCTTTTTTTGATTCCGCTAAATATTTTAACTAATCAATAAAAAACAAATCAAGCCGCGTAACTACCTTTGTCTGATTAAAACATGACATGTAATACTTAGAGGAAACATTAATCCATTAATTTTAAGCGATTATCCTCTTCGTGGTCATGGGTTGGGTACACGCGGAACAGGTCGTCGGTTTATCTCAGAGCCACAGTGAGACGTGCACAGAAAGACAAACGTTCACACTTACAGGTAATGTGGAGTCACCAGATTACATGCATTGCTTTGGAATGTGGGCTAAAATCAGAGGTACCTGAAGGGAACCCAAACCCAAGGCCACAAATCTGTTTTCTATTACCTTACTTAACAAATCCGTCCAGGCTATTTACATTTGTTGTATTTTTCAAAATGTGTTTAATCAAAAACCAGAAGCAAAGTGAGATTTTTATTTTACAATTTCCCTTTTTCGTATTTTATTACTTCTTGCAGTTTTGAGATGTTTGAGAGAAAATACCAATTTCTTTTTTTTTATGGAATGGTACCAACAATTTCATCCACAGTTCATCGTTTCAATCTACTTGATTGGTCTGTTTTCTGCAGGTGGGCGGGATAAAAGACAAAGTCCTGGCAGCCCACAGGGCAGGAGTGAAGCGCGTCATCATCCCCAAACGTAACGAGAAAGACCTAGAAGAGCTTCCAGCCAATGTCCGAGCTGACCTCGACTTTGTCACTGCGGGAAACCTGGATGAGGTGCTGAACGCTGCCTTCGATGGAGGGTTTCCAGGGACGGCCAACAGGCGCACGCATCCACAGCTCAACAGCAAACTGTAACGCACAATAGCAATGTGAAGTGAAAGGTTCCTGAGGTGACTAAAGGCCAGACCATGCTTTCTGCATCCGCACGTCCTGTGACGTGCATTTTGTCACGTGCCAAAGTCTGAAAAGGTCCAAGGTGAGTTTAGGGGACACACACATGCAGCCCAAAAGGAGGGTCCACATGGACCGCAAGACTGCACATGTGACGTGACGAGTATTCACGTTCATAAAAGCTCACCCTCATTTTAAACTACGTTGTCCGTATCTGCATCTGTGTCTGCATCCTTGTCAGTCCCAGGGAAGCAGAAACCATGAACTGGCCTTTACAGAACCTATGAGGAAACATCTGAATGGACAGTTCTAATGCTATACGTCTTTAACTATGTTAGGATTCTCTGATGCGTGTTCAGACTATTTTCATATTGAAGAAGTAATTTAGAGAATTCAGTTTTACAGAATTTAAATGTCTTACATTTAATGCATATTAACTTGAGAGGCACAGCTGATGTTGAGCAGATCCGGTTTATATCACCGTTGCACAGTTAAAAGGCAAGTCCAATGGATGTGAGCTAATTAAAGCTACAACACTGATGAGCAACCACAACTTTTATTCATTAAGTCTGATTTGATGTGTTGGTTTTGAAGGTTCGTACTATACGTTTGAACAACCCAGTGGTTAAAGTGAGATGGTTTATGTAGGTGATGACTGACTTAACTGATGTTCAATCGTGTTGTTTGCGGAAAGCCTGATAGGAGCTAATTGTGTGAAATATGAGTTCGTGCAAATAAATTTTTTGAAATGTATTTTTGCAAATTTCTTCACAACTAACAACGACAGAGGAGACTAGTTTATCTGACGGTGAGGGTTAGGTACATATTTCTTTGCCCAGATATTCTCAAGGCAAAGTCTAAATCCCGCATGCCATTTTTCATCATAATGAATCACACTGATATGATTTCTCGAATCCTCTGCATCGTTTGAACGAGCTGAAATTATGATGAGAAATGCTAGTGAATGGAAATCACACAAGTAATAATAAGGCTGTACATCTAAGTGAATCTCATTCACTTTTTTTTACATGTTTACATGGAGAAATTTTCACATAAAAAACACGAAAATGAGAAGGAAAAATGAACAATTTCTATTTGGGGGGGAGACTACTTTAAATTTTCTATTTCAGGTTGTGTTTTCTAATTTGAATGTAATACAGAGTGAAAATGGGGAAAAATATATCCCAAATGGAAAATACCATTTGGAAATTCACAAAAAAAGCGTGGTTTTTTAAATATATTTTTTCATTTTCTTATTTTGGGTAAAAAATTCCTTCATACTAATTGTGGGTTAAAGGACTTGATTATTTAGTTTTACTCTATGACATAAGTTACATTTTTGATTTGTGTAATTTTGGGACTCTGACACTAAATTTCACTGATGTGATATTAGATTATTTTAGACTAATAAAAACAACAAACATAAAATATATGTAGATTTTCTATGTCACACAACATACCTGTGCCCATTTTTGGTAGCAACTATGCATTTTGATATCAGAGTGCGCTGGCACAATTTCAAAAGTAGGGTGTGAATGTGATGGTTGTCGCAGCGGTCGGTGTCTTTGTCAGCTCTAAGGACCCAGTCAACAGTGCTGTAGAGTTGCATGGCAACATGTAAAGAGTAAAGGCTAATAAGCTGCTATTATACATTTGATTTTGCTTTTCACTGTGCATCAAGTGAAACTGGTCATGCTACTCCTCAGAATGCTGAAAAGAAAGAAAACTAAAATTACGGCCCAAATACTGACATCCTTTCCTCCGTTTTCCATCGGCTCGGCAACGAGACGTATAGACAAGACGCTAAAACGTGCCAACTGCTTCAGTGAACATGGAGTCTCTAGCCAGAGGTCATCTAGTGTCTATTTTATTCTAAATTATTTCTTTCCCCAGGATCGTGCCTATTAGAATAGAATTCATTAAAAGTTTCCTTGCCATAGTTGATATAAAGCTACAGTAAAGGTTCCGTTATTGTGTTCAGGTAAACACACAGCTGTCAGAAATATAGGATACCATGTGTTATGCCTGTTTTTAGCCACTGAAGTGTTTTTTTTTTATAAGGTGGTAACAACAGACTTTCTTCAAGGTTGGCAGGTCTGCCGTACATCAAAGCTTTATGTGTCTTTCATAAAGCAGCATGTTTATACAGTATATTCTTCACATGACACATGCTCCTTCAACACGCGGGTCAGAGGAGAATATGTTGCCATGTCCTATTACTAACCTGACAAATGTTTAGTGTAGCAAACTGACATTAAATAACTGATTTTTAAAAAACAGCATAATATGCAGCACCTTGTAAACTCGGACTTAATGTTTGAAATTTTGAAAAAAAAAGCCCCTTTGCTACTTAGAGATACTGTACTGCCAACAATATGTGGATTTGTGTAAATGTTTCTCAACAAAAGAAACTGCCACATATGTGATTTTGTGTGTGTGTGTGTGTGTGTCCCCTGTAATGTAAAGCTCCAGTGTGTGTGTGTGTGTGTGTTTCTGGACAGCCGTGAAAAGATTAATGGTCCCCAGCTGAAACATTTGGACACATACATTTATAAAAGTCAAACACATCAAAAGAAAAATGCAAGGGAAAACCGATTTTGCCTGGAGTTCTTGCCTGTCCACAGTCATCTGTCTCATAATTGGACTGATAAGTAGGTAAAAAAGTACAGAACGTTTCAGTCGTGGCAGCTTACGGTGGATCTGTTGGAATGGTCAAATGTCATATGTTTTTCATACATTTTTTTTATACAGCTGGTCATGCTACAGACGGCAGAATTTAAAATACCAATAGGAAAGGGTAGAAAAATATGGTTTTCTCATGGTTAACCTTTAATGAGCAGATGTGACTCACATACTATTACGCGCATTATCCAGCTCCATTCTAGTCCCATTTATCCAATATGTCTAGTTTGTTTTCAGCTATAAAATGAGCCCCTGGGAGCATCATTAGTCACAGCCTGCACATTGTTCACTGAAGACGACCTTAATGAACCATTTGCTGGAAGAACAAGGGCACTTAATAATGTGGAACAAAAAACACTCAACTGTCAATTTCTCAAGCTGGTAACATGCTTTTGTTTAAACTGTCAGGCACAAGTCTGACAGTCTCAGCTTGTGTTCCATGATAACTGGTAATAAAATTACTGCTGATCCAAGTGAGTCCGTCTTCTTCAATCAAAACGACAGAACACATTCATCTTTCGCTTGGAATGAACCACTGTCACCCCAAAATGTCAACATTGCACAATCAACCCTTCATTCCAGTTGTTCTTCTTTGAAGTGTAATAATCGTTAGGGCCTCAAGGAGCCGCCATTTCTGCAGAGCAGCAGACCGAGTCCTGCCGGTCTCCCCGTACTAGAACATGTTTTACCTGATAGTCTCGCATCCCATCTCTAACTCCGGGTTGCAACACACACACTTAAGTCAGATAACTACAGCGTTCATATGTGGATCTTTTATGATGCACAGCGCATTGATGTGTCAGAGCGAGTTCGTTGTAGAACCGCCCCGTCTCATATTAAGACTACTTCTCTCAAAGGCATCTGGATTCGACATCCCCCCCTCACTACAAACATACATTCCACTTCTGGTGAATAGAGGACCTTAACCTATAACATAATCACCCAGGGGCCCTTGGGTGTGCTTCATGTGCTGGCAGCACGCCCACAGACAGAGCTCGCACTGTGCGCTCGCAAATCAGCAGATTTTAGGTGTGGGCCCTGCAGATGGGCTGGGGCCTGGTACCACATCATGGAAGGAAACACAGAAAAGGTTCAACCAATGTGTCTGGAGTCGTTTACTACCCCAATTCAGATCCCAGATGACCCTTTACTATTCACACACTTTGTAACATTCCACCATATTTTTTTAGATGGATGAAATATGTTTAGTTCTACTGACGAAGCAGTGGAACCATTGGGAACCTGTCAACAGACAAAGGCGACTACCAATTAATAACTGTATTTAATTATTGAAGAACTCATCATACTGGCAAAGTACTTACTGTAACGGCCACCGCTCACCAATTACTGGTTTTATTAGTGGAACAAGTCAGCAAGGTGTGATGCTCAACTTCACTCATATGTTCTTTATAATCATAATATTCATGAATAGTTACTAAATTTTACAACATAAGCATATTTGACAAAATCTACTACAACTATTATTTTGAGATGTTTATGTGTAATTTGTTTTATTATGTAAAAAAAACTGTTTATTATTCTGTTACTAAGAAAAACCTTTACCATGCCTCCTTCTCTTATTCTCTCCCATATTTTGACACAAGGTTGATCTAATGCTCCAGAATTTTTTCCCCCTGGTTTTGAACAAATCACTTGAGCTTGTGAGACTCCAAACACCTATTCTTGTGTTCCTTGCTTCCTGTCTGATCTACCTATCTGACCTCACAGGCTGCCCCACATGCACAGACCTACTTAACAATGATAAACTTAGGAGGCCAACAGAGGTATTGAGCACAGCATCACTGGAATGCATTTTACAGCTCAGGTATCACTGTTTTGGACCATAATCACATCCTTAATCAACTGTATTGTATCATACAATCACTGACACTTTATTAGGTACGCCTGTACATTCTAATAAACTCCAATGCAGCAGCTCTGCCATGAATTCTGATTTTTACAAGATTCTAATTTGTCAGTTTTTAAGTTGGAACTCTCACAGAGGTGATAATTCTAATATGTGTTTATGACTGAGGTCAAAGTGGTTAGTGGAGTTGCATACTGGAGGGCATTTTAAGAATTGATGGTTGTAATTTTTTGGCCACACCATTCATTTTAAACATGGTGGCCAACAAATTAGAATGTGTTGGATTGTATTAGAATGTATAGGTGGACCTAATAAAGTGGGTAGTGAGTTTATGATATAATGAGGAGGATACAGCTGAAATAGTATGTGTGTGATTAGTGGCCTTGAAATAAAAAATTGGCCAGGATCAACATATTTGCAAAAGTATTTGACCTATTCACATCTGGAGCTGCCCTGAACAGTCACACAAAGCTTGGTTGTACCTAACAGAGGCAGGTTGAACAACAACAGTTTGTCTTCGACCCTTTCAGATCCTCGCTTACCCGAATGTTTAACTGCAGGATCATAATAATTCCAAAAAGTTGTTCTAATAAATGACAGTTACATAAGCGTACTGATCAAATACATCAATGTAAATGTCACGTCGTTTAGTGTACCTTTCCGTAGTCCTTTCAGGCACTTCAGGGCATTACATTACACTACAGTTCATTGCTGACCTTCGAAAGGCACTTGACAGAAAAACCTTGACCCAAGGCAAGTTTTTTTTTTTTTTAAACATATGGTCTGAAGCAGCAGACAAGTGAGTGCAAACAGTAGCACTCACAGGACTTTAATATGTTACATTAAAAAGCAGCGCTCCTTTTTCAAACAAAACAAATAGAACGTCAACCTAAACTTTGCTGTGCACATTTAGTAGGTGAAACAATAGAAAAAAACTCATACCCTGTATGGGATCTAATAAATCCCATAAAGAAAAGAAGAAAAGGCATGAGGTATGAAAAAGATAGATTTATTTAATGACAAATTAAAACAGAAAATAAAAGTCAAGGAGTTGAAGGAGAGCAGCAACATTACTGAGACTCCACATGAAGAGAAAGGGAGAGGTGATTGGCTTGACCTCCCCATCTCCTCAGACAGGAAAAAAAGGGAGGGGGACTTACCACACGTACAAGAGGACAGAGACAAATACATGAGGAGAAACAATCCAAGTCTGGGGGGAAAAAAACCTTCAGAAGAACAACACAACTTGCTTTTTAACTACAAACACTGAAGTTTAGCCACAAGTTTAACAACTGCCTTTTAATTTTTGTTTTTAAAAGTAATTACAAAAAAAAGATAATTATGATAATCTCCATTTAATAATAACAATAGCAACATTGTAACGGTAGAAACTGCCTCTCATTCCTGGTTGGGTGTTCGATCAATCAGTGGCTGAGGATGACACTGGCAGACAGACAGAGGTGAAGGACAAAGAAATTAAAGAAAAAAAAAAAACCAGGGAGAAAGTGAAAGGACACACACGGCCAAAACGTACTTACTTTCCAAAAATGTCCTCAGTCTGTTAGTAAAAGACTTTATTTGGTCCTCACTATGTAGCAGGTACAAGAACAGACACACATTCTCTCTCTCTCTCTCTCACACACACACACACACACACACACACACACACACACACAATTCTTCTCCCATCTCATACAAAAAAAAAAAAAAAAAAAAAAAAACAGAAATAAAACTGAAAAGAAACAGACTTTGGATATAAACCCCGAACAAAAACTTCGACTCAGCTGAAATGCAGTGTTTCTTTTACCACGTCTTGAAAACAAACAAAAGACCCCTCTGTCCCTTGGCCAGAAAAGCCCTGACACACTCAAGTCAACCACTTTTAAACCTGCACACTCAACCTGTAACAAGTGTTTGTGTGAGAACTCCACTGTTGTGTCCACTTCATAAAAATAAAAAGTATATATATAAAAAAAAAAATCCAGAGCTGATGTAGCTGAGGGCATTTTTAAATCCATACAGTATGAGGGCAGACTCTAATAACTATCAACAATGACAGTCAACTAATAAAGAATGTCCAATGCACAATCTTTAGCTTTGGGGTGGACCGGTGTGAACTGGGAGGAAACCAGAGGTTTTTGAATTGCAGATGTAGACTGACATCCATGGATCCTTAGCAGAGATCCAAGGTTCCAGTCCTCAACATAACTGGGTTCTTAGGGATGCTGAAACCATGAGGGTTTCAGTCCCAGCCATCAACAGCCATGTCAGTCACAGGTGAAGAGAAATACTCTAATATGCAAAAAAGGAACTAAAGGATTTCATGGACTCTGGTTTCCAGTTTGAGCTAGTCGAGCTCAGCCACAGCCGCGGTCGTAGCCCTGCAAGATTCGGCAGCGTGTGAACCGTTCAGTCGGGGGAGGTCTGCCAGGTGCTGAGGAGGATTACAAACAAAAAGGAAAGCTAGATAGCTGGTTAGCTACCTAGCACTGACCAGGAGTCCGTGTTCAAAATCTAGCTTAAGCCTTTCCACGCCCAGTGCCGTTCGACTCGTCATAGCGCTGGGCTGCCCAGTGGTGACCAGCTTCAAAAGCGTCTCTAAGTGAAGGCTTGGAGAGCCGTAGTGTCTGAAATGTCTGAGGATTGACAACAAAGGAAAGAGAGAGGAAGACTGACAGACAGGAGTGAGAGAGGAAGTTAGAGAGACACACAGAAACGAGGGCTGGGGAAAAAGAAATAAAAATCATCGCTTCTAGAGAGAGACATGACCAAGACACAAGAACGTGAGAAGAGAGTCTGACTGAACAGCTTTTCAGTTTTTGTCCATGTTGGGCGACAGAGGGCGAGACTACACAAGTCTCACGTGTTGTTTTTGTGTGTGTTAAAAAGTCTATAGCCATCACTACACAGTTCTGTCCTTGTGTTTTTTTTTATTCCTCCACTCATCCTTCCCATCCCCTGGGGCCTCTACGGCTATCCTATCAGACAGTCCAGTTCCACGTCTCAAGGGGTGAGGGAGAGAGGGAGGGGGGGCACTGTGAGGTCACAACTGACTTGACCCCCTAAAATAAATGCCCCTGACAATCTGCAACTTTTTTTGCCCAAAGTTCTTAGCACATGGAGATGGTGACATTGATGCCTAGGTTGCCGTTCTCGGCAAAAAGCTGTGCGATGGACGTATCGAACACCAGGCAGTCGCTGTTCATGATGGCCGTGGCGATGCCTTCGTGGATGGAGCGTGGCGTGGCCTCCCAGGTCAGGCGGCGCCGGTGCCCATTGAGCTCCAGTCGGTAGGCAAAGTTCTCGGCCTGCTTGCGAGTCCCGATAAGCTGCACAATGGCAAAGAACTGCTGGTGGCCATCGTACTTCTCCTGCTTCTCCAGCACCAGCATAAAGTGGAAACCGAAGCAGGACTGCATCATCACCCAGTCCACTGCACCCGGCAGGTTGATGTCTGTGGCCAGGAAGACAATGTCCTCGCCCTGGACACAGACAGAGAGAGAGAGAGACAAAAGTGTTTAGACATCATGTCATACGGCTAGTATATAATGAGAAGTCTCTAAACCTTTAGAATTGTTTGGGAAATATTTTCAGAACCAGTAGACACTTTTATATAGAGAGATTCTAATTCTAAATACATTGGGAAATGTCTATCAAAAATTACTTTAGACACCATCTGTAAGACATAAAAATACTTTTTCATAACTCTGCCTTTGGGCAATCAAGTGTTCTCTGTGAAAGCTGCATCTCAAAAATTAAGCTCTAGCACGTTAAAAAAATGCTTAACTCTGCAACCACTAATCAAGATTGCTGCTGTTGTTTTGTCACTGGGATTGTGTGTGTGTGTTTTTTTTTTTTTGACGGATCTGCCACAGGGACTCCAGATGAAAAGTAGGTTTAAACCAAGTATGGTGCAATGCCTCAAATGGAAACACTGTTTCTTACTGCATGTGGCCCTTAAAATAATGTTTTGTGAGTATTACTGAACATCACACTCTTGTCCAGTCCACAATTATACTGGAATCTGCACTGGTTTTGATGATGTGGTGTTACACAAGTCTGATCAGCTGCAGCGTCCAATCACCGACAGCTCACCAATGGTAAAAGACTTCCACAAAGAGTGATCTCATGTATCTTTGCTTAGATCTTCTCAGGTTTTGTTCTCGCTCTTGAGCGTAAAATAAAAGGCTTTGGGACGTCCTTTAACCTGGACGGCTGGAACAACTTCCGGGCAGAGCGAGACACTGTCATTAGAGACTTGATAAATAGCCCTGGGTTATTTTTGTTTAGACTTCAGAAGGTTTTCTTCAGACTTTTAGAAAAGACACTACAGCTGTTTTCTATATGCTAACTGTACGACAACTACATCAGTGGAGTGTCCATTCAATTTATTTTTATGATCACAGTGATGTTTTCTGAATCTTGGCAGGCAAATCTTGCTAAATTAAAATAAACGAGTTATGTTTTGGGAACTGAGCTATTGTTCTGGAAACAATGATAGAAGCATTATGTGGTGTCTGGGTTTGGACGGAATGAAACGACAAATCAAAAGCAAAAGGGACACTACTATTTAAGACAACTACATTTTGAGTCAGGCTAAAATTGCCACAATATGCTCATACACATCTCTAACATAATCATGTGTGCTCATTCTGTAGGACAATGAACCACAAAAACCACCAAACATTACTTTACAGTAGGCAGGCACAGTATGAGTGTGTACAACACCCAGAACAGACTGACCGGGGTCTTTGTAATTACCAAAGACCAAAATAAATGTTCAGTGTCTAAAATATTTATCTTTTTTTCACTGACAGAAAAAAAAAAACAGAGCTGACGATGTCTGACCTGCAGTGTAGTGATGGACTTGTGCTGGTGCATCAGGTGAGGCATGACAGCATCCAGGGAGCCCTGCCACTTGCAGGAGGCACCGGGGCAAGGGCACGAGTATGGCCGAAACTCACACAGCTCTTCGTGCTCCGTCTTGTCCGTGTGAGGCAGGGTGACTTCACAGCCAGATGAGGCGTACTTGCAGGGGAAAAGGACAGAGTTAGCCACCTTCTCCATAGCCAGGTTCCTGATGGATCCGAGGGGACCTCGGCATGTAGGGCAACAAGTGAGTTTGGGCCGGCAGTTGGAGCATACCTAGAAGGAAACATAACATATTTTTAAATAGACTACCAGTTGTGGAGCAGGGCAAAATTCTAGAATGTTCCTTGGGGAAAAAGTGTGGTGGCATCATTATGTTATTCTAACTGAATGATTTCCAGTAATCCACTAGCTAACGCTATTGGGCCACAATAAAACTGCAAACAAATAATCTAAAACTTTCTAGGCTGGACTGTACGTACCAGGTGTCCAGACTGGCACTGCAGTATGGGGGGCAGGACATAGTCAAAGCAGACAGGGCACTCAAACAGGCTGGCCAGGTCACTGTTGGAGGCTGTGGTGCCTGATAGTGTGGGCACGCGCTGGGAAGGGGGGCACTTGGAGGTTCCTGTGGGCAGCGCGGTGGCAGTCTGGCGACTCATTTCTGATAAAGAGAGAGGGAGCAGGCTGTGATAAAGTATTCAGCAGATCATTTTTCACTGCATCACTCAGTCACTGTACCAGAGGGAAACTGTGGCCAAGTGTCTCGCCCTCTTCTTATAACCCTTCTTAATGCACAGCAATGAGTTAGGACTGCTAGGTCTCTGCCTGTATGTGTATATGTGTGTGTGTGTTCCTGTAGATACTACTTCGTGAGGACCAAATTTCGATTTTTTAACAACAGAGTGAGGACATGTTTGTAAAGTGAGGACATTTTGGCTGATCCTCAAAATTTTTGACCCTTAAAAAAAAAAAAAAAAAAAAAAAAAAAGGTATTTTTGAGGGTCAAGGCTGGGTTTAAGAATTAGAATAAGGGTTAGAATTGGGTTTTGGTTAGATAAGGGTAAGGGGCTAGGGATTGCATTATGTCAATGAGTGTCCTCACAAGGATAGAGGTAGAAACGTGTGTGTATGTACTTCTCATAACACTGAGCCAGTATCTCTTTCTGAATGAACATTGCATTTTGTTGTGTCAGGGTTTCCCCAAATTTTAACTCCACAACTGACATTAAAAGTGTTCACTCTACTTTTGTTTTTAGTGTCAAAGCTATGATACTACCATTCTCTTCAGCCCTTTAGTTTGCCCTGGATTAAAAAAAAAATCCTGTTCTGCAGAAAATATAAATTCTGTTCCTCATAGGTTTTCAACAGTTACACTTTACAGCTTACGCACCAACATGCAGGTCCATGAGCTAAACTTTGCTTTGCTGTGCTAAAGCCACAATCAAATTCTTGTGTATATATCCATGTGTAAAAACAATTATCATACAACCTCATACCAAACAGCTTTACCGCTGCACACCAATGGATGGGACTAACTTACTTCTACTACTCTTCTGTCAAGTCAAGTCAACTTTATTTATAAAGCACTTAAAAAAAAAGCAAAGACTGACCATAGTGCTTAATAAATCAAAATAAAAGAATAAAACATAATAAAAGTACAATCACAATAAAATCACCAAAAATAAATTTAAGTAAAAGAACTAAAAAGAAACAAAATGCAATAAAATAATAAAGCCAAAATCTCATGCTGGGTCAAAAGCCAGGAAGAAAAATGTGTTTTAAGCTTTGATTTAAAAACAGCCAGTGAGGATGCCTGTCTAACTTGCAGAGGTAGTGCATTCCACAACTTAGGGCCTGCAACGGCAAATGCCCCATCTCCCCCGAACTGCCGTTGTGTCTTCGGCACATACAGAAGCAGCTGGTCAGCTGACCTGAGCGACCGGGAAGGGGAGTGCACACATTGCAGCTCAGAGAGGTGGGGTGGGGCAAGAGCATTTAAAGATTTAAAAACAAATGAAAGAATTTTAAATGAACTCTAAGACAGACAGGCAACCAGTGCAGCGAGCCTACAACTGGGGTAATGTGTTGTCTCTTCCGTGTTCCGTTAAACAACCGTGCAGCAGCATTTTGTACCAGCTGAAGACGGGACAGGGACGAGTGATACAAAGAGTTACAGTAATCCAGCAGAGTTGTGACTAAAGCATGGATTACTGTCTCAAAGTGATCTTTTGACAAATATGAATATGAACTCTTGCCAATTGTCTTAAATGAAAGAAGCTGGATTTTACCACTGCACTAACCTACCTGTCCAAGCTAAAACCACTGTCCACCTTAACACGAGTTAAGGTCATCTTGAGACAGACATTGGGATTTGTGGTGAGAGGAGGTAGTCCTCTCACCACAAATCGCAATGTGTAGGACAGCAGTGGGCTATGTAATGCCTCTAAAGTGAGACAGAACCACATCTGTCTCTCATTGGTCGGGGCACACCATGGAAAACAGGTCCATTATACCAACAACAAGTCAGGACTGCAGGTTTTCATGGTCACACATGTGCATGTCCTGTGCAGTTGCTTTGGTAACGGTTGCTGTGCAGTTGCTTTGGTAACAGATTCTCAGAGAGATCTTAGTATGGGATGGCAGAAAAGCATAGAAAAGAACAAGACAAAAAAAAAAACTTAACAAGAGAACAGGTAGCCTATGTGATGAAGAAGGTGACAGAAGGAGAACTATTGTAGAAGGGGAAAAACAGACAGCAAACTACATTTACGTAGGGCAAATACCTCAAGGGTGGTCTCATCTGTGTGGTCTTTAAACCAGAAGAATGCATCCAAACAAAAAAAAAATGTGCAAAGAAGCAAAGAATATAGGAGGCAGGGTGTGGAGGTGGAAATCTTAGGTCAGGTCTTTTCTGGGCAGTAGAGGAGTTTGGGTGGGATGACGATGCATGCCTATGTCCCCACCTCCTCTGCTAGCTGGCACAGTTAGCTTTTTTATAGCCGTTTCCACAGACAGATGCAGCACAGTGAGACCCAGAAGAGAGAGGGGGGACATTAGAGAGCAGAGGGTAGACAGAATATGTGGGAGGTCATGACAAGAAAAAACGTCAGGTGGTGAGACAGCACAGAGCAACATGTTGACAGATACAACAACTGCAAAGTTAACATTTCCCAGCAAAATGCTGCAAAATCTTTAGTCATGACTCTGTGACGTGTCTAAAATGACATCTAATTTAACCCGAAAAATTAATAAAGAAATAAATCTGAAAGAAAAATCTGTAGAGGTCAGATATGATCATAGGTAGTCCTCTTGGTTGATTTAGTTTATTCTCCTTTTTTAAGTGAAATGCTACTTTTATAACGCTCGAGGACAAGCATTTTGAAAATTACCTGCTAAAATATCTTAACTTGACAAACTGGGCTTTTTAAATATATCATTTTACATTGACTATTCCCTAATGATTCTAGGGTCACCCAATATTCATAAATAATAAATGTGATGCTTTGCTCTACATCAGAACTACTAGCGTATGCTTTGCCTTACAATTAGCCTGGTAGCTGGCAGTGGTACCAGCAGGAAGGTCTGCTAGGGCAAAGCGTCTCTGCAGCAGTACAAGCTGGACCCACTGAGACGCAGCTTTAGCTGCCTGCATGCAAACACATCTGCTGCGATGCAGATAATGCCTTAAGCTATTAATAGATCTTCTTAGCTGGCTAGCATGCTAGCAACAGCAGTAAGAGCAATGGGCCCAAATTAGCACAGGACACTGGGCTGGGCCAAAGTCAGCGCCACAGTCTGCTCGAATGCAAGAGTGAACGGTCCAACACGGCAAAGGAACTGTAGCTCTGTACAGGCAGTTAACTGCATTGGCACACAGAGATACAACAATGATTTAATCATTAAAAGGGTTGTTATACACACTTCACGAGCAAGCAGATATAAATCTCGGAATTATAGTACACAAATCTAAAAATACTCAGGTACCAGTTTATGACATAAACCTCGCTGAGACTAGTTAGTCTAATATGATGGTTAAGGTTAATTTAAGTTAAGTTAAGTTCACCTGCATATAACCAACTTATTTTTGTATGCAGTCTGTAGATGCAGTTTACAGAATGGAGTTTTAACAAAAACATTAGAACCTCCTCGAAATGAGGATTTTTTTGCAGGACTGCCATTTTTTTGCTAATGAAATGTTCAGCCTAATAAATTACCAAATTGTTCAACGTGTATTTAAGACGCGCAATAATTGTCTTCTTTTGTTTCAGCACAAGAGTGATTGATGTTCACATATTTAAGGCTGTAACTAATATGATTAGTTAATTATTTCTATGAAGAGCTGTCAAATAGATTAGACTAGATTAACAATAATACTAAAAAGTAAGACACACACAGAGTTCTCAGTGTGGAAATAACTCAAGTTATTATACTTGAAAACTACTGCCTGCAGTTCACCCAGCAGAATTAACTGTACAGCTTAACATACTTCACTGAAATAGAGCAACACTAGAGCTCAACCATGAGGCCAGGAAAGGGGGCCAGTCTGAGAAACCTCTTAACTGCCCCACCTACTCCTAGAAAGGCTGCATTAAATGTATTGTTTTCACTCAACTGTGAGGGTTCCATTACTGTTCAGTTAGACAATCAACTTATGATTTAATTTCTGATCAGTCAGGTTTTCTCGGATACACAAATCTTTGAAAAACCAGCTCGGTTGTCTTGCAATTAAAAATATTGCTGCTGAATGGCGAAGCAAAATAAACACTGCTGGAATTCGAGTCTCACACTGTCACAAACGTGGCAGAACATGCTGTGGTGGAATGGCCGTTACGAACAGTAAACACAGGTTTAAAGGGTTTGTTTTTTTTAAAAAGGGAAATCATTAATTGTTTTTCTTTTTTGACTTTTCATTTGAGAGCTTTAAACATTAGTGACAGTATGCGACTCGACAACAAGCAGCAACATGCCCAGCTAAAGGGATATTGGGAGGAAAGGAGCGAGCACGAATGGACCAGCAGCTTGCTGTTGTAGCAGGTGGCTTAAAAAAAAGGCCTTTACAAACCAATTTGATGTTTTACAGAGTGAACAAGGAAAGAAATAGCAACTCATCAGGGTTGATGCATCTCCAGAGAGCCTTTATGACAAAATTATACATTCAACAAAAAGAATAACTGAGGAGACAGAACAAGTCAGCTAACCACACAGAGACAGCAAAGAGCACACGCTGGTCTTGTCAAGGAAATGGAAGGAAAGGTGATGGTGCTGGCACAAACAATGACTCTGCACAGTTTTTTGGAGTTTAAGATGAGCAACAGGAGAGAAAGGAAGGACACCGCATAAACAACTTTACTGTATGCGTGTTTTAGCAATAAGCAAAATGGAAAGCTTGCAGCAGCGAGATTTCATGCTGCACACATCTTTCCGTTTTGCAGAAGGAGTTCTGCTGTAGGTGCTGTCGAGGTTGGGCAAACTCAAACCTACAACTTCAAAAGCAACAACTCAAACAGCTACGGCAACAATGAGAGGACGGGGAAACGCATGACAAAAACACTCACCTTCGTCCATAAGATTTCCCAGTAAGGCTTTCGTCTTCTCTTGAAATGTGGGGACCTCTGAAAAAGGGAGAAAAGATAAAAGGTGAACTAATCTGAGAAACATAGAATATTTTGGGCAGTTAAAACAAATTAACACACCACACCAAAGATTTCATGTTTTTGTGAGGAATTCAGAGTCAACAATTGACAGGGAAGCTTCCTACTACACAGAAATCAAGAGCGTGTGGTTTTAAAAGAAGAGCTTACACTAATATATTACAATGTGGCACGTATAAGCATCCGCGCAAATCCTGGCGTGGTTCACAAAATAAAAATAAGCCAAGATAGTGCTGATCCACTGATTCTTATTTAGCTTCACTGTCATGTATTTCAGTGGATTAGAGCTTCTGAAACAAACAACTCCACCATGTCCCTAAACACCTCTGCACATCCTGGTACTTGTGAATTCTACACACAGAGGCAAGCAAGACTTCCACTTACAACAAGAAGAGAGGAAATCTAAAATTTCTGGAATACGGTTTATAATCTTTTGTTATCTTATCTCATTTCAAGCTTTCACCAAAGGTTTACGCTCATATGAAGGACATTCAGATTGAAATGAAGATCCTACTGATGCTGTTTCTCATCTTTTCTCTTGGCCAGAGTAATGACCTGGTTCTGTCTATTCTGACAGCAAATAACACACATGCTTAAACCAATTCACGTGAGGCAGATTAGTTTTTTAATGATGTCTAGTTTTAATAGCAGCCATCTCCACTATGTCGACCAGCTGTAAGAGACCATTGAGGGCAATGCCCATCTTGTGCATGACCCTAGACTGAAGAGGTCTTAGTCTCTTCAAGACATTTAGGCCATTACTGATTGCTAATGCAAAGTATAGAAGAACAAACCATCTACGATCATTGATTCTTACTATGCTGACTCTTGGCTCTGAACCATTTTCCCAGCACAGTTGATTCATATTTTATAAAGCAGATAGAGCTCTCTTCATGTCTGTGGTTCTTAACTACTGTGTCTGGATCATAACATGCTGATGCAGTACCCATTATTTTTCCAGACGTGACTTCTTACAGGCTGAGCAATGTTCTCCAAAAAAGCCTGATAACGCTTTACAGGACAGATGATCTATTAGGTCATCAAGGAGTGTTGATTTACTTATATTTTGCTCACATCTTCATATATGTAAATTTCACTATACATCTGCTATTAGCCAAAGAAAGGATCAATGGGAGTGTGACAGTTTCATTTAAGGCTAAAATGAACTATAAGAGCCTAATGTAATAAATAAATTCCATTCCACTAAATAATAACTATAATCTCTATCAGACAGTATAGTTAATTCATTGTTATTTTACCATTAAATGTGTTAAGGAAGGGAAGGAAGTTCATGAGAGCTATAGCAATTAGGCTGCTACTACTCCAATGGCTATTGCTGACAGGAACCTGAAATGCACTTGTATAATTTTTCAGGAAAGGTTGCTTACACTGACTTACAGTGCAATGTTGATGCCATTTAATTTTACAAGCCTTTACAGCTTGCAAACGCCCTAGAAAGCAGTGTTACGCTTCTAGCCATTAGCTTAAGGAAGTCGTCGTTAGGTTCTGGACATAACACAATGACTTCTTCCAGGCACTGATACCGGCAACCACACAAAACTTGATGTCATAAGTACGGCTGCCTCATCATTTAAAGCTGTAAAGCCCTAGTGCATTTTCTTTTGAGATACTTATGAATAGCAGCTTTGCTGCTGTATTAAAGAAAGTATGCACAAAACCTTTTTTTTTTAATTACAATTGTGTTTTACCTCGTTACATTATTAGTATGCCTGGGGGTAGGGGCCGTCACATTTTGGAATTAATGTAAATACTCATTCATTCCCCAGAGGGGTGGGAAATATCTCGAACATACTCTGTGTATTGCAGCTTTTTATCTGGGTTTGTCATTTGTCAAGCTGCTGCTTTATAGTTTTGGTAAAATGTGCCTCACACCCTGTAACAGTGGTCCCTAACCACTTTTCATTCCACAGCTGCTAACATTTGCCTAGTTTAAATGAATATTCCTTTGTTAACTTTAACCTGGTTGTGATTTACCCCTTTTTTATATGCATGTTTAAAATACCAGTATCTGGAAAAGGGCACAATCCTGCCTTTGTGTACCTGCACTCGTAAAGCTAATCCAATGCTGCACCCAATACTACGCTAACCTCCACTGTCTGCGGTTTAGAGTAGTTTTAAGATGACTGATGAGGACAAAAGTAAAAGTCTAAAGATCTAGTTACTAACACACTGATGTTCCTCAAGAATATATAAAAACAATCCCTTGATAGCTGCATATGGCATCTGTAACGAGAATTATATACTATAAATACAGCTCTACCTGAAATATTTCACCTCCATGTACCACCATGTACATTTCTCACCCATAATCTGTCCTTTGTTCATCTTGTTTTATTTTTCCTTTCTGTTCTTTATAGTGGGTCACAGTCTGTCAGTCACTTGCTTAACTGCAATGGATGGATGAGGATTTTACTGTCCAGCACTTCATACTAGAAGCAAAATATTTACTACTTGTATCAGTACTCCGTTTCATCGTATCAAGACATCCCTACACCTCCTAAGAGTTAAATACATCATTTATGAAACTCTTTAGAGAAGATTTCAATATATGCATCCATTTTATCAGGCATAACATTATGCCCACCTCTGCAATTTAATGCAATACAACACAGTGATTCTTTAATGAATTCTGCTTTTACAAGGTTATATTTCTCAGTTTTTCTTTGAAACAGTCAGAAAGCTGATAATTCTATGTGTTTAGGTTTGAGGTGAAGTGTGTAGAAGAGGTGGTTCAAATGGTTTGACCACACTATTTAAAATGAATGAGCCAATGTATTGGATTGCATTAAATTGCAAAGGTGGTCATAAGGTCATGCCATATCTCACCATACAGCCTAATATATCGACTAGCTCTAAGTCAAATAAACGCATTTACGTAATCAATTACATGCATGTGATTCCAGTATTAGCTTTATCTTTTCCAACACGCCAGACTAGAGTATGCTTTCTGAACAGTGTGCACCTGCACATCTTTTTAAGGCCAAGTTGCAGTTGCAAAAACTAAAAAGATAAGATGCCATTTACTCAAGTGTTGTGACATTCCCTCGGTTATTAACACTCAAGCTTTAAGTCAACACGTGCTAAGTTTACATGCACACATACTGTCACATCGTGTGACTGAGGCAGCAAATGGGAATAGGGTGGAGCCCATGTAAACATTACACTCATTATGTAAATGCAACCATCCTCACAGACTCACTCTTCCCAGTCAGGTCTGTAGAACTTCTAAAATGAATCTTGGGCTTTATCTGACTATGACTAGCAGACTTTCCACTGTGCTGTGTGACATGCAAAGTAAACAGAGTGCCTGCCAACACATGCCAAAGATAGTCTGTCTCCACTATTGTTTTCTCCTTTATCAACACTCTCTAGGCTACAAAACTTCCTGTGGTTTAAGCTGCATTAGAAAGTGGGATAAGGAGAACCATCTTTGCAAAGGCACATCTGTGTTGAAGCCAATAGCAACAGAATAGTTCAAAGCAAAGAATGTAGAGGGCAAACAATACAAAAACTGTTCATATTACATGTTCAAATATTCACATTATATTACATAACTGACAGGACAGTGTAAATGAAACGCCCTTCCACAGCATTAGAAAATATGAAGAACTTCAAAATCATGAGCCTTTTGTGTGAGTCATGTTTTTGAAAAACCAACAAAAATGCAACAGGATAATTGCCTCTGGTTATTGTCATTGATTGGCTTAATGAGGGCATTTAATGTAGTCCCTGGGCTAATGGAAAACATATATCAACAGGTTCCATGCAGGAGGGAAAGGAAGATCCAATTTTGACATTTCATTTCGTCAAAACCAAAATAATATGCAATTTTATCAAATCTTCACTGTTCAGTGTTCCACACTGTGTGTGAAAATTGTTTGTGCATTTGTTTTAGATCAGTTACAGGCTGAGGAGCAACATTTAAGGTGAGATCTAACATCAACGCACCCAAGCAACACTTTCAAAATGGAAATAATTTAAGGCCTTATATTCTGGAGTGAGCCTTTCTCCATGTCAGCCAAGTTAATCTGCACCATGCACCAACTTGTGATTAGACAAAATGCAAACATACATTAAATCACAGACCACAGGTTCAGTCCAAAAAGGCTAATATCAAAAACATCAAGAAATTAATGAGTGCAAACTGAAGCAATTAAACCCAAGAATAAAACAGAAACGAAAGGCACAGAACGAGAATATGACACACAAAAAAAAGTAGCATAGATGAGGGGGGAATGAAGGTATGATGAGAAAACTGGGGGATCCAACTGGGACAGGAGATAGATGATGAGAGCACAAGTAGTGGGACAGGCCAAAAACAGGCTGGGCTTCAACACAAACATGCCATTCTTTGTTCTCAACTCATGGCCCACACATTGGTACATTCAATCACAATGGGCACACTTGATTATGCCATCTTCTCTCTCTCTCTCTCTCACACACACCATACATTATGTCACAGTATGTAGATTTCTGTTCAGCCAAGCTCCCTGTAAACAAAGTACCAATTTATCATCCTCACTCAGACAGAGCTACAGCTGGAATAAGTGCAGGAATTTACGATATATGTGTAAATGTTCCCAGAGGCTGGTGCACTTTTGTTGGCAACATCAGTTCGAATCTTATTCACCTTTAGTCCTGTGCATATTCCTTGTGGCTACACATAAGAGGAGTCTGAACAAGAGGTTCCAAGGTGGAGCGTGGAGTGTTACACTAGCTGGCTTCGATTTCACTTGGACCAGAGACATAGGGGTAAGAGCATTCACACAGCCCCTCACTGCCGAATTACTCTGGCATTTTTAGTTCAAACTACACATTGGTGCCGCTACCCTAAACACAGCACACAACAGAGGATCATATTTCCCCATTTTGACCCCCCCCCTTTTTTTGGGAAGGCATGAGCTCATGAGGGTCTGGGACAAGCTGTAATGAAAGAATACAGTCTGTGTCCACACAAGGGCAAATGGAGGTCTGTAATGGCCAAAGAAAAAAAGAGCCCACAATGGGGTGGGCCAAGAAAATGACTAGAGTACCTACTGGTGCGTGGAATCCGAAGAAACAGTATGTTAAAAATCCAACTCCATGAGTCTAAGGTTCAGGAAACTAACCAGCAGCTGACATCCTGTTAGAGAAGCAGGCACTGATGAAACCTGCCTATCAGGTCAAACTGAATGCCAAACTAAAAAGGAACATCAGGCAGGTTGTGGGGTGCTTATTCTGCAGCACAGAAACACTAGAGTTTTCTGTTGTCACGCTGAAAGCCTTGCAAATTTAGTCGACAGTCTATAAGCAGCAGTTTGGCGATGTGTGGTCAAACTGCCACTCCCTGACTACTCCCATTTAGCTATTAAGAACACAAGGCACAAGACAGTTTAGCCAAATCACCACATATTCTCTCCTGTTGTTCCACCTTTAGAGTTTTTTGGTGCGAGATTTTCATGAACTGTAAAAGTTTGGCACTGTAACAATTACATGATGGTTAAAAACAAAATGTAAAAAAAAGGGATACATCCTCATCCAAAAGCATTTTCCAAAACTGTAGGGTTGCACCACAAAAGCACAATTCACAAAGCAAAAGCACGGCTGGTTTCGGTGAAAAACTAATTGTATATGTTGTAACTGTTGATGGAAGAAGAATCCTTGGAAAACAGAGCTCCAATCCCTTCCGTTTATTGGTGGAAGACAGCTGTAGCTTGTAAGAGAGGCTACAAAGGGAAAGTCCGGAGCACAGTCTCTCTCCCTCCCGAGCTTTTCCCCACTGCAGCTATTCCAACCATGTTCTCCGTGTCCCCTGGAGTGTGGGGTAGGTATCACGGCTGCTGGGTGAGTTTGTGTCAGAGACAGAAACTAAGCCGGCATCCAATGTCAGTCCAAATAGAGCATGCTCACTCACACCCTTCCCATTTCTCTTCCCTAAACACATAACCCTTTCTTCTCCACACCCACACACAATTTCACTTTCACACAGATTTTAACTTCACCCCTACACATTTTCCATGTCTGTGTAAGCTTTATCACCCATGTCACTCTCCATTTTCTTCGCCCTGCCCCTACATTTCCTTGCATGCTTTCTTTGCCTTAAGTCTGCATATTTTGCCCTCTTTCTCCTCGATGGACACACTCCTTTCTTTCGCTTTTTCCCCCACTTGTGTTTCTTTCTCTCTGCCCGGCTCTGTTGTTGTTAATGTCTCAGATTTCAACCTCGTCTGGCTGCAGGCTGCACCACCAGCTGCCCTCACTGACTCTATACCTCTCTGTCTTTTCGTTTAAGTGTATCCTTCTATTGACTGGTCACATACATTTGAATATTTTGTTAAAACCTTTGTAGTAACACATCACACTCCTTGATTCCATTTACAAAATTAAAGATCTCTTTGCTTTTCTGAATTATTCTAGCTATGTAAAACATTAATTCCTCCTTTGCTCTATTCTCTTACACGAAATCTCTCTGCACACTCACTAGCTGACTTTCCCTCTCTAAAAACACACAGACATAAAAACTGAGCCAGCCAGGAAAAGGAGTCCAAGTGAAACCAAAATATCACAGTGCCAGAATGTGTCTGTCAGCAGGACAGAAAGCGACAGCTAGTTTTATGCACATAGTAAAAGGGATGCTGGTGCCATTCACACTTAGCATGAAAATGCAGGTTGGGTGATCCAATCACATATGGGCAAATCACAACACAGATGCAACTGGCCCAAAAACACATGATGACGCACTGCGATTTAGCAGTATAAGCTGCTGCTGCTACAGGAGCTGGTCACAAGCACACATGGCCAAGTACAGTATGTAGTGTCAAAGGAAGTGCTGCTTAAAGTTGGTAGCCAATTAGTTCAACTCAAATACAACAACTCAGCCATAAAATTCACAAAGATAATGTAGCTCAGTTTGGATTTTGACATGACCAGATAGATGCATTCCAATGTATTATTTTGTCTCGATAACAACCCAAAACAAAATTCAATTTCTAATAAAGTCAATCATCATCATAATTCTTAATGAAAACAGGAATGTGACCTACCACAAATCCAGCGGCTCTAGTTAAGTTCCCAATGATTAACAAATCAAAAGTGTCCTTCACTCATTTTATCGATCTAAGGAATAGTCATCATGCATGTGGCCTACACATCCAAAGCACATCACAGTATGTCACTATTTTTGGTGGTGCTTCTCCTAGAAAGTGTGAAACTGCCCATAGGCTTTTTCAGCTGTATGAGAAGAGGAGACCCTGCTGTGTTCGCTTTACCATTATTACAAAGCATCTTTTCAAATTATCACCAGATAACATCAACATTATCCAGTTAGAAATTCAGCTGCCCCAAAATATATGGACCTAAGGGAAACCCACAGGGACACACACACACAGACACTGGGAGCTATAAAACAGCACCAGTGACACTAGTCAATGCCCAAAGTGTGTTATTAAAGGGGCATGGCAGCAGATACAACAATAAGCCATCTGGACAAGGCAGCAGTTCATTACCAGAGACTCCACCGCTTCATCACCTATAGCCAGGGGGGTTTACAAAGGGCGCGAGAGAGAGAGAGAGAAGGGTGAACGGCTGTAGCCAATGCAGACATCTACATTTTTTCACGCCTATAAACCATAACTGAATTACGTACGTAATTAAGTAACAGTTTAAGAGAAACAACGTGAGCAGCGAGCTGGAATTGTGAAAAGCGCACTATGGTGGCACGGTTGTAAAATGTGCAAGGGCTGAGCCAAGCACAAGCCCACATTTCCATATGAAATGACTCCTGCTGTCATTTTCATTTAAGACCAGCTTTTACTAATCCAATGAGTCCCCGACACCAGGCCAAACAAAAAGAAATTATTTCAGTTGTGATTACAGTTACCCAATAAAGATAAATACCGTGTGTTAAAATATATTATGCCACCATTTGAAATTTAAAGATATTGTAGTCAACCTGCTAAAAATGTGTGATGAACAAATCAAATCACCAATGATATGTGATGTCACTCACTTCACATATCTGGCCATTACTGTACTCCATTACGTAAATATATCAATTTACGCAATGTAAGTAGGAAATAAGACGGCTGTGTAAAATGAGAGCATGGCGTCCACTCAACCACTCAAAAAAACTCAACCGTGATCATCTAAAGTATTTTAAACAGAGACCAAACAACATGGTGCTTGGCAAATAGTTTTATTTATTTTGCTGTTGAATTGTTGAATGTAGATTGAATTGCATTCCTTTAACTTGAATGGAACAAGTTTAATTATACTGTGGAGAGACTTTATATTAATCTGTAAAATAAAGGTTACAGTTAAGACTGGCATATTTTTCATTTGGGGAATAATGCCCTTTGGTGCATATTTTGGCATTTTTGTTTGTTTAAAGAGAAGATAATTGAAATAAATCGGAGCAACAGCTTTTGGTGTGCCATTGCCAAAAGCACCACCCGTTGATTTGTCATGAGTTTTTAACGCCGAGTGCCCTACCTGCCACAAGCGATAACAAAGGGGGTCATACCTGGTTGGGTGGGATCTTTCAAGGATGATCGAATTAAATACTGAAATATAAATGACTGATAAATTGAAGTTGTATTTTTAGAAAATTGACAATAATAAGAGCTTAATGGGTAAATATTCTATAGATTAATTGACAAAACAATCAACAGAATAATTGAACAAAAATGTTTTTGACTAGGTGCAGCCCTAGTCTGTTTTATGTTTAGGTGCAAGTACATTATATGAAGTACTGGCAGCAAAGCCAAGGAAGCAAATCTTTCAAATGTTAATATTCGAGACAAAAGTTACACCCCAATGGACATTTGTTAGTTAAAAGTCAATTGACTGAATGAGACGTTCTTCCATCTGGTGTGCAAGCAACATAACAGAGGAAATCACTGCTATAAACAAACAGAAAACGGCGCATCACGAGTAAGTATTACACACAATATCTGGATTCAGGTTCGTTCGGCTCAGGTGCAGCTGCCATCTGGTCCATTTGGGTTTAGGTACAGCTCTTTGTTTGAACAGTGCTCTCATGCTTAGGTAACACAGAAACAAATCCTTTAAGTCAGGCAATAAGAGCTCTTGTCAGAGCAATGGATCAAGTATAGAACAGTCCTTGGCTCTTGACATAACTCTTTAGAACACAGCTGCTTGCCGACACACAGAATGAAGCTCGGTTGGACCAGATGAAGAACAGTTTTCACAATAATTGTAACCTGCTGCCCCTCTACTTCACAACACATTTTTGCACGGGCTCACTGAGCTGTATTATTACAATTTTAATTCAAGACAGTGAAGAAAAAGAGAGACACAATGCATTCAGATGCAAAACATGTTGTAAACTATCTGGGCAGTGTGTGTAGCAACCAACACAGGCCTCAAATGTAATCCCGATTGAAATAAAAACATTAACGTGTCCTTTAGGGGGTGATATTGTAACTTTCACTTTGGCAGTCAGCTCTTTTCCACAGAGGAGAAAACAACTGAGCAACAGTGCAGCTTAGCAGCGTGTTACCATGGAAAAGCCACACAGAGATGGGATATCAGGGTAGAGGCAAAACCCAGCTCCGCACACTCTGCTCACACCTTAATACAAGTCTGTCTCACCACACGAACAAAGATATGCATCATGTGCACACATACACCAAAGTCTCAAAGCCAGCAGGGACTCCCTTTGGCATTAGTAACTGATCTAGAATTACTATACCAGAGCCAATGACTCACTGTCTCTCTCTTGCTTGTTCACACACACAAAACTTTCTCCATCAGACCGGCAGAAACAGCTGTCATTTTTGTATAGTAGAGCCGAGCTCTATTCACTAGACATGTGCTGCGGATGATATAAAAAAAAAAAAAAAAAGCAGAGGACTGCTGACAGCTAGGCTGCAGACATAGAAATGCATGCACATAAGGTATCTCACTCTCCCCTTTGTGAAGTCAATATCACCTAAAAACACTGGAAGCCCCAGCAGTCCTATGAACATAAAGGGTCTGTATCATTTAGTGAAACACATGTATTCTAATTATCACCCTCTACAAACGATTTTCAGGACAATATATGCAACTAGATGTCAAGACAACCCCTGCGTACACAGGGTCTTGGCACTTGTTCAGAAGAGTCACATAAAACAGGTATAGTGGAGACAGTCTCCTGTGATATGTCATGTGACACCAGGTAGTCAGGTGACAAGAGGGGTGACAACCGTAGCAGACTGACAGCTCAGATGGACTACATGAAATTCAAATACCAAGATCAGGCAATACATTTAACATGTGGAAACTATAACAAACTATTACATATTACTATTACAGCACACTACTGATTTCTGTTTATGGTTAAAATTGTGGTTTCAGGACTAACAATGCGCACAAAAATGGGATTCATGCAAACTGCAGCTTTAACATGTACATCAGATTAATTACCCCTTAAAAAATTAACTTTTCTTAACATAACCAGTCCAAATTGTCTCTATGTAGAGACATAATAGGGTCTACAGGTGATAATTTCCCAGATTCTTAATCTACAGAACTCTAAAAGTTGGGGAATGTAAAAATAGAGCACTTTGCAATACAAATCCTATTCTGACAGCACAATACCTCATGCAAACCACAAACACCAAGTTCAAAATACAGCTGGAAAAAATACAAAAACATAATGAACGGCATGCGTTGATACATGTATAAACAGTATAGATTATTTATAAACAAAAATTTACAATATAAAACTTCTCCATTTTCTGGCATTTTATGAGAGTTTCATGAAGATGAGTCTACCCCATCCATGAAATAATTGCATGTCATGTACAGGTCAGCATTCATTCACATATGAAAACCAGCATGGTGGCTTCATTACCAAAGGACTAAGCCTCTGTAAAAGCTATGGAAACCCTCAGGTCAGAATAGGCTCATCTATGCTGCTGCATTATAGACAACCAAGAGTGTGTTTAGTTGGCTCACAGTCACCAAAAAAAAGAAAAAAAAAGACAATAACTTCTTCTTCGCTAAGGATTGTATTTGTCCCCCTCCCGTCTTTAGCTGACCACACAGACTGCTTGCAGACAAGACTGACAAATCCTTAACATGCCTATTTGTTTTGTTAGAGAGCAACGTAAGACTATCATCCAGCTATATCCTGAGCAGAGGTATAGAGCAAAAAATAAAAATAAAAACAAATGACAGAAGAAGGGTGTTCAAAAACAACAAAAGCTTCCAATAGGATTTTGTGTTTAAGCTTTAGGCAAGAGTTTGGGTCATCTGGGTCTTGAAACCAGGATTTGCTTGCAGTTGGTTGTTATTCTGTGATATCTGGACCCTGAATAGTGTAGCTGATGAAATCCTATTCAAGTACTTTACATACAGCGTCTCAAGACCAGTGTTTGAAATACCTCATCAAACAACCCAGAACACGTCACTAGTTTTCATTACATATTTAGGGGTTATGTGCACTCAATGGTTGTGCAAATAAATAAAATGAACAACCTAGAAGATCCATACACATTAAATTGTGTTAGTTATTACAGGCTGTAGGCAGACTTGTTTCATTTCCAGTTGTTAAAAACAAATGATCCTATATGATGCAGCAGTTAGACTTTATCAGTGCAGTATGTCATCGACCAAAAACCAGAGTTTAACGCTTTGCTACACCACTGTAAAACATCAATTCACTGTAAAACAAGAATTTATTTAGATTTCTTATTACTGAAGGAACATTTATCTTAAAGACTGAACATTAAAAATGAAATCTGCTTGTTGTAAATTTTCGTAGTTAACCAGGAGAATGATGTGTAATGCCATGTTTATAGTACATGTTGAGGTGAGGAATGTCTCAATAACACTTTTTCCCAGACTGAGTACAAGTACTTGCCAATGCCCAAGTACCAATATGAGGACTAAACTATTCTGCCTCTAGAATGATGCTAGACAGTAACATTCTCATCAATTCACTGCACAGTTAAGCTAATGAGAGACACAGACAGACACTGCTGCGCCAACTAATAGTATAGATCATAAAACAAACTAATACTTTCCAAGACTAGACAGTTCACACCACAAAAAACATATATTCACCCATTGTCTGGTATTACCTGTTGTCACTTTATAGTCCGGTTAAACAAAGCAGGGAAGAGCAACAACTGACGTGGGATGAATAGAGAGCTGAGCAAGTTTCTAAGGCCAAACACATGTAACTTACAAACATGAACAAAAGACTTAGATACATAAGACCTGTAATGTAATGTCTGACAGACTGAATTAATTGTCAAATTAACTGCTGTTCATAATATCTGTTTCGTTACATCTGCCCCATTTCAACAATCTTTATCATATGGAAAAAGTAATAATCACATTCACTTTAAGGTAGTAAAAGCACAAAACTAGAAACAGCGGGAGAACATAAAAACTCTTCATGTGCAATTTGACAGCATTCATAAATATGAATCATTTCAGATCAGCTCAGGTTCCTTCTCCCGAACACTGCATTCTTCCTCTACAGCAGTAGATCTCTACATAAATACTTGGTAGGATGCAGTCTTCTGACAGTCCGTTTTGTTGTTCAGCACGGCTTATGCGTTCGTGTAATATTCTAAAAGCCCGGCTGTCCAGCATTTGTGTATTTTGCACTGATGGGCTGCAGTCAACCAAACAGCTGAAATCCCATTCAAATACATATCAATGGCACAAATATGATGTGTGACTTTACAATAGCTCTACTGTATTTGCTGAGTACTTCTGATCGCTAATTTGAAGACATCTCTATATTGTCCCTCAAACATAATGTACGATTCCTTGCATAGTCACACCGCCATGCCCTATTACTATAGTGTAAACGGCTGCATTCTAAATTCTTTCTGTTCCAGTATAGTTTTACATTCTGATTTGATCAAATCCTCTCCCCTCCAAACAGGTTAAGGGCTAAAGGAAAGTCACAAACAATAAGTCAAAGAGCTTGTTCCCTTCTTTCCCATCTGTTTTATATGTAAAGCTTTTGCAGTGATGATGACACTAGGATCCTTTGCAGGAGTCCACACGTTTCCTAACTGATGTTGCACTTTCCAGTTCAGGCAAACCTGCTGTACATCTATCTTTGTTCTCCTTACAAGTTAATTACGTCCGATGCTTTCACGCCATTACCATCACAGATCCAACTCCAACCTGAGCAGAGACCACATTAGCTACGACAACAAAGAGGATTTCTCTGGGTTTCCCTATTTTGACTTGAGTCTCTTCATTTAAATCTCATTCTGTGAGAGCATGGTTTTGTTTCTGACAACATCCATTACACATCTATAGGTGACCATGTTAACAATCCGTGTTGCCTTGGCAATGCACACTTGGCTAAAGCGTTTAATGAAGCAGATTTAAGAAAGAACAACAAATGAAGCTGACATTCAGTCGTCCTCTCCTTTAAGGCAGGTAAGACTCGGGCACACAGTGGATCTCTGACAGCAGCCACTCGTTACTCCGAGTAAACGTTAAGTCATCACTTCCTTTCCAGCCACCTCAGAAGCCGTTTGTGCCTGTAACCCTGCGACACCAAACGTTGCCCTGGTGGGTTTCTGTTGGCTCCTATTAAACCCGTTTGAACGCTACATGGCCTTGTCTGGCAAAAGAGACTACGGTGTAGCCTAGCTGGCATCGACTCTTACAGGCCTCGTCTTGCCGTAAAGCCGGATCCCATCGCTGAGGCTACCGCTAACCTAGCTTAATCGGTGACTATTTAGCTTTCCCAAGTGTGTGAACAAGCTAAGAAGCCGATACGTAAACATTTCAAATGCACCATTCGAATCACCCTATCTGCTCAATATATGTGCCACTCGACTGTACACCGCAGACAACTGGGTGATTTCAAATGTCAAAACAATCTGACGAGGCATTTAGCCAGCTTTTTGCGAAGCCTAGCGCTAGCAGGCTAGCTAACGCCAACATTAGCAACGCGCTAATAAAGGAAGCTAACGTCTGCTACAGCAAGGCTGTTGTTTTCCCCAACACACACTCCACTCGAAAATCCGATGTTTCGCTCGCCGCGGCACACCCGCTTACCTCGGATGAAATATCCTTCAGCTCACTGCAGAATTCCACGTGAATATATGACGAGGCGGTGGACACAATATGCCTGTTTGTCGTGTTTCATTCGTAAACCCGGTGTTCACACTCGCCCTGCTCCTCAAACAGAGACGAGACGCCAGGCTTTAAGTACCAGCCCTCCGGAGCGCGCACAGTTGTTGAAGTTTAACTCGGGAGCGCGCCTTGCACGAATCGCTGATTGTACAGAAGAGTCCAAATAGTAATTTGTAAAATAATGTAAAAACACAATATTCATTGCATTGCCATTGCATTCATCGTTGCCTTACGTCTGAACAAATACTAAATATATTTCAACAACTGGCAGTTGTCTATTCATTAATAATAACAACAGAAACGCTCACGCCTCCAAACATGCACAGTATAAAAGATAGTCAAGTTTGTAATAGTTGGGTCTCAATGATTAGAAGCAGAAAGAAATAAAAGGTTGGCTGGGGTCAGGTTAAGCATCATAAAACATGAGTGGTTAGGTTCAGATTACATGCCTCACTTTCCTTAGAACAGACTCCCAAGTCCCAAGATCTCCTGCATCTCCTGCAGAAATGACATTGTGGCCAGTAGGAGTTCTATGTGGCCACCATCTTCATCTGCAATTTGGTTTGTGCTTTGGTCTAAAAATGAAATCCTAAAAAGCTAACAAAAGCAGTCAGTAATCTAGAATTTTAGAGGAGCTGCACACATTGCAAAATCAATAGACGACTTAATTAAATCAGTGACAAAACTTTTCAAAGTCCATCAACATTTTAATCATTCATGATACATTCTATTTGTTTTCAATAAAATCCAATTAAAAAGTAAAGAGCATTTAGAGAAATATAATTTTATTACAGCAGATTACAGTAAGGTGACTCTTCTAATCAGTTTCCAGTCGCTCCCTAACAAAGCTGGCAATGAGACCATGTGATAAATACACGAAACTGGGTGAGTTTAAGACTAAGAGGCCAAAGTAATCTGGAAATGCAGGGAGTCCCACCCCCAACGTACAGACCTAATCTCTCCTGTATCAGGTAGGGGGAGAAATTGAAAAGGGAGCAGGGGAGAAAGGAGTGCGGGTCGGGGGTGGGGGTGGGATGGGGCTACACAGGCTGGGATTACAGAAGGACTGGTTATATAAGTGCATTGTCCCGGTGGGCCAACAGCAACCCAGCACATGGGAAGGTGAGAGAGACTCAGACAGTGAGAAAAGTAAGAGCAAGAACAGACATTTCTAAATATAATCCCATTGTTCTGCTCGTATGGCAAAGGCTTTGGGCATTGTACTGGGTACTGTACCTCTTACTGTAATTGTGCACAGTGTGACAACAATTCCTTTTAAATATTTTCAATACACTACTTTTGTTTCTGTACGTGTACAAGGCTGTTTTGGCAATAAGCATCTACGCATGATGATATAGACTGACGTTTCCATGGAAAATAATGTATTTTGTTTCTTTCAAAGATCCTATTTTAAATCATGTAAAATAAAAAAGTATTTCCCTGCATTATTTCACACAAATTTTGGTCCAAACAAATGCAAATGTAAAACTGTCCCAGTGAATTTAATAACAGCGACAGACAAAACCCTGAAATGCAGCATGCAATATTATCAGTTTATATGAAAAAGTAGCATAAGGACAGAGAAGGATCAAGTTTTCATTAAATGGAATCTGTACAAACTCTGGAAGGTAAAATAAAACTGGACTACATAAAAATTCCACAAATGACGTTCATGGGGCTGGCTGTTAAGGAGAAATGAAACAACTTTGCTAAACTAGCCTCCCCTGGAGATTCTGACATCATAAAGGAACAGTCCAACAGTTTTACACATTAATCTTTGGTTTATTCAGGAACAGTAACCCTCATCCTGCGAGATCTGTTGTGTAATGGGAACGTTAGTTTAGACACAAGCCTTCTAATCACAGAAAAAACAAGCATGATGGTGATAGCTAGGTTAAAGGGTATAACACTGAAGATAACTGGAGGTGTGGAATTTGAAACAAGTGAGCGTTTAGTCGATTGCAACAGTATTGTGTTCCATTATGGGAAATAGCGGCTTATATAGCGCTTTTATCCAAAGTGCTTAACAATGTTGCTTCTCATTCATTCATTCACACACACACACTGATGGCAGTGGCTGCCGTGCAAGGTGCTCACCTGATCCACCGAGAGCAACTTAGGGTTCAGTGTCTTGCCCTGGGACACTTCGAAATGTAGCCAGGAGGGACTGGGGATCGAACCACTGACCCTGTGGTCTGTGGACTCTTTTTAATCTACCTTTTAAAATCTTATGTAAGGTCACTTTTGAATTTAAGTTGCTGAAAAACTAGTGCATGCATTTGTTGCATGCACTCACCCCACATTTATGTCACCACTGTCTGACATTAACTCTATGTCTTCTTTCTCCTGTAGTTGTGCTTCTCCGTCTCTGTCTCCCTCTCTCTGTCCCTGTCTTCCAGTGTGTCTTCTGTGTGTCTTCCAGTGCACAGCTACTGGTCCTACCAACCTGCCCAATGTTTTCGTTTCTCTCCTTTCACTTTCCACTCACCCCAACCGGTCAAGGCATACGGCCGCCCACCCTGAGCCTGGTTCTGCTGGAGGTTTCTTCTGTTAAATTGAGTTTTCCTCTCTTGATCAAGGGGGATTTGTTGGGCTTCAAATGTCTGTATAGTCTTGCCTTTATTATGTAAAGTACCTTGAGATGACTTTGTTGTGAATTGACACTACATAAATAAAGTTGAATAAAAAAAAACTGGCATCTTGAAATAATTTCAGAAATTTACAAGTAAACAGCAAAGAAATGCATTTCCTTGGTGCACTTCAGCTGCAATTTCAACAAGCTAAGAGCATTAGATACTGTAGATAGGCTACAATAATAAAGTTTAATGATTGATGATGGTTTACATTGAAGGCCTGCGGGACAGTTTCCATATTTACTTCAAAAATAGTAAATATGTGTTTACACTGTAAACTAACATTGACACTGAGGTAATTAAAAATGTCAGAATTCTGGCAACATAGATCAATTATGAGGACTTCACTATTTTCATCAGTCAACAAGAAAAAGTCTTCTGTGTTAAAGAGTTATGTGCAATGATGACAAAAGCACAGTGGGCCAATATAAAAGGATTGAAGCTACAGAGAGCACACGGAGGAATATGTGTGAGATGGGTTGGGGGAAGGAAAGGAGAGGAAGTGGGGCGATCCAAACCCAAGAGAATGTTAATCTGTGCTGGTATGCACAAGGAATTTGAATTTTTGGTCAGACATACTGTAACTACATACACACATATTGTTGATTTTTGATTTTTTTCTTATTAAAGAGAGAGAAAGGATTTAAGGAGAAAAAAAAACCTGGATGAGTGGTCTGAAAAAAGCCAAAGGTTGTTTGAAGTCTGAAGCTGATAGAGAAGTTTGAGAGGAGATGACTGTCAGAAAGGGAGGAACAAAGTTTAGAGACGATGCATGTGATGAAGTGATGAGAGGAGTAAAGAGGGAAGTTAGAAAAAAGGGACTGTAGGTGAAAGGAAAAAGAGAAAACAACAGACGTGATCATCAGCAGCTTCCAAGCAAACACAGTTTAGGAATGGATATGTGGATTTTACAGGATACTCAGCTAGGATTCTTTTACCTCTGACCATTTGGATTTTGCCTTAAATATGAGTGTCGTAATCTGCAGTCTGAGTACGTAGCAGACAGCTTGTTGAAATGAGAATAATCCCGGTTATCTGAACAATGCTGCTGCTGACATCAAATTATTTTCATCCAACCTGATCTCGTTGATTATTGTGATATTGTGACTGCTTGTGTTATGAAATGGTTTAATGAAATAATAATATCAGTAATGGAAATAGTATTTTCTTGGTTTGTGTAGGTCAGAAGAGAACATCATTAGCTCAGAGTGGATGTAAATGTTTTGTCTTTGGAAATCTACTCAGCGAGAGGCTATGACTGGCTCTTGCAAACAGTTATGAACATATGAAAATGTGATTAGTTGATCTAACCTCCACCATTTCAGAGTTTGTGGACATTTTAGCTTAATATTGTTACACACGATATTCGAGCAGAGCATAGAAAACTCAAGTCCTCTACAAACTGAACAGAACCGCAAAAGTTGTATATTGCCCCTTTCATTTGAATAATAAATTGAAATTGTCCCACGTTTGCCTCACAGATGTACTGCTTAATTTACATTTTGAAAATGATCTGGTTTCTGAGTTTTTTGCTTGGGAGATTTCATTCTTATTGTTGTTCGAGGTACAGTTATCTTTCTCTGTGCTGCACATAACTCCACATCTTCAAGCTCAACCAAATCTCCAAAACCCTGTAATATTAAATTAGGATTTTATAGGCAGTATGATTCCTGACAACTGGGCCTTACACACTGATTGCCTGTTGGCCAAGAAACCGTCACACAAAACCCTCTGTAAAAGCACAACTTATTGCATTTCTTCAGCCTTGTACGTAGCCAGCTCAGCTGTATTTTTGTTTCCTGTTCTTGTGCTTATCTAAGCTACGTTAACCCAAAATAACCTAAACAGATGCCTGTTGCCAAAATGTCAGTATTTCTTTACGTGTGACACTTTGTCAGCTCCACTCTTTTAGATGGTCTCTGAAAATTACAGCATGTGCCCAAATTCTAAATGGATCACATGACATGGCTCCCCACATGCTGACAAGAGAATTATGAGACTCAAGACAGGGGGCGTTGTAACTTTGGCCATGCGTCGCACTTAATAACATCATGAAATTCCTCCCATCAACTCGCTGTGCAGTCTGAAAGTGATCTGGCCACCAAGTAACTTTACAGTGGATTAATGTAATTATGTGATTGAAGTCCAACTATTAAATTATGGTCTGTGGGGAGTGATCAAAGCACAACTGCAGAGCAAAGAGCATTGACTGTGTCTATAAACAAAAAGGGTTGAGCAAGACACACAGAGGCCCACAGAGCAAGTAGGAAGGCAATTAAGGACAGAGAGTGATTCAGAAAAAACAGAGACAGTGGCACAGACAGGATTTTGGTTTCGATTGGCCTCATTAAGAGTGAAATAGGTCCCGGTATTTCCCCATCTTTCTGTTCAAAAGTGAGAGTAAGAGGCCTAATCCTGACTTGTGAAAGGCCCTATTCCTATCACTCATAAAATAGAGCAAAATAAAAAATTACATCATAAATCATGACAAAACAATCAATTTTTAGCTCTGCTTTGGGTCTCTACCATCCTCTGGAAAGACACCTGGCTATTTAAAATCTAAATGCTTAACTAAATGTTTACCAGCAAGTAGGACACTTGTTCATTTTCTGTTGAGCAAGTAGAACAAGATCGGGTTTTATAAGGTGGAAACAGCTGCTGTAGATACTTTGGTGGGAGAGAGGAGAAACTCTCGGATGGCGAGCTGAACAACAAGCTGACAGTCTCTTCAAAGGGCCCTTCAAGAAAGTGGTTTGGCTAGCGATAATGCCGGTTAACATTTGTTGCCAGCTCAAGCTGTGAAAATAGCATCTAGCAATACTCAAAATGGAAAAAGCTGGAACAAATTAAAAGTTTGGCTTTTTTTTGGGAGATTTAATCAAATGGGAACATATTCTGTGATCTAAAGGAGCATGTTCATGGTTGGAAACGGTAATAAGACAGTAACTATTAAAGGAGTCATATGTATGTAGAACAAAGATTCATTTTTTAGGGAGTGTAGTCTGTTGCCAGTGCTAAAAACTCACTGGGAGACAAACATATTTCATCTTCTTCCTTGTGTAATCCAGAGTTTCTCAATCTTTTGGGTCCGTACCTGTTGTGTTACTGCCAAACTAAGTGTGTCGACGCCGCACATTTTGTATACAATGGTCTCTTATTGTGACAAGAGGCACCCCAATCTGTCCCAAATTATGCTGCACAGCCAGTAGGGAATTCTCCTGAAGCTCTTTCTTGGCTACAGCAGACCTGCATATGATTTGCATTAGTATTTTCCATTGTAGTCGAGGAATATTTTCTGGACACACACATTGTCAGTGCTGGCAAGTAACTTTGCCTAAAACACAAGGCACATGTATTTGCATAATGGGAGCCAGGTTGAGGGTTGTTTGGTTGCTTGAGTCTCTGTGGCCTGGACCTTCCTTGAAATATATTGAATAAGCAGATAAAGTAAGGGATATGGTGATAATGTGGATTATGTTGACTTTCAGCCAGGCTCAATTTCATTTTGGCATCCGCAAAAAAAATTGTTACTGTGTTACTCATGAAAAAAGGAAGTTCTTCTAGGAAAAAAAATCATATTACACACGTTTGAATCTGATCAGGGCTCATGCTGAATCTGATCTGCCTCAAAATGCAGACCACACACATTTGCACGGAGGCTAAGTGACAGAAAGGAGGGTGCTCCTTATGTAACCATTCATCTCAGGCATGCCTGATCCCCGGCAGGCCCTCACTTTACAATCCCTCCATATCTAATATCAGGAGGTACAAAATTAACCCTTGTGCCCTCTGCTGGCATTTTTGTACATTTTTCTTAACTGTTTATCCATGTAGTGATTTTTTTAGCTGTGGTTTTGGCGTGATGTTCTGCAACTTTTCTTTTTAGGGTGTCTATTGACTTACATGTCAGTTATACCCTGTTTATTCACTTTGTACCCTCTGGACACATTTATAGCAAAATCGTACGCAGACAAAAAAAATTGCTATGAAATTGTCATACACTGGGTCATTAAATTAAACTTTAATATTCAGGATTTTAACCCGTTAATTGTCAGTTTACTTATTTGAATCATTACATATTTATTACCAAATAAACAACAACAATTTTCCATATAATAAATAGTAGGGGGATGGGGCTTTTGGTGATGGAGTCTTCTACAAAACTGACTCGACTGCATTAGTAATTTTTATGTAGTGCCAGATAGTCCCTCTGGACACCTTCATGGCCAAAAATGCCTTAATGACTTCCATTAAAAACACATTTTTTATTTTCGCTGCTATTACAGTATAAAACCATGAATTCTGTACTGGCAGCAATCCACTTTGAAGAAAAGCAGTGATATTTGTCATTATTACGCTATTCCACCAGATTCAACCATTAGGCTGATGTACAAGGGTTAAGTTTCAGTCCAACTAGACTATTTCTCTTTTTGCATCTGTCCTGCCTATATGGATCCTTTAAGCCTCACGTTTCTAACATGCCACAGGTTTTCACAACTGATGTAATGTTTTCAGTTATTCAAGTTCAGGTTGAAACTGGGTGTAACTAAGTTTAATGAGGTTACCAAAACCCAATGTGTAAACACAAATAATCAAAAGGCTGTAAGCTGTCCTGCCCTAACAGGTGCAACAAACCCAACAGGAGGGCCAGAAACTTGTCAGTCAAGAACCATTTGACAGGATGCCCACAAAGTTCCAGGAAAATGTTTTATCAGGACAACTGGGTGTTTCGTGCATGTGTCACTGCCTTAAAGCAAAAAAAAAAAGGAAAAACCAACGAATGGAAACTCCTCTTTACATAAATACCGTATAGTGGAAATAGTGAAATACTGAATGAAAACATTGTCACTCCTCAACTACCCACCCCCCACTGCTGTCAGATTGTCTGGGGATGAACATGTTTAAAGTGAGCCACATGGATAAACTGGGGAGCGCGGTTAAAAATAAAAGCTGATGGCATGTGTAATCTCTAAAACCTCTGCTGGTATGGTGCTGGACAGGTCCCAGGGAGCTTATGTTAGGTCTGTTAGTTCTCTCATGAAGAGGCTGAAGTACTGATCACGCTGACAAGAGAAGACAACCTTTATTGTAACTGAGGATTTTCAAATAGATTTAGAAAGCAATACAATTTTGCTTTGGGTTATGATTATTGCTTGTAACACAGCTGATCAATAAACCTTTTAAACGGGACTGAAAGAACATATTAATTACAACAAAGCCACAGCAATCAAGCCATCGCAGCAATCAGTAATCAATCAACGGAATAGCGAAAACCCTGCTCAGCGTCATGATGTATGAAACCCCAAGTCTGCACACACACACACACACACACACACACACACACTTGCTCGGTTACCTGTTCTGTGCTGCAGCCACTCTCCCTGTCTTCACACACACCTGATTTCAGTTGTGACAAAGCTTCAGCAAATACAGTCCTTCCACTCCTTCCTGCTCTTGTCACATCCTCTTCAACACCGTTGTTACTTTGACATTGAGCTTCAGTTCTTCTTGATTACCATGTTCCATGCTGGAAGTTGGCTTTGGACTTAATAGTTAATTTTTAGATTTTTCCTTCTGCTATGTTCTCATGTTTCTCTGCTCTGGTTTTGTTGCTGTAGTTCTCCCATAGTCATGTTCATAGTTAACTTCTTTAGTTCACAGCCATGCTCATATTTAGTTAATCTGGTTCTGGTTGTCCCCCTATTATATTCATGTTACTTTTAAGTTTAAGTCCAGGTCAGTATTTTTTGTTGTGTTACCTTGTGTTCTTCAAATAGCCTCTTTTCATTACCACACTCCCTCCCGCTTTGTTTGCATGTGGTTCCATCAATTACACAAAGGTGACAGGTGACTGGCCACAGCCTTAAACGTCTTATTTTCTTAAACTGGGCTTTAAAAATATTAATGTAGGGAAACTCTTTAGGGTGTCTGGTAGGGCTGAGTTGTATCTTACACAGACAACGTTGACTCCCCAAAGGTAGAATGATGAATAGGTGCAATGTAATGTCTGGTAATGTCTGAAGATAAGCTCAATGATTTCAGAGTTCTGACATTAACATTTAATAAAGTCCAGCGAGGAGGAGCCAAGCTATTTAAAATTTTATACACAAGACACATATTAATTTTCAAAGCCTTTTTTTAATCCAGAATGTTTTATATTGTTTGTTTCACCATACACTTGCGAGTTCTGCAGCTGAAAATACATAATTACAAAGGGCTAACAGGACACAGCTGGAGGCTAGACATGCATTCATCCAGTTTATTCTAACTTTAACACATTATAATAATGTAGAAGTAGACTTACTCTGGTGGTCCAACAGTTTATTTAAGACAATTATCAGGTTTTAAACATCATTTCTTTGTCAGTCTATTTGTAGACACATGGTTTACATATATTATACCTGGTTGTAAAAATGTGACTGTCACAGAATTAAGCATCCACCAGTGGAACAAAAAATCCTGTACCCTATCCAACAAAAAGGAAAAAAAAAAAATTCATCTATAGGTAACATAATGTTAGCTTCATTACAAACCTAGCTTTAAAGATATATCAATACCTTAAGTTTTCTCCCACAGTTTCATCTTAGTAGTCCAGGACACAGCAGTCGACGTTTGTCCGCAGGAGTCATTCTGGGTCAAGGCTAACGTTAGCCAGGATTATCTGCTAGCATTCGCTAACGTTAATGTTCACTGGTGTCAGTGACTTCCAGATTTCAAGGCCTTTTTGGTTGATAGTGTTACTTAACATTGAAACAAATTTCATTTATCTGTTTTGAACACAATGAACTTTCTCCGGTTGAAGAACGTTACTCAACAAATGCTAAAACCCAAATTCCGATAAAAATGTGCCCGGTAACTTCGGTTACAATAGTAGCCATGGTCTGTGACCATAATGTGCAGCGGCTGACTGGAGTCACCATCTGGCCACCACAAGAACCTGAGTAGGTCAGCATCTCTCGTGGGTCCTTTATCTGGTGGATCGTGGCTTGTACGTCAGCCACTGTTGCCAAAACCTTTTGACGAAAGCTAGTCAGAACACCAGTTGTGGTTCTGGTAAGATTCGGTCGTTGAAAGAATTGCTTGCTTATTAAGGTCCCTTGATAAGAAGCCCTGCAGTCGAGTCTGTTTTTTCAGGGTGATACCAAACCTTTCACAGCGACCAAGGTCCTTATCGGGAACACTGCTTATTCCTTAGTGATCATATCACACATGAAGGCAATATAATCCATTCTAAATTAAGGATTCTTGAGAAACTTTCAAGTTTACAGAATGTTGCTCCGCCATGACACGACTGTTTGACATTTTGATGTCCATGTCCTTTAATGGTACATTATTACAGTGGTGTCTGACACCGTTTCCATCGACAGACGATCTGCCTTAGACATCTCCTGCTCCTACCCTGAGGAAACTCATTTTTGAACTGCTGACTCCACAGGTCTTCATACAGATACTGCAAAGCTTGGACACAACCTGTGCTACTCCATTTTTGGCTCGTTTGCAGCCACCTTCCCTCTTACTCCACAAGGCCCATTGTTGAAGCTAGGAACAGCCTCCTCCGCTTCCATTGCCTTTACTACTTTAGTTCCATTTAACAGTCCTATATCTGTGCTGACGAGAAGTATTTGCACACCTTAGATGTGGCCACTTATCTACATCTTGTTGTGGGAAGTTGTCTTTGCTCACCTCTCTTTTCATTTTGACTTTATGTGGACTTTGATAAAAAAAAAAACAGGGCAGCATCTCTCTGTTAATAATCTCTCCGTTCTGAACATAATTATTAACTGTATACATAAGCTGTTTTATTCCAACACAGATGTGTCCGAACTGGTTTAAAATACAAAACCATTGCAAGATTATTGATTATTGCTAATATTTGCCCAGGTCTACCTATTGGCTCTATTTCCCAGGTCTTTTTGCCATAAGGCTGAAACAACAGTAAAAGTGGAGCTTGTGTGTAAAGAGGAGAGGAGGGTAAAGGATTAGGAAAACCTGACAGATTTTCCCGCCATGTTTAGGCGTAACCAGGTTTCTAAGGTTTTACTAACAGGGCATGTACACTACCAGTCAGAAGTTTGGACACACCTTTTCATTAATTGTTTTCATTTATTATAATGACTATTAACATTGTAGATTCTCACTGAAGGCATCAAAACTATCATTAACACATGGACTTTTTTCTTCACTACGTAATTCCATGTGACATTCTCCCGCTTCATGAAGTAGTCACCTGAAATGGTTTTCACCTCGCAGGTGTGACCTGTCAGGGTTTCTGTCTTAATGGGGTTGGGAAAATAAAGGAAAACCATTAGAGAGACAAGGTGTGTCCAAACCTTTGACTGGTACGTGACAAAAGGCCACCGGTACATGCAGTTGACTGAATGAGGGTGAGATCATTAAGGAGGCGACGCCTCTTAATGATCAAAGTCTTTCTGAAGTCCAGCAGAAAATGTAACTAACACAATGCAACTCATGGACACATAAATCAGTCCCTTTTTCCAGCAGATTTTTTAAATTTGTGCGTCTCCTCTCTGCTTTACTCCGTTAATCGCATTAGTCTGCTGCTCCACATTTAAGTGCGTTCAAAGCAATGCCCACACATCAGATCATTTTCTTCAGGACAACATTGTCCTTCTATCACATTTCTTCATAACAACAGAAACAGCATGATAGATTTTAATCAAACTTCATGAATTTATTTTATGTTTAATGAATCATCAGCTCTTTTTTATGTCCTGATCTATGCTAAGTTTAAGCAGAAATTGTCAAGAGTGATTTTTTTTTTAAATCAAATAAACCCAATTTCCAGTTGAATTTAAACTGATCAAAGATTCTTTACATGCACAGAAATTGAACTGCTCCTGCAGGAGAAATATGGTATGATTTATCTATCATAAGTCAAGAGTGTAGCTTTCAATTTGTGAGCTTTAATGAGTTTTATGTTCAGTTTTATGAGTATTCAGTCTTACTCTGCTCGTACACAGATTTACTCTGCTCACACTCCAAACTGTCTGTGCTCAACTCTTATGCTCATATGCTACAAGCTTTAGCATTAGCATTATCCTGTGTATGTATGAGTGAACATAGAGAAGCTTAAGGTTGCTGCTTTACATTCTCGGAGTCGTACAATCTTCTATGAAGGAGAGCAAACACAAATCACCGAGCGGCAGCCTGTCTCCTTATGTCGGGTTAGTAACGATATTCGTTCCTTTTTCAACTTTTAACAGCATAGCTAAGCAAAACAGAGTGGCCTTGGACTAAAGCTACAAATGCATAGTAAGAACCGACCAGAGTCTGGGTATTTATTGGAAATGATTTTTAGGTACAGAAACAGGAAACACGGACGCTGATCAAGGCCTGTTAGGGTTAGTAGCAAACAAAACACAACCAGGACTCGTGTATATATATATATATACATATATATATAAAAAAATAAAATCAGTGTGTCTTGTTTATGTGTGTACGTGTAGTTGAGGACCTGACAAACCCTCCGACATTGTGTCACTGCTGCACTTCAAGTCCTAACCTGGAGAGGACGACATGTTCCAGTGCAAGTCTAGATTCTCAATCTTTATGTGGATGAGCCAAGCCCCACAAAGACTCCTTCCTATGAGCTTCTAAAATTACCACAGAGATTATGAAATATTTGAGACTAACCACTAATTTAGAGCTAAGTGTTTACACTTTAAACATATGTGGATTGTTTCATTTTTAGTCTATTCTGGTGGTTAAAGAACCAAAATGGTGTCAAGAAGTAGAACTACTAGTATTAATCGTAACTGGGTGGACAAAATAATACAAGCACCTGTTAGTCTGATGCACTAGATTTCAAATCAATAGACTAAATCCTTCAAAGTGACAATACAATACAAAAAATATTTTGTACCATATAATTTTTACCCAACCCTCTGGTCTCTATGCTGGCCATTTGTGGCCACTTCACTCTCTTTCTTGGCCATTTTAGCTGTGTTAATGCAAAAGGAATAAAACTTCCAAATAGTCTGGATATTTATCTGATCTTTTAAAATGTCAACCTCAGCTGTTTTAATATACACACTGGCCACTTTATTAGGTACACTTGTACATTCTAATACAATCGAAAACAGCAGCTCTAACGTGAATTCAACAAAGTTCTAATTTGTCAGTTTTTAAGTTGGAACTCTCACAAAGGTGATAATTCTAATATGTGTTTATGACTGAGGTCATAGTGGTTAGTGGAATTTTAAGATGAGATGGTTGTAATTTTTTGGCCACCATGTTTAAAATGAATGGTGTGGTCTTTTAGAGTAAGGGCGCAAGGGCGAAAAATTTGAACGTAAAAACCATTAAAGTATTTGGATTATGATATGGAAATCATTGCACAGAGAGAGGGTTTAACCACTTTCAGTGTTTCTCTCAGTACCCTCGACCCTGACAGTCCTGACTGAAAGCGCAAACAGCTCTGTACTTAGAAATGGGGGAGGGCCGCTGGGTGTAGCGACAACCTGTTGTTCTGCTTATCAGTACTAGTAACTGGGGAAGCACATCCTGATTTTCAATTTTCAACATTATTTCCAAACTCTGCTGGATATTTGATATTAAAATACAATAAAATGTAATGAATAAATAAAAAATTAAAAACTGAAAGAGATCACTACCATCAAACAGTCCATTCTGGTGAAGCCAACCACTAACTTTCAGCCTGTGAAACTCTTTATGACAAACAGTAATGTCAGATACATCTAAGTAAAAACATTTTAAATGCAAGTTTAGGGTAAAATCGGAGTTTAGAGAAACTATGAGCAGAAAACAAAGCATTAACATAATGCTACTAAATAAACTGACACTCCATTCCCGCTGTAAAACCTGACTGGAGTCATGCAGTAAGAGCTGCAGACCTAAATGTTCTGTACATGGTCTGTACTAGGTGTTCAAATGAAGCGCTTCACTTTTTGAACGTCATCAACAGCCTAACCTGCTGCCTCACTACTTAAAGTTGTGGCAACTTTTTGTGTGTTACCAAATAAATTACTTAAATATTGTTAAAAACAAAATTTTTTTCAATGGTTTCCGCTTTCAAATTATGTCAGTGATAACTGTGTGTGGTACTGACATACTTCCAACAACTTTGATAATTTGGTGTAAACATATATAAAAGTGACTTTACCACTTCAGCTCAGTGATCCTAAGACGATAGAGCGAGTAACCAAACTCTGCACGCTCACTAATGTCACTCAATATTGAAAACTTCCCATGCTCTTAAATCTGGAAGGAAAAATGTTCCTTTCTAATTTTTCTTCAACAGCATGTCATTATATGAAAATTCATTTTCTGATAGAACTCATGTTTTTTCTTTGACTTACAAAGATTTTTGATGCCTTGAACCTCCCTTGTAAGTTGCTTTTGATAAAAGCTTCTGAAAAATGTGAAATGTCAAGCACTGGTTCATGTGTTAACGTGTTATTACTTTAGAAAACCATAGTCCACATGTTGGCTTCGCTATCAAGCTCCAACATATATTCCAAATCTGTCATTGCATTTTGTTTTGATTTCTATTTCCAGTTCTTACTTTTCTGTCTTAAGCTTAACTTCTTGTTCCTCTGGAGCGTGTTTTTGCTTAATATCTCAGGCTCAGCAAATAGAGCTGCTCTTTCTAGTTCATAAGGCTTAGACCTTGGATATGGACACACTGTCTTCAGGACTTACATCCTCACTTGTGTTGTTCGCTTCCTCTATGTGCTGCTGTGTCTCTTTAATCCGACAAGTTTCAATTTGCCCTTGGCTCAAACCAACATTGCTGGTCACCGCTCATTACCTCTTCTGATTTAAACATCTCTTTAAGTGAGATATTTAAGTGACAAAACTCACCAAACACTTCATTAAACTTGCCTTCCTTGCCTGTTGCTTTTCCACTAAATCACTAGCTGCTACCGCTCATTAGCGGGTCAGTAATCCCTCCATAGTGACTAATTAACATACACTTGTTTAAAATGGTTCTTTAAGTTCAGTTTGCTTTGAAGTTGTGAATGCACTTACTTTAAAACGAGCCTTCAGATTCTCATCATCCCACCGAGTCTTAGTCTACGCGTTTAATCCATGTAGAGACGGTTTCCTACAAAATTTAAACTTGTGTAGTCGTGTGGTCCAAAAATGATCCCCTCTAGCGGTTGCTGTACGATAGAACAGCAATTGAGCTGATAACAAAACAATTCCCCGGAACACGGTAGGAAACCGTGCACCACCAGTTTTCCCTGCTACCTTTTGCTCGCGCCCGTCCGTTCGCTGAAAGCTGCAAACAGTTGTTTCCTTACTTTTACGTGTACATTTGGTCATTTGACGGACGTTGGCAACGCTTAACAACTGGTTAGGGAAACTTTAAAGCTAGTCAGCCCCAAAGGTTTAAAGGCCAAAGCTTCAAAGCAATTATGTGACATCACTGATGATGTCATCATTACTTAATGAATTTACCTAACCTTACAGGACACAGTGTGACTGCAGGGAAAACACATGTAGAACAGATACAGAGAACATAGACGGTGTGTGCACGAGGTAACATTATTGTGGTGAGTGTATTGTGATTGTGTTGTATTTGTCATGTCCGAGACAGAAATGGAATAGACTAATTGCTAGCACGAATTGGTACATTAGCAGTTATCTTTTATTAACATTAATCTTGGCTGCCAGGATAATTCTAGCTAGTTACAAAGACTAATAGCTTGATAAAGTTAGCTATAGGATATTCAAATCCTCAATTTTCTTTTTCAAAATTCTGTATTCTACAAGTATTTGACACTTAACTGCTTCAGCACACTTTCATCTAGAAAGACTATTCAAACTTCAAAATGTTCCATTCATACAGGAAATTATTGCTTATATAAGGCTTTTAAATATCTATTACACTTTTTGAGATTTGTGCACTTTAATCTTTTAACAGTAGCAACTCCATAAACTCAATCCCTTTGCTGAAATACCTGAAATGACGGCGGATGGTACAAAATCAGTGTTTCCAAAAAGGTCAATAAACACTTTGAACTTTTTAAAAATGTGACCAGCCACATGAGAACTTTCTGTGCCAACTGCTTTGATTAAGTGCCACACTGATGTAATTGACGGCATCACCAAAGACTGAAAGGATAATTGTGTGACATCACCAAAGGCCATTTTGTGACATCATCGATGAAGTCATCGTTTTAAAATATAAGTGTACAAAACTCAACAAGAAAAAACAGTATTAGAAAAGCTGTACACACGCACACGTCCTTGATAAGCTGAACGTTTCGAAGTTTGAATGGTCTCTCTAGTTGAAGGTAAGCTGAAACAATGAAGTGCCAAAAAACTTACAGAAGACACAAATCAGAATAACGAGCAATTCAAGATTTGAATATTGTGATAATATACTGTGAACGCTTCTGCTGTGAACATAGTAGATAATTAAGATTTGGGTATCATTACTGTGAAAAGAAAATGAAAAAACCTGCAAATGGCTTTTTTTCCAAGCAGTGTTCTTTCAGAATAGCTGAAGAAGTTTTCGCTTTTCCTGAAATAGCGGAAACGAAATCCTAAAAATTATGTACGTTATATACTAGCTACATGTCCATTATAAGCTGAATTTCTTTTAATAAATTTTTATTAAGACATACATACATTTATTGTTGCAAACTGGAACATTTATTAAGTGGAGTCCAGCAGAAAATTTTAAATGATGTATTTCATCTTTGTTCTCTCCTGTTTTTACAATATGTTCTTTCACTTTCTTTCCGCGCAGATTGTAAGCAGAATAATGATACACCTAATGAGGTCGAACTGCAGGCAAACACAGAAGACAGTAAAACAGAATGCAACATATCTCCTGGGCTGCTGTTCTCTGTGGATGAAGAAACTCGTGAACTTGCATTTGAGGAATACATGATGATCATGGACTCCCTCTGTCCCAAGGTATCCCTACATTTTGTTGTATATGCACGGTAGCAATCAGTGTTATCAAAATAACAAAATGCATGATTTTTGGAAATGCTTCACAAGTGATATCTGTTTAAGGAGTTACAAAAACATTTTGTTTTGATCAAATACTTTTTATTTAATGGGTTTTATGATATTTTTCAGCCTTTTAAAGTTTAAACTCTACAGTGATCAAAGAGACTGATATCTAGTGTTTGTTCTGTCAAACAAATTATGCTCAGATTGAACAGAGCCAAGTCAACAAGACTGAAAACGAGGAAGAGGAGGGTGGAGAGAGCAAGAAACTGGAGATAGAAAACGACTCGTTTCTGGAATATCTGAACAAACTCTGCAGTGATGAGAACTTTGTCAGAATGGTAGCTTAACAGTGCAATTTCTTTAATTTTGATTTTGATTGTATTATTTTTTTTGTCATGCATTGTCAAATACCCAGCTCATAGAGGCTTACGAGATACCAACATAAAAAAATAGCCAAATTACGCCTCCTACAAAATTGACAATAACAGCTAAACAAACAGTATTCATTCTCAATTTCACCAGTCCACCAACATTCAGTTACAATATTTAATATGGAATGGTGGTTGTTACTTTGTTCTTTTATGTTTGGCATAAACCCAACATACTTTTAAAAAATTGGTTCGCAGCCTCACAAAAACAAAGCTCTGTGACTCTGTCCCTTCTTTTCTCAGCTTCTCAAATGGACTCAAACTATTGGAGAAAAGTCAAAAGATAAATTCAGCCTAACATTTGTTTGCTTTACACAGGCGTTTGAAATTACATCTAAAGTAGTTAGAACTACCTTGACCAGCTACTGCAGTAATATGCTGATCATCTATTGACACATTAACAAGTTTATCATATCCAAAGTTAAACATAAGCTACAAGGGGCATATTACTGCAGAATGGATTTATCTGCGTTGAATACTCAACATACTTTTTGCTGGTACTGCTGTTTGATATGTTTACTAAAATCTTAAATTAATTAGTTTTGCTTGTAATGGAGTACAGGGTAAATATTTGATTTAAACTCTCTGATTAAATCATGGTTTACATACTGTGTCATTTTTCATTTTCTTACATGTCCCTATTTTAATGCATGTGTTGTCTTTCACAGGTAGGGACGACACTGAATATAGACTACCTGGAGTCCCTGCTTTCCTCAGACCCAGAGCCAATCGACCTTCTTGCACTAGAAAAAGGAGACCAGCAGGTAACGTGATAAAAACTACTGTAAATGTGGCTTCTTGTGAGCATCGGGTTGATCTATTTTTTTTTTACCTTTAACATCAGCATTACTGTGCTGCTGTGTGCAAATAAATGAGGATTAGCGAGTTACATTTGTAAAAAAAAATCAAAAAATTTAAAATGGGTAAAAAAAGTATTATGTAATTGTATTAGGTAATTTTTGTTTTTAATGTTACACTCTGCAGGTAATGCTGCAAGAGCAAGCACATCAGTTTTCTGCAGACTCTTGCAACAGTCCTGATGCAACATCTCTGGTGTGTTTCCAAGTAGTTATGTTATTACCTTGGTTATTTAGCACAATATGAAGGTTTTAAAACAAATATTCAGCTTTGTTTTTACTTAGTGTTTTCAAATAGCAACAAATAAGATCTATTTCTAAAAGACTGATAATTGTAACTAACATATTAAATGCTTTTATTAAGCTGCTGAGCTTCAAACCAAAAACATTTAAGCAAATGAGAGGCAGTGAAGTTTGAAAGATGAGTTTATCAGGCAGGAAATAAGAAAAAGAAGCTATCAAAGTGCATTATGGAAAAAGTAATGTCACAGGGTTTTTGGGGCCTGGCTTATACTAGAGACAAAAGACAGAAGTGTGTCACCTTTGTTCCTTTGTTCAGTCAGGGCAACTGTGGTGCAGTAGGTAGCGTGGTTGTCCACCAATCCTACAGTTGTTTGTTCGATCCCTGGCTCCTGCAGTCACATGTCGAAGTGTCTTTGAGCAAGACACTGAATCCCCACTTAGTTGCTCTTGGTGAGTGTTGGTCAGCTGCATAGCAGCTCCCCCATCGGTGTGTGAATGGGTAAATACGGTACCAACAGGTAGAAAACTGCTATACAAGTGCAGAACATTCAATTAATTTTGGATTTTTTTACTTTAGTAAATCATTGCAATGTCACTGGAGTTCTTTCCTTAAGGTGCAGTTGACGGTAAATACTGGGTGTCTAGACTCGTTTCTTTAGACCCAAAGGCCATCAAAAGATCTAAGGCGATAACAGCATAGGGCCATGTAGCATACTTAAAACATCATAAGATGTTTTGACAATAGTTATGTTGGGAAAAAAGAAAACATTCTATGAGGGGGAAATTGAAACATTTATATTTTAACGTTTCCAATAGTTTGTGAAAACTAAACTTTAAAGGTAAAGGTACTACTTGTAAGATTGTGACTGGGCTACAGAATTAATTGGTCTAATGATCATAAGTAAGTAATTTCTATTTTTCCTTTTGGTGCACAGACATTCAAGGTGATCCTACATGAGCAGTCACATCCAACTTCTACTCACTCCAACATATGAGCACATTTAGTATTTCTTCTGTTTTACTGTAACTTTTAACATTAGCCATGTTGGCATGCCGTTTGGAGGGAAACAAGGCCAGAGAAAAGAGCTCCACAGAATGTGTGATGTTGACGAAGAAGGGTTTAAAGTTGAGGTTGGCTGTCAAACTGCTTCATTTTCCATTTTAGTGATATCACTATATAAAATATTTGCCATAAAAATGTTTAATCCAAACAATTTTAACAATTTCATCACTTAAAAGTACAAAAATGTGTTTTTGGCATTTCTGTCCATTCCAGTGGGTTTTAAAAATACTATATACAGAACACAACTTGTACTATATGCCTATAATATGTTTTACACAGCACACTTTCAGTAATTACTCTCAGATAAGAGTGTAAACGGGAAAAATTTAATAGTTTATTTTCAACTTCTACAGGTGCTTAAGCTGGTGAAGCAGGAGCAATCACATCCGCCTTTTGACTCCTTCAGCCATCCTGTAGCTAAGGAAACATCTGTTGTGACACCAGAGGTTCGGGGAAGAGCTCAGTCACCTGTTTTAGATCCTGCAGCCATCACGCTTGATACAAATGTAAAGGAGGATGGACAAAATGCAGCTCAGACTACGAGAAATGCAGCATCAGAGAAAGGTGGGAGCAGCTGCTCCCCACTCCTGCCTTCACGCTACCTTGAAGAAACACTGGCAACTGATGCCACACCAGAATACTACAAACCCTTTAGTTCCTTATCAGACATTTGCCCCAGTGGCTCCCTTTTCATGGATCATAGTTTCAAGTCATATCTTCCCTCCTCCCCAAACATTAGTCTTAATTCTCATATGGAGGCAAGAGACAATGACGCATCGGCAGAAAAATCACTTGCAACAGTCAGTTCTCAAGACATTTTAGAAGAACCTTCATTTCTCTCAGACAGAGAAAACATACAGTCATCCCAGATGATCCAGAGTGTACAGCTTCTTGGTGGTCTACCTTTCGTTGAGACCTTCTCAACCACCAGGGTTTGGGAACAGCACTGGGAGCCTCCTGTTGTTTCTAGAAAAGACATCGCAGACACTGTCAAAGCAGATTTATCGGATGACAGCCAAGCCACTGACCCTTCAGAGCTGAGTGCCCTGGCTCAGAAAAAACCTCATCCACTACTTCAAACATCAACCCCAAATAAGCAAGGTCGAGAAGCAATGTAGCCCCAAAATCATAAATCTAAAGTACTCTTGCCTTGAGGATATATCCAGTTTACTCAAAGAGACAATTCCTGAGCTGGCTAGTACATTCTGTGAGGCAGACTGCCATTCAGACACCTGTGATCCCCAAATTGATGGAAATTCAGACTTGGTGCCTGTTAAACAGATATTAGAGACAGTAAATCGATTCAGTGGTTCGCAAGAATTTGCATCCTTTGGTAAAATCTTTAAAGATCAAGCAAAGGACCAGAGTTCAAAACAAAGTTTTGTTAACACACTACAATCTACCCCGGAAAAAGACATGGTCATTTATGACAAGAGACAGAAGAGACATCCCCTGGGAGACAGAGATAAGTACCAAAGAACAGACACAAACACAGTTAATAGGTTTCCAGAGAATGGAAAGAACCACTTTCAGGTAGAAAACAGCCAAGAGCGTGTGCGCAATAACACACTGCGGAGTGCTCCTCCAATCAAAACCTACTACACAAGCAAGAAGAAGGAGACACATGCCGTAAAATGTGAAGAAGGGATTCACATGTCCAGAGATGGAGAAGATATTGAAATATATCATTTAGGTCCAATTAAAAGAGCAAGGTTCAAGAGCAAAGAAGAGGTAAAGCCTAAAATAAATGCTCAGAAGCCATTTCAGATTGACAAAGCTAAAGAGTATAATGGCAAAACATTTATGTGCACACCACAAATGAGCAGAATCAAAGCAGAGGACAAACGGATCTCAAATACGTCAAGACTAACTGTAAATGGAACTCCTGAAGATGGAAAACATTCTTCAGAACGAAGTTGTGTGATGAAAACTAGGATGAGTCTTAGAGGCCCCCATTTCCCTTGTGATTTACCCACAAAGTATAAAGACTTCATCATGTATGAACCAAAGATGAGGGGACAAAGACAGCTGAAAGGAAAGGCAAGAAAAGAAAAAAAATCTGATGGCACGTCTCTGAGGAAAAAGATACTACTAAACAACCAAACATACTTAAACAAATTCACAGTTTAATGTATTGTCAAATAAAAAAAAAAAAAAACAGTAGTGTCAAAATGTGAGAATAATTTACATAAAATAAATGGAAAAAGATGCATCTCCCTATGTAGACATCAATGTCCCTTTAAAATATTTAATATACATAAGAACTCTATAAATAAGACATTATTTAACAGTATCTGAAAGAAAACATGAAGATTTAAATAAAACAAATCATACTGGTCAACATGCACACATCGAGACAGCAAAAATACAAGAACTGGCCCCTCTCATACATTCACACACTTTGGCCACTCCCAAAGTGTGAAAAAAATCTTAAAAAAGTCTTAGTTTAGCTCCATTCCTTGGTTTCCAATGTGGCAGGTTTAAAAAATACACGCGCAGAGCCGTCTCATTCAAATTTCTTGTCGTGGTGGAGGGATCCATTGCTGTTGTGCATTAGGTTTCCGTTATTGTTCACAGTCTTCCCATTGGCCAGTGGGCTGAATGCCAGCTGAGAGCCCACCTCCTTGGGCTGCAAGTATTCATTCACAAGTCTCTGATAGGTCGGGTGGGTCGTCAGCACTCTGAGCAGATTTTCTGTGGAGAAAAGAGCTTCTTAAATTTCACCTGATGTGATACGCAACTTCATGTCTATACCTCAATACTGTATACACTATTTAGTTTGTAAAAATTTGTTACAGCCAGGAAAAAAAAAAAAATAGCAATAGCCTGGGTATAGGGAATAAAAAAAAAACAACTGTACACAGGGGTCAGACAGAAATATTTAGATTTTGCTTGTAAATGTGTGCAATGTTGCCTAGCATGTAGCTGAAAAAATTAAACACCCTTCATCACTATTTATAGAATAAACCCAAATCTTAAAAGACAAAATATTTACTTAATATAAAATATAAACAGTACTAATGTAAAGACATGTCAGCTGCATCACTTGGTCACTGGTGTAAAACCTTTTCACTGTGTTCACTCCCACACTTTGTGATAAAAGTAAATAAGCAAAGATCATCTGAGCTGCCCAATATTCCACCAGCTAAACTCCAGCACTTCAACTCCTCATCTCGTTCCTCAGACACTCACCTTCGGTAAGTCGGCCATGACTGGAGGCCGCAGCGAACAGCTCCTCAGTGTTGCGTTGAGGGAGACCCAACACTGCCCCCATGAGGTGGGACAGCTCTAGTGCACTTAAACTGCCTTTGCCCCATTATCAAAAAGCTGTAAATATGGAAGGAAAGAAAAACAAAACAAAATGACCGTACTATTGCAGAACAAAAAACAAAAAAAATTGAGAAACTGCTAGAGAAGTAGACAATCTGAAGATTTTTCACAATGTAAATGTAACGTCCTACATGTTGAGGAATAATATCAAACAGCACTTACACTGAAAGCGGTGTGAAAGAGTGACTTGAAGCTAAAAAATCCTGATATGCTGGCAATGCTCAAGCAGATCTGTCGCAGGTCCACAGTTTCATCCTGAGGAACACAATTTTTTTAATGGTTTGGTTGATGTCCCCCCCCCTTCAATAAACCACATTTATTGAGAACAAAATTAAGACAAAACAGAAGTTGAAATGTAAATTACTTCTACAGAGTCAGAAAATGCCCGCCAGTTTCTTAGAGATCAAGGTGTTTATTTTTCTTAAAAAATATATATATCAGAAAGTTACAAAAAGAGTTTGTAAGCCTGTGGTAAAAATATTTGCCTCATTTTGACTGGAAATACCCCATGTGTTATTAAACAGGGTGGATGCAGATCGTCCCCACCTCCTTTAAGTACAGCAGATAACCTACCACCTTGTCACTCTAACAGGGGATGGGGCTTGGGGTGGCAGTGGTCACCCCCACCAAAAACTAAGTGGGCACCCCAGGCCACCCCTATGGCTCCACCCTTGTCATTAACACAAGTACCAAAACTGCAAACCTTCAGAGGACATTTAGTACTTTGCTGCATCAGTTTAATATTAGATGCCAAGTAGCTAAAGTAGTTGATCTGTGTGGGAAAGGAGAGAGAGAGAGAAAGAGAAATTTAAATAAAAACAGTTTACCTTGGAGAAGAGGCCACAGATGTTGACAGCTGTTTCTGTATCAGTCAGCCCGAGAAGCGAAGCAAGCTCCTCTGCACTGGCCTTTGAGTCCTGGGCTCTTGACTGACATCTGCCAATCATTCGTTTTAAAGCTGCTTCCACATCAGATGCTCCCAAACTAAGAGGAGAAAAAAATAAATAAATCAGGGCTACGTACTAATAAAAATAAGGCCAACAAAATAAATAAAGTTCATTTCTTACCCATTTCTGTATAGTAGTGAGAGCGCTTCCCTGGGAGGCGACTCCAACTCCACTGGGAGAGAGAGGCCGCCCAGTTTACTGACAGGAACCCTGCCCTCCATCACATAGTCTGTAGCTGGGACTCCGAGGGCCCTGAAAGAGCATAAAAGTGCAGTGTAAGGACTGTGCCATGTTTGCTGCTAAAGAAAACACGGAGGCCACTTCTCTCATACTGTATATTACTAAAGACAAAAGTTCTTATGAATATTAATAAAGTTCAAATTATTTTAGTTTCCATGGTGTGATATTAAGTTTGAGTTTTTCAAGCCTATGACATTTGAGGATACCACCTAGGAAACAAGTATTAGGGATGGAGGATTTCTGATTAAAAAATTACCCCCATAAAAAAAAAAAGGGGACAGAATCATTGATACTATAATAAACAGGTTTTAGATACAATCTCTGGGGTCATTTCTAATCTTATTTATTTATTTGGTATAAAATAAAAAGTAAATGCAGTTTGGTACAGAAGGTACAGAAACTGGATTCAGGGGATCAAGGGTCAACACTAAACTCCAAAACAGAGCTTCAGAGACTAATTACTAGATCGAACTTGCCAAAGATTGACCAGCTCCAGCTTTTCAATTATGAAATTGCCAGATTTACTGGCAATTTGGTCAAAGAATGTGGTTTGTAGCAGTGTTGTTCAAACGGGGAACGAAAACATTACCAATACAATAAAAACAATTAATCTGCTACTTACTTGGCCATGAGTTTCTGAACATTGTCTGCATATAGGTTGGGATCGTTCTTCTCCTCCTGGGAAGGGTAGTAAACTGGCAGGAACTGTAACAACAGTAACAGAAAGGCAGGGCATCACATTCCAGAAAGAAAAGCAAAATACACACACACTGCATTTTTGTGTCCATACTTCTGACACACCTCTGACACACCTACCAATAGACTTTTTACACTTCTGCATTCCTAAACCTAAAACAGCTGAAAACATGCGGCTTTAATCCCCGTGTAAGCTATTACGTAAGGAACAATGGCAGAACTTTGTAGCACACGCAAATGTTTGTGTTCGGTGCAAAAACAGAAACACTTTCACGCGTTTCCAAAAGATGGAAATCTTTGATCAAGATGAAAACCACAACTACGTTTCCCATCCACCACAGGTAACATAAGCTGTAATATAATACAAATGACTGTGGAATTTCATGTTCAGTCTGTTTTGTTTGCTATGATGTAAAGCTAACACGCTTCACATACTTTAAACCATTGCTCATAACAGTAATTATGTTTGTACGTGTAAGGCAGCACATAACATAATCTGAGTAGGAGGGAGAGTGAGATACGTAATCGTACACAGATTAATTAAATTGGCCGTAATTACATTTATCAAGCACGTGACATAATATTCAGACACGCTGTTAAAATACAGCAACCTGACGAAATCTGCTGCTTTATGATCGTTTATCCTCCCAACTATACAAATATAGTAATTGCATTTGTCAGAGAAGTTGAAAACACTCAACTTAACACTCAAAAACAGGGTTACGCACTTGTTAAGTACTTCCAGTTTATGTGTGTGGGGGGGGGCGAGTCTAATGACAAATTATTAATAGTGTCCAGCTTTTTATATCTTTATAAATGAGTTAAACTCTTACCTCAACAGTCATGTTTGTGTACAACTGTGACGTGGTGTGCCACAGAACCTCAGACCTGATGGATACAAATTCAGGATTATATCATTATTGTCATCATTTATTGCCATTAATAATTTATTTCTTAATCAGAGTTAAATTATTAAAATGAAAGAAATGTACCATCAGCCAATTCAAAAGGTCTTCCCGATTTAACTGAAACACATTTGATAGTTTGCTCCCCCCTCACACCCATAATAATGTGCTAAAAACAACAACTAAATGAATTTGAATAAACCTGGGTGACCAATAAAAAACAAAACAAAAAAAAACAGAACAATTTTCCCAATAATCCAAATGATTAAAATAATGTAGTGGAATATTTTCTGGTAATTTTAGTGAGATAAATAGATAAAATAAACCAAACTATTTTTGCTGCCAAAGCATAAACAGTGACTATACCTTATGCATGGCTTGCATGTATTGTGGTAACAATAGCTAAAAAGGCGATCATACTTTTGCACTTTATCCAGCTCTCAGATTTGTTTATCATGTAACAAACTGTGGCCAAAATTAAAATCCTGCACTTCAACCCATCCAATGGGTATGTGAAGACTTTCCACTAAGAAGAATGTTTCCAGCAAATGAAACACTGAGCAACAGCTTCTTTTTCAAAACCCACAAAACACGTCTAGGCTGAATCATCATAACTTGTTTAATTCCTGATTGAGACAATTTCTTGAGAAATGCCTCTCAGGATGACATGTCATATTTGCTAAGCAGCCTTGACTTTACATGAAGTTTAAAGTCCAGTAAGCCGTTAAAGACATTTTCCAAGCTTACACAACTTCCTGGCTATGCAGAAACCCACAGCGTTTATGATGGCTATGCAGCCCATGTGTCACTGATGAACCACACATTATCCTGCTATGTATGTGTGTGTGTGAGCAAGTGTGTGTGTGTCTGGGCTCACCAGGTTGTTCCTTTGTAGGACCAGCGAACAGTATCCTGTGAAAAAAATCATAAAGAAGTCAAATAAGAGAGTCAAGCAAGACAGATTAAGAAAAACGACCACTCAATTGTAACATGCTGGAGGAGACTTTAAGACTGTAATTCTAGTCACACTCCCCCGTTTACACACCCTGATAGAAACTAGTATGCAAACACTGGGCTGGACAAATATTTCAGTACATTCAGAAACATAACACCCTGATTATATGTACGATAATTGCAACACTGTTGTTTGGATGCCAGATACAAGTAAGCAGTGAAAACAAACTGCAGTTACAGAACAATGCATCTCCTGTATGTACACAAGCCATCAGTGCCAGCATGCTCAAAGTTTTATAAAGCAGTTTGCAGGATGAACTAATGACCGTTTGTTGTAGTTTTAAATAATTAACCTCAAAAATTTCCTGTGCATTACAAATTGTTTCATATTTGCTCTAAACCATACATAGCTATTCAATTAAATTTTCGATTGATTTAGACTGTATGTATTTACAATTAACCAACTTTTTTTTTAAACTACAGTGTTTTTAACACTGCAGGGCTACACATGCGATTTTCTGTTATTGATTTCGGAAGAAAATTCTTCCCGGTGGAGCACAAGGTGGGGCTGTGTCATATCTCAAAGTGATCTCAGTTGCCATATGTTGCTACAGACTTCCAGATCAACCTGCCAATCCACTCCGTCACTCACCAGGTTGTTGGGGTACTGCAGCAAAACAGGTTGGACTGGGACTCCGGAGAGGAAGGCGCCTAATCAGAGAGTGACGGGGCAAAGAAATTACTAAACTGAGAAGCTGGGATGAGAAAGCTACATTGTACTGAAAGTTATTCACAAGACACTGATTTTGATCAGTGTTTGACAGATGTGGAAATACAACACCTGCCACTGTTGTGTATATTTTTAATCACTGGTTTCACTCACCAGGCTTGAATTTGATCAGTGCACTGCCATTAGTTGTAGTTCCCTCAGGAAACATCAGCATCTAGCCAAGAATTGAGAATAAGCAGTCCGTTATGACTTGCAGCAGAACAATTTGCAGGTAAATGTACAAGTCTTGACATCAATAGTTGACTGTTACAATCAGGAGTTAAACACATTCTCTACTGACAATATATTTGTAGGCCAATCTGGTTATGCACAGAAGGATGGCTTTCATTGAGACTTAAATGCTGAGAACCTTGTTTACACGCCCAACCCCCCCAACAAAGTGAAATGTGAGCATTGATTTTGCAAATTCCAAACAAAAATTAAGAATAATATTACATATTCAGGTGTAAAGTATGTTAAACCCACAAATCATGTGTTTTAATCTTCTTCAATATAGTAGATCAAGTGCCTATTCCAAAGACCTCAAGTGTAGTTAGTGACCCTCTTGTTCTTTAAACAAGACTACAACCAAGATGAAAGCAGACCATATAACTGTCTTTACATAAATTAAATACAAAAGATTAAAATCAAAAAAGTATTATGAGCGAGTGGAGTCGCCAAGTAAAAACGCTCACCTGAGGCCAATAGCCATTAGAGGTGAGCCGCTCTGTGAGCTGGGAAACTGCCCTTTTCCTTGACTCTGGATCTTTTCTGCTCACCAGCACAGACTGGTTAAAATCAAGTAGTGCTGAAAGTCAAAAAGAGAACAAGAGTTGCCTAATTAAAAGCTGAACCAGAACCAAGATGGGTCAACACAGACGTACAAGGACAGATTAGAAACCTAATGAAGGGACATGCTTTCCTCCTCTCACCCCACATCCATGATGTCACCACTGTATGACATTAACTCTGTGTCGTCTTCCTCCCTTCCTCTCTGTCTCCCTCTCTCTGTCTCCCTCTCTCTGTCTCCCTCTCTCTGTCTCCCTCTCTCTGTCTCCCTCTCTCTGTCTCCCTCTCTCTGTCTCCCTCTCTCTGTCTCCCTCTCTCTGTCTCCCTCTCTCTGTCTCCCGCTCTCTGTCTCCCTCTCTCTGTCTCCCTCTCTCTGTCTCCCTCTCTCTGTCTCCCTGTCCTCTGGTGTCCCCGACTTTGGAGCTGTGGTCTTCCAGCTACTGGTCCTACTAACCTGCCCCTGTTTTGTTGTTGCTTTGTTCTTTTCTCTCTCTCCACTTTCCTCTCACCCCAACGGGTCAAGGCAGACGTCCGCCCACCCTGAGCCTTTTGATTTGTTGGGTTTTCTCTAAATATTTGTATAGTTTTGACTTTATTATGTCAAGCGCCTAGTGATGACTTTGTTGTGAATTGGCGCTATATAAACAAAGTTGAATCTCCTATTTATCTTTGCACTTCCTTACACAAAACTCCACTCAACCCCTCTATTCCAAATTATGCTTTGTGGTTTTATGTCTAAAATCCTGCACAGCGCCTTCCAGTTAAACACAAAAAAGATCCAAATTAATCCAGTTGAATAAAAAAAAAAAAAAAAAAACCTTTTAATTAATTTTGCCATTCAAGCACTTAAACCGCAGAGTTACTCATGTTACACATGTGAGCAAATGATGACACCCTGCCTCACTAAAGCCACCAGAACCAAGTCTTAAATTACTCTTCACTGTGGGTCGATTTTTTCCTGTTATCTCCCCAACCCTCACTGCCCCTATTCTCCTATCAGGAAGTAACGTAGACATGGAAAGGATGGGAAATGAAATAAAGTACAGTTTTTACTAGTGCACCTTGAGCCTGTATGCAAACACTGTTGGTTTTAAGTTGCTGTCTAAACATACCACCCACACATTTACGCAAATGTCTCGTTTGATCAAAACAAATGTAAACAACATATTTTTCCTGTTATGCTGCAGGCAGATGTACACCTCTAATAACCAATCCCAAAAATGTGCAGATAAGGCAAGATTTCAACCTTCAACACATTCCACGTTGTGTCAGAATCCAGCTGGTAAAAAACTGCGAAAAATGCTTAGGGGATACAGATTTCAGGAAAAGCAACTGATTGTGCAAAAGGTTTGAAGGCCTGAAAGAAAGTGCGTAAGAAAGTCTTTTTGAAGGAGAAAAAAAGTGATGATACCAGCAGCAGAAAATTAAAGATACTAACAACTGACACAAGTAACTGATAAGAAACCTGACCCACTAAATGGACTAAAGTTATACATTTTTTTAACTGAACAAGATTATTTTAATCCAATTGCCTAGAACATTCTTTGAGGAAATTACTCTGTAGGTTGCTGTTAGATAAAAGCATCTGCTAAATGATAAATGTAACAGTAAAATGTTGTCAGGAATGAGTTGGAAATTGTTGCCATGTTCGGCTTTCAGGTTGTCCGGAGTTTGAACTGTAACTTGATTGTGTGACACAGAGGAACAAACAGCTAAGGGTCTTACTAAGTGAACCACAATCCCTCACCTCCTATGACGGGCAGGCTCGCGTTTTCTGACCGCGACACCACAGTCGCAAGCTGGGTTGGACACAGTACCAGCATGTCCAGGAAACTGCTGTGCGGTGCCACCACCAGCACCGGAGCCTCCTTCAGGTCTGCCCTGCGACCTTTGACCTTTACCCACAAGAAGCCCAGTGAGAAGAAGACGGCACGGCTCAGTAGCAAAACGATCGGGTGAAAGAGCCAGCTCCGCCAACCTGTGATGGGCCGAGAGCGTTCCTCCTTCGACAGCCCAACCAGTCGTAACCGGGCAATGGGCCACATGACGATGAAGAATAGGACAGCAAGGGTTACGCGTAGAGGGAAGAGGATGCTGCCCAAGATCACGCCCTAAGGATCAGTGGACAAAAGAGCAAATGACAAGGTACAACAACAAAATTAATACATGTCAACCAACTATGTCAAAATTTCAGTGCATCCAAAAAGCTTTAACTGGTTTTATATAAGAGTACAAGCTTTTCACTTACACATTAAATAATTGCACAACTTGTCAATAAAAAAATGTCAATTTTTGCTCCCTCAGGTAATCAAGTAACTCGCAATTGTTCCAGCGGTTACAAAATGAGTACAAAATTTCTTGTGCATTTTGTCCAACAGAAAGTATAGCAGAGAAACAATTGTGTTGACGTCATGGCAACGCTTTCTTCATGTTGCCCAGCCCTGCTGTACCAGTGTCTGTCAGTGTTATTAAACTCTGGTATGTTGTAATCATTTGTAAAACCTGACAGGAACATTGTATGACTCCTGGTTGCGTACTATCAGAAAGAACTGCGTTTCCTCATCACACATCCATGTAGCATTAAAAGTTAGTTTAAAACTGCAGAAAAATTTAAAAGAAACATGGAAAGGTAAATATGACTTCATATGCCAAAAGGTATATCTATGTATAAAATAACTATACATTTATTTTTATAATTTATTGGTGTATGATATTACAGTAAAATTTACATCTAATCACACAGCATTAAATGGATTTATTAATAGAAAATAAATGTTAGTTGCAGACGCCATTCAAAAATAGACCAGACACACAAACACGCCCTGAGATGTCATGAAAGACTTGTTTTGTCAGACCAATTGTCCAGAACTATTTCAAACTTATCAAAGAATTTGAAATTCTAAATTAAATACTATTAATGAATAGATTAAACAATTAACCAATTAGATTGAAACAAAAAACAAACATATCCCAGGTCCTGCTTCGCAAATTTCAGTTCATAAAAGACTGATTAGGTGTAAACAAAGGTTTTTGTACCATTTATCAGAAAGAACAGGTGATCTGAAATCAGTCTGAGTGCAATTTAACACTTTTTCATGATCCAAGTCATAATGTCAAATTATTTGGGTTTGGAAGACTCTTTGCAGATGCACAACTCTTGATGGTCAAATTAATTCCCTGCCTCATTACGTTCAGGTGCCAACTGTCAGGGGTCTGGGGAATGATGGTTAGTTCTCCCAGAGTAGAACAGCGGTTCTCAATCCCTGTCCTCACCTGCTCTGCTTGTTCTTCAGCTCAACCTGCACAACCCACGGTTGACTATCACACACACACACACACACACACACACACACACACCTGAAGCAGGTAATCAGAAGCTGGAAGATGCCCATTCACTTCATCTTCCAGCTTCTGATTGACTGAACACACCTGATCCAGGTAATCAGACAAACGAGCAGAGCAGGGCTCCTTGTGGACCAGGATTGGGAACCACTGCAGATGTTGGTGTGACCGCAGGGACGTTTCCACATGTCAACAATACAAAGAACTTAGTGGGACTAGGATTCCACGTTACCCTGATCCTCTGTGTCCGGCTCATTTTCACCTCATGAACAAACGGATGCGGGTACTCATGTGTTGCGGAGTGACAGTCGTGGCTCTCCATGGCGACAGACCAGTTACAATAATAAAAGACTTTAAAGAAAAACGGCAAAAATCCCTTTTGCTGCTTGTCGAAGAAAGTTGAGACGGGCTTGGAACTGTGCGCTGACGGTTCCCACTTTCTGACGAACGAATAAAAGTTACTGCTAAACCAACCGGAAACTCGTGTGAAAAGGAGTTTAAGTGAAACCAAAAAGAAATAACAACAACAAAAAAAAAAAAAAAAAACAAAACAAAAACAAACGCCCACTAAAAGGAAGTTCTGCGGCGAAACACGTCGACTGAGCGAACGCGCCCATCGTCGCTGTTTTTGTAGCCGCTGCTCACCTGTCCCGCCCCGCGCGTTCGCAGGTATGGAAGGCGTCTGTGGCCAAAACCGATCCCTAAATAATATCACAGACTCATATCAAGAGCCTAGTTTTTAATAGAAGACGTTTAAAATCGGACCTTTTCCCCCATAATCTTACTATTTTAACTTAAAAACATTTGTCAAACACTCAACGCTTTGACTCAAAGAAGCTTGAAAGACGCTCTCACAATTTAGACCTTGTACGTAGCCTAGCATTAGCATTTTTTTTTAAGTCAAGAACCAGTGAGAAAACGATATAATATTTGACTTCCGGTTGAAAGTTCAGAACCTAAAGATGCACTAAATCCTTTCCAGGTGAAATTGGACCGTCTCTAAACTTTTGGACGCACATGTCCAACGGTTCAGTGTGTCAGTGCTTAGTGCGTAACACGCGGTTCTTTAACAAACTCATTCACCATGTCGGATCCAAGGTCAACGACCTTTGAATTTACAGCCGTCTTCATCGTGCTTCACATTTCGACATCATGAGACCAAGAGGACACCTAACGACTGACACGTTATTAAAACGTTGAAATGGTGAACCCACCGCCACAGTATAAATTTTGCTTTTGTTTCAATAAAATCACCATTGGTTGCTTGTACTTAAATGTCCTCCTGAATGGTCTGTTATCACTGTAGCATGAACATTTTACATTTCATCCGAAAGGCAAATATCCCTGACTTTTTGTGAGTAGCGTATGTAAGAAATTGTATACAATGTCTTTAAAGGAATCAAGAGTAGATGTAGAAAATGTTTATTGGTATGGGCAGACTATTTTTACACATTCAAAATAGGGTGGCACATTTGGGAAATCATTTAAAAGGTTTCAACTCAAGTTGAAAAACCCTTTTTGAAATGAATAAACTGTACATTATTAGATTAATGAGTGTTTATTATAATTAAAGTGTTTGTTCATGGTCAGAAATATCAAATATGCAACTTATTTACCACTTTAAACTTGAAGTAGACATCAACAACAATAATAAAAACAGTTGGGAAAAGGTATAAATTTCATCCTTTGCAGGGATAATCTGCCTGGTTTTGCAACTACTTCAAAATTCTTTGGGAAAAAATACATGACACCACTTTAAATGTCTATAATATCGGGTGACCAGTCCCACCACCCCAGGCCACCTCTCGGGCTCTGCCCCTGAAAGGAATCCACTACGGCCGCCTGATTTGTGGCTGTTAGGTTGTTTGATTGTTTTCAATGGAAAAGGCCACATCTGAAGCTCCTTTATGGCGGGATTGAGAGTGCTTTTCAGGATCTGTGGTATTTCAAAGTATCGTATAAGGATTCAATTAAAGGGCTAAAAGCTACAGGGAGCTATTGTAATCAGGCTTGGTATAACCGGCATATGGTCAGCAAGGGAGATCTAACAATTTTTATAGACACATTTCTTTTTTTCATTACCGGATATAAACTTTTGTAACAACACTTCATCTCTCTGTGATTTTCAGGTGTTACTATTTTTGCAATGAGCACAGCCAGAATAAAAAACAAAAATAACCTAAAATTACTCATAAATAACATTCCTGTTACTTATCTTAGAAACGTCAAGACTTTGTGTGTGTGTGTATTTTGAGGTGTTGGACAGTCAACAACGGTTCATTTTTCATACCTAATCATGCATGTCTGTGGCAAAAGCTAAACAAGCCTTCTGCCACTCACCTCTCAAGTTTAGTCTCTGCCCTACCTGACTACCATTGTTCTTTGTGTAGGGTGTTGCTGCTGATACCAATGCCAAACTCCCTCTGTGGAAACACACACACCCACAAATCAAAATACATAAGAAAGAGAAAGAAGGAAAAGGTCAAAAAGAAAAGGAGGAGCCAGAAAGTTTAACTGCAGAAAAGTTTGCAGATTTTTTAACCTGCTGTTTAACTGACCTGGATGTTCAGCAAATATAACCACAATGTATAATCTACTGTAAAGACTGCAAAATTGTCAATTTAGGGAGACACAGTTTTAGAATAAAGAAAAAGGTCATGTTTTGGCAACAGGTGCATAATGTTGCTATTACACTCTATATCTTTAGGAAAGCCTTAGCAGTACTTGCTTAAAAATCCCTATATTCTTTAAGATAAATGTCTTTTTAGTTCAAGTTTCCATATATGCATATATATTTTCACAGAGCATATATATTTTCATAGAACTCCTTTAGTATTTTGTAACAGCTTTGATTTTCCATCAGGGTTGCAAATGACTCATGTCCATATTAGTTTAGTCGAACTTATTACCGAACAAATCAAAACTTCCAAGTTTCTCTCGATTTTTCTCATTAAAAAACACAATTACTTGATTTTCATCCAGCAATAATTTAGTTTAAAACATAGTTATATCATCGTGTGTCACAAATTTTACTTTCGTTCATTTTTTTTACAGAAAAATCGAGCTGTTTCTTTCAATTAGCATTTTTTTCACTGCACTTGTATGAAGCCATTTAATATTCCAACTAGTTTCTATAGGATTGAAATATGATTTTAAAGGAACACGTTGCCTAAGTATTTCTGAAGAAATCAGAATGTACATCACCAGAGCAGGAAAAAGACAATTTTATTGACACAGCGGAAAACATTTTAGTTCAACCAACAGATTTATTTGATAGAACATTTTTATAAAACAAATCAGTATAAATTAAACAGACCTATGAATTATTCAGGTTGGTAAATGTTGTTGGCTAGCACGCTGAAACCCGATGATAAACTGAAGCATTTCACTATTAACTGGTAAACAAAAAGTTGAGTTAAAAAACTACTACATGTCCAATGAGACATCCTACCTTGAGAAATTGACTCAATATTTAGAGTTTGAGTTATAGACCCCCCCCCAAAAAAATCCATATAATTCTGTTATGTAAAATTACCTCATAAATAATCTCCTATTTTGAGCCCTCACATGTGAAGTATATTTCATCTGCAAAGAAGATTACAGTAGTTTGACAGCAGTGAAAAAGATGAACCGCTGGCTCTGAAATCTTTACCGGGAAAATAAAAAGAAACACACGGAAAACAGCAGAGGTCCATGCCTGACGAAAAGCAGCATGTATTAACATCACATTTGTTTCTGTCAAAAAGGTAAACAAACCTTTTAAAAAGCTCCACCACAAATCCTGCTGCTGCTTTAACATTGCCTCTTCTGTCACGGTTTCGATAAAAGCAGGAAAGCTGGAAAATGTATTTTAAACTCAGCCTGGTGTATAGTTGGGATATGTGGTGTGGGTGAAGGATGAACAGTATATAACCTCTGTGTATATTAGAAAAACCTCTATGTTCACGGGTCATCTTCTTTACAACACCATGCCTCCGCCCATGATCTCCATCCTCTGAAAAAATACCACAGCACAAGGATATGTAAATATTGTAGAGTATGCACAACTTTTATTTATCTAATGTGAACTTTTCTTGTTTTTGGAGTTAGTTAAAGTTAAATATTACAATTAACTGGCTTCTAATATGATATTCAACGCAATGCCAAATAAGTGTTTTAAAATAGATCCGCTATTCTTTAGATTGAGAGAGTTAAAAATAAAGCAGTTTACACGAGTACAAATAACAATTGAACATTTCTTTTTATAAAGAGCATGTTCCACCCTCTACTGGCTTTAAAGTGCAGCACATGAGACATTGGAAGATTTAGAGGACGACATGTGTGTCAAATCTCCAAAAAGATGTAGAGATACTAGATCGAAATGAATGTATGGGCCAGAAATACAAGGAGACACATGAACTGCAACTACCTAGAACTACCCAGAAGAATCAAATTGTAGAAATATGAGACCACAAATTTCATTTTTTAAATTGTTGCTTTAAAAAAATAAATACATCTAATACATAACTATACTGCAGTTGGTAATATGAATGTTGGCCCTCAGTGTTTTAACAATCTCCAGTTAAAAGTATATAAAACAATCCCACAACAGGAATCCTAGGCCCCATTAACCAAGCAGTGGGCTAAATTATGAGGTGATGAAAGGCTTTATAGCACTACATATAAATAACAATGGAAGACTGAAACACATGTCAGAATGTCTTATTTAAACTCGTGCCCATTTGCCTCATAGATGTCATATAAGATACGATTAATTTCATTCTGTTAGGTGTAAGAGTTTATCATTTTCTCTTTACCTCTTAGTGGTATTTGGATATTTATCATGTTGTTTACCTGAGGTGGTTCTATGAAAGCTAGCCAATCTGAGGAGTGCGTTGGGAGCAGTCCCATCGACTGACACTTGTAGATGGCCAACGCTGAACCCAGGAGGTTACCAATCAGATAAACAAGGCCCTGAAGCCACTGTTGACTGGAGCTCTCCAGCAGCTTGAAAGCTGAGAAATGCGATGACAAAAGCATGAATGACTTGATCTGAGTTGTTTCTTCTAATCTCTTCCCATTTTGTTGATAATTTCCAAAATACACGTCAAATTTAAGCTGGTAGATACTTACTTGCAGACATGGACATGAGCGCCTGTATGGGCCTCCAGGCCATCATGCAGACCATCATGATGGGGAAGATGGAGATGGTGTTGCCTGACATGTACATAATGAAGAGGTTCATGGGGATCTGTTTTAGGGGACCGAGGGCCACATCCCAGCAGCGCTGCACAATGGACAAAGAAAAGCAGTAGATGGTACTTGGCTGGTAACTAGTGTGATTATCAATAGTTCAATTAATCTCAATCTTAACTGCACTTTATAAGTATCTAAATTGTATGTATGAAATTATAATAACAGTCATCCTCACCTTCTCCACCAGGTTCTTGTCTGTCTCCTGGATGCTGGTGTCAGGGACTGGTTTCTCAGAGTAGCCAATGGGGTAAACCACATCTCCCTGACCACCCTGTCGGTCACCACGACTCCTGCAGCACACAAACAACACAGCCAGTTTAACTTTAATTCTTTATTCTTTCATGTGTTTTGTCTATTTAAAATATAGACAAGAGATGCCTCTGTGCTGCTGCCACTGTCAGCATCAATATCAAAGAACAGAAAAGCAACTCAGTTGCTATATGTTTATTGTTGAGTTCAGTGCAGGTAGTGAAGTTGTACTGTACCAAATAATGGGAGGTGGTTCTAATGTTTTGGCCACCTCATTCATTTTTAAAATGGGGGACAAAACATTAGAACTACCTCTCTTTAAAAAAAACTACAAGATCAAAGTAGTATCCAGCTTTAAAGGGCTCTATGGAGCTGTAAATGTGGATATAAATAGAGGTTGAAGATGCTCAATTTAAAAAGAAATAATAATAATAATCTTATAATAATTTGTGGTATATATTTGGCTGTACTCTGTGTTTACCTTGTGTTGCCCATGCTCAGTTCCAGAGCCCACTTCATCCTCCTGGCCCCACCACCTCCTCTGGTTGACAGAGCTCCTCCTCCACCTTGTCCCCCTGGAGCTGCCATGGCAACCAACTGTACTGCTGGACCTCAGAGACAGAAAGCACCTGCAGAAATAAGACAGAGGGTAACAGCAATCAAACAGGCAGGTCCTTACTTTTATATTTTGGTTCTTGAAAAAGCCTAGATAAAGCTCTCTTTAGAGTGTGAATGACCAGTAAATAATAAAACCATAAATTATATGAGAACTAAAACATATCACAAGCCTGAATCAAAAGGTAACAGTATGTCCACTATAAACTTCCAAACACTTACACATTAATTACATTATAATTGTTAATGGTCCAGGGTGTCATTCTAAAATAGTGTGATTTGTTGGTCCATTTAATCAAAGTGAGATATGAAAAACAGCTGATTCATTTTCTTTGAATTGACAAATAGATTAATCAGGCCAACAATTTGCCGCATTGTTCTGAGATATTAATAACTCTATGTGAACAAACAGATTTTTAAAGGCAGTCAGGGTTTAATGTTTACGCCTTCACGTTCTGTGCGATGTTTAGCGTTGGGCGAATTTTGTGTCCTGGTAAATGTAATTCCTTCTGGGGATGCAGTAATTCGCTCTTCTGCTGCCTTCAGGACTGTTATGAACGACACTGCGTTCATTCTTTAAGTATTTAAAGGCTTTGAAACAATCGTGCACGGGATCAAAACCCATTAACAGCAATGCCAATGTTCCTACCACGACAGTTTCCCTCTGATTTACGGTACCGTTAAGCGTGTACGTGAATTAGGCTGATCGACAGACACGATCTGGGCAAGCAAACGTGTTTGGGATTACAAACAGAATCGCTTTGCCTCTAGCAAATTGCAACATCACCTGGATTTTTTGCATTTATTAACTAAAAGCATGAAAAACAACTGAAAATCTGACAATTAAAACGATCCAGCCAGACGTAGATCGGGGCTGCTAATGTTACTAACACTTAAAAACTCCCAAACATACCTGTATGACCCAATATGTCCGATAACACGCTGTCGTTAGTTAGTAATCGCACCTTACAGAGGCATCCAAACCGCTGCTATCGAATAACTGTGACGTGTTTTCTTTTAATGGGGAAAGCTAAAGTGTCTTAGCTGTATCGAGACGTTTCTAGGGCTCACAATGATGACGTAGTTAAGCTGCTGCTGTAAGAAGTACGTCACGGACGCCATCCAGTGGACGTCCTAGAGAATGAATTCAACAAACTCAGAAGGTTTACTCAGATATAATAATCTTGTAAGATTCTAAAAAAATATAAGGAGAATTCATGCCTGATCCAAATTTAATTCAACTTTATTTATATAGCGCAATTGACAACAAAGTCATCTCAAGGTACTTTAAAATCAAGACTATACAGATTCTTAGAGAAAACCCAACAAATCCCCCTTTAGCAGCTATAGGCAACAGTGAAAAGTAAAAACTCGATTTAACGGGAAAAAACCTGCAGCAGAACCAGGCTCAGGGACAAAAGCAGCAACAAAGCAGCAACAAAACGTTGGGCAGGTTAGTAGGACCAGTACCTGTGCACTGGAAGACACACAGCGCCAAATCCGGGGACACCTTAGGACAGGGACAGAGAGGGAGAAAGAGAGGTTGAAAGACGACTACGGGACAAAGAAGACACAGAGTTAAAGTCACACAGTGGTGAAAATATAAATGTGGGGTGAGAGGAGAGAGTGAAGAGAAGAGGAAAGTGGCTCAGTGCAGCCTCCCCCAGCAGTCTAAGCCTATAGCAGCATGACTATAACCAACTATAAGCTTTATCAAAGAGGAAAGTTTTGAGCCTAGTCTTAAAAGTAGAGAGGGTGTCTGCTTCCCGAATCTGGACTGGGAGCTGGTTCCACTGGAGAGGAGCTTGATAGCTAAACGCTCTGCCTCCCATTCTACTTTTGGAAATTCTGGGAACCACAAGTAGGCCTGCATTTTGGGACCGAAGTGGTCTATTAGGATGATCTGGTACAAGGAGAGCTTTTAAGTGTAATGAGCTTGACCGTTTAGAGCTTTATAGGTAAGAAGAAGGGTTTTAAATTCTATTCTACATTTAATGGGAAGCCAATGGAGAGAAGCTAATGAAGGTGAAATATGATCTCTCTTACCCTTCCCAGTCAGCAATCTTGCTGCAGCATTTTGGATTAATTGAAGGCTTTTTAGGGAGTTACTGGGGCTACTGAAATTAGACAATTACAGTAGTCCAATCTAGAAGTAAGAAATGCATGGACCAGTTTTTCAGCATCGCTTTGAGACAGGATGCTCCTAATTTTGGCACTGTTCCGCAGATGGAAGAAGGCTGTTCTAGAGATTTGTTTTATGTGTGAGGTACTATATGTGTGAGAACTATACTAGTTTTGCTAGACCTTGGTGCTACATTTGACACCATTGATCACAGCATATTATTACAGAGACTAGAACATGTAGTTGGAATTAAAGGAACTGCACTAAATTGGTTTAAATATTATCTATCAGATAGATTCCAATTTGTTCATGTTAATGATGAATCTTCAACAAACACAAAAGTTAGTTATGGAGTTCCATAAGGCTCTGTG